>OW569412.2:34463296-35088296 GCA_937662695.2 Halyzia sedecimguttata
TAGAGTGTGACATTAACCTCAGTGGTCAACGAACAGTAATTTTTTTTGATGATTCCATTATGTTCTCCTTTTCTTTTGCCTTCATAAACTACATCATTAACATGATCCAATTCTAAATCTTCTGAAACATCATCCCGAATTTATACGGAAATTATTCAATATAGGGGAAAACCGGGAGACTTGCTCAGGTGGGAGAGTTGAACCACCTATCAAAACTCAATTTAAATTTCGCGCTAATGAAACGTCAAGACGGTCATTGGTACAGCACGGGACGCCAATAACCAGCAAGCTGTCATTTTGTACAATGGCCAGTTTGTTTGGCTCTCAGGTTCGAAAAAGTGTATTTGTTACAGCGGAGTAAATTTTATTGATTTATGTTATTTTGAGATTGCGACCGTATTTATAGAGGTACGTATTGTGTGTTATTACTATTGTACTGCCTGATTATTGTAATTTGAGATGTGCTAAGTACTTTTTCGCTAAGATTTATCGTTTTTTCTGTGAGTAAAATGTAATGTCAAAGTAGTACATGCGGGAGACTTGCACCATGGCGAGTGCGGGAGATATGCTCAGTGGTTCATGTCTCCCTCTATATTGTTTGTATGATGATATTTGCAGTTTCATTTAATATATATTGAAATTGGCTGGAAGACTTCGGTCGCATGCTAATATAGTTAATTCTCTCTCTCTCTATATTGAAATTAAATTTTTTTTACTAAATTTAAAAACAATTCGGAAAACTTAACACGCAAGTTCTATATGCATTTTACTTGTTTTTTTCAATGTTCAATCTTATTTTCCCTCACAGGTTAATTGCATGAAAAATGTCTTTTCGACACAAGCCTTTTGAAGCAACACGCAAAAGATAAAAGCATACTGTCACAGAATTGGAAAAAGCTATATATGTGAGATAAAAGAGGATGCATCTTTAAGAAAATCATCTATTAATTATGGAATAGATAAAAAGAAGTAAACTAAGAATTTGAAGGAAAAATAGTCAGTATAAAGAGTCACAAATATTTACTGTTTCTGAAGAAAAACTCCTGGTACGAACTATCTTGCAGTAAAATGCATTACGGTCCAATGTTACGAGGAATGATTTAATAAAAGACCAAAAGATGAATATTAAGAACAGAGTTTTTAGAATAGCGATAGTGAATCAGAAAATAAAAATAATACTAATAAAACTAATAAGAACGTTCAAGAAGGCACTGATAAGAAAGGAAAGAAAATAATAAAAACAAAACAAAATGCTAAACTGAAAGATGACAAAAAAAATATCGTTCCAGTAAAAACTAAAGGAAAGAAAACATTGAAAACTAGACAAGGTTCAAACAGAAATCCCAGAGAAAGAAATCTAGAAAAGGAAAAAAAGATTAAAATGTCAATGATGATAGTGAAACCGAGTGTAAAGACGAAGATGTTTTGCATACGCTGAAATGTTTAATTTTGTTAATAAAATGTTTAATGATTATGTTGATTTTGGAATATTCAAGAATATGTTGAGTTTTGTTTTTTTTTATAAGAACTGTGTTTCTTCATCATTCAATTTAATTTTGTGATGTTTTGTTTAATATATCAGTGATTTAAGCTGGAAACTGTTTTTATTTTTCCCTTTAAAAAGCAATGTTCAACTCTCCCCAAACTGCGGTTCGAGTGTCCCTACGGCTGGGGAGAGTTGACTCATATCCCATTTTTCATTCAAATAGATATAACATATTTTAGTACAATAATATCGAAAAAGTAATTATGCATAAGTGAGCCTAAATTAATAAGATACTTTATTTTATAATAATTGAGTCACTAAGTCTCATTCATAAGAAAATACGTTACTTTGAACAAAAAGCGGTTCAACTCTCCCGGACTTCCCCTATGCAACCAGTCAATATTATTTTCGGTTAGAAACAGTCTTGTATATATTCACAAATTCAAGAATCGGATACTTGTCTTTCAAACTACGAATTGACATAACTCTAATAGCTAGATAAGATGACATTTATGAACAGTGAATACATAGAACTACGATGTATTATTGAAATTTTGAAGAATCATATCTCCGAAAGTATTATCTTGTTAGAGTAGAAAAAGATATCATTGGATTCTTATAATAAAAGTGCATCTTAAAAAAATGTAATTCAAAAGTTGTAATGTAGAAAAAAATTTTTTTTGTTACTCTGAAACCATCAAACCGATTTTGCCCAACAACGAACTCAACCGAGAAGTTTATCCCTCGAAAATTTCAATTGTCTAGCTCATTCCTTTCGAGAGTTATCGTGTTAACAGCCGGACGGACGATTTCGACAGAATTGATTTCGACCACGGATTCTTGATCAGTGAGTCGAACCAAATCGTTTAATACCATTTTCTGCCAAAATTTCTAAAATTACAGACATTTGGGCAAATTGATAAGCACTCTGTTCCGAGGAACAAGAGCACCAAAAAGAGCTAAGAAATGGTTTCCTATCATTTTAAGACAAATTTTCGGTAGAAACCTCGTGATTTCAATTTCTACGCAAATGCTCTACTGTAGTAGTTCTGAGTTTACATCCTCATGAGACTTTATAATATGTATAAAATCTCTTTACCACGCCACTGGCGGTCGGGAAGCCGCATGCCTTCAGGTGGATACCCGAATTTGTTTAGTCCAATTCTCTTTTGTATCAATTCACGCTCTGAGGTTCTTACCCGCGTTTGTGTAGCCCAAGCACATTCTGGTATGTGCGGTTTAACGTTGACCTGTCAAAAGTAAACGCGAACAGGAAGCAAGAATGGGCAAGTTGGTGGAGAGTTCGCATAATAAGCCCTCATTTTTAGTTCCTTGCAAGAAAAAGGAGGAGCTACTTTTCCGCTTTTATTCAGTGAAAAAGTCCGTATGGAGAATTTATATCTGTTTTGAATAAATACCGGAAAGCTGCTCAGGGCTGGAGACAATATTCCCCTCTTGCAGTTATTCACGCATTAGAAATCGAAAGAAAATATTTTGTAGGCAGGAGGACATTAAATTATTTATAATGCCTTTCTCGGATTTTTAGTGCTGGGAAAATCGAGGAAAATTCTCCCGATAAAACCTTTAATGTTAGGAGAGTAGGGCAATTTTCCATGACCCCTAGTGTAACTTAGAACTTAGCTTGATAATTATTTCGAATTAAAATTTGTAGTATTGAAACCTAATTTTGATGGCTCGTTCTTGGGGACCTATCATTCTATGGAGGAAGGTAACTGTGGCTTATTCCTAATAATTAAGACAGACACACGGCGAACTATTCGTATATTTTGACCATCAACAAATATTCCCTCTTGGTCCGGGCTCGCCACCTTATTGCTCTCATAAATTTTGCACTACAAATTTTGTCATCTGAAAAAATGTTGAATGGACAAGAGTGTAGTTACTATTGTAAGTATAGTGTTGTAGTGTAAGGGATAATATAATTTTTTCTGTGGCGGGAAAAAAATTTGACATTTCATCTCTGTTGACAGGTAACAAAATATAACTTTTCACGAAATTACTTTTTTCCCCGGGAAAAAAGTGAATACTTTTTTCCCGGATATATGCATATAGATAATGGAAGATATTTGATTTTAGAATATTTTATTGAATATAAGTTACATTTCCTTTATATCAAAAGTACAATTATTAAATGTGCATTGCGTGAATGACATGTTCCTTGAACTATTCGGTACAACAGATGAATTTTCTTGTGTTGAAATAATATTCTCTGACATGGACACAACTGCTGTTGATGTACCTGGTCGCAAATCGGGTGTTATTTCAGAACTGCCACACGTTCTGAACACTTTATTAGCAATTTCTGTTCTGTGTGCCACCGATTCATCAACATACCCTTCAGCGACCGTTGATGACTTCCAACCGCCATGTTTCTTTAGTGTCATCAAGTCTCCCCAGATTCAACTAAAAGTGTAGCAGACGATCTTCGAAATGACCTGTATACGAGTTAGCATTTTCAAGTTGAAGAAAATTAGCTACTGTTTCAGGTACCTTATAAAACTGATGTTTACCCACAACCTGATTGATACATTTTCCATTGCGATATGCATAAAACAGGCGGCGATCTTTTGCTGCTGCTGGACGAAGGGCTATGTACATTCGGCAATATTTAATATATTCTTCAATAACTACAAATCTCCTGTTTACATCATTCTTTGTTTGCTTCAGTTTCACAATTAATAACTTTCCCGAATCTTCAATATCATCTAATGTTACCTGGCTGATTTCACAAATTCGACAAGCTCCTGCAATCCCAAATACAACAACAACCTTGGCCATTAAATAAACTTCATAGGGTGCATTATTTAAAAATTGGTTCAAGCACTAACGTGAAGTCAGAAGCTTTTGCGCGTATATTCTATTGTCCATTCTTCTGTATTGGACACCCTTAATCGAATTTACCATGGTAAATTATGTTGTCCATTCTCCTGTATTGGACACTCTTAATTCGAATTTACCATGGTAAATTCGAAATAAGTGGCCAATACAAGAGAATGGACAACATAATTAACCATGGTAAATTCGATTAAGGGTGTCCAATACAGAAGAATGGACAATAGAACATACAGGCAAAAGCTTCTGATTTCACGTCAGTGCTTGAACCCATTTTTTTTTTTCGTGATTTTTTTTAAATTTTCTAGGGGTAAGGTTCTTACAAAATTTTAAACACGTCTTTATGTTGATTTTCTACTACTAGTTACCAAGCACCAATTCGATCGAATATTTATTTTTTGAGTTATCAAGGAAATAATATTCCATGTGGGTATAACTCGGAAACCTTTAGACCGATTATGCCCAAAAACGAACTCAGCTCTTCCTTTCAGATACGCAACCTACCCTGAAAATTGCAAGTCCCTATCTCCTTTCGTTCGAAAGTTATCGAGTATCGAGGCAACGGTAACCCACCTACTGAACTCACACAAGAATGCTCGAATCTCCAACAATATTTAACCGATCGTATTAAAACTTGAAACTTGGCAGTAGAGTTAGGTTATGAAAGCTCTTGCAAAATTTCAGCAATTTCAAACGAATAGTTACTGATATAAATAATTTTTTTTTTTATTTTCAATGATTTATTAAAAATTTTCTGCAAATGCTATCCTCACCAAATTTTGCAAACATTTCGCATTGGCATTCTACAACTAATAATCATGTTTGAATTCAATCGGTTCAGCATTTTTCGAGTTAATGAGGAACAAAAAACCACCAAATTTCAGAAAATTTCAGATGGCTATAACTCTAGAACTGTTTGGCTGATTATGCTCATAAACAAACTGAAATGTCGCGTTCTGGTGCACATCCTAACCTAAAATTTTCAAGCCGCTATCTCATTCCGTTCTCAAGTTATCGTGACAACAAAAAATAAATAATTTTTTTTAAATTTTCTAGCCATACGATTCGTACAAAATTTCACAAACGCGCTATGGTTCATATTCTACAACTACCCACCAAGTTTCAATTCGATCGGATTCATATTGGTTGAAAACAAAATTATTACTCGGAAACCACTAGGCCGATTATGCCCATTAACGAACTTGTCCGTCGTATTGGGATGCGCCACCTACCCTGAAAATTTCAAGTCGCTAGGTCTTTTAGTTCTCAAGTTATCGTGGCAACGGCCGGACGGCTGGACGGCCGGACGAACAGAATCAAATTTGACCTCGAATTCTTCATTGGGGAGTCGAACTTAATCGTTTGAGACCATTTTCGTCAAAAAATTCGAAAGTTACAGAAATTTGGGCAAAACTATAACGCGATGTTCCCCAGAACATACGCGCAAAAATCACTAATTTATGTACTCGTAAAAATCGCAGCTTTCTTGGGCGGGTAACTTTTCCCATTTTGTTTCAGAAATGTAATTAGTATGAAATATTTTGAAATGTCTACATTATTATTGGATCGTAACATACTTTTAATCATTGAATAATTCGACCACACTGTTGATGGCTTATGTTGTTGTGCCAGTTCCGAAAAATAAGCCAATAACACTGTCTCCGAGAAAGAACTGAATGTCTTTTTCATTTTCCATTCCATAAATCTTGAATACGCGGTTTCGTAAATTTTCCGCGATTTAGCTGGCAATAATTTTCGTGACGCTACTTGCGCTGCTTCTATCAACTCCGGTGGAGTCAGAGAAAACTCAGAATCAAGCATTTTTAACTTTATAGTATCCAAAATAACTACTAAACAATTACTGAGTTCGCAATTTTTGAATCAAATCACAAAATTAAATTGACAGATATTTGATTACACTGAAGTTTTCCTTAGCAACGCAGGTCTAATAGCTTACTAGTTTAAAAATTCAAATTTCATATCGATAACATTCTGACTTTAATATATTGTAATAATATTTTCTTTCACTATTAAATCGTCGTTTTTCCTGTCACAGAAAAAAATTGTGTATTATACACGGGAAAAATATTAGGTTTCAGCTAATCTAATACTTTTTTCCCTTCTATAATAAATAACTATTAATCATGAATTGGAGTGATTTTTAACAACTGGGATGGAAGGGATAATACATATAGCACGGAAAAAAATTTGTAAATACTTGCTCCAAGTGTCTAGCTTTCAGATCTGGACAAAAATTTTCTTATCATGTACGGTTCCTGAGTAATGCTAAGAAAACAATGGAAATAATAATTTTTCAAATTCTATAGCTTCGCTAGAAGCTTCGAAAATTTTTTTTAAAATTCCACAATTAAAACTGTGTCGCCGCGACTTTAACATCAATCTAAGCAAAGAAGTCCTTTTTGAATTCAATAATGAATATGTCGGGAAATAACGATCGTACAAGAAAACGAAGTTGGGTTCTAAAAATAGTGGAACATTCCATAGGAGACCCATTTAGCTTTCGATGAAAAAATTTTTCTCGAAGCAACAATTTGGACCAGAAAAAAATTGGTACAAGCCCTGTGGACAGGAGCTTTGGCGCTCTTGTTCAAACTTTGACAAATCATATCTTCGAAAGTATTGGTAAGAGTTGGGAATTATATCAATGTATTCTTATGATTGAACTTCATAATAGCAGAAATTGAATTCAAACATCATAAAAGAATTTAAATTCAACAAGAGTGCCAAAAATTATTAATCCAAAACCAATAGAACAATTCTACCCAGAAACGAACTCATCCGAGATATTCGTTCCTAAATTCTATGATGAACGATATATTTTTTCCTCAAATCCACTCTGAAAATTATAGGTATTATATCAATTGAAACTTTAGCCATTATTTCAGTTTTGTTTTTACTGGAGATATTCTGAACTCAATATTATTAACTTACCATTACCATTCTCATCATCATATGGATTAACCATGGACATTAAATATCAAAATTTGACATATCAAGTCTCAGTAAAATGAGTTGACATGTATCAACACAGATCATATTATAATAATTCATAGATAGAATAATTATCGCATTCTGTGAAAACACAGAAGTACAATTTAATATTGAAAATTTGAAAAATCATATCTCCGAAAGTATTAACTTGTTAGGGTTAAAATGACACAATGGATTCATATGGTGGAACTGCATCTTGAGAAAAACCTATTTTGAAATTTGTAATGTAAGAAAACAATTTTTTTTTGTTTTTCCGAAACCATCCGACCGATTTTGCCCAATAATGAACTCAGTCGAGATATTAATGTCTCAAACATATTCTGAAAATTTCAACTGTCTAGCTCATTCCATTCGAGAGTTGTCGTGAAATTTTTATTTTTTTTTCAAGAAGAATGTTTTTTAGGTATGAGTTCCTCATGAAATTCTATAAAAATATTTCTACAACTTATTACCAAGTTCCAATTCAATCGGGTCTGGGTGTTTTGAGTAATTGGGAAATAACAACGAATTTTCAGATGGGTATAACTCCGAAACCGTTTGGCCAATTATACTATTAACAAACTTAACTGTCGGATTCGGATGCGCAGCCTACCCTGAAAATTGCGAGATCTCTTTCCGTTCGAAACTTATCGAGGCAAGGGTTGGCTTTTGGGCGAAATGAAGGCATGGCCAGATCTAAAAAGTAGATACTTGGCACTGCAATTAACTAATTGCTCTATGATCATTTTCATTCGAGTTAAGGCCTGTTGGAAATTAAAAAAGTAGGGAGTTTTGTTTTATATCGCACAATATTTGCGTGCTTGTTCTAGGGGACAGCGTCCTTTCCTTTTGCCTAAGTGTTTGTAATATTCGAATTTTTCGCCGAAAATGGTGGTAAGGTTCGACTCGCTGATGAAGAATTCTAGGTCAAATTCGATTCCTCCCGGCCGGTCTGCCATCTGTTCCCACAATAACTCCCAATTTCGCCTACAAATACGGTGGTTAAGTTCGTTAATGGGCAAACGGTTTCGGAGTTATAACGATCTGGAGTTTTGTTGTTATTTCCACAAAAATCCATATATCTAATCAAATTGAAACTTGGTAATTAGTTTCAGAATGCTGACTGAAGAATTTTGCAAAATTTCGTGAAATTTTCTGATAAGTAAAAAAAAAATAAAAATCATTTTTCAAGAAAAAATGAAAATTTGTCGTCAAAAATTTATATTTCAGAAAATGTCCTTCAGATTCCGCTGAAACTCGGCAGAAATCTCCAATCAGCCATTTTATAATAGATTACCGGATTAGTCTTTCTCAAATTAATTCATCTTAAAATTTTAATTCAGTTGATGCCCAATGCGTTTATTCATGCTCAACTTCGTGCAGTATGTCTTGTGGGTGCAGTGTGAGGCTAGAATATATGAACATGCTCTCAAAAGTGCCTTTTGAGAATTTTATAAATAGCTCATTTCAACGATTTTTAGTACCACACACTATTGAAATTTCTGAATATCAGAGATCCCCAATATCCAGAACACATAATTTCAAATGGGCATAGTCTAAAATGGTTTAGAATGCATGCATTCGAATAAATACTCCAATCAGTTGAATATTCAGACCATTCTTCAGTTATATTGTCATAGTTTGCAGTGACTAAATTTAATAATAATAGTTAATCAAATTCAAAGCCATCTATGAATCGACCTCCTGGATACCATCAATGAGTTATGTGGTTCCTACAAAAGCCTCATTCTCTATTATGATGAAAAAGCTACACAGATGAATTTTTTGATTTTTGGAATTCCGACGATAAGTTTAACTTCCCCATGAACCTTGTAGTCTCTATTCTTCACTTAACATCCAAATTTCAACTCCAGGAGATCCGTATGTGAGCCTTAATTTTCAGGAAAATAAAATTTCAATGTGATATATGTCTCACAGACACCAGGCTGATTTTGCCAATTCATGAACTCGTGGCATATTCAGGCCACAAACCTACTCTCCAAGTTACATATCTGTTTATCGGAGGATTACTCGTCATTAAATCAAGCGGAATCGTTTGAGATCATTTTCGGCCCAAAACTCCAAAGTAACGGACATTTGGGTGAAATTATATCCCCCTGGTATAATATGAGCGCGCAACAATGTGAACATATTTTGGGATCAATAATTATATAAGGACTAATATTGAGATAATGAAGTAACTTTCTATAAAAACTGAATATATCGGAATCATAAAATATTATATTCTTTAACAGGTTGCAGACTGGGCTCCTATTGAAACACGAATGCGAAATGCAAGAGTGTTGGAATTGCCTTCTGCAACGAGTATTAGACGATATTTTCTCTATTTCAGGCAAGTTTTGTAAAATACTGTTGATATTTAATGAAAAATTTGGATTATACGTCCTAGTGACTTTTGTATTGTAGCTTGGCAATTGGTGTGACTGATATACCAACGTTGACAGATTACGGAATTTGAATCGTACGTGAGGCATGGAAATCAGATTTAAAATAGTTTCCTAATAGCATGATTGATTCAAAATTAGCAAGAAGGAAAGCTCTAGTACCTACCTTGTTTCTTGATGGAAATAAAAATTTTTCTCTCAACAATGATTTCACTATATCCAGATAATATTATATTGACAAATGACGTGTGTTGAAATTTGATAGGATCAAATGTCAGTGAATACCACAACACGAAAATTATAACTAGAATAAATAAGAGAATGAGTTCATTACAGCACTGTTTTTAGTGCTGTAATGAACTATACTGAAATAAAGAAAGAACATTTTCACCAATCTTGGGTTGCTGCATTGAATCGAGCAGAAAAAAAGCAAAGCTAACCGACCATCAATTTCCGATCCGTAACTTTCAGTCGATTGAATTGAATTCGTCAACAGGATGTACTTTTAGATAGAATTATATTGAAAACCTCTATCACGTGCGGAAGCCGATTAAGTCCTTTAATCAAGTTTGCGTTAACAGGCGGCTTACGTTTATAGACTAAAATGGAGCGTAAAATATGAAACTTCATTATCGTGCCTCGTTTTAAATGCTCGAATACAAAACCACTGAAAATTAAGGGTTGACTGATTGAAGTATTCGTCAGCATGAAGTGGGTACTTGTGATCGAAAAACCTGCGAATATCGGCAGTTCTATCAATTTTGGAACGGAGCCTTGAGGGAATCAAGCGAAAGGGAGAATTCTGAGTGTTTAATTTTTACATCCATTAATCATTTCAATTGGTGAAAATCAATATTTCCCTCGAATATTAACATAATTATTAAACTTTTAGGCAGAAACATACAATAGGTACACATTTTTACCCTTATTTTTAAATGATGCGTTCAATGAGTTATATTTATCTTCTGTGTAGAAGTGTTATAAAAAATTGAAAACGGAAAGTTTGTATGTTGTAGAATTAATTGAATTCTAAACCCAGAATATTTCCGGACATGTAGCTTCTAAGCTGCAGAAAAATAAATTCAGAACTTTTTAAATTTTCACTCAAATTCAACCAGTTCACCGAGTTCAACTCTTGAGTATGCACAGTAGGCACTGTATAATGCATTAAAACATTCCTAATTACAAGTTGGAGTTCACCAAATTCGAAACAACGGTACAAGTTATTCACCTACAAAGTGGGATATCGTTCAGTTTTAATGGAGTTTCAGGTACCTATTCATTGTGATTTTTATTGGGTGTATATTAACTCGAGATAACATCGAGATAAAGTTTTGGCAATTGGCTTTCCTCAGTAGAACGATATTGCATGCCTGACATAGTTTCCTGTATTAATTGGAATTTATTTTTCATTTAAAAAGTGGGAAAGCCCTGTGGAAAGGAGCATTGGCGCTCGTGTTGAAACTTTGACAAATCATATCTCCGAAAGAATTGGTGTCTCAGAGATTGGAATGATCAATGTTTCTATTGAAAAATGAATTCCAGATTATTGGTTTCTCAAAGTCCGGAATTATATAAATGGCTTCTCATTTCATTTATTTTACTTTATAATGCAGTTCTATCCTAAGAATCCATTGCTATCATTCCCAACTCTCAGAAACCAATATTTTCAGAGATATGATTCGTCAAAGTTTGAACAAGAGCGCCAAAGATCTTGTCCACAGTGCTTTCCCACTTTTTGTACCATTATTTCTGGCACCAATTGTCGCTGTTCCGATTTTCGTGGCATTCTCCACCTTAAAATTAAAATTCAAAGTTAACCGATGTACCAAATTCAAATTGCGGGTGACATTGAACGATTGAAAGTAACCTTATATTTATACGTTTCCCAAGTAGTTCATAAATTAAGAATATCAACAAATATTTAATGTCTACGAATGAATATTTCAAAAAGAAACTAGAGACGACCACATAAAAGGCAAGGAAAATGAATAACTCACCTGCTCAAAACCGCCTCAAAACCATTATTAGGATGCAACCAACACCCGCTGAAAAACGTACGCAGAAATGGCCGTAAAACGTAACAGTAGTTCTCTTTAATGTAACAAAGGCCATATTGGTATGTTCCGTTTTAAACAGTATCTTGGACTGAGTCCAACTCATACGTAAAAGTTGGACGCAAGTCCAAGATCTGACTAAACAATAATCGAAAAATCTAAAAAAAAATCATTCTCTTGGATATTAATAATAGTATTTAGTGACTCAATTATATATCAACGGATAAATCGTCAACCCATTGAGATATGTCTGTTCAGAAAGGTCTCATATTCTCTTATAGTGCAACGGCTAAATAGCTATATTTTCGGATATGTTCTTCTATCCATACTCAATATAACACATCCCGACTAAGAAATTTCGAATAAATCCAGTGAATTGACATCGTAATTTTCTTGAGTTAGGTGTTCTGTGATTCTTGAAATCGATATATCCATTTTGACTCGCCGACTTTATCTCGGTACTTGGAAAAACACTGTGGCCAGGAGCTTTGGCGTGCTGGCACAAATTCTTAGTCAGAGCGGTCACCCGTCCAGGTACTGAACTCGCCCAAGGGTACTCAGCTCGAAAAAAACTGATATTGTCAATATTTCCATGAATATAAATCTGACTGTAGAAATAAGCGTAAAAAAAACAGTGGGCAATACAGACATTTTTTGGCGCTCTTGTTCCCCGGAAGAGAGTGCTTATCAATTTACCCTAAAAATTTTTGGTGAAAATGGTCTTGAACGATTTGGTTCGACTCACTGATCAAGAATCCGTCGTCAAAATCAATTCTGTCCGGCTGGTCCGGCCTGCCCCCGTTAACACGATAACTATCGAACGGAATGAGCTGGGCAGTTGAAGTTTTCAGAGTAGGTAAGGAGATAAATATCTCGGTTAAGTTCGGGCAGAATCTGTCTGATGGTTTCGTAGAAACGAAAAAACAATATTTTTTTTACATTACAAATTTCAAATTTATTTTTTTTCAAGATGCAATTTTATCATAATAATCCATCGATATAATTTTCAACTCTAACAAGCTAATACTTTCGGACTATGTTTTCGCAGAATGCTCAAATTATTTCATCTATGAATTATTGATTTTCCTTGCCTTTAATGTGGTCGTCTCCAGTCTCATTTCAAAATATTCATAAGTAAACATTAAATATTCCTTGAAATTCTTAATTTCTGAACTAATTGAGAAACGTTCAATGTTACCCGCAATTTGAATTTGGTACATCGGGTTCAAACTTTGACGAATCAAATCTCCGAAAGTAGTGGTTTCTCAGAGTTGGGAATGATATCAATGGATTCTTATGATAGAACTGCATCATAAAATGAAATAAATTCAATGAGAATTCATCGATATTATTCCCAACATTGAGACACCAACACTTTCGGAGATATGATCTGTCAAAGTTTGAACAAGAGCGCCTAAGCTCCTGTCCACAGGGCTTTCTCACTTTTTCTTAACACGGTTTCATAGATTTACTATTCGATTGAATTCGTCTGAAGTAATCTAAGGTTTAATTCCTTAATTGCATATTCAAAGTCTTATCACCATTTTCTCTCGCAAATTCTGCCTATATCTATTCTGTGCCACTCATATAGGTCACTGATCTCATCTACAAGATGCTTCCACAAACTCCCTCCTCGATATCGTTGGACGGCTACTTGAGGAAAATAACTCATCCCTGTAGGCAGAATCATAATCAGCCTTGGGATCCAAATGTTCCATTTAGGCTCATAATCTGGGAAAATGATAACGCTTTCGGCAATCCCGTACATCTGAACGCTGCACCTAGAACCTAAATCACACAGTTACCCTGCTGGAAACCCTCCTTTGCCTTACAGGATGGAGCACTTTAATTTCCATTTTATTCCATGCTTTCGCTGTTTGGTAATTGACAATGGATGCCTTTGGCTTCTAGATGGTAGGGTTGAGGACCGTCAATATTATTCCATCTACGTGCAATGAATGAATGGGCATAAATATTGTTGAATGGGGAAGGCCATCAGAGTTTCGGATAACAGGTGAAAACTGTTCAACTGTTAAAATAGCAATAGAAAATTTTAAAGAATGGCTTTCTAGTTTAGGTCTCCCTCAAATAGAAATTACTGTGTACTTGATTCGAGTATTTTCGTTCAGCGCCCCCTCGACAGCCATACTTGTTTTTATTATGTTTTTTGTTTATACAATATATTGGTTAGCTTTCCTAAAGCGTTCTCTTTGCATAGCACCATATTGCGCATTGAGTATCAACCTGGGCGTTTTCGTTCCCCAGTGGTCAACTGCATGAGACTCCAATCCTAGTACTTGCTGATTACCACATAGGGGTAAAGAATATACGTAGAGATCTATAGTTTTTGTGTAGACACAGCGAGGAGGTTGGGAGATTTAATTCCAAGTGTCTCTTGTGCCTAACCTCGCTTTGCATGGAGCAAAATATCTTTGCTATTAATGACGAATATCATATGCAAACTTTCGGTACGGTCATGGGTAAACCCCTTTCCACCTTTTAAGCTTATTAGTCTCGTGCCTTTTAGGTCGAAATTTTTGCATATTCTCCGAAAATTAAGATTGAGGTCTCATTCGATTTCGAATAGCATGTTAATCGTTTTTGATAAAATGCTAAGGCCGCTCGCAAAAATTGCAATAGTTATAAACATTTAAGTGAACAAAAGGATTGGGTTTGGTTCTTCGCCAATATCTCAAAAACTGTTTGAGATAAGTCAAATTTGAAAAAAGATTCAAGAAGAAGAGGACATTTCCTAAAAAAAACGTCCAACTCCAGGAAGTAGGACCAATATTTATAATCTTCCCAGAGGGTTGAAAATACTCCCGAAAACGGGTACTCCGGCTTGCGTAAGCCTCGCCCCCTTCGGACCTTTCATGAATAAATATTATTTAAACTTATTGAAAAAATTCAAGTATATGCAGGATAGATCAATGAACAATAATCCGTGGTCCAAAAATGTTTATCGCGATTTTTCAATTAGTTATCCATTAGTTGATTAACAATTTTTTATAGCACTAATATTAACATTGCAAGTACCATACTTATTAAACTATTGATCTGGGAATTTTTTCCTTTCGTGGAGATATTTTTCAATGGTCTTATAATAGATTCCTATTGAAAAACTTCAAAAGTTGTTAATTTTCGTTTTGTTATGAACAATTTACTTAAGTGAAAAATTATAAAGCTTCAATTTATAATATTACTATTTATCCGTTTTCTTATGATCAGAAACTACTTAAAACTGATTTCTAATAATTGGATGATTCATCGGTACCAATTCAATCCCAGCCAAGGTACAAATTAAATCACTGCCGAGGTGCTATTGGGAAAACGAACAAAGGAAAGTATAATACGAAAAACTTTTACAACTCCTTTTCTGAACTCAAATTCACAAATAATCATTCACATAATATATCACAAATTGAACCTGAGAAGGATTCTTGTTCAGAGTATCAAACATCTTCTACGGAATTTATCAAATCTGAGATGACTTCCACAAAATGGATGACCTTGAAAAATCTATGATCTTTAAAATTAAATTTTCTTCCCTGTTTAGGATTCTGAATTATTATAATATCAAATTAAGAATTTCAGCACAATTCTCGCCGATCATTCAACTCGGAAATCTTACGTTCAAAATGCTATAATATTGAAATATTCCGGGACGCAAGAAGAAAGAAGTCAAAGAACTCCAAGGATTCAATCAGAAAACGACGACGCCGACACTTTGGTTTACGTGCAGCCTCGCGCTGGTGTACGACGCGTTGTAATTCACGCAAATGATCAAAACAGAGTCGTATCGTCCCCTTGATTCATCCATAGACGTGCTATATCGTTGCAAGATGTTCAAAGTATTGACCATGAATGCCTTGGCAACATCCTAACCCCAAATTAATATTTCTGCCAACATTATTCAACATCTCAGGGGTGATCGACCTAATCGCAAGCGTCGATATTTTAGGTCATTCAAATCAAAGGGTAAATTTTGTACACAATGCTCTTGACATATCCCCATAAAGAGAAATCTAATGGGTTAAGATCAGGGGATCACGCTGACAATTCGATCGTTTCTTGCCTACTTATCCACCGATTTGGAAATATTGCGTCGAGGTACTGTTGGACATTGCAGTGGTAATGCGGTGATGCTCTATCTCATTAGAACCATATCGTATTCTGTAGAAATTGAGAATTTCCATGACCAGGATATAAATTTGCCAAAGTTGAACGACATAATTAATTCATACATTCCCAAACTCGCGAAACGGCTTCTCAATTTTACTTATTGCCCCTTGGGTTATAGGCGGCTGATCAGCAATTTCTTGTTAAAGAAGCGACTCAATTCTTTTTTTGTTCGGGTAATATCTCCGTAGCCAATCGTTCAACAAATTTTTATTTTGTGCAGTTCCGTTACTAAAACTATTATTCGAAATGGAAATAAATGAAATTCGAACAAAAATTAGACAATTTATAAACAGGAACTTATCAGCACAAAACTATTCGCGAAAGCGTTCTAAACAAACAAACATTGTCACAGAAAGTGTTCTATACGAAGTTTTCATGGTAACATCTGGATAACACAATGTTATGATTTTTTTCTTTTTCTTTCTATCACATCTTGAAGGCAAATAAGTTTAGAATTATTGTGAAAAGATTTGGGAAAATTCGAGGGAATATTATAATGAATTTCGGTAATCACATGATTTTATTTTTTTTCTATTTTGAGTTTTGCACTAAACATGTGATAAAAACAAGTGATAAAATTTCTGAATAGAGAATGAAGAGGCCTTTCCAACGATGTATCACAATCCCATACCTCCTAATTGTAGAATTTGAGGTTGTACCTGTCTTTCGAAGGTAGGGTTTCTATTTTTACGAAGAGGCTTGACAATTTGAAATTTGATGTGTTTTGGAATCTTCCATAAACATGTACAGTTACCAAGATAATGAATGTATTCCATTTGGCATTTCACACTGTATATTGATAGCATGTTTTAGTAACGCTTCATCTCAGAAGATGGAAATATCGTTTCGTGCACATATCTCAGACTACAAAATTTGTAGTGATTGTAGTTACTAGTGCAGTGTTCATAATCAGTCCACGGTAAACTCAAACTAGAATACTCACATAGAGGTATATTATTAGACCAGGGTCGAAGGCTTTAAATATGGTAAAAAGTGAAAAAAAATTTAAGTAGAATGAAACCCATTGGAAAAGGAAGAGAATATACCACAAATGATATGAAAAATAATTTACGGGCGATCTGAGTTCGGGAAGGGGAAGGGGGTGAGTTTTTAAGGGTAAAAAACGGTTTGTCTCGATTTCCGGCAAAACTGCAAGTCTTATGGAAAAAATTGAATTTCCATTTCCATTTGTTCCGCTGATGAAGAATCTGAAATAAAATTCAGTTCAGCCCGTCCGTCCGTAAACCCGATAACTTTGGAAAGAAGGAACACAAAATCCTGCGATTTAGAGTTGAATTTGAGTTCTGAATACGCGCATCTAGTAGGTACGTGATGATTTCGGACATTTACACATTTGCAATATTATTTTCGCAAAATTTCCAAAACTACAGATCGAATCAAAGTTTCATATTCAAATATAGAGTAATGATTTCAAGGCTGGCTCGAAATTTCATGAGAATCATATCACTTAAACCGAAAAAACAAATAATTGAAAAAAATTGAAAATCTTAGAGGGACCTTATTTTGGGTCACTGGAAATGATCACTTGATGACTTCGCTTCAATTCACCAAACTGGATCAAAAATTTACTGACTTGCATCGAAATGTGACGTCCCCTGAGTGTTCAATGGATCTGGGTTAGGTATTACATTACATATGCTAATAATTTCTAGAATAAGGTTATTTGTCCATTACAAATTTATCAGAATATTCTTAACAGCCATATAGAGCACGAATTCAAGTTCCCTAGAAGAGAGGTTATCCACCAGACAACATCAATAAATATAATTCTGTCTGATATACCCAGGAGAATGGGAGCTATTGTACAAGCTAAGGAAGAAGTTATTATAAGTATTAACTTATTTTGTTGGATTTACAGATATTGCTATAGGTACCTATTGATATTATTGTTTCTCTTTTGCGCGTTCGTACCAAAGTACTATCATTTCATCCAAATATCTGTAGTTTTCAAATTTTGAGCCGGCGAATATTTAGTTTCGACATACCGATTAATAGTCCGTATTCGAAGCATTGTCTCCAGTTTCGCCGATTCACGCGATCAGAGTGGAAGCAGAGAGATCGAGTGGCTTTTACGTCACTTACGTCATGAAAGTTTAGCTTCCATTCCAATTGGGTGGATCGTGGAGACGCTCGAATTACAATCGTTCGATTCAGGCGCTCTTAGAGTCACCACACAAGCACACACCGAATCGTCATCTTTCCAATCTTCTGAGTCATTTGCTTCCTGGGCAATTTTGTCCAATAACGAACATAACCGAGATATTTATCTCCCAAACCATCTCTGAAAATGTTCAACTGTATAGCTCATTCCGTTCGAGAGTTATCAGTTTAACGACCGGACGGCTCGACCTAATCGATTTTGACCACGGATTCTTGATCAGTGGGTCGAGCCAAAATGATTGAGACCATTTCCAGCCAAATATTTGAAAATTACAGACATTTGGGCAAATCGTTAAGCACTCTGTCCCGAAGAAAAAAAGCGCCAAAAATTACAAAAATGTTAGTTTGTCAAGAGTTTTCTCGATATTTTCGGCCAATCAAAACACTCTAAATTTCTGAGAAACGTCAGATGGTGGACCTAGGGATTCTCCGAAATACGTTTATAGGTACTGGAAACACATATTAATTGGTAAACACGATCATTAATTAAACTAATGGGCGATACTAGGAAAAACAGAAATTCCAACAATTACAGAGTTTTCCAAAAATGATATTTCGTTTAATTACAACCTGAGATCATTATTTACACGTTGCGTAAATGGCTTGATCGATAAGGCTCCGCCTAAAATTTTTCGCAGTCCCGGATTCGATGGTTTCGATTCCTACAACTGCTATTTGCATTTTTTTGTCCTTTTTCCATTTCGATCGAAAAAATATCTTTAAGGAACGCTACTCCCGTACTGTTGCGGTATCACGAAACACGTCGAAATATTGATAATTATTTTTGATATGACCAATCTCCAGGGTGAAGGTTATTCCCAACAATTTGAAAAATCAAGTTGCAAAAAAAATACGGCTATTATACTGGGCGTTTTTCGAAAAATTTAGACTGAAAAATGCCGTGACCGTGTTTAAGTTGATCTCGGGGTGGGTGATATTTACAATTGGATGCAATCTTTATAGAAACTAAAAACAGCTTCATAATTTGATGAAACTTTGTGGGAGTGTTTGGATAGGTCTCAATTTCACAACTGGATCTGTTAGGTAGCGCAGCAATCGGTTTATAGGAACTCAAAAATAGCCTTACTGATATCGATGGAAATGTGTGTGTATGATCGAGTGGGTCTCAAGTTCGGTTTATAGAAACTAGAAACCTATTCACCGACTTTGGTGAAACTTGAGTGAGTTTTTGGGTTGATGTCAGGTTCACACGTGGAACCAGTATGTGCCACTACATTCGGTTTATAGGATCCCAAAATTGGCCTTACCGATTTCGGTTACACTTGGTTTTCGGGAGGGGGAGGTGGGAGGGATCACAATAGTGCCCAGCAGATGGCACTGCAATCAATATAGATCATTGACGGATTAATGGATAGATTAATTAATTGCCAGTCAAATTAATGGCTTGGTAGATTAATAGCTTGGCGAGTTAACGGCCAGGTAGATTAATGAATAGGCAGTTTAATGGCTGGGTACATTAATGACTAGGTGGATAAATGGCTAGTCAGATATATGGCTAGATGGATTAATGTCTAGGTATATTAATTGCTAGGCAGATTAATGGTCTGACGGATTCATGGCTTACTAGGCCTTTCTTATTCTGTCCTATTAATTTTCATCAAAGTTATATTATATTATATTTATGTTCACAAAAAAAATGCATATACTGTGTGCATGTTAAAGTCTGACCGAGCTATATAAAAATCAGTTTTATTGTGAATATACTTTGCTACTTCTAACACTGTCTTCACAACATCTTTGGCACAACACTGTTAATATTTAAGTAAAGAGTTAATGTAGCAAATTACACACGGAGAAATATTATTGATTTAAGATCAATAAATATCCTCCATAAAGCGAACTAGCCTCGTCACCTATACACAGAAAAGTACCATTCAGGGCATCTACGTGAGTACCGGTTCCATGGGCATTTCCAATCATCAAGCAACTAAGGCCTGAATGACAATGAATGAACTTTGGGAAACTGAATTCATGTGACGGCAGTGTACCGGATGGCAATTCTAGCAGCTTCTTCTATAAATATCCTTCGTAAGGTTCTGTAATGTATAGTTCATATTAGTACAAGCTACAGTTACCTGATTTGTGTTCCTAACTACACTAATAAAGCGTTTCCACGCCATAGTATCCTTGAATCTCCCGAAAAAACGATGAACGTCATGAATTCAAAGTTTCTACATCGCAGAGGGTTGGATCTCGCAAGTATCTTTTAGATTGCCTTCCAAGTATATCGTAACCATAGGGTTAAGTTTCCTAGAGCTCCTAGTTGTTCGTGTATAATTTAGTTCATACTAGAAACTAGGTACACTGCCGTATTCACAAAGCATAGTTAAGTGTTTAAATCTCCGTTAAGTTCTAACTGAGGTCCTCAGTTAAGGATAAATTTGAATCGCAACCTCAGTTAACGTATTCAACGGTGGTGAAACAGGCCTGTTTCACGACCTTTATCCCTTTTTGTCCCTTATTATCCCCAATTTATCCTTAACTGAGGACCTCAGTTAGGACTTAACGTAGATTGAATGCTTTGCGAATACGGCGGACAGTCACCTACTGAAGTTATTATTGGCTGATGTCGTCTTACTATACATTTCCTTTCCTGGCCAGGTCGGATTTCAATTCGAAATATTTCTGTTTCTAGTCCTGCACTGTAACAGGCTTATCATATTTTATGCGAGTACTTTGAGTTCTCACTCAATTGTAGGGACTACTTTCTATGTTTTTGGTGCTCTTTTTTCTCGGAACAGAGTGCTTATCAATATGCCCAAATGACTGTAATTTTCGAATTTTTGGATGAAAGTGGTCTTAAAATTTCTGGTTAGAATCACTGATCAATAATCCGTGGTCAAAATCAATTCTGTCCAGCTGTCTTGCCGTAGACACGATAACTCGCGAACGGAATGAGCTAGACAGTTGAATTTTCACAAAAAGCTGAAAGAGCTGAAATAATTAACCAGATATTACAATATTCAGCATCCAAAGATCGACAACAGGCGACTCTCATTTTTGAAGTTGCCTTAGATCATTGCTCATTCAATTTGTACCTATGTGGCTTCTAGACAGCATTGCACTATGCTCCGTAAAAACTCATTGGTTTTTGGGGGAAGCTGCTTTACTCGTTCAAGTTCGTATATTGTTTCGCGCATGTTCTGGGGAACATCATTCGAATGTCGAATGTCTGTAATGGTTGGGTTCGACTCCCTGATGATGAATTCGAGGTCAAATTTAATTATGTCTGTACGGCCGTTGCCACAATAACTTGAGAAAGGAAAGAGATAACAACTTGAAATTTTCCGGGTAGGTGACACGTCTTGATACAACGGACAAGTTTGTTAATGGGCATAATCAGCAGAATGGTTTCCGAGTAATAATTTGATTTTCAACGATACGAATGCGATCGAATTGAAATTTGGTGAGTAGTTGTAGAATACAAATTTACAGATGTTTGTGAAATTTTGTGAGAATCGTGTCACTGAAAAAATTTCTGAAATATTTTTTTTGTTTTGGAACGAATGGTTTTATTTTTTTCTCTAGTGATACGAAGTTTTTTGGTCGGATTCGTATTTCAGGCGTGCTGTGAACAGAGTGCTGATCCAAAGTCTACAAGTAGGTACCAAGATTCAGCATGATCGGATCTGTATTGTTTGAGTTATTGGAAACAAAAACTATGAAACTGTCTGGCCGATTATCCACCTCAACATACTTAACCATCGAAGTTCAGTTTCTGGATGAGTAACTATGAATTTGAATGAGCGTACCAAAAAAGACTGCTTTTTCAAACACCATTTTTCAAATATCTGATTTTTCCCCATTGTTTGATAGTATTAAAAAAGTAATGAGCACGGCTGATTATATTTACCAGATCTTTTTCTTGTTTCGAATCTTTATGGTTGAAATTCAGGAAAACTTCTAATATCAAGTACAATAGTTAAGCACTGTATATCCTATATAATAATAATTTCACAATGGATGACATATAATATTTCCTCGAAGTAGTAGTGCCTTTTACTTTTGAGCTTTCATTAGCCCGTTGAATTGCTTACTGCCCAGCAGAAGTATATTTCGGGAATTTGATCTAGATCCATTTCGAAGCTGATGTTTTTATAACTTCGCATTCTCTGATCAGCCTCATTGTTGACTCAAACCTTAACGAAAATTTTATGGAAAGATAATATTCCATCTCAGGAACACACTGAACTAAAAAGACGTTTGCTGTTTTCGCACACTCCTTGAAATAATAAAATTGGGATAGGGATCACTCTCGGGCAGCAGAAATTCTTCAAGCTTTCGCCCGAGATTCCACAACTGTACTTCTTCAACTTTTATGACACAGAACCAAATAGGCTCGCACTTATCTCGTGTTTCCCAACGAAAAATTCCGCGATAATTCATCCAAAAAATTATGTTTGAGAGGGGGCTCCCGACGAAAACTGAATATTTTGTCGAAAGTTTACAAATTCTTCATTTCTTTTCGCGCTTGGCTCGCAGAGAAAGAATAATTCTCTCAGAACAAATCCAGTTTATTGCCTTATGCTTTTAAGCAGAATAAGAATCCCCTTCTGAGATCTATCATAATTCATAGCATGCTCGTTTGCTGATGATTAATATACTTAACCTCTTAAAAAGCCCTGGTAGTTTTACACAAATTATTATTGTCAATTCGTTAGATGACACCGATCAAGAAAGTAAATTTTCGAATATTCTCACCTGACTGTCGCATGCTTCGATGATGAAAATTATGTTTCTGTTCGGAAGTAACTTAGGAACTTGGTTTGTTTCTGGGTTATCACTAATATTGTTACAGCACATGATGAAGACTGGCTGCTTCTGGGATTTATTCACCAAATTACAATTTAGTGATCTGTGATTGTTAATTAATAGATGAAGATGTAGAGATGCAGAACTTGGCCAAAGTATCGGCCCAGTGCTTGTGAGAGCACTTGCAGCCTTTTTGAACTCCCGAGCACTCTTTGAAACTAGTGCTTAGTAATTCAAGCACTTTATGAAAAAGCTTAGTAATTATTAATCCCCTAAGTGCTCCCGGCAGCGTATTGGCATTGTTTACTAAGCTGCAACGCATACATGCTGTTGCAACACGGTAAAAAATGACTGAACTAAAGCTCTCTCTACCCAGACATATCTTACCACGACTCAGCACAGGCAGGTGTTCAGACGTAGTAACTATTGTATTATTGATATGCTGCCATTCTCGAGACATTGTTTACCGCATTGTAGTCCCAACCACTTTCAAATTAGCTTTCTTCGGAGACTGATAATCATTTGTTTTATACTGTATAGGTATGTAGATATTGCATTTTGCGACTCTATAGTTTTGGACAGGGTGGAAGGTATTGTAAGGACCTTTATGCCATACAAAATAAGTTTGGAATAATGTTTAGGACCTGTATGCAAATAGACACCGATGATAGAAAAGTATTAGCAAAATTAATTTTAGGAGAAAACATATCCCCAGAATTTTAGGAATACATGTCAACTGATGTGGGTACAGAAAATGACTTGCCAACTACTACAGAGCAACAATGCAATGCTTTTATGCAACAGGATAATTTTCCTATCAAAACACTGTCGAGAATGCCAATGAAACAGATTTAGGTGAAGAACATTCCCCAGCTGTAACAGAAAATTTTGAAAGAATTAGTAAAATAGCCACCAAAAATAAAACGGTTAATATGGTGAATGCCATGAAAACATTTTATAAAACTGTAAACAAAGTTGTGATACCCTCTGACTTATTCAATTTCATTCATGTATCAAAAAATATCTCAATAAAAAATAAAAAATGTTCTGATCGGCCAACGTCAGTGAGCCGAAGAAAAATTAGACGTGGTTTATCATGCGGCTCAAAACTATTCAAGCTGATAGGCCGTCCAAGAAAGAAATGCCAAACAATCTTAAAAGGCAAAGATCTTTAAAGGAAAATATTGATCTTAATAGACCAAATGCAAAATCACATGAAAATGCACACTAGGATTATACTTTAGTGGATTGTGCATTTAATGTAGTTTTTGTATTTTAGTGTGGTTCAATGAATTGTTTTCAGCGATACTTACAATATTACACTATTGTTATTTTTATGTGTATTAGTATTATTTACTATAAATTATTTTTTTGTATTTTAGTGTGGTTTAGTGAATTATTTTTGGCGATAGTATATTATTGTTATTTTTATGAAGGCGAACTCCAAAATTGCAGAAGAAAGCAAATTTGAACGTGGTTGGGACTACAAGGCGTTAAACAATGTCTCGAGAATAGCAGCGCATGAATAATTCAATAGTTACTGAACACCTGCCTGTGCTGAGTCGTGGTAAGATATATCTGGGTAGAGTGAGCATTGGCTCAGTCATTCTTTACCACCTTGCAGCAGCATGTATGCGTTGCAGCATAGTAAACAATAACAATACGCCTCCCGGCAGCGTATTGGCATTGTTTACCATGCTGCAACGCAAACATGTTGTTGCAACGCAGTAAGGAATGATTTAACAAATGCTCTCTCTACCCAGACATATCTTACCACGACTCAGCTCAGGGCCTCGATTCTCGAGTCCATGCGACTAGATATCGCATGCGCTAGTGACGTCATAACGTATACAATGCCAAAATAGCTATTCTCGAGCTGTCGTATGCGATATTCCGTGCGATAAACCACACGATTCGTATGGTTTATCGCATGGATTATCGCATACGACAGCTCGAGAATAGCTATTTTGGCATTGTATACGTTATGACGTCACTAGCGCATGCGATATCCAGTCGCATGGACTCGAGAATCGAGGCCCAGGGTAGTGTTCAGACGTAGTAACTATTGTATTATGGATACGCGCCCATTCTCGAGGCATTGTTTTCCGCGTCACTAAACAAATTGTGTGGAGAAGGAGTTGTCAGCAACTATACTTTTAAAAATGAAAGATTTTCTACTGCTCTTGTTAGAGCGAAGAGTGGCTGTTCTGATAAGAAAGATGCGCAGTTTTATAATGGATGGTACAACAATTGGATACAGAGGTTCAGCTAGGAAACTTCTACAAATTGGATTGTATGTATCCAAACATACAAAAGTATCATTCCAAAAAAGTTTTGAAATGTCAGCATAATAGTTTCGACAAATCTTTATTTAGAGAAAAACTTGATGTATATAAATAGGTATAAATACTTTCTTTAGGTTATTCTTAAATGTATAATAGTTATTTATGTACCAAGGACGAGAAACTCTCTACTATTATCGTGCGTGCAAATTGCTATGCAAGGCTGTGCCGAGGATAGCAATTAGGCGAGATAATAGACAGATTTTCACCGAGGTGCATATTAAATTTTTTTTTTCGTCAACATCTACATACTTAAATGGACTTCGGACCTCTTAAATAATTTCACATTGAAAATGACAGTTATTCCCACGCACACTTATGTTTATATTGAACCGTATCATGCCGTATTCATAGTGACCACAGCGGACGTAAAAGTAAATTCAGGTGGAGAATTTTGAACGCATTTGTAAAATAGCGTCAAAAAATAAAACGGTTGATATGGTTAATACCATGAAAAAATTTAATGAACCTTCAAACAAAATTATGACACCCTCTGATTTTAATTTCATTCATGTATCAAAAACTGTCTTACTACAAATGAACGTTTCTGTTCAGCCAACATCAGTGATCCGAAGAAAAATTAGAGGTGGTTTATCATGTGGCGCAAAATTTATTCAAGCTGGTAGGCCATCCAATAAAGAAATGCCAAACATTCCTAAAAGGCAAATATCTTTGAAGGAAAATATTGATATCAATAGACCAAATGCAAAATTACATGGAAATGAACACTATGATTATACTTTAGTGAATTTTGCATTCAAGGTAGTTTTTGTATTTTAGTGTGGTTTAATAAACTGTTTTCAGCGATACTTACTATATTATACTATTGTTATTTTTATGTATATTAGTATTATTTACTATACATATTTTTTTTTGTATTTAGAGTGGTTTAATAAACTATTTTTGGCGATAGTATATTATTGTTATTTTTATGAACGTGAACTGCAGAATAGCAAAAGAAAGCAAATTTGAACGTGGTTGGGACTGCAACGAGGTAAACAATGTCTCGAGAATGGCTGAGTTTCAATAATACAATAGTTACTACGTCTGAACACCTGCCTGTGCTGAGTCGTGGTAAGATATGTCTAGGAAGACAGAGCATTGCTTCAGCCAGTCTTTACTGCGTTGCAACAGTATGCATGCGTTGCAGCATAGTAAACAATGCCAATACGCTCCCGGGCACTGCCGATGATTACTAAGTACTAAGCGTGAACTTATCTTAACACGAATAGACGCGGAAGCGCTGTGGTTGGAGCAGTTGAACCGCCGTATTCACAAAGCATTAAATCTCCGTTAAGTCCTAACTGAGGTCCTCAGTTAAGGATAAATTTGAATCGCAACCTCAGTTAACGTGAAAATTAGAGTGAAATAGACCTGTTTCACCACCGATAAATACGTTAACTGAGGTTGCGATTCATATTTATCCCTAACTGAGGACCTCAGTTAGGACTTAATGGAGATTTAATGCTTTGTGAATACGGTGGAATGTATACCAGGGTATAATCCATTGAGGCATGAATCTAACTGGTAATTATCAGTGGTTGGTTATTGATTCATTAGAGGGTGCGTGGATATGTGAATACTGACAATTCCTGAAAATTATTTTGTATCAAAGTATTGTTATGTGGAACGTCTATCAAGAAGATATAAGTGAACTTCCGAAAATTTTCATTTCAATTCACAGATATATTTGATATATTTATATTTGAATTTCCATCTTATTCGCAATGCTTTAATACTTATTAAAGAATTCACAATAGAAAATATCGCCACCCAATTTCTGCTGATTATATTCTTGACATTTTGCAAACATCGGGAATAATTAATGAAAAGTGGAGTTCAATACACTTTCAAGAGCCTCACATTGCATCAAATAAAATCACCCGTTTCTAAAATATCCATAAAAATTTCCCAAGTTGGGTCCCATATCGTGCATTACTCCAGGTATCCCAAACAAAATAACTTATTGCGCGCATGTTCTGGGGAACAGCGTGATATCATTTTATCCAAATGTCTGTAATGTTTGGAATTTTCAGCCGAAAATATTCTCAAACGATTAGGTTCGACTCTCTGATGAAGAATTCTAGATTCGGTCTGGCCAGCTGGCCACGGTATCTTAAGAAAGGAACTAGATAGTGACTTGAAATTTATAGGGTATGTGGCACAATCAGATACGACAGACAATTTAGTTAATGGCTATAACCGGCCCAACGGTATCCGAGTACAAATTTAGTTTTCAACCAATACAGATCTGATCAATTTGAAACTCGATAACAATTTGTAGAATACCGAGATAGAGACAGAGACGTATGTGACATTTTCTGAGGATCCTATCACCAGAAAATTTTAAAAGAATAATTGAAAAATATTATTCATCTACCGATAACTTAAGAACCGAAAAAGATAACGACTAGCAATTTTTAGTGTTGGTTGCGCATTGGAACGCAAAATTTGAGTTTGTTAATAGGCATAATCGACCAAACGCTCTTTGAGATATACCTATCTGAGATTTCGTTGGTATTTAATCAAAGTTCTGAAAATAACAAACCGGTCCAATTCAAACATGGTAATTAGTTGTAGAATGCTGACGCCCAAAATTTTGCACAATTTCATGACGCTGTATGACTAGAACATTTAAAAAATTATTCATATCAGAAACTACTCGTTCACTTTCGGTGAAATTTTGCGAAGCCACTTCACAGCCAAGTTCCTAATTTGAACACGATGGGATCTATATTGTTGGGAATCCGAGCAGCCTTGTGTCAATTCAGTAGCTGGGTGGTTGACCGTTGCCACTATAACTTTCAAACGGAAATTTATAGTGACTTGCAATTCTTAGGTTAGGTTGCATTAATTACTCGTAGAATGCCAATTTCGTGTTAATCGTATCCTGAAATTACTTGAGAAGTAAGTTTTTCCGTATAGTATTATAGATATTCAAAGAAATTCAATTCAGAACACATATCATGTCAGAATTAAAAATTCTGTGAACATAGACGAATCTCTCATTACTGAGGTATATCATTAAAATGGTACGAAATATGTTCATATCTCATTAAAGCTGAAATCTAGAAATGGTCTATATCGATGATAAATTTGAACAAGATTGTCCAATAGAGGTGAATAAAACATTATTAACAGTAATTTTGTTGGTTTAAGGTCACATTTTTATGGTCGAATGACTTGCGCGCAAGCTCCTTATTTCATGTCAGTACTTGAAATAATTCTTTGTAAACGTTATAGTAAAAAATTGGTCAAGGCATTCAATAGCGATCGCTACATGTAGACCAGGGTCGATAATTTTTGAAACCGAAAAAAATTAAAGTAGAATGAAACCCATTTTACAAGGAAGAGAATATAACAAAAATCATGGGAAAAATAAAAAACGGGCGATCTGAGGTCGGGAAGGGGAAGGGGGTGAGTTTTCAAGGGTATAAAACGGTTTATCTCGATTTCCGGTAAAACTACAAGTCCTATGCAAAAAAGTTAAATGGCAAAGTTGTAGGTAAAAAACTAGAGCGCCAAAAAGGGCTACAACTTTTGTATTTATATTTTTTTCAAATAACCTCAGAATTTAGGTGAGAAATTGAAATAACCACGTTTATGGTTTTTAATTTTTATCTTTTACAAAAAAATTATTTTTCACCAAATTTGGTAGAAACTTACCTTTTTATGTCCCAAATATACTGTAACTTTTTGGATTTGAATTTTTTTTTTCACCTTAATTTGACTTTATATCGATAAAGCAAAACTAATTTTCAATAAAAAATTCTCACGTCAAAATATCTGCCTTTTTAAAAAAGTAGATGAGATTTTTGTTAGTTGAAATCTCTACTGCCTGATGGTCTACAAAAAAATAAACACAAATAAACACTAACAATATTTTGACAAAGTCGTAGAATCTTCTCAAAATTATATGCGTATATATATTTCGTATGAGAAGCTAACATGGAACACACACTTAAATTTAAATACAAACATAGATTAAAAAATATATAGGTTCAACACATAAATGTAAATAGTAAACATACAAGTAATTTTACACTTAGAGCCAACGTATATGCGTAGATGCTTATTTATTGCTATTTTGATATAACTTATACACCTGAGTGACCTAAGTAAAATTTTAGCCCATCAAAAGTTATTTCATAGAGAATTGGGCTATAAGGGTCTGGGCCTTACTACCTGTTATTTCGTAGGATTTTCTGAGAAAATTTACCATAGTAATGTTTACTTTTTTCTAGACCATCAGAAAGTAGAGATGCCAACGAACAAAAAGCCCACATACTATCCAAAAAATTACAGTGTATTTGAGACATAAAGAGATAAGTTTTTACAAAATTTGGTGAAAAAAAAAAATTTTTGTAAAAGTTAAAAAACAACCAAAAACGTAGTTATTTGAATTTTCCACATAAATTTTGAGGTTATGTGAAAAAAGTGTGGATACAAAAGTTGTAGATCTTTTCAGTACCTACAACTTTGCCATCTAACTCTTTTCCATAGGACTTGTAGCTTTGCCGGAAATCAATATAAACCATTTTTTAACCTAAAAAACTCAACCCTTCCTCTTCCGGAACTCAGATCGCCCGCAAATTATTTTTCCTATCATTTTTGTTATATTCTCCTCCTTTTATACTGGGTTTTAGTCTACTATTTTTTTTTTCACTTTTTACCATTTTTAAAGGCTTCGACCCTGGTCTAATGGCCCATCTGAGTAGTTCGGAGGAGTAAATATCAAAGAAATAGCCCGATACGCAGAGGAAGAAAGACGTATTTCACCAAGATGATGTACCGTGTCACAAGTCTTTGACTAGAATGCAAAAAATGCACGAATTACATTTCGACTCGCTATCGCACCTGCCATATCCCCCAGATTTGGTCATACCCCCTGCCCGTTTGTAGACAAAAAAAATGCTCGGCGGAAATACATTAAGCTCGAATGAGAAGTTGATGGGACAAAGATGAATCCTTCTTCAAGAATGATATCGAAATATTAGAGAATCGCTGAAATGATGGTATCACTCTTGGAAGAGAATATGTTGATGAATGCAATTAATTTGAACAACACTGACATTCATCTGAGGTTGAAAATGTCAATTGCATTCATCAAAAGCTCAACATTTATTTATACAATTCATAGTTCTCCAATAATCGAAATACATATTATCGATCAATCCAGTGATGTCTATATTTCTCCCATAAGCCACTTGACGTGATTGAATCATGTAGAAATAATTGTTTCAGTGCCGATTCATTGAATTCTGAAGAGGATGTAGAGGTTCCGCCGATATTTGATTGGATGTTTTACGCCTGTATCTAACCCTTCCAAATTGTTTTATGTGCATCCGTGGCTTTTATGAGTGTCATAAATATTTACCCTGATTGTGTTTGCTTCGAAATATCATTCAACAAGTCCAGAGCATTCTCCCTATTGGCAGAAAGTGCTGGAATTCAGCCATTTTCCAATATTATTATGAAATATAACTCATTCAAAACTCCTGCGATAAACTCATTCTACTATAGCAGTTTAACATATCTCATTTCTGTTGAAAGTGTTTAGCATCTGTATTTTTTCCTCAACAGGGATGCTTCACAACCCATGTTTCCATATTAGCAAGCTGAGTGTTTATGAAACTGATATGCGTTTGCAATATATTTTAAGTCATAACATTGCCTGAAAAAGTGTAGGCAAGAAGAAGATCTCCACATCTGTATACAAAGCCGTTGATTTCAAAGAGCATTCGGAGATCATTACCTGAGACTGGTCATTTTTGGCGCTCTAGTTCCTCGGAACTGAGTGCTTATCAATTTGCCCAAATGTCTGTAATTTTCGAATTTTTCGATGTAAATGGCCTTAAACGATTTGGTTCGACTCACTGATCAAGAATCCGTGGTGGAAATTCATTCTGTCCGGCCGGCCGGCCGGCTGTAGGCACGATAACTCTCGAACGGAATGAGCTAGACAGTTGAAATTTCCAGAGTAGGTTTGGGAGATAAATATCTCGGCTGAGTTCGTTACTGGGCAAAATCGGACAAATGGTTTCGGAGTAACAAAAAAAATTTTTTTTTTACGAAACAAATTCCAAATTAAATTTTTTTCAATAAGCAGTTTTACCATAAGAATCCAATGATATCATTTTTAACTCTAACAAGCTAATACTTTCGGAGATAAGATTTTTCAAAATTTCAAAAATAAATCGTATTTCACAGAATGATATAATTATTCTATGTATGAATTGTCATAATGTCAACATATTTTCCTGAGACATGACATTATCTAATCAATCGAAGAATTATGAGAATAAAGTGTATTGCGAAATGTGAGCGAAGTGAGAAAAATCTCAGTTATTTGCTCCGAAATTAGTTTTTCTCAGAAAAGTCTTACATTTCGGAAGTTCTCTCAATTTATGAAGGGAATATGATAACTTCAAAAATATTGGGGTTGAAATACTCGTATTTTAGCGATGCAACGGGGACCTCACCCAAAAAGGTTTGAAAATATTACGTACATATTGAAAGCATAGTTCTGTAGTTCGAGAGAGGAGAAAATTTGGTGAAAGTAGATCAGGAAATTAAATAACGCTTTTAGGAAAGCTAACCGCTAGTATCGTAGATGAAAGGACTAGTAGAGACCAAAGTTTTGGAGCAATCCACAGAGTGTGTATGATTTCATCAAAGTTGAATAGCTACATACCGCGGTTTCATCCTTATTAGGAATCATAAGTGGAGCACAATTCAACGCTGATGAAAACAACACTACGAAGTAACCGGTTTAAAGAAAACCAGCAATCCCTTGTGAGTTGAATTTAGACACAAGTGACACCTGGAATTCAATCAACCAAGCTCCTCGCTGTGGCTACCCAAAAACTACAGATCTCTACGTACATTCTTTTCCCCTATGTGGTAATTAGCAAGTACTCGGATTGGAGTCTCATGCAGTTGACCACTGGGGAGCGAAAACGCCCAGGTTAATACGAAATGCGCAATACGGAGCCATAAAAAAAGAATAACGCTTTTAGGAAAGCTAACCACTAGTATCGTAGATGAAAGGACTAGTAGAGACCAAAGTTTTGGAGCAATCCACAGAGTGTGTATGATTTCAACAAAGTTGAATAGCTACATACCGCGGTTTCATCCTTATTAGGAATCATCAGTGGAGCACAATTCAACGCTGATGAAAACAACACTACGAAGTAACCGGTTTAAAGAAAACCAGGAATCCCTTGTGAGTAGAATTTAGACACAAGTGACACCTGGAATTCAATCAACCAAGCTCCTCGCTGTGGCTACCCAAAAACTACAGATCTCTACGTAATTCTTTTCCCCTATGTGGTAATTAGCAAGTACTCGGATTGGAGTCTCATGCAGTTGACCTCTGGGGAGCGAAAATGCCCAGGTTAATACGCAATGCGCAATACGGAGCCATAAGAAAAGAATAACGCTTTTAGGAAAGCAACTTGCTGCTTTTCACGAAAAATCGTACTATTGTATTCAATTGTGATAAAAAATATACTTTCGGACATACATCATTGAAAATAAACCATAACTATACAGGGTGTTCTTTATAGACAAATTTTATCTCCGAAAGTATTGGTTTCTCAGAGTTGGGAATTATATCAATGTATTCTTATGATAGAACTGCATCATAAAGGAAATTCAATTCAAATAATAGTTTATTTATCAAGATCAAATGAGCAATCTGAGAATGAGAACTGCACCATGGAAGAAATCGAATTAAATCTCTATACAGGGTGTTCTTCTTTTAACGTCCATCGCAACTTGCTGCTTTTCACGAAAAATCGTACTATTGTAATCAATTGTGATAAAAGATATACTTTCGGACATACATCATTGAAAATAAACCATTACTATACAGGGTGTTCTTTATAGACAAATTTTATCTCCGAAAGTATTGGTTTCTCAGAGTTGGGAATTATATCAATGTATTCTTATGATAGAACTGCATCATAAAGGAAATTCAATTCAAATAATAGTTTATTTATCAAGATTAAATGAGCAATCTGAGAATGAGAACTGCACCATGGAAGAAATCGAATTAAATCTGGCCAATTTTGCCCAATAACGAACTTAACCGAGATATTCATCTCACTTACCTACTCTGAAAATTTCAACTACCTAGCTCATTCCGTTCCAGAGTTATTGTAGAAAAACTTTTTTTACATTTTCAAATTTTTATTTTGACACTTTGCGGTAATCTGGTCAATACAAAACTCCACATGCGTATAAAGGTCATGATTCTACAATTTGATGCTAAATTTCAGATAGATCGAGTGATCGGTTTCGGAAATATTCATAAAAAATGTTTTTACTAAAATCGGTCATAACTCCGAAACCGCTTGATGGATTTCGCCCATTAACGGACTAGTCCGAGATATTTACTCTCCAAACCCACCTTGCAAATTTCAATCCGCTAACTCCTTTCGTTCGAGAGTTATCGTGCCTACGGCGGGCCGGCCGGCCGGCTGGACAGAATTGATTTCACCCTCGTATTCTTGATCAGTGAGTCGAACCAAATCGTTTAAGACCATTTTCATCGAAAATTTCGAAAATTACAGACATTTGGGCAAATTGATCAGCACTCAGTTCCGAGGAACTAGAGCGCCAACAAGTTTCGTATGACAATTGCCCAAAACAGGGTTAAAGTACCTACAAATAGTAGATATTCTATAAAACATTTCTGTTGAAAGTGTTTAGCATCTGTATTTTTTCCTCAACAGGGATGCTTCACAACCAATGTTTCCATATTAGCAAGCTGAGTGTTTATGAAACTGATATGCGTTTGCAATATATTTTAAGTCATAACATTGCCTGAAAAAGTGTAGGCAAGAAGAATATCTCCACATCTGTATCCAAAGCCGTTGATTTCAAAGAGCATTCGGAGATCATTACCTGAGACTGGTCATTTTTATTGAAATGACAGTTGCATTTCGTGGCAGTATACTGTAAAAAAAGTTTGGGCTCTGAAAAAAAAGTCTACAAATTTATTATACAACTTCCAAAATTCACTATCAAGATTTTGAACATGTGTCCTCAAATGCCGATCTACACAGCGTTAAAGTTTCAATATATTTTGTGCGCATGTTCTAGGGATCAACGAGCAATCATTTTGCCCAAATGTCTGTAATATTCAATTTTTTTGAGCAAATGATCTCAAACTATTAGGTTCGATTCACTGATGAAGAATTTGAGGTCAAAAGCGATTCTGTCCGACCGTCCGCTTCCACGATAACTCTCGAACGGAAAAAGATAGCGTTATTGGGCATAATCGACCAAACGGGTTTGGAGCCGACTGACTACTATGATCCATCTGATATCCGTATTATTAATAAAACAAAATATGAAAAATATAATTTTCCCATGGACACAGCTAATTAACCATCGTAGTGTGCAGTAAGTTTTTCCTGATTGCATAAAAGAATATAGAGTAATACCGGTTCATAAAAAATTGGTTCAAGCACTGACGTGAAGTCGGGAGCTATTGCGCGTGTGTTCTATTGTCCAATCTCATGTATTGGACACTCTTAATCGAATTTACCATGGTGAATTCTATTGTCTGTTCTCCTGTATTGGATTCAGAGCGATAAGCTCCTGTCTTCACGTCAGTGCTTGAACCAATGCTTTTTTCCGTAACTTTTTTAGAATTTTCTAGTGGTACAGTCCTCACAAAATTTTACACACGTTTTCATGTCGATATTCTTCAACTAGTTACCATGCTTCAATTCGATCAAGTCTACTTTTTTGAGTTATCGAGGAAATAATCTTCCAGGTGGGTATAACTTCGAAACCGTTAGACCGATTATGCTCAAAAACGAACTTAACCCTCCTATTTGGATGCGCAACGTATCCTGAAAATTGCATGTACATATCTTCTTTCGTTCGAAAGTTATCAAGGCAACGGTCACCCATCCAGCTACTGAACTCACACAAGGCTGCTCAGATCTCCAAAAATATAGATCTGATCGTGTTCAAACTTGGAACATTGTAGTACAGTTAGGTTCTGAAGGCTCTTGCGAGATTTTAGCGATGTCGGACGAATAGTTACTGAGATATAGATTTGTTTTCAATGATTTTTATGAAATTTTCTAGTAATACGATCCTCACGAAATTTTGCAAGAATTTTTGTGTTCGAATTGGATCGGTTCTGAATTTTTCAAGTTATTGAGGAAATAACAACCAAATTTCAGAAAGGTGTAACTCCAAAACCGTTTGGGCGATTATGTCTATAAACAAACTCAAATGTCACATTCAGATGCACAACTTAACCTGAAAATTTGAATTCACTATCTCTTTCCGTTCTCAGGTTATCGTGATATAAATAATATTTCTTAATAATTTTTTTAAAATTTTCTAGTGATACGATTCTCATAAAATTTCACAAACTTCCTAAGGTTTCTATTCTAGGAGTATTCACCAAGATTCGATTCGATCAGATTAGTAATGGTTGAAAACAGAATCATTACTCGGAAACCGTTGGGCCGATTATGCCCCTTAATGAACTTGTCCGTCGTGTTGGGTTGCGCCACATACCCTGAAAATTTCAAGTCGCTATCTGATTCCGTTCTCAAGTTATGGTGGCAACGGCCGGCCAGACGGGCAGAATTAAATTTGAACTCAAATTCTTGATCAGGGAGTCGAACCCAATGGTTTGAGACTATCTTCGGCAAAAAATTCGAAAATTACAGACATTTTGGCACCATAATAACGCGATGTTCCCCAGAACATACGCGCAAAAACGAAACATTAATGATATTACTGATCGCAGAATTATTTCTCTAGTACCCGTATTTTAGAAAGTTATGGAAAAGCTGATCTGTCTCCAGCGTACCCAGTATGTTGAGAAAAATAATCTGTTCTCCGACATGCAGTTTGGATATGTAGAAGTAAACGTAGTAGAAGCACGGCAATTCTTGATATTGTGAGTTATACCTTCGAGTGTTTTGAGCTGGGGCTTCACTCCTTGTCTATGTTCCTTGATCTTGCGTTGAACTGCTATAGAATATAGATTGATCGATCGTTCAGTGGATCTGAATCATTCTTTTTTTTTGGCGAGCTGTTCTATGTTTTTAAATTAATGTCATCAGGCAGTGTGTGTGGATGGAGTAAGTAACTGATAAAAATTCAAAAATGAGATTTCGGCGGTAATTATTTAATTGTCTTTGTAAGGACAGGTGTGCAAATTCCTTTCAAAGAGTAAACAGACCCTGATAATCGATATCAAGTGGTAGGTAACTATTTAGAATTTAAATTTCATTCATCAATCCAAAATTATGCAGTTTTTAGTGCCTTCTGAAAATGTTGGTTTTTGTAGTTACTTGGTTTTGCGGTGTCGCGGTATCCAAAATCTAATGCCTGTAAATATTGGGGTACCACAAAGTTTTTTATCAGGTCCAACTTCATCTTTAATATTTATCAATGATTTTCTCGATTATCGAACAGATGTGCACACTGTTTTGTTTGGAGATGACACGGCTATTACTGTTAGATCAGTTGATCTGGATAGTTAGAGTGGGGCAATGGGAGAGGCACAATCGTGGGCCTAAGAATGGTTCACCTTCAATAAACTGAGATTGCACAACGACAAAACCCATAACATGCTTTCCTCATTAAGATCATTAAGACGATGGCGACGGACGCATTACATTTTTCGCCATTCGACTGGATGAGAGCCTCACCCGGGAGACCCAAGCAAATGAGGTAGCCTCTGAAATAGGTAGTAATATTTCTGCGTTGAGGGCACTGGCGTTTTGAATGTCGGGTGTGGTATTAGCGGATTAACTGGTATAGTACGCTTAAGCGTAGGGCAGACCCACAGGGGAATCCAATCCGATCTACTCGATTTTTTGTTGTATTTTGTACTTGATCAACATTTGTTGAAATACTTTCCGCTTTTATAGTTTGTTTTGATATTCCTTATATTTTATTGATAAACTTCAAGTTTTGTTTTGAAACATCCGAGTTTCCCAAACAAAATCGAAATAGTAGTGGGAGGGACTCCCAAAGTTTTCTAGCCTTGGACCCCAGGAATTGTAAATCCGCCACTGTGTGACACTGAGGATGGTATATTTTGCAGTGGTCTAATCCCATCTTAAATAATGTGTTATTGCCTGGAGAAACTGTGCTATGAGAGAGAAAGTTTGCAGGATTCGAAGGAGAGCAATTAGAATTATTGCAGGACTAAATTATCGTGTTTGCTGTAAGCACAGTTTTAAAGAACTTGGAATTCTCACCTATCCTTCTTTACTCATTCTTGAATCCTTAGGATTTGCCCGCTCTAATGCGTATAAGTATATATTGCAGTCTGATGTTCATGGAAATGATACAAGGAATAAATGGTTAATTAGGAAGAATTTAGCTCCACATAGTTTTGCAGTTTATTAATACGACTGAATTGAAGTCTTCACCTATCTTAAATTTTAAGCATATTTTGAAAAAAAGCAGCTTTTGAGATCAGTTTACTCCACAAGTGAATTTTGTCAGATATCTAACGAATTTTTTTAAGGTCTGTTTATCTGTTGTGAATTTTAATATTAATTTTAATTTGACATAATATGTAAACAAAAGTTTCGTGGAAACATGGATAAATCTATCTATCTAAATCTATGCAGGTTGTTTCACGTACAGGCTTTCATTGCAGATGATGGATATTTTGGTTAGTCTAAATTAGTGTTCGAGATATGTCCTAATAATATTCGGTTAAGAGATACAGGATGTTTAATGGTTTTTATCAAAAACTTTCAACCGGCATAACTCTTGAACGCCTGCATAGATCTTCATGAAAATTTGTGGAATTGGGTATAGGCCTATACCTAATACTCTCTCATAATGATATTTGTTGATAACGCATGTACGGACTGAGGAAATTATTTTCGTATCCCACATGTTGTAAAACATCCCTTACATAAAATTTTCAAGAAGTGAAATTTTTTCAGAGTCTACAATAAATACTCTTTCGTACAAGCCTATTAGCAATAATGGCACACTCCGTATCAATATTTTCTGAACCATCGAATATTTGAAATTTTCAATTTATAATAAACATGGATCTGTGAATCTCCGGATAATGCGTTAATTCATATTGAATCAATTTAAATTATCAGTAGCATCACTCAATTATAGGGCTGCATCTTATTCCATCCAATACATGAATTTTTGAGTTCCACATTGGATTACATGAAAATAGAAGTGATAGAAGTATTAATTTTCGAATTATTTATCTTTGAATTTTTTTTTTCGAAAAATTGAAACAGATATTAGCGTGATTGAAGATTTTATGTCCAACAATCCAAAACTCGAATAAGGTGTGGATAGAAGTGTGCAGGAATAGTTGTGCATGTTTTGGTTGCTTAGTGAAGTGAAGCTACAGATCAATTCAAGTTGCATGTGAGGAGATAAGTAAACGACCAAAAAGGCTAATGAAATCCGCAGCACATTCAATACAAGAGCTAGCAAGAGTAAAAAAGAAATAGGGGAATTTTCGAGGACAAATCACATTCATATTCCTTAAATTCGCTTTTATAATGAGTTCACTCAAATGTTCAATATTTTTTTGTGTTTTTGTTTCTACGAAATCTTTGATTCTGCTACTATCTGTTTCAGTTATTCGATACAAAGTGTCTTCGAAGATAAATAATAGCAGTAGTCGAAACCCTGAATTTATGTATTGGGTGAAATAAGATGCATCACATTCCTGAAGTAATGATAATGAGAAATTCAATTCATTCAATATGTTAACGCTTTATTCGGAGGCACTGAGGTCCATGTTTATTATGAATTGAAAATTCCAGATATTGAATGGTTCATAAAATATTGATGCGATGTGCGCCATTATTGACAATAGAATTTTTTGAAGGGATATTTATTGTAAATTTTGAGAAAAATTTCACTTATTGAAAATGTGATGTATCGGGTGTTTTACAAGATGTGGAATAAAGAAAATAATTTTCTCAGTCCGCAACTGCGCTATCAACAAGTCATTATGGGCGAATATTTGTCACAGGCTTATACTCATTCTCTGAAATTTTCATGAAGATCCATGCAGGCGTTCAAGAATATTACCGATTGGAAGTTTTCGCTAAAATAAATAAAACATCCTGTATCTCTTAAACGAATATATTGAGGACATATTTCGAACACTGATTTAGACTCACCAAAATGTCCTGCATCTGCACTGAAAGTCTGTACAATCATTCGTGAAACACATTGTATATCTAGACTGCCACACGCGTTCGAAAATTCCAAGAGTGTAACGCATCCATAATTCGGTCAGCTATAACTTTTTCAGCACTATAAACTGAGCCCTTTACATATCCCCATAAAAAGTAGTCCACGGGTTGTAATCTGGGGACCGTGCCATTGGACCTGCTCTGCCAATCCACCGTTTGGAAACACTGTCTCTAGATGTTTGCAGACAACAACTCCAAGGTCCCTTCGTGCATAAACTTGTTGACGAACTTGTAAAGGCACGTCCTCCATTGATGCAGGCAAGTCGTTCTGTAGGAAGTTTGTCGAGTACTCATACCAGGATTTTCGACGATAATATTTAAAATACCTTCATATCTTACTGGGTTCCGTGCTTGTCGGGGTCTGCCAGCATTGTAAGTCTGTAATATGGCATATTCCCGAGGGTGCTGATGAGAATTTATAAAGTTCGATAGTTGAGAAGCCGCCGTACGCGTACAACGTACATCCTCAGAGCTTCAAGTCCGTTACCATTAGCCAGACCATACAAACAATTGAGGTCAGCCAGATGTTCAAATGATTATGACAACAGGGTCTGAACTTTCTGAAAATAGGGTCTCAAGTAGGTTATGCAATCCGGCGTGATTTTAACGGATTTTCAAGAATCCGGCCGGATTGATCAAATCCAGAATATTTTCTCTTTTCTGTCTAGAATGAACTTTAAGTGAGAAGAAACCAATGTGATTGTACTACGTACTTATCATAGGTAGTTGATTTAAAAACATATAAACAAAATAAACTCATTTTTTAATGAAGTTATAGAAAAATAAAATTCAAATAACAAAACGAGTTTAACAGTCTTACACATCTAGGCTTCGCAGTAACAAAATATTAAATGAATAATAAAATTATAACAACAAAATGAGTTTCTCAGTGATAGACGGAGATTACACGGTCAATTTGGTATCAATCTGTCATCATATTTTCCATCAGTCTACACGAATATATTTAGTTTCCCGTCAATCTGACATAAATCCGTGATTAATGTCAGACTGGACTAATGCCATATTGATCGTGTAGGTAACCTCCAACTGCTCAGTTTGACATCAATCATGGATTGATGTCAGGTTGACGTGAAACTGATTGTATACGCGTAGACTGATGGACTGATGATCCGGATTGATGGCCAGATTGATACCAGACTAACGATCTAGGACGGATGTTACACGAACAATCTGGCATCAGGTCAGTCTGGATCGATTGCAGATTATCAATAAACTGATTGTATACGCGCATATTGATGGTGTGAATTGATGACAAGACTGATGTCAGATTTATGCCAGATTGATACCAGATTGACCGTGTAATCTCCGGATAACCTCCTCCTTACACTTTCAGATTTCACAGTAACAAAATATCAAATTAATGAAGTATTATGGAATTGAGAAAGTGGTTTTCTGAATCTGTCTCTTGTATTGCATGATAACCACAATAATTTTTTTATTTTCATGATCATTACTTCAAGGCGATTTTATTATTGGCCAAAAGGATATAAAAAAACAAATGGTGTTTAATGTCAGTCGACTCCTTATGGAACTACAAATATAGCCTACGGTAGAAAAATCCTTTTCAGCTTCCAAAGTAGTTGGCTTCATTGTCAAAAAATAATCATGAAGAACGAGCCGAATTAGACACTAAACAGGAGCAGTGATGCTGTAGAATTGTGGAGGGCTACTACGGACTGGGGGAATGGGTTCAATTTGATGTTCCAGAAGGATCAGCGTAATGTTTCGTCAAATATGACAAACATTACTAGGACCGGAACCCGTGCCGGATCCGAATTATGCTAAATGATGCTGGATCCGCAGGATTTCCGGTCCAGTTTTTCAGGATCGCAATCCCTAGTCTCGTGGAATGAGTTCGTCAATATATGCACATGCATTGAGTTTACAACTCGATTAACACCCACGAAATTTTATGATTTGCTGCGAGAAAAAACCAACGCACTACAGAGTCATAGGCCTTTATCAGTATTCTGTAGTTCTTGACATATTCAACTGAGTTGAGCCATGTTAACCTTCTCTTAAGCATGTTACGTTACGTGTGAACGCACACGCCACGTATGGGATAAAACATGGATCAGTTTAGTTGCATTTGTCGAGAGCAACCGAAAACTGTTGAAGGCTAATAGTAGGGGAGCCCAAGCGGGGATTTTGGGATTTACTAAAGCGCGGCAGATTAATATATAGGGGGATACCTTGTACCTGGTTAAGTTTTTCCACCAAACATGAGCCATATATATATGGCCGCCCGTCAAGGATAAAGCATCAGATTAGTAAAAAAAAGTACTGGACTGTACCTGAGCCATTTGTTGGAATTTATTTCAAAGTGGCCCAAAAACTTAAGGAATGTACAACTCATTGTCCTCCATCATTTTCGGGAAAAATTAAAATAACTGTTTTCAGGGAATTCATTTCAAAATTCAGTTTTTCAAAAACGGAACCTTTCCGGCACAGTTTTATGTGAAATTTCTTAAAATTAATTTCGTAACACCCTTAATAGGTTTTTAATGCAGTGACTCTAGAAAGCGAATTCGCAATTACTTTTCGAGGAAAAAGTCCTACCAAAATAACACAGAAACTACTCATCAATTGGACCCGGAATGGAACGGCTGTAGATACGGCTGCAAAAGATGAAGGAATATATCTAATATTTTTTATCCATTCAAAATTACACACATTGATGACAACGGCACCTCCTGATCCTAAATTATACGCGCTGACAGCTTTTATGTTGGTGCCTCTGTCAGGGCATAAAGAAGTGCTATCATCCAATTATGGCAAGCCAGAAATTCGAACCCTGCACAATGCCTTCCGTTGAATTCTGTATTCCAATGACAGAGATTTCAATGGACTAGTCCCCAGGATATGTTCGCCGTTGTGTACCTGGAATATTCAGGATTCCTTTTGTTGAAGGCTCTCGAAAAATTGGTCAGAAGAGACTTACGATAACGTTTTCACTTTTGTTTGGTTTATAAATGTATATCAAGAGGCACTGAATGACTAAACCATGTGAATATATGGTTGATCAAACTGTTCAGGCAAGTAGCTACTCATGTAATGAATGGAAGATATTTTGAGAGATGTATTCATCATTCAATGATTTTCAATGGGTTTTCTCTCTCAAACTCTGAGAAATAGCTATAAAATAAAAGAATTTTTCACTTCTTTTGAAATTTATTCGGCTTCAGAAATCAAACATGAAGGTAACGAAGACCGTACGTTACAATATTTCAACGAAAGATTCGAGAAAAACACTTGCAATTTTACAGTTGAGCTTTGTTAGGAAAGATGAATTCATGGAAGAAAATTCAGATTCGATCAACTTCCGGTTTCACCAGAAATGATAACAATTTTCGTTTTTTAAATGTAATACCCAGTATTTTCATTGGTGATCAGAATACCCATTGAATTCTACAATGTTTTAATATGTCACTCACATATTATTCTCAGAAAATTCGTGTGAAATCTGAAAAAACGCTTTAAATTTTCTCAAATAGGGTTTCATTCCAATGTTGATAACTTGTAGATTTTTGCAAGAAATTTCCTAATCTTCTAGCCTCTATCAGAAGATATACCAATGCTTCTCCTTTGTTAATTAAAAATTCAATTGAACATTTCTATTTCAATGTGAAAGTCAGTCATGACAAAAAATTCAAAACTCATTCTTTTCAAATCAGATTTTTTTTATTGGTCAGCTGGAATAGTGAGAATAGATAATTTTTTTCAATACCTACTACTGCTTTACTTACCGAATATCTCAGGAATTAAGCATTTTAGAGCAGTAGAATGTATTATAAAGATTACACTATTTTTTAACGTATATTCCAGCTGTGCAAACAAAAAAAATCGTTCTGATTTGAAAAAAATGAGTTTTGAGGTTTTTGTCATGACTGACTTTCACATTGAAATAGAAACACCCTGTATCTTCAATTGTATTTATAATAAACGAAGGAGAAGCATTCAAAAGTTGCATTTGAAATTTGTAATGACAAAAAAAATTACATTACAATTTACTCCGAAACAATCTAGCCGATTTTGCTCAATAGCGAACTCAACCGAGATATTTATCTCCCAAACCTACCCTGGAAATTTCAACTATTTAGCTCATTCCGTTGGTGTTAACGGAGGGCAGGCCGCACCAGCCAGCCGAACGGCTGGCAGAATCAATTTTGACCATGGATATTTGATCAGTGAGTCGAATCAAATCGTTTAAGACAATTTGCATCCAGAAATTCTAAAATTTCAGACATTTTGGCAAATTGATAAGCACTCTGTTCTGGGGAACAAGAACGCCAAAAAAGACCAGAAAGCAGTGCAGAAATAGGGGAATCAGCGGAAACCTTTTATAGAATTGCTTCATTCCCTAGAGTCATTGGAGTTATTGACTGCATACTTATTAGAATAAGCTGACCAGATGATACCCATCATGCGATTTTTCAGTGTGGAAAATCATTTTTTGTACAACTGTCGAAAAAACTAGACATTATTGATGCGTTAATGTTCAATTTGTTTCACCGTGAACAGAAAGTCTTTTTTTGACCGTGAAAAAGAGCCATTTTTCATTGCCAAAATAATTCACAAAATAAACATGAAAAATTACTTTCTGAAGGATTCATTTTTCACAGAGTCAATTATCAATTGATCATTCATCATTAAACAATTGTTAGATATTTCCTGAAGAGTTGCTCCCACAATTTCATCAGATATTTTGATTTGTTCGGAAGAAAATGACCAATTCAATATTTTGACGATGTTAATTCTCATTCACAGTTGTACAAAAAATGTTGTTTGTATTTCGTGTATAAAATTCTCGTTTTCATGGCACACCCTCGTATGCCATTAGAAAAACACTAATTTTTCGCACTCAGTACAAAAACAACAATATTTGCATTAAATGTACAAACTATGCGTGATACGAAATTATGAATCTGTAATATCGTAAATAGGTGGCCAGGATCAGTGCATGATCAGACAATCTAATAATTCTGTATTGAAAGAAAAACTCGGTAATGGCCAATTTGTTTCATATTTTTGCTGCTTGAGGAAAGCGGATATTCATTGAAAAAATATTTGATGACTATAACAGGCCACGACAGTTGCTGAAAATTTGTAGCGTGATTCAATAAGAACCAGAAATTTTGTGGAAACACAGAATATGGAGTATATGGAAACGTAGATTTCCAATACTGAAATTTGAAATAAGAGTACATCTCGATAAGAACTATTACAGTTGCATCTGCTGTGTTACATGATATACATAATAAGAGGAATTGGAGGATAAACCACAAATTTTTGGTAATGCAGTTACTTCCAAACATGTGAGAAATATAATAATCGCAGAGCATTTTGCAAGATTATAAACTGTGAAACAAAAACAAATGTTAATTTTATTATCAGCTTTATTAACTTCTTTTATATTCAGGTCAATATCTATATCCAATAGTGTCATTTTTTTTTGTGCTCTTCTTTTGCCCTCTTCTCTGCCTGGATCAGTTTTGTGATCTCATTCGCCAATAATATTCCTCTTCTTCAGTAAAATTCGAAGATCGACTCATTATAGCTTTAAGTTCAATGTCTAACATATCAAAAATAATTATTAACCAAATCTTAACTAAATATCCAAACAAACACAAACGATCAAACGAAATACGAATGAGTTGAGGTTAAATAGGTACATAGATAGGCATCAATGTATCATATAGAATCATATGAATATTGTCATTGTTATAATGATTATAATCATTATTAGAAATCATTTTTATTCTCTGTACTTTAATAATCTAACATTTCCGTTACAACTTACAAGTTCTAGAATGTCCGGGCGTCTCCTTTGAGACTTGACATATAGGGCGTCCCCTGTGACACTTTACATATATCTGACATATATATTACACGTTTTTGCGCGAAAGTTCTGGGGAACATCGCGTCATCATTTTGCCCAAAAGTGAAATTTAATTCTGTGGTGCCGTTCGGAGTCCGGCCGTTGCCCCGATATCTTGAGAACGGAAAGAGCCAGCGACTTGAAATTTTCAGGGTAGGTGGCGCATCCCAATACGACACAAGTTTGTTGATGGGTATAATAGGCCCATGGTTTCCGAGTAAAATTTTTTTTTCAACCAAAAGAAATCCGATCGAATTTAAATTTGATGAATAGTTGTAGAATATAAACCTAAACACGTTTGTGAAATTTTGTGAGAATCGTGTCACTAGAACATTTAAAAAAAACTATTAAGAAATATTATTTATGACACGATAACCTGAGAACGGAAGCAGATAGCGGCTTGAAATTTTCAGGTTAGGTTGTGCATCTGAATGCGACATTTGAATTTATCTAAAGGTATAATCGGCTAAGCGGTTCTGGATTTATAGCCTCTGAAATTTTTTTGTTATTTCCTCAATAGCTCGAAAAATACGAAACCAATATAATTCAAACATGGTTATTAGTTGTAGAATGTCAACGCAAAAATTCTTGCGGAATTTCTTGAGGATGGTATAACTAGAAAATTTCAAAAAAATTATTGCAAATAATTGAAAAAAATTCTATATATCATAAACTATTCGTCCGGCATGGCTGAAATTTTGGAAGAGCCTTCATAACCTAACTCTACTGCAGAGTTCCAAGTTTGAACACGATCGGATCCATATTGTTGGAGAACCGAGCTGCTTTTTGTGAGTTCGTCGTATTTTTGAATCGTTGTATTTTTGATATGTTGTCTATGTGCGAGAACCTTCAAAATCATGAATGTCATGATGACATATTTTTGCGCGTATGTTCTTGGGAAAATCATGTTATTTCATCACAAATATATTGGAGATGATAGCCCTATATTAGCGGTCAGTCCTGGTTTTGAAAGAGATCCTACTTAGGAGGAGGCAACTATGTAAATATTGAAGGGATTTCTATGAACAAGAGTGAATATCTTTGAGAAATAAAGAAGGCGATTCTTCTTCAAGAGATCCATGTGCCTTGAGAGGAGTATATTTGTGAGAGGGGACTTTTGACAGGTTATGTATTATTTTTAATATGGAAAATTCGATTAAGAGTGTCCAATACAGGAGAACAGACAATATAATTCACCATGGTAAATTCGATTAAGAGTGTTCAATACAGGAGAATGGACAATAAAACATACGCGCAAAAGCTCCTGACTTCACGTCAGTGCCATTTTTTTACAGAGTTGAAATACATATACAACTAAAGTAATCAGTGTTACCAAATATTTCACAAACTAATTAATCTGAATAAGTTTCATAATCATCCAAATAGTTTTGTCGTCTACGTCTACGTTTACAAGGTTCATTCTGTGGTACATTAGCTTCGGATGAATTAGCTTCAGATGACTTAGCTTCATTGTCATTACATATCTCTGAGTTCAAATCACCACGAATGTTTAGGTTCAAATCAAAAAGTAATGAATCGCTTACATATGGTAAATTTGTTTTAACTGAAAATTTTCTATTACGTCTAAGAATATTTACATAAGAATCTTTCACAATATAAGATCTTTCATTGACTACATCCTCCACTATTCCCCATTCCCAAATTTTTCCTTTTTGAATCAAGATATTTTGGCCTCTTTCAAGTTTTTGCATTTTTATCATAATAATGTTTCTCCTTTTGCTGCTTATTTTCTAACTTATTCTGTACTACTGAAGGATCCAATACAGTAGTTTTCAATGCCTGATTAGATATTGGGATTTTTGTTTTTGCAATTCGTTGTAAAAACAATTGTGAAGGTGAGTATGTCATATCAGGTAATGGAGTATTTCTATAATCCATAAGTAACAAAGGCAGATCATTTTTACTTTTTGCTTCTTTAAGCATTTGTTTTATTGTTCCGACATATCGTTCAGCAAGACCATTAGATTGGTGCTGGTGAGGACTACTAAATTCAACTTCAAAATTCCAATCTTGCGCAAATGTTTTAAAAGACCTAGAATTATATGGAACATTATAAGCAAAAATTTTATCTGGCACACCAAATTGTGAAAATTTCTGTTTACAAAAATTGATCACTTCATCTGCTGTTATTGATTTTGTCTGAGTAACTTCTACCCAGTTTGAGTATGAGTCTACAAGCAGTAAATAATTATCACCCTCATATTCAAGACATTCAGTTAATATATACTGCCAAGGTCTTTCTGGTATATCATGACTCACTAGAGTTTCCTTTTGATTAGACCGTTGGTATATTTGACATTTTTCACATTTTAATATTAAATTTTCAATATCCTTAGAGACATGAGGCCAATAAAATAATTGTCTTGCTCCAGATTTTTATTTTTGAACTCCAAAGTGGGGTGTATGAATTATTTCTAACATTTGTTTCCTCAAAGACTGTGGAACTATAATTTTTATATCTAAAAATAGAAGATCATTGGCAAGATACATATTTTCTTTCAATTTTGAATAACATTTCAAATTATTATCCAAATTCTTATTATATCTGGCCAAGACGTCATACAAAAGTTTTTTACTTTACTAAAGATTTCATCATTATTTATTTCTCTTCTGAATACATTTTTCTTTTCTTCCGACATTGGTATCTTGTTGTATGGAGAATATACTCCTTCAGGATCATCAATAACCTCAGTCTTAATATATGAACGAGATGATGCATCTGCGACTAACATTTCTTTTCCTGGTAAATAGACAATATTTATTTGATATTTCAACAATTGAAACATAATTCTCTGTAATCTATTACTTATTTTATCCAAGTTTCTAGAAGAAAATTGAATCAAAGGTTTATGATCACTCTGTATTGTTACAGGATGTCCATAAATGAAAAAATGAAATTTCTTCACAGTAAAACAAATAGCTAGTAACTCCTTTTCAATTTGTGCATATCGTTTTTTAGCTTAATTTGATATTGTTCTGGAGGCAAATGATACAGGCTGTCCTTCTTGCATCAACACACAACCTAAACCTCCACTAGAGGCGTCAGTCTGTATAATCATGTCTGATTTTGGATCAAATATTTTCAAAGTTGGCGAGTGTGTAAGAAGATATTTTAGTTTTTGCAACTCTTTCTCATGGCCTTGTGTCCACTCAACTTTAACATCTTTTCTAGTTAAGTTTCTCAGATTAGCTGTTAGAGCTGAAAGATTTTGAATAAAATTTGAAAAGAACTTAACGAGACCTAAAATTCTCAGAACTTCTGACCTATTTTGTGTAACATCAATAGCATGTATTGCTTCTACATTATTGTTATCTGGTCTTACACCATTTTTTGAAATCAGGTATCCAACCAATTCTACTTCTTCTAATTTGTATTGGAGCTTATTGAAATTAAATTTGACATTATTTTCCCTGGCCTTTTCAAAAACCTTTGAGTTTCATCATGCTCTGATTCGGTCTTGGAAGCTATTATTAAATCATCAAAGTAACAAAGCCTACACAGAACACAACTGGTTCTCCTAACTCGGTCAAGCTCTTAGAGCTTATGAGGGGTCTCCTTGTGGAAGACCCAGGAGAATCAGTATAATAATAATAATAATAATAATAATACTACATAAACATCTACAATATCACCAAATATTTTATTAATTTTCTTTTGAAATAATTCAGGAGCACTAGAATTAACGAAAGGCACTCTATTAAACTTATATCGGCCAAATGGGGTATTGAACGTACAAAGATCTGAGCTTTCTCTATCCAAAGGTTAATTGCCAAAATCCATCCTGCATGTCTATTACTGTGAAAATTGACTTTCCTGACAGTACTTGTTGGTATCTGAAAATGTTCTCATTTGATATATTTGTTTAATGGCTTTGGATCTATACAAAGACGTAGGGATTTATCTGGTTTTTCAACTATCATAAGGCTATTTACCCAATCAACTCTTCCTATAATACCACCTTTTTCTAAACCATCGAGAGTTTCTTTCAAGGTTTTATCTAATGATAATGAAATATTTCTCAAGCACTGTATAACTGGTTAAGCATTTTCTTTTGATTGAATGTTACATAACCCAGGAATTTGACCTATACCTTGAAAAACTTCTCCATATTTTTCATTTAGTTCAGATTTTGACTAAGGAAACTGTATCCAATTCACTCTTTTTAACTAATTAAATTTTTAACAATCATTTAAACCAAGCAGAGGTTCAGAATTTAGGTCTACTATTACAAATTTAACATATATTGAGTCATTTCTACAAATTACAATGCATTACAAATTAACTTCTCCGATTGGTCTAAATTTAAAGTTTCCGTAAGATACAATTGTTATGGGAGATTTTTTTAGTTAATTTTTTTTACTTACAATTTTCTCGTAAATTTTAGCAGGCAATATACAATATATATGGTCAAAACCAGTGTCCAATTTAAATTTAACATGATGTCTTTCCACTGAGATATTTTCATACCAAGCTGAAATATTTTGACTGTTGACAAAGAGTTGGTATTTTTCTTGTTATTCTTCATCTCTCAAACGATTTAGTTCGACTCCCCAATGAATAATTCGAGGTCAAATTTGATTTTGTCCGGCCGGCCGTCCGGCCGTTGCCACGATAACTTTAGAACGGAAAGAGCTAGCAACTTGTAATTTTCAAGGTAGGTGGCGCATCCCAATACACAAGGGTTTCCGAGTAATAATTTTGTTTTCAACCAATATAAATCCGATTGAATTGAAACGTGGTGAGTAGTTGTAGAATAGGAACCTCAGCACGTTTGTGAAATGTTGTGCGAATCGTATGGCTAGAAAATTATTGAAAAGTTATTAAAAAATATTTTTGTTGTCACGATAACTTAAGAACGGAAAGAGATAGCGGCTTGAAATTCTCAGGTTAGGACGTGCATCAGAACGCGACATTTGAGTTCGTTTAATAATAATAAGTTTATTCATAAACCAAAATTTACATCTTCTGTAACAATTGAAAAATACAACAAACAAAAACAAATAAACAAGATAAACCTCCAAAACCACATGGTTGTGCGGAGGATCCCTCAAGCCATCTCCGAATGAGTAGGTACAGATTTTAGCACTGATGAGTCCCCAATTTAATAACATATTTCTTATTTTAATGAATTCACAATATTAGCAATGTTATGTCTATCAGTGTCTCTTAAGTAATTCCTTATAGTACTCCTAAACAAGCCGAAAGAATTAAGTGAGTGCAGCCGAACTCTCAGATCCAAGGGCAGAGAGTTGAGTACATGCGGGATAAGGAAAGTATGGGTTCGTTGTCCGATGGTTTTTTTTGCCCTATATGACGAAACTTTCTGTTGTGCTCTTCCTCGAGTATCATAATCGTGTTCCAGGTAAGTGAGAATATTTTTGTTGTTATAGGTGTATATCAGTAAATTAAAAACATATATCTGCCTTATATCCAAGACCCCCGCCTCCAGATAAAGTTTATCCGTGGGATATAGTCTCTCCTTTTGTAGAATAATTCTTAGGAATGTATTCTGTATAACTTGTAATCTTCTCAAGTGTGCATCATATAAACCACCCCATGTCAAAATGCCATAGCGTAAACGGGACTCCACCAATGCATGGTACAACATCTTCAGATGTCTCCTCTCCAAGATTAGACACAAGAAGCGAAACCGGTATAAAAAGTGCCTCAGAGTAGCAACCACACTGTTCACATGAATGTCCCAACGCAGGAATTGGTCGATGAAGACCCCCAAATATTTTATGGAGGTGACCGAGGCAATCTGCAAGTTCCCGCCCGCATTTCTGATCTTCAACATATCGAAAAGAGGCAGATACGGTTTATAGATGGAGAACGGCAGATATTTGGTTTTCTCAAGATTAATTGTGAGATATCTGTGACTGAAGGCATTGAATATTTTTTCTAGATCCCTTTCTGCTCTGCACTTCAGCTTTTCCCAGGTTGTATCCCTATATAGGACGGCTGTGTCGTCGGCAAAACCGATAATACTTCCATCCGCCTCAATATTCAATATGTCGTTGATGTACAGGTTGAATAAAATAGGTCCCAATACTGTGCCTTGTGGTATACCGTACTGAATATTCAAGGGATCACTAAGATAGTCGCCAATCTTTACCATCTGGGTTCTGTCCCTCAAATAACTGCCGAAGAGTTTCAGCGGAACACCTCGCACACCTACGCCCTCCAAGACATCCAGCAATATACTATGGTTAACGGTATCAAAAGCCTTGCAGAGGTCCAGGAAAACACAAAGAGCCACCTCATCAGAGTCCAAAGCCCTGTAAACTTGATCGCATAGTGTGGATACAGCGTCGGAGGTGGATCTTCCCTTGCGAAAACCAAACTGTCTATCTGAAATTATTTTGTGCTTGTCTAGATAGTTTCGCAATCTCTTTTCAATGATCTTTTCGAATATTTTTGTGAATGAAGTAACCAGTGAGATAGGTCTGTAGTTAGATGGTGAGTCCGCAGGTCCCTTATTCTTGAACAGAGGGATAACTACAGAAACTTTAAACTCTTTTGGACAAATGCCCGATTCGATTATTCCATTTATTACATTGGAAAAGGGAACAGCAATCTCATCTCTTATATTCCTTATTGTCTCGCCTGATATGTTATCGTAACCTGGAGCTTTGCCACATTTGATCTCATCAATGATCTGCTTAATTTCCTCTGGAGTAGTAGGTTTCATGAAGAATGAATGCGTCACTGTTTTTTGCTTGGAAGCAGGTGTACCCGATGTCTTTATATTATCTGCAAGGTTTTTACCTACATTTATGTAGTGATGATTAAAAATATCCGCCATCCTCTTCGCATCCTCCACAGTAGAACCGTCTTGATCTCGCACACACTTTATGACATTTTGGTCTTTAGTTCTGTACATTTTATTCAGAGTTTTCCATAGTTGTTTCGTACTGTCTTTACTTTCATAGATTTTTGTTCTAAAGTAATTACATTTTGCCGCTCTAATTATGCGATTCAGTCTATTTCTGTATCTTGAATATTCTTCCCTGTATTTATCTGGCTCATTCATAAATTTTCTATAAAGTGCGTTTTTAGTATTGACGGACTTCACTTTACCGGTAGTTATCCACTCCTTTCTTTGTACCTCTTTTCTTTTGGTTTTTAACGTCTTTGTACTTTGTTTTAATAATCTGTCTACCGTATCCAAAAATTTTGTTGTCTTTAGTTGTGGGTCTTCCTGAGAGTAAAGAGCCCTCCAGTCCAAGTCCCTCAATTCTGCTCTAAAATTCGTATAATCGACGATCCTACGGTACCTATAGTACTTACTAATTTTCTTTACCCTTATAATCGGGAAACTGACAGTTGTTGCACGGTGATCTGTTATGAATGTTTCTATTGTGGCTGCATTTACAATATTCTCATTATTTATATGTTCGTTCCTCAAAAATATATGATCAAGACAAGATTTCCCCCTGGTCGCCTTATTTATCACCGATAAGTAGTTATATTCGCTCATCAGGTTCACATATGCGGATACCAGGTCATCCAATTCAGTTAAGATGTTTATATTCATATCTCCTACTATTAAGTGACGTTTAAATCCTAACTTTTGTATTTTTTTCAGGTATTCATCTAGCGAATCCACAAAATCATGTGCACCTGTTGAAGGAGGCCTGTAAACACCAGTTATATGAAGTTTTTCATTATCCGGAAGGCTGATGGTAACCTCCAAAGCATTTACTTGAGCGATACGAGTTGTATTCCTCTGAAAATTAAAGCCTTCTTGAACATAAATCATAACTCCATCATTTTTGTTAATTTCACCCTGACTGTAAACCATATTGTATCCCTCTATCCGAAAAAACGACTCATCATACAATCTGAAAGTCTCAGACAACACTATGCATTCGGGAAGTACTCTAATTCTACTGAGTAGTATCTTGAGCTCATCTAAATTTCTTGATGCACTCCTAATGTTTTGATGCAGTACTCTGAAACAAACATCCCCCGTTCCCTGAGATCTATTGTACTCATCAACACTACCAAATTCAATTGTATCGAAAGGTGTGAAGTTAATGTCTCTTATGAAAGAATCCATCAGGAAATCAAAGTACCAAAAAATCAAATTAAACTCAATATAACACGGAAAGAAAAAAACAAAACAACGGGAGAAAATAAAATAGAAACAAGGGCAACCTCACTTATCTATTTGATCGCGTCCTTCCCTTCTCCCTCGGTGCAAGTTTCGCCCTTCCAGCGGGAACCTCAGGAACACCAACTTTTGTGCGGTCCTCCTGACCTCCCCTCTGAATAGTCTTCGGAGTCCCCACCGGCACCGGTAGATCAGTCTCAACGGGAATCCCTTTTCTTGATTGTCGTGGTCTGTTCTGCTGGTCACCCTCGATACCTGGGACACTTGGGGTAGTTGGGGCACTGTTCGGGCGTTTTGGAGCATGCTCTTGAACTCCTTCGAGTTCAGACAAACTATAAGGAGTATTCTCAATATAGATTTTGTTACCCCTAATTCGACAGTTTTGCACATTCTGTGCTCTGAGCGTGACAAGATGTTGTCGGAGGTAGTTGTTATCCTCACGTTGCTTTTTTGTCATATCATGCGTGATAAATATCTTCTTTCCCTTTAGCTTCCTTAAATTTTGAAAAATCCTATTTTTCGTACGATAAGACCTCAGTTCCACTTTAATGGGGCAACCCTTGGTTTTTCCCAGTCGATACACGTCGTTGAAATCAGAATCAACAAGGTCCAATTCCAAAAATTTATTAATCTCTTCTGATATCGATTGGGTGCTTATAATTCCGTGTTCCGACAGATCCGAGCCATGAATAACGAAATTATTTTTCCTAACATCAACCTCTAACTCCTGCAATGTTCTTCTGAGTTCTGTATTCTCACTCTCCAGTATAGTAACCTTCCTTCTCAGAGCCTCAACCTCCAGTATTACATTTGCTTCACTTGCTTGAATAATAAGCTTCAACTCCTCTCTATTTCTTACGATCTCATCATGCAAATTTCGCAAAGTTATTTCAGTTTCCGTCATTCTAGTGTGTGGAACCCCTTAGCGGATGAAATGCGAGCAGATTTCGGTATATTCTTATCGAACTGATAAGTTTTTTCGCACCTGTGTTCGTGACTAATTGATAATATAAGGTGTTTATAATAAACTAAACTGCGTTTTCCAGGTAACTGTTCTTCTTATATTCACGGAAAATCACCCACTAGAGGGAACCGTCGAATGTTGTCAATTTCACTCAGAAATTTCTGTACTCAACTTCAGTTGATTTTATTCAAATTGTAGATAGTGGCGGAGCAACTCTTATCGACACTGCACTGTACTCATTCAATACGCCACTCAATGATGTTTATAAGCATAATCGGCCAAACGGTTTTAGAGTTATAGCCATCTGAAATTTGGTTGTTGTTTTCTCCTCATTAACTGTTGTAGAATGCCAAACGCAAAAATTCTCGTGAGGATCGCATTACTAAATTTTTTTTTAAAATCACTGAAAATTATTGAAAAAATTCCGTCCAACATCGCTGAACTTTTGCGAGAGCCTTTAGAACCTAACTCTACGCCAAGTTCCAAGTTCGTACACGATCGGATTTATACTACTGGAGATTCGAACAGTCTTGAGTGAGTTCAGTAGATTCGTGTTTATTTTTGGACTTATTTGGAAAACGAAATTTCAGATGGCTATAACTCTGAAATCAGTCGGTGTATTTTTTCCATTAACAAACTTAGTGCATTTGGACTAAAAACCTACTCTGAAAATTTCAAGTCTCTAACTCATTGCGTACGAGCGTTATTGTGCTGACGGCCGTGCAGAATCAATTTTGACCTCGGATTCTTCATCAGTGAGTCGAAGCTAATCGTTTGAAACCATTTTCGGCCAAATATTCGAATACTACAGAAATTTGGACGCATTAATAGGCACATCTGATCATGTGAACAGCGCGTCAAAAATATATATTTATATTGGAAAGTGGAGTTCTCTGAATGTTCAATGGATTTGCGTATTCATGATCTAAAATTCATTACTTAACGAATGTACGGTACTATTTATGCTCTCAAACCGTAGAAAATTACATTTTCATCAGATAATAGGTACATTTTACGTCAACCACCTTTTCGCCACCAAGATAGGAAAATTTGCCCGCATAATTTTTCTCTCCTATCTGCAACCCAATTCCGAGAAACTCACTCCGTTCAACTCCATTATGGATATACTCATTATTCATGAATAATATTTCTGTTTCTGGAGTGGAGCCGAACAAAAAGATTTTTTCTTCTACTATCCGGATTAAGAACACGAAGGTCGTTCATTTCAATGCTCCTCATCTTATCTTGATGAGGTGGAATCAGGACACAATTAAATCTCGGGTAATGAGAAACTTAGGGTAATTTTGAATCAGACATAAAGAAAAATCGTTTTTGAGATCCAACTCAGAGCAGCATTATTAACAGGATCTACACGCCTTTCTGCAACTCAATGAGAAACTCCAATTCGTTTCCTCTCAGAGGAATCCTGGAAGTGAATGTTATGTCAGTTGTAATAGAAAAGGGTAATACAAAATTCTGAAAAAGCATTGACGTGAAATCAGAAAATTTTGCGCGCATATTCTTCTGTCTATTCACGCCTCACACACCCTCACTGTATATGAACCTCCTTTTCACGCGTATGTTCTGGAGAACGTTATCATTTTTCCCAAATGTCTATAATTTTCGAATTTTTTGCCGAAAATGGTCTCAAACGATTGGGTTATACTCCTTGATGAAGAATTCGGGGTCGAATTTGATTCTGTCCGTCCGGCCGTTGCCACGATAACTAGAGAACGGAAAGAGATTGCGACTTGAAATTTCCAGGGTAATCGGTCAAACGCGATTGTACCTATAAACTCAAATGGCGCATCCAGATGCTCAACCTAAGCTGAAAATTTCAAGTCGCTATCTCTTTCCGTTCTCATGTTATCGTGACATAAATAATATTTCTTAATAATTTTCTTACAATTTTCTAGGAATAATAATATAATAATAAGCCTTTATTTCCAACAGGTGTGATACCCAATTACAGGAAATTAATATTCAAAAATAAACTAAAAATAATTAACATTGAAAAGTAACAACATATTACATCATGAACGCAATCCTACAGTACCCACAATAATACCCGAAAGATAGCCGGACCATATAACCTCAACAGACAGTGTTTTGGCCATGAAATAAAAAAATAATAATAATAAGATTAAAAAATAATAATAAGAGAACTATGAGATAACCGAAAAAACAGTAGAATGACATCATAGGTAATCACAAAAAGTTCAAATGTTTTCACTCAAATATAACTCACAGACATAGTTCAGAGAATGAGAATGCAGATCGCATCTATCCGCTATAGAATTGACAACGGAACAGGCAAATCTCAGCGGTGACTGCAAGAGCAAATTAGTTCTAGGAGTATTAACGATACGATTCTCACAAAATTTCACATTTGTCCTCAAGTTTGTACTCAACAACTTTGCAAGGAATGCTTTGGGCAAGAAATCTGCAGGATCGAAGACTTAGTCTCCTTGAAGCCATCCCAGATTCTGGAGTTCATTAGAACTCTGGAACTGGAAGGCGAGTTGTAGATAGTGATTACATCGACAGCTCTGATGGGTCACAATAGTCCTTAAGGTTGCAGTGCAACGTTACCCCCTACAACAATATACAATATATGACTACTCACTAAGTTTCAGTTCGATCGGATCTATATTATTCGAAAACAAAGTTATCACTCGGAAAACCGTTTTGCCGATTATACCAGAAAATTTTGAAAAAATCATTGAAAACCATTGAAAAAATTCTATATACCTATAAGTTCCAAGTTTGAACAATATCGACATATAGAAGTATGTAAAATTTTATGAGAACCGTTCTGCTCGAACATTTTTAAAAAGTTACGAAAAAAAAATTGGTTCAAGCACTGACGTGAAGTCAGAAGCTTTTGCGCGTATGTTCTTTTGTCCATTCTTCTGTATTGGACACCCTTAATCGAATTTACCATGGTTAATTATGTTGTCCATTCTCCTGTATTGGACACTTAATTCGAATTTACCATGGTAAATTCGAATTAAGTGTCCAATACAGGAGAATGGACAACTTAATTAACCATGGTAAATTCGATTAAGGGTGTCCAATACAGAAGAATGGACAATAGAACATACGCGCAAAAGCTTCTGACTTCACGTCAGTGCTTGAACCATTTTTTTTTTTTTATTTATAATATCATTTGAATTAATATTGTAGGACGTTACTTTAAAATTTCTAAGCTATACTGACTTACAGCTAAAATATTATAAAGAAAAGAAGCAATTGGATAGTCTAACTATCATTTTAATAAAATGATGCATTTTTATTGTTCAAATAAATATATTTTGTTAACTTACAAGAATTTCTTCATTCAATGGTATTTCAAAGATCTAATTACAGTTTTAAATATAAAATAAGTGTCCAATACACGAGAATGGACAACATAATTTACCATGGTAAATTCGATTAAGGGTGTCCAATACAGAAGAATGGAAAATAGAACATACGCGCAAAAGCTATCTATCATTTTCTTCAAGTTTCACTCCCCAAAAAGGCCTAAATCGTCAGTTTCGCTTTCGAAAATTTCCGACCCCGTCTCTCGAATTAATTCTGACGTTTCTCGGATTGACTTTTTGAATGGAAAATCGTCGGACTCAAAACCTCCGAAACTTGTATCGAATTAGTATATTTAGGCTCAACCTAGAAGAACGAAATTTGGGAAAAACACAAATCGATTCGTCTTCTTCGACTCGACGGCAAAAGTCCGGGTCGAGCGATCGTTTCTTCGGAGCCTTACGCTACACCAAGTCGGTACTGTTGAACTCGCACAAGAATGCTCGAATCTCCAACAATATTTAACCGATCATATTAAAACTTGAAACTTGGCAGTAGAGTTAGGTTATGAAGGCTCTTGCAAAATTTCATGAATTTCAAACGAATAGTTACTGATATATAGAATTTATTTTTTTTATTTTTAATGATTTATTAAAAATTTTCTACAAATGCTATCCCCACCAAATTTTGCAAACATTTTCGCGTTGCCATTCTACAACTAATAACAATGTTTGAATTCCATCGGTTCAGTATTTTTTGAGTTATTGAGGAACAAAAAACCACCAAATTTCAGAAAATTTCAGATTGCTATAACTCTATAACCGTTAGGTCGATTATGCTCATATACAAACTGAAATGTCGCGTTCTGGTGCACATCCTAACCTGAAAATTTCAAGCCGCTATCTCATTCCGTTCGCAAGTTATCGTGAGAACAAAAATATTTTTTAATAATTTTTTTAAAATTTTCTAGCCATAATTTTCGCACAAAATTTCACAAACGTGCTTAGGGTCATATTCTACAACTACATACCAAGTTTCAATTTGATCGGATTCATATTGGTTGAAAACAAAATTATTACTCGGAAACCACTGGGCCGATTATGCCCATTAACGAACTTGTCCGTCGTATTGGGATGCGCCACCTACCCTGAAAATTTCAAGTCGCTAGCTCTTTTCGTTCTCAAGTTATCGTGGCAACGGCCGGCCGGACGGCCGGCCGGACAGAATCAAATTTGACCTCGAATTCTTCATTGGGGAGTCGAACTTAATCGTTTGAGACCATTTTTTTCAAAAAATTCGAAAGTTACAGACATTTGGGCAAAACTATAACGCGATGTTCCCCAGAACATACGCGCAAAAATAGTGTAAGCACTGACGTGAAGTCAGGAGCTTTTGCGCGTTCTATTGTCCGTTCTCCTGTATTGGACACTCTTATGCGGATTTACCATGGTTTGTTCTCTGAACGGAGCCTATCATTTTGCCCATATGTCTGTAATTTCCGATATTTTCGACTTAAATGCTTTCAAACGGTTCGTTTCGACTGATGAAGAATTCGAGGCGAAACTCGATTCTGTCCGGCCGTGCTGCCATTGCAACGATAACGTTCGAACGGAGAGAGATAGTGACTTAAAATTTTCAGTGTAGGTTACGCATCCGAACGCAACGGTTAAGTTAGTTGATGGGCATAATCAGCCAAACGATTTCGGAGTTGAAATTTGGTTCCCCAATAACTCTACAATACAGATCTGATCGAATTGAAACTTGGTTACTAGTTGTAGAATTCCGTCAGAATTTACTGGATCTCACTAGAAAATGTTGAAAAAATATTCATCTCAGAAAATATTCATCCAATTGCGAGAGCCTTCGAAACCTAATTGTTTAGCTAAATTCCCAAGTTGAATACGATCGGGTCTATACAGGGTGAGTCTTTGACCACTGCATTAATTTTAACCAAAGATTCCGCTCATCAAATGAAACACTTTTTTCATTTACCATTTTTCCAGATTAGGCTCAGGTAAAAAGTAACGAGCGTTTAAAGATTTCACAATGTGCTAATACACTCCCGCATATAAATTATCTATGACATTGTTGGCGGACGAGAATAAGGCATGGTAACGTGGTTTACAGCTTGATTCGGGATTCCAACGCTCAGGGACGGATCCATAAAAGTAGTGAAATTTCTGGAGTTTTCCATTTTAAAAACATTCTATGAAGAATATCTCGAAAACGGTGTGTTTAAGGAGAAATGATGAAGAATAATATAATGTTCTAAAACGATGGAATATTCTTGAAATGATTCAAGTAAAACTTTATATGCTTTCTTTATGCTAATTTCGTTTAGTTTTATGAATCCACGAGTCCATAACTAGAAAACCAGTTCAAACAGAAGATAACTAATATTTGGAAAATATGTAAATATGTATCATAGTTATAGGAAACTTTACGCCAACATTCATTATATTCGAAAAATGGATGTCGAAACTACAAAATAAAAACTGATTTTTTTTAAAAATTTCAACAGCCTGTATCTTTTTACCTGAGCCCAATCTGGAAAAATGGTAAATGAAAAAAGTGTTTCATTTGATGAGAGGAATCTTTGGTTAAAATTAATGCAGTGGTCAAAGACTCACCCTGTATATTGTAGCAGTTAAAAATACTATGTACTATGTATGTTCGTCAGATTCCTGTTCCGATCGACAGAGCCTGCATGTTTCCTCTGCTGACTTGCCACGCGGTACAAATGATATTTTCACCGACAGTGCCCTGTCAGCTGTTGCACCATTACCCAAAATCAGCTCGTGGCAGCTGCAGGAGCTTTCTGGTATTGGATCGAGAGAAATCCACTAATATTTTTCCCAGAGCAAGTCCTGGAGTATTTTTCCAAAGAACTGTTCTGTTAATTAGCTCTCATTGGTGGACCGCTGATGCCCAGTAGGGTTTTTTCCAAGCCCACAGACGTATTCTGGTTCAACAGTTGTTACCCTGGAGTCCTTTTACGCAAGTTCATCAGCCTTCTCATTTCCTTTAATACCACAGTTATCTCTAAGCAGTTGCTTTATGGTATTCCGGCACTTCCAGGACAGACTGGCTGTCCGTCATAATATAGATTTGCGTCCGTTTGAGGTCTTTTTTGCGCATATGTTCTCAGGAACATCGCGTTATCATTTTCCCCAAACGTCTGTAATTTTTGATTTTTTTGCCGAAAATGGTCTCAAACGATTGAGTTCGACTACCTGATAAAGAATTTGAGGAATAATTTGATTCTGTCCAGCTGGCCGTCCGGCAAGACGTCCGTTTCCACGATAACTTGAGAACGGAATGAAATAGCGACTTTGAATTTTCAGGGTAGGTGGCGCATCCCAATACGACGAAAAAATTCGTTTATGGGCATAATCAACCCAACGGTTTCCGAGTAATGATTTTGTTTTTATCCAATACAAATCCCATCGAATTGAAACTTGGTGAATAGTTCTCTAATATGAGCATAAGCTCGTTTGTGAAATTTTGTGCGAATCGCACCACTATAAAATTTTAAAAATATTATTAAAAAAATATTTTTTATATCTCGATAACCTGAGAACGGAAATAAATAGCGACTTGAAATTGCCAGGTTAGGTTGCGTAGCTGACTGCAACGTTTGAGTTCGTTTATAGGCGTAATCGGCCAAATGGTTCTGGAGTTATTACCATCTGAAATTTGGTTGTTATTTCCTCAATTACTCGAAAAATACAGAATCGATTAAATTCAATCATGGTTATTAGTTGTATAATACCAACGCGACAATTCCTACAAAATTTCGTGAGGATCGTATAACTAGAAAATTTTTGAAAAATTATTGAAAAAAATATTATATATCAGTAACTATACGTGCTACATCGCTAAAATTTTGCGAGATCCTTCAAAACCTAACTCTACTGCCAGGTTCCAAGTTTGAACTTGGATATATATATTGTTGGAGATTCGAGCAGTCTTGTGTGAGTTCAGTAGATGGATGGGTGACCGTTGCCTCGATAACTTTCGAACCAAAGGAGATAGGGACTTGCAATTTCCAGGGTATGTTGCGTATCCGAATGGGAAAGTTAAGTTCGATTACGGGCATAATCGGTCCAACGGTTTCAGAGTCATGCCCACTTGGAATATTATTTCCTCGTTAACTCAAAATATATAGACTCGTCGGGAGCTTTTGCGTGTATGTTCTATTGTCCATTCTCCTCTATTAGAAACTTTTGATCGAATTTACCATGGTAAATTCGATTGTCGTTATATTGTCCATTCTCCTGTATTGGACACTCTTAAATAGAATTTACCATGGTAAATTAATCGAATTTACCATGGTGAATTCGAATTAAGTGACCAATATAGGAGAATGGACAATATAATGTACCATGGTAAATTCGATTAAGAGTGTCTAATACAGGAGAATGGACAATAGAGCATACGTGCAAAAGCTCCTGACTTCACGTCAGTGCTTGAACCAATTTTTCAGATACTCCCGAGCACAAATGCAAACAGCACATGGAATTGAATAAATTCATTGACAATCATGAACATTTTCGTATCGTCTTTTCCATACCGAACAAATATATATACCTATTCACATTTTACCATCTAAACATATTCTATGTATATATCTCAACTAGGTTCACCTGCCACATTGAAATAAACTCTTGATCTTCGATTTCCGCTTTCGACTTCAAAGAACAACGCAATGCACTTAGCTTTCGAACTTTGGCCCTCCCAAACGTGGCAAAGCTAACACACTCGTTTTCCACTCTTGTCTCTCTGATAAAGTGAAGACGCCTTCGACTGCCATTATGTTTTCTGTACGAATGCATCGAACCAGCGTGTATTCGACTGAATGTTTTATTAGATTTTCGGATATCTCATGTTTCAAAAGGAATTCTTGTGATGTGGGACATAAAACTGAATTGAATCAGGCAAATGAAGGTCAGGTATTCTTCATCGGATAGCTTTGGGAGAAGACTAGATAAATTGAGTATAGATTGAACTTGAGATCATCTCGGAAAAATGAAATCAGATCATCGAATGTATAACTTATGAAAAAGTTGTAGTTCTTGTTTTTGGCGCTGTTGTTTAATTCGATACAAGCTTCGGTCCCAAACTCACTTGCTCATACTTCGTTAACAATTTTGGCCATTTCATAAAGGCGGGTTTATACAGCAAATAAGATAAAATAAGAAACAAATTAAAATAAAATAAGAATTAAGGGTTAAACGGATCGGTTTATACAGATAATCTAAAACAAAATAAGAAATATGAATGAACCAATCAAATCGCAGCTTTTTGACAATTTTATGCAAGTTCTATGAATTTCACTCTTTGAGCATGCGCATTGTCATTTTCCAAACAAAATAACATAAAATAAGAAATAAAGATGGGAGTTGGCCAACTTTAATTCTTATTCTTATTTCTTATTTTATCTTATTTCGTGTATAAACGCTCTCATAGAAATGTACATGTTTAACTTTCTTATTTTATTTTATCTCATCTTATTTGCTGTATAAACCCGCCTTAACACTGAGGAACACTTTGTAACATAATTTCTGTTGACTTCGATTTTCGAGATATTTTAGGGATAAATAGGCATGCTAAATTCAAGTATATAAGTAGATTATGTAAGTTTACTAATGTGAGAAAATGGTATTTTGTCCAAATAGACTCATGAGGTTACCTAATAGGTGCTATCATTTTACTCAAATGTCGTAGATTTTATGCTGAAAATGGTTCATAAGATTTCGTTTGACTAACTGATGAAGAATTCGAGGTCAAATTAAACGTAAAAACATAACTTTCGAACGGAAAGATATAGCGATTTGCAACTTTCGGAGTATTTCAGTTATACCCATGTGTAGTTCTATTGTCATTTACTCAATAACCCGAAAAATACTTATACTATCAAATTAAAACATGGTTATTAGTTGTAGAATACCAGCCCATAAAGTTTGTGCTGAATTTCGTGAGGAATTGAAGAAGAATAGAAAAAAAAATTCAATAAAAAGTTAGGATTTTTGTTGGAAAATTTTATATTTCAGAAACTATATGTCAGATTCCGCTGAAATTCCACACAAACTTTCAATCAGCCATTTTACAACAGATTACTGAATTTAAGCTTGCTCGCCTCTGCGTTTTAAAATTCGAATTTAGTTGATAGCCAATGCATTATTTCAAGTACTAACACTTCCTATATTCAATCTCAACATCATGCGTTATTTCGTGAGGGTGTGTGAGACGTGAATAGACAATAGAACTTTCCCTGATCTCGAATCAGTACTATTTAAGATTTTTTCTCTACACCTTATGTAAATTTGACCACTTCAAGAGTCCACAATTGTCATCTCAGTTCTTCATTTTAATATTCATATAGCACTAACACATCGTAACGGTATGAAAACCCGTCACGCTGGATTCTACTCTTACTACATTACTTTTTGATTTATTTTAATCATACAGTTAGAATATATTCAGCATTCAATCCTTATCTCTAGCTTCCTAGTTAAACATACCCCTTGTTTAGGGATTTAGTAGCTTGGTAACCAGTAAAACACGAATTTTATTTAGTGGTCACCGTATAATTTTAAATCGTGAATTTATTCCAATCTGAATTAGAAATGGTTTGTCTCATGAATGCCTATTGATATTCTATACTTAATATTTCAATATATCATAGAAATTATATCGGTATAGTTTTGTTAGGTTCAGTAATTTTATCGTTTCGATTCTGTGCGCCAGAAGAATTTTCTGCAGTCATACGATGAGGTACTGAGTAAGGTTCCCGGAATTCTTTCTTTACGACCCGAGCTCTCAAGGAAGATACTTCTCTCAACGTTTTTCGTAAGATTTCTTCGATCTCAAAAGGAGATAAGGAATAAAACGGTTTTCCAGAAATCTTATAAGCCGTTTGCGTGATTACTTGTGAAAATATGGGCCAAAGTTTGGCGCTGAGTAATATATAAATTAAATACGTTCTTGGGTTATTAAAATTAGTTTTGTAAATTGATATACGTGATTGTTTCAGATTGATATTAGTTGGTAAAGTTTTGCAAGCTAGTTATGTTAGAAAATCATGAAGCGTATTTTGTAATTGTTCGTTTCGATTCCATACTAATTTTTCTGGAATATGTGAATTGGATATTGATGTTGTTCTGAAGGAATCAGGGAAGGCTTTCTTCAATTTTCGAGGGATTATTCAACCCGTGTTTTTTATTGTGTTTTGATAAATTAATAAAGTTTATATTCTGTTAACAAATATCACCAGATTCGTACAGAGGAATAATGTAGTTCGAAAAGTAATATTTTCAACACTGCTCTCATTATTCGTATCCTTGATCTTGGGTTATAACTGAACCCTACGTTAATTATCCAACATGCCTTTAGTTGAAGCAGACACTCTACCTAAAATTTCTTTGACTTGGAATCAAATATAATCTTGTGATTAATGAGGATAAGTAATAAAAAACACTATGTAAATGTACTCTATTGGCTATCAATTTCGGCGTTACGGCATGATCAGGCCAGCTGAAAATAAAACAAATACAATAGTAAACATATTTATACAATATGCTATCGCAAACACATGACATATAAAATTGAAATATATTTCATATCTAAACACCAATCTAGATATATCATTGGATAAAAACCGCTCAATACAATATTTATAGGTAGAAAGACCACGCAGACAGACTCGATCATCCCATTTCACCCATACCATGCTCCGCCAATGAATAGAACGGTATTCCGGTTCTTATTTCATAGACTCCTCAACATCCCACTCTCGGAAGAAAATTACAAAAGAGAACTTAAAAATATATATCAAATTGGTAAAAATAACCAATTGTTCTAACGTCAATAAAAGAAAAAAAAATAATAATTAATAAAGTATAGCCTCATTGTTCAGTTCGAAAGCACTTTATTTCTGTCCCATTTTATCACAAGTTCAACTTAAAATCGTTCAAGTTATGGATAAATACGACTATAGCATAGTAAACAGACGACACAAGACTTTGGAAAATATTCTGGTCAACAACAAATCAAATAAAAATAAACAATACAGTGGTATATATAAAATAACAAGCTTGGACTGTCCCTACTTTTATATTGGCATGGCAACACTAACTATGAAGAAAAGACTAACTGAACATCAAAAAAACCGACCAAACTCAGCACTGGGAAACCACTTGATGGAACTTGACCACAAAGCTACATTAGACAACCTTGAAATACTACATAAAGGAAATAATTTTAGACAGTTAATGTTACTTGAACAATATGAAATTTTTAAAAACAGGGACAACGAATATCTGTTGAACGACCCCTCAGATCTCAACGGTAGCACGAATATCTTCAAGTTAATAATTCTACCAGCGGCTAATTCAAACTTCCCACCTTCAACATGACGCTGACAGGATGACAACACGTCTGCCGTATGCTACTGCCGCAAATCAATTTCTTTTCCATTCCAAGCTGGCTGGCATACATTAAAAGAAGTTCTCCAAGTCAGATAATATAATTTAAAATAGTGGTTTCACCTCTTGATGTTTAGAAATCACTATCAAGAAATTGTTTGTTTGATGATTTTTGGACTTTTATACTACAGAGACGGTGAGCATACCTCATACCTAAAAATGATTCGAAAATGTGTGCTTAGATATGAAATAGATTGTAATTTTATATGTGATGGGTTTGCGATAGTAGCATATTGACCTTATAATTATATTTTATTCTATTTGTTATATTTTCAGCTGGCCTGATGATGGCGTAACGCCGAAATCGATAGCCAATAGAGTACATTTTTATAGTGTGTAAGCGCCGCTTCACATTTTGGGAAGCACTGGGTTGTTTTTCTAAACAAAGCAGCTCGCTTGCAAAACTTAAATGTTTTGGGTTCACTGGTTCGGTTTACCCTGGGTGGCATCACCCTTGAAATTAATATTTTCCACGAAAAGATAATTGCAAGTGGAATATCTTGTAAAACTTCAACCCTTGTAGATATTTATTACCTATTTCCTGTGAAAGAATTATGTTAAAATTCATTTTAACAACTGAAGTGGTAAGAAACGTGTCAGTTTCTAGACACATTGCCCAGTGCGTTATTCTTTTTGTCTAGATTATTCGAAGACCCCTAGTCTGTGAAAGTCATTTATCAGCTTTCGCTGATAGATTATATCCAGGCAACTAGTGAAAATTAGTCCAAATGTGGGGAGAACTTCGAGAGTTTGAATTCCTTAGATTAAACACGCTAGAAGTTCACTGATTGGTACATTTAGTATGCATTCCTACTACGTCTCGTAATCGACAAATGAGAGTATTGTTGTAACATATCGGGGGCGGTTTCAAGATCGAACCCCCAATCATTGTTAATATTTCCCCTTTTTTTCCCAGATGAAGGAACCTCCTATATTTCCTTCTATCTGGGCTTTTATATACAATTACACGGTTTAATCTCGTCACTATTCTTGATCTGTCAAGAAACAATAACATTGTCTTGTCTTCGTTGGCAACTTAGTAGTCACTTCTTCATTGCTATAAATTTTCATATAGAAGGAAGACTTCAATTGTATCAATATTGCATTGTACAATAATTCGCGCTTGTTATCACATTGTCGGTAACAAGAAAATACATTTTGTTGTTGTGTTAAAAGTGCGTTCGAATATTTCACCACTTCCTATCCTCGTAATTGTTATTTTATTACAAGTAACAACTTACGCAGTAATCAACGAGATTACTACTGGGTGCTTGAAGTTAAGTATACCCCCTTACTCATCCCCCTGACAAAACAATCAGGGTGTATAATTCTGGTCCTTCGAAAATACATTACATCCTGATAAAAGCATCAGGACATAACATATGATCCTTCGAATCAAAACTTCCTGATAAAGTAATCAGGATTCAACAGTGTGTTTTTATTACTTATCGTCATTAACCATGAAAGCAAACACACTAATGGAGAGATTCATCTCTAATTTATTCTTGTGAATAACTCTACGTTTTGAACTGGGACTGATCCCTATATTATTTATATCTTATCTGGACAAATCCTGATGATCTGTTTGAAGAATCCATATACCTTACCTGGAAGCAGTCTGGGCCTGGTAGAATTGGAAGAGTACCATAGTTTTCCCTTGAAGCGTAAGCTGACGACATTGTGAATATGGCCACGGGTCATGACGACGGTCATTGTCGAGAGCCTCTCAGAGTCTGGTGTGAGGAAGAACAGTTAAATGTGAACCCGCACAAAACCTAGATTGTTCCACTTAATAGGAAAAGGAAGCTGAATATGTACATGTACCCTTACCATGAATGGAGTTCGCATTTCCCTTGCGGACGAGGCTAGATATCTGGCTCTCATGCTTGATAGAAAGCTCAATTAGAATTCCCTCCTGAGAAGGATGATTCACAAGGCTACGCACTCCCTCTGGGCCTTTCTGCGGACTTGTGGGAAGAGGAGGATTTGTCGTATTTCTCTCAAGGCAGGAGAACAACAAATTAATGGAGCAAAAAGTACGAGAACTCTGGAGCGCCATATCAGATCAGACATGATCGTTCAACAATCACTGATTTGTGTTGAAAGAGCTGGAAGATGGCTCAATCTATCTTCTTAAGACCTGAGAGTTTTGATAGCGGTGTTTGCGGGCCACTGCGGCTTGAGATCTCTGAGAATGGACTTCAGGTCAACGAATCCGCCGAGCACATTATGCGTGATTTCAGTGGTGGGAACAGGATTAGGTTTGAGGAACTAAGAGTCCACAAGCTGAGACTGAGAAATGTCGGAAAGATTCTCACCCCCTAGGCTCATGAGCTTTATCAAAAGGCTTCAGCTTCGTGGCAATGTTGTAAAGGTATTAAATCCCGTTACACTGGATTCTTCCATATAACACTATACATTTTAGCTTATTTCAATATATAGATAGGATATACTCAAAATTCATATTTGGAAGATACCCATTATTATGTCAGAATGAAACCCGCGCAACATTAATTCGGCCTACTTCCTAAACCTTATAATTTCAAATCGTTAATTTATTTAAATGTAAATTAGAAATATATTGTCTCGTGAATCCATCTTGATATTTCAGAGTTAACATTTCACTGGATTGTAGGAATTGATTCGGTATAGTAAATTTATCATTTTGATTCTTTGCTTCAATGGTCTAAAAGTTTTTTTGTCCTTGGCTCTTTCTTTTAAGATGAACTTTTGAATGGTATAGTTGTGATAACTTTTTTTCCTGCTGATTTTTTTGTTCCCTGTAGTTGAAGTAGAGAAATAGTGTTTTGAAAATATGAAAAGGCAACTGGGACTAATCCCCACAAATGTTTGGGCTGGATAAGAAATCATAATTTGGGAATCATGCTACATCCAACCATTGTATTATCAATTTGAACATTTATTTTGAAGATTTCTATTCCTTATCTGAATCTTGAGCTAGTATTTGGACAATTTTTTACAGGTTACCTGAGCTTTTATTTGGAAGAATAATATGTGTCTTATATAATTGGAAGAGAACTTTTAACGTACCCTGGATGAAGTCCCTGAAGAAGACTAATTTTAAATTTGGAGCTGTAAAACCTGAGCTAAGTGTTCGGTTATATTTCTACAAATTTTGAGTGCTCTTTTTCTCATAAGAGTCCTTAGCAGATTTGGTTAATGCTGGTTTTGTAATCAATGGAATTTGTTGATTAAACACTTCCAGTTTTATCAGATCTTACCTATACCAGGAAGTACAGACATATCGTTGAGCTCTGGCTAGTCGGGCAGATATCTTAAAGGGGTTCAACGTTATAATGTATAGACTTAAATGTGATACAATAGTCTGGTCGCGGTGGCAGGCTGTGTCCATCCGAGCATCACAACCCATTTCTTATTGACATATGGCAATACTTATTAACCCAGTTTCTTGAAGTTATCTGCAATACTTCAGGAGAAAAAAGCTTCAATCACCTAAATTCAAATCGTATTCTTCATCCCTTCGTGGATAGCAATGTCCAATACCGATCCAAACAGAGAAAAATCTCCCAGTTTCTGTTCGATCCATCGAATAATTCATCCTCTGAACCGATTTGAAATCATCACGAAATGATAGCTCACTGGCACGAGCGCGTGAATATAACAAGAGTAACCAGGGTCCATCACGATAGAAAACATTTGGCGGTTTTTCCATCCGAAACATACATTCCGTTCATCCAATTTGGGTGTGCGTGTTAAACGCCTTACACGGCAAATGTCCCTCCGCATGGATTAAATCCCATAAAAATGTTCAGATCATTCAATTGGTAGATACGATGTGACAACATTCGGTATCCAATTCAATTACTTTAATTCCGCTGATATTGTGAAAGCGAATCAACACGTAAATCGAACCAGTAATGTTTTCAGCCGGACTGGAATGAAAGGGTTCATGTTCCTCCTCGATATTTCTGAATATTTCAGTCATGAAACAAGATAATTTTAGTAGATAGATCGTACTTGAATAATGTAATATAATAATAACTGTCCTGTGCATAATATATAGAAATAAAAATGAGGGGAAGCCCTGAGTACGGGGACTTTGGCTCTCTTGTTCTAGCTTTGACAAATCACTCCGAAAGTATTGGTTGGGAATAATATCAATGGATTCTTATGATAGAATTGCATCATAAAACAAAACAAATTCAAAAAAATGTAATTTAAAACAAAAACAAGAGTGCTAAAAATTATTAATCCGAAACCACCAGACCGATTCTATCAAATAACGAACTTAGATATTCATTCCTCAAATCTACTCTGAAAATAATATTATATCCATTGAAACTTATCCAATATTCCACCAATTTGAGTTGCTTACCAAAGTGTATATTTCCATCATCCTATGGATTATTCAAGGGCATTATATTATCACCCAAATCTATAATATCGTTATTTGGGGGTTTCGGCGAAAAAAAATTTTTTGTACATCATAAATTTCAATTCAATTTTTTTTAATGCAGTTTCATCATAATAAGTCATTGGTATCATTTTCAACACTAACAAAGTAATACTTTCGGAGATATGATTTGTCGAAATTTCAATAATAATCGTAATTTTCTGATTCCATAGAATGCTCTACTTATAAATTGCTGATGTTTGTAAATCCAACATATGAGGTGACTCATAGACCTACGTTTTGAATTTCATTTTTTGGCGCTCTAGTTCCTCGGAACTGAGTGCTTATCAATTTGCCCAAATGTCTGTAATTTTGGAATATTTCGATGAAAATGGTCTTAAACGATTTGGTTCGGCTCACTGATCAAGAATCCGTGGTCGGAATTCATTCTGTCCGGCCGGTCCGGCCGGCCGGCCGGCCGTCCGTAAGCACGATAACTCTCGAACGGAATGAGCTAGAGAGTTGAAATTTTCAGAGTAGGTTTGGGGGATGAATATCTCGGCTAAGTTCGTTATTGGGCAAAATCGGACAGATGGTTTCGGAGTAACAAAAAAAAAATTTTTTTTTACGAAACAAATTCCAAATCAATTTTTTTTAATAAGCAGTTTTATCATAAGAATCCATTCATATCATTTTCAACTCTTACAAGCTAATACTTTTGGAGATATGATTTTTTTAAATTTCAATGTAAATCGTATTTCACAGATTGATATAATTATTATTCTATGTATGAATTCTCATAATGTCAACTTGACAGAAGGAAATATTGTAACTTCAAAAATATTGGGGTTGAAATACTCGTATTTTAGCGATGCAACGGGGACCTCACCCGAAAATGTTTGAAAATATTTCGTAAATATTGAATGCATAATTCTGTAGTTTGGTGAACGTAGATCAGGAAATTTTTGATCGATTACAACGATCGATTATTACTTATCTAACAAACTATTATTTGAATTGAATTTCCTTTATGATGCAGTGATATCATATGAATACATTGATATAATTCCCAACTCTGAGAAACCAATACCAGATATAATTTGTCTGTTTGAACTAGAGCGCCAGAAAGCTCCTGTCCACAGGGCTTGAACCCATTTTTTATTTAGGGAGCAGTTGTATCATAAAAATCCATTGTTATCATTCCCACTTGTTACGGTGGGTTTCTTAAAGCAAATAATTGGAATTAAATCCAAAATTTTGCCCTCTTACTTCTCCGATAGCTGATATTATTTCATTGGTCTTTTGCATTCAATCATACTTTGTTTTCTAGAACAGGAGGTATTTTATATCATGACCAGAGCTGTGCCGAGCACTGAAGAAAAGTGCTTCAAGGTATGTGCACTAAGCACTCAATAAAAATGCTCCCAAGCCTCGGGCACAAAGCACCCCGTTAAATCTTAAACTCAGAACATAATTTGTCTTGAATATAATGAAAATGCTTTGAAATTTTCAATTTATTTCTTTTTGTCCTTATAGAGGTCATATTAAATTTTACACACGCCTTACGGCCATTATTCATTATATGGGATGCGTAGTTTCCGAACTATTCGGAAAATAATCCTAAACGTCCATGAGGTAACCAGTGCATTTGGACCACAAACCCACTCAGCAAATTTCACCAATCTAGCTTCTTTGGTTCGAGAATTATCGTGCTTAGATAATTCACTCATTGTTTAATTTTCATTGATTTAATAACGGAAGCTACGCCACAGGTGCGTATTCAAATTGGGTGGAGTAAGTTTCTTCGGTGTTGCCACGGAAATATCGAATGATATTGTTATCCTTGTGCTATCTCCGTCCAACTAATTGGAAATTGACTTCAATGTTGGCTTCACATATTGAAGAATATATGAATGAGTTACTATGTCTCCTCTTTCTATAGTCCAAGGGTAAGACTGTTTGCGTTAGATTTTGTTTGAGAAACAATTAAATTGGAGCATTTGGCATAAAGTATGGAGATAAGACTAGATAATGACATCAGAGGTGACTAAATTTCTTGGTATTCATGTAGATAGTAATTTAAGATAGCGGACTCACATTGACGTCTTGTGTAAAATATTGAACCGCTCATATTTTGCAATTTACATCATTAAGGGCATTCTGCCCAGGACCTGTATGATGGATGTTTATTTTAGCCTGGTGAATATCATCTATCGTATAACATCTTGCTTTGGGGACTTCTCCAGAGTATTCGTTGCACAGAAACGTGTCATACGTGCAATATTCAACCTGAACTTGACGGATTCTTGCAAAGCAGTTTCTGTCGAGATTGAAATTATAAGTTTTCCATCAATATCAATATTCAAATGTTTGCTATATGCCAAAGAAAACGAATGGATATAAATGGTTGGAACTGTCAGATTATCATGGTCATTAAATGAGAATTCGTAAACTTTATTATTACATAAACATAGAACTCATAGATTCTCCTTTGTGCCGAAGTATACAATTATTCAATCATCTGCAACCTGCTATGAAATCCCTGGATTCAAAAATGTTCAGTAATGAAATCCAGAACCTTCTCTTAGGTAAAGGCTACTACTGTGTAAGATATTATTTATTTGAATCTTTGGTTACTTAATTCTTATAGTTATTTATTCTTATTGCTCTTATTCTGACTATTTCAATAGCCTCTAATTGTTCTTTTGAGCCAAATCTGGTAAATTTAAAAAAAAATGGGAAAGCTCTGTGGACAGGGTCTTTGGCGCTCTAGTCAAACTACTAGCGAATAATTATTCAAACATTGACAAATCATATCCCCGAAAGTAGGTCGTTGACTCAACTCATTATATTTTGATTTAGATACATCAGCAAATTAAAATTAGATCGTTCTATGGGATTATAAACCATGTGACTTACGATTAATTATTGAAAAAATCATATCTCTGAAAATATATGTATGTAAGAATTGAGAATAATAAAAATGGATTCCTATGATGAAATTGCATATTAAAAAAAATGTATTTGAAATTTATAATGTAAAATATTTTCAGTACCCCGGAACCATCAGGCTGATTTTGCACAACAACGCACTTAACCGAGATATTCGTCTCTCAAACCTACTCTGAGAATTTCAACTGTCTAGTTCATTCCGTTCGAGAGTTATCCTTTTAACGGCGGACCGGCCATACCAGCCGGATGGCCGGACAGAATCGATTTTGACCACGGATTCTTGAGTCGAACCAAATTGCTTAGGACTATTTTCATCCAAAAATTCGAAAATTATACACATTTGGAAAAATTGATAAGCACTCTGTTCCGAGGAACCAGAGCGCCAAAAAGTATTTTGTTCGATGAGAGAAATCTACGGTTGAAATTGATATATAATAACTTATATACTCGCCCTGTATAATCGAAATGAATACTAAACTATGTCCAAGATCTAATTATGTACAATACTCGTATTCCATTACAAACCACTTACAGTGGTGAGATTTTCCTTGATTGATATCCGTCCAACATAAAAGATTCCTTATAATTTTATTCCTCCATGTTTCGTTTGAATGGAAAGTATTTACTCAAAATCTCCTGACAATGAACAAAAAGGAGGAAAACGGATAAAGAAGATAAGTTTGATACCACTCCCTTTATTCCCTCGCACACACGCTTCCACAGAGAGTAAAGCTGGATTTGATTTTATCCGAACTTCGCGAGTTTATCAGAGTGCGTTGGAATATGTTATTCCCATATTTCTGCTCCATTTTAATTCATTTTGGAAAATTCGATAGGAAGATTAACGTAATATCCAATTCACGGAAAATGATGAAGCAAAATCTAAATTTTTTATATATTTCTTATTGCTTCGTACTTTGGTGTTACACGACTGTATCTTGATTCGTCAGAATCTTCCGAATTGAGCCCTCCGGTTTTCACATGATGCATCTTGCTCGAAAATATACAAACTGACAAAGAAACTGCGACACCCAGAAGGAGCTGTTCAATTTTTTTTTTGTAGAACAGATAGTATAGCAAGGAGTTAATGATTAAAATTTGGAGAAAAAAATCGTGAAGGTTTTTCATGTAAACATTTTTTGTTAGTTACATATTGTAGTCGTTTTTTGCAAATTTTTTAAAATTATCAACAAACCAGCTGTTTGAGGACAACCAAAGTCGATGTTTAGTTGTTGTTAAAATGCCTAGAACACGTGTACGCGGAATTTATCGCCAGCTAAGTGAATTTGAAAGAGGTCGAATTATTATTGGTTTACGTGGTTGTCATTTCGAGAAATCGCTAACCGTACGAACAGAAATCCAACTACTGTTATGATATGTTGTCAAGCGTGGTTTGATAATGCCCAAAATCGAAGAAAAGTAGGCAATGGACGTCGAAGGGGCACAAATGAAGTTCAAGATCGACGTCTAAGACTTATCTTTGGCTGATGAGTGGTTAGGAGAACAAGCCCACCCTGTAACCGTCCGAACGGTTTACCGCCGGATAAAGTCTTTTGGACTGCAGCATTATCGACCCCATCTTTTGTTACCTCTGGCGATTGAGCATCGCCGGCAACGATTACAGTGGTACAGAGAACGACAACATTGGAATGTTGAATGACATCCACATCTTTTCTGATGATTCTCGATTCTCCTTGGGTGCACATGATAACCGAGGAAGGGTTAGACGACTTCGGGGAAAAAGACGTGAACCTCAGTTTGATATTGAGTGTCATGTACACCGGACAGTAGGCGTTATAGTATGGGGTGTTTTTATTGCACATGCAAGTAGGTCACCTTTAGTCTTTATTCGAGGTAACATGACAGCGCTGCGTTACCTTCAAGGAATAGTGGAGACATATGTTCTCCCTTACCTTAACCAGCTCGAGAATCCAATATTTCAGTAAGATAATGCTCGAACTCATGTTGCCAGAGTTAGTTTAAACTTCTATGAAGCGACCCATGTGAATCCTTTGCCATGGCTGCTCAGATCTCCCGATCTTTCGCCCATAGAGCATGTTTGGGACATCATGGGTAGAATGCTTGGAAATTTACACCAGCTCCCACGGACTTTGGCGGCTCTGATACATGAACTACAGGTAGCTTGGGATACTATCCCTCAAGAAGAAAAAAACCATCTTATTGCATCAATACCAAGAGGTGTTGGGGAGTGTATAGGTAATCGCGGTAGACCAACACATTGTTAACAAATTTATTAAAAAAATTGTAAACCCTTCGGTTTTGTCTTCAAATGTCAACCATTTACTACTTGCTATACTACTCGCTATACTACCTATGTTTTTCAAAAAAAAATTAAAATTTAAACAGTTCCTTCTGGGTGTTGCAGTTTCTTTGTCAGTCAGTATACCATCGGTTTGTCAGGCAGCGGTCACAACATTTAGCTGGAATTAAAATTCGTTGATGCCGGCCAGTTTCTGTGATTGTGATGAAGTTTTTGCGTTTGCGCTAAATACTCTTGTTATTTTCAGTTGAAAAAAAAACGTTGTATCTTTGGAAAGCCGTATTGTATGAACCAGGTAAGTACACACACTGATTTGTTGCACGTTGGAGTACATTTTGGCGTGCAATTGAATGTTCACTTCTTAGACCCTGTGCTCCAGGTGCTATATTTATTTCACTATACGTTATGGGGCAAAATAGTACACACAGTGGTCTGTAACCATCAAGGTAGTGGTAGAAATTATTTCTATATTATTTTATGACGTAGACATTATACAATTATTTCAAATTATTTATTTTTCTACCCATAATAAGAACGGACAAGCGAACGTTCCATTTGTTCTCAAACCATTCCATGAATGGGCTAAATGGCCCAATAGTTTTGGAGATATACTCATTTGAAATTTAAATATTAATATTTCCAAAACTACAGATCTGCTCAAGTTGAAAATGGATAATAACAATTTCAAGGTTCATGGGAAATTTCATGAGAATAGTAATACTAGAATACAAAAATTTTATCATATTTTTGTCAGCATTAATATCATCATTACAGATATGTGTAGATGAACTAAGGTACTATTCTTGTTCTTGAGTTTTAGATATTATGTAGTTTTATGTTGTTGAAGCTTGGCGTCATCTTCAGGTCATCTTTGAAGGGATACGTTTCGTTATCCTGTGTCTACTTCGCAATGAGAATAAGAGTGGAATATCAAGTAGCGTATATAGATAATTATTTTGCCGCATCATATAACATACTGTTCCCATTCGCGATTCCATCCACATAATTTATTTTCTGATAATACAATTATCAAGGCTAACAATTTCAGAGGCCTGTAAAATAGTCAGAATCCTTAGCGAAGAGCGACAAAGAATAATTCAGAGCCAACTGCGATGTAACAAACATTTATAAAGACACTGTAGAAGTAATCATATTTAGCAAACATTGAGGCAAAAATCTTTGTGAAACTAATCATTTTAAAGCATATGGATTGAGTCCATGGTTATAATAATTAGTGATCAAATGAGGTTTAAATTTCTTAGAAATATTCATTTTATTTCTCCAAAGATGATTTACAGAGTCTGAGTTCTTCCATAGGAGTTGACCGTATTTTTCAAGTTATTGCAAGAGAACTTTTCCCGTTAAAGATATTTTTCCTCAAGATTTGATATAAACCAAAGGCGAACGGTGAAGCTCTCAGAATGTTACAAACAGTGAAATATATTGAAAATACCTCAAAATTAACTTAATTTAGCATGAGTGAGAAAAACATATGACAAAATTGCAACATGATAATTAACACTCAGATAATAACTGAAATTTCAGTAACTAATAAGCGTAATTAGGTTGAGAGAAGCTGCGGGAAACATTGAATTTTTACAAAGTCCTAACAATCATTACTCTTGTTCTGTGTTCTATCCAAAAGAAACTATGGCAATATATAGATGAATACAAATATACATTATTTAAGCCACACCCAATTAATTTTAAAATCTGTTTGCAGCAATGCAATTCTAAGAATGAATTTTCAATATGAAAGTGTTGTCATTTTTGTGAGGTATATTGAGAAATATCGTTCATTACGCGTTCAGAATAGCTATTCATGTACCAAGGGCGAAATAATGTCTATTACAGTCAAGTCTGCAAATTGCTTTCCGAGACGGTAACGAGGATAGCAATAAGCAGGCGTGACAATAGGCAGTTTTTCGCCGAGGTGCATATAATGATATTTCGTCGACCTCCAGATATTTTTATGAATTTCAGACCTCTTGAATAATTCCAAAATGGCAAATGACATATGCACTTATTGTATTGTATTGTATTGTATTTAACCGCATCCATAGTGACCACGGCACTGACAGTTATTTTTACAGACACTTATATTTGTATTGTACTTCCTCGCAGTAAGTACTTCAATAATAGTCGATTTTACGGCCGTAAATTAGTACGTAAAATGTCACTTTTCATATAGGCCGACGAAAACGACTTTTCTCTATTTTAGTAGTTCATTTCAGCACTAAAAACAGTGCTGGAATGAACTCATTCCCGCATTGTTTCTAGTTATATTTTTCGTTTTGTGGTAGTCAGCACTGACATTCGATCCTATCAAATTTCAACACAGGTAAATTATTGTCAATATATATATAATCTGGATATAGTGAAATAATTGTATGAAAGGTAAAGTTTTATTTTCATAAAAAAATAAGGTAATAGAGATTTCCTTCTTGCTAATTTTGAATCATTCATGCTATGAGGAAACTGTTTTAAATCTGATCTCCATGCCCTACGTACGATTCAAATTCAAATTACATAATCTGCCATATTCCGTAACAGTCACACCACTTGCCAAGATACAATATAAAAGTCACTAGGATGTATAATTCAAATTTGTATTAAATTTCAACAGTATTTTACAAAATTCGCCTGAAATAGAGAAAATATCGTCTAATACTAGTTGCAGAAGGCAATTCCAACACTCATGCGTTCGAAAACTTGCTCCCTCGTCGCTCTTTTTCGAATTTAGCATTCTTGTTTGAATAGGAGCCCATTCTGCAGCATGTTTTAGAATATAGTATTCCTGTCCTCGAATTGGTCGATCACGCACGGGACTACGGTAATGAAATGCATATACTATGTCATATATCTCACCTAAAATAGGAACCTTTATATCAATAATTCGATTTAGAAAGATCTTCTTTTTCGTTTAGCACAAGAAAGGTAAATTATATTCGAAATTGGAGCATCCGAAAAATTTTACCCGATCACTAATTTAAATTGCCTCAGAAATGACTCAATTTAGCATGAATACGGGAAACATATTTATAATCAAATTTCAACACTACAATTAATACGAAGTTCTATCACCCTTTTATCACCGTTATTGCAAATAACAACAGAAAATTTGGTAACTAATTTTAATCAGGTTTTGACATTAGCTGTGAGAAACACTGAAATTTTACAATCAAACATTGAATTTCTAACAATCATTACTATTTTTCTGTGTTCCATTCGAGATAAACCAAACAACGTTTAATAGACGAATACAAATAAATATTATTTATGATTTATCGCTAATACATAGCACTGAATCCTCAATATCTAAAGAGTGGAAGGTTGTTTGTTGCGTTTCGCAATGGAAAATGCATTGCCAAATATACAATGTGGAAAAGCCAAATGAAATAAATTTATTATCTTGGATACTGTACATATTTGTGTAAAATCCACAAATTGTCATTCTTCTTCGTAAAAATGCGAATCCTACCTTAAACCTCGTTCGAAAGACAGATACAACCCCCAATTTCTCAAATAGTAGGGGCTTGTGATACATCGTTTGAAAGGACTCGTCATTTTCTATTCAGAAATGTCATCACTTTCGTGTTTATTGCATACATCAAATCAAGAAAAAATGAATCAAGTGATCAACGAAGTTTGGTACAATATCAAAAACTGAAATGTAATACAAAATGTTGCTAAAAAATTATTAATGTTAATGAAGTAGACGTTCACCGCGAATGCCTTGCCAACATCCAAACCTCAAATAAAATGTTTTCCAACATTATTCAAAATATCTTTAACGTCATTCAAATCAAGGGGTTCAGTTTTGTTTACAATGCTGTTCACATATCCCCATAAAAAAAATGTATGGGTTAAGATCAGGGGATCGATCTGGCTTTTGCACACTGTAGAGTCCGTCATACCATTGGTGGCATACCGAAAAGAATTGCAGTATATTTGAACCTGGAGAAACAACAAGCTTATCTTGGACATAGTTTACGCCGATAGTCAGCAACTATGTTAGTAGAAAATGAACGACATTTGCTCATTATTAAGAAACATGGAGGATGGCAGTCTTCAACTGGGGCTGAAGGGTACACTGAAGAATTTGAATTACCGGAAAATGGAGGTCTCCCATAAGATGTTTGGTTCATCCACCATCGAAAACGATCCAGGAACTTCGAGAACTGAACGATATCTAACGATTTACTGGCTTCACTGGAAAGTTGATCCGATTCGACCGATTCTGCAGTTTCATTATTGAAAAGTGTACACCAAACTGTTTGATTAATATAACTGTTGGAAACTGATTTAAATGATTGATTGTTACTGATTTTTCTTCTTAAATAAATTTTCAATATGAAAGTAATGTAATTTTTGTGAGATATATTCAATTCAATTCAATTCAATTCTTTCCGTATATTCTTTCGTATATAATGCAAAATAAAGTCTATAAAGGCTTTTATTGCGCACTTAGAGGTCTAGTAATGAAATATACTAATTAAAGATATTTATATCCAAGAAAGGAGAAATAATATTATTCAGAAAGAAGGGAAAATATGAGATTTTGGAATGGTTCAAATTCTTTTTGTGGCTATATAAGAAATCTTTTTAAAAAAAAAAATTGTAAATTTCACGAACATCATCATTTACGGAAGAAAGCGAAAATTTACAAATGTATTTAGTTTGTCGATGAGCAAAGGTAGAAGGAAGAATTTCGATACGAAGGACCAAATCAAGAATTGTGCATCTAGCATCTTTCATTCCCAAAAAGATACTTTTTTCATCAGAAAAGATTCAAGATGAAAGATATCTTTCCATCAATTCGAAGAGTACAAAGTTTCTTTTACATTTCACGGCTTTTTTCTCGCTCATTATATTTTCCTTCTAGGAATTGTCCTAATTAAAATGTTACTGAACTGGAACAAAAATCAATAGGTTCACACTGGAATGTGACCTTCTTCGAACGTTCAGTAGCCAATTTGAAATTTTACTTGATATAAAAGATATGTTATAACTTTACATTTCAGAAGAGTACTCTGGAACGAAACATTGTGATATAATGATCATTACACGAACGAGGGAGCTAAAGCTTCCAACATCTCTAGTAAATTGATAATTCCTATATGTCTCCCTCAATAAGACCGAATAAACCGAAAGATCGTCTCCTGGGCAATACAGACTTCATTTACGTTTCATGAATTTCCTTCAGAGCCTCTCGATTATCTCCAAAGCAAGAATGTTCCTAATTATCCTTACACCCTTACTTTGTCGGTTTATGAAAGAACCTAACCTTGTTAGTTACAAAATAGCTTTTAATGGGTAAGCAATGATGCTTCAGTGGGATAGCTTTCAATGAATCCTCTGTACTCAGAAGTAAACTCGATAGAAAGTTAGTACCTAATTGTACTACCAGAAAAGTTATAATGAGATAACGTAAGGGGTGGTTCCATTTCACTTTAATGAAATTATCAAACCGCGATGGCAACTTGGATAAAGTTGATATTGTGGCGAATCTTTGTTGAGTGAAATTTCATTATTTCCTGAAAGAATTGGAATAATTCTCACACCTGGCAGTGAACGGAATTCAATTTCAGACGAACTTTTTTTTAATTGCCGCTCGTTTTATGATATCTATACGTAAGGTTGAATTCTGCTTAGTAACTTCTGAAAGACGATGTGTAGCAGAACTTTCAGGCGGTATCATATTTGACATAATTTTGAATGTTATGCAAAATGCGGTAATATTATTCATTTATAAGAAATTAATTTTCTATATCTTTCATATCTTCGTTACTACTCGGCAATTTATCTACACGATAAGTATTATAATAATAATAAATTAGTTTCTTTAGATTTTAAGCTTTTTTTCCAATTATCGAGTTCCACAAACTTCGAAACGTAAACAGTGCAAATTTCGAGGACAGATTGAAAATCTTTCATCTGTTTGATCAACGTTTATTATTTGAAAATAAAGAACCAAAATTTGAAATACCTAACAAAAATAAATCTGTATAACTAGAGGAAAAGGAAAGGAATGAATCACAGTATTTGTAACGTTTAATTATTCATCATTAATTGTTTTCCATAGTCCATAAATTACCTTTTTCTGAATTTAACTTAACGCGAATATATTTTCTCATTATTAGTTGTTTTCGTTGTTCAATACATTTTTTTGGCGCTCTAGTTCCTCAGAACTGAGTGCTTATCAATTTGCCCAAATGTCTGTAATTTTCGAATTTTTCGATGAAAATGGTCTTTAACGATTTGGTTCGACTCACTGATCAAGAATCCGTGGTCGAAATTCATTCTGTCCAGCCGGCCGGCCGTAGGCACGATAACTCTCGAACGGAATGAGCTAGAGAGTTGAAATTTTCAGAGTAGGTTTGGGGGATAAATATCTCGGCTAAGTTCGTTATTGGGCAAAATCGGACAGATGGTTTCGGAGTAAAAAAAAAAAATTTTTTTTTTACAAAACAAATTCCAAATTAAATTTTTTAATAAGCAGTTTTATCATAAGAATCCATTCATATCATTTTTAACTCTAACGAGCTAATACTTTCGGAGAAATTTTTCAAAATTTCAATAATAAATCGTATTTCACGTTGTCACAGAATTATATAATTCTATGTATGAATTGTCCTAATGTCATCTTATGTTCCTGTGACATTACATTTTCTAATCAATCGAAGAATTGTGAGCGAAGTGAGAAAAATCTCAGTTGTTGCTTCGAAATTAGTTTTTCTCAGAAAAGTCTTACATTTCGGAACGGAACATGAAGTTAGTAAGAGATCTGAGAGTAGTGAGACTGCTTTTCATCCATAGACATAGATATAACTCTCGAACGGAGTGAGGTAGGTAGTTGAAATTTTCAGAGTAGATTAGGGAGATGAATATCTCGGTTAAGTTCGTTATTGGGCAAAATTGGCCAGATTTAATTTGATTTCTTCCATGGTGCAGTTCTCATTCTCATGATTGCTCATTTAATCTTGATAAATAAACTATTATTTGAATTAAATTTCCTTCATGATGCGGTTATATCATATGAATCCATTGATATAATTCCCAACTCTGAGAAACCAATACTTTCGGAGATATAATTTTTCTGTTTGAACTAGAGCGCCAGAAAGCTCCTATCCACAGGGCTTGAACTCATTTTTTTTGTTAGATTTAACGTAACGTGAAGCAATTATTTTCTAATACTTACTTGTATTCCGTATTAATATTTCATATAAGTTCTTTCAATTGAGTTATTCATATTTTCGATATTGTGGGGTTATGTTATTGTACTGTCACTCGTGCATTTTGGTCACATCGTAAGCTATGTGAAGCTGTCACCCCAAATGCGAATTTTTGGTTCAAAATTTCAGGATCGTTTGTCCATCGTAGGTCCACGCTTGTCCACCCTTTCGTTTTATTTGTCCAGGCTCCGTTCAAAAGATATATAGGTATTACATATATTTCGAGCGTTGTCTCAGCAGCACCCCCAAGTTCGAATTTTGAGGTCAAACTTTCAGGGTCGTTTGTCCATCGTAGGTCCACGTTTGTCCACCTTTTTTGTTTTCATTTGTCCACCCTCAGGAACCGAAAAATCGAACATTGAAATTTTGGGAAAGTGTGAAGCTAGCACCCCAAATTTCGAATTTTGAGTTCGAAATTTCAGGGTCGTTTGTCCATCGTAGGTCCACATTTGTCCACCCTTTCGTTTTATTTGTCCAGGCTCCGTTCAAAAGATATATAGGTATTACATATATTTCTAGCGTTGTCTCAGCAGCACCCACAAGTTCGAATTTTGAGGTCAAACTTTCAGGGTCGTTTGTCCATCGTAGGTCCATGTTTGTCCACCTTTTTGGTTTTCATTTGTCCACCCACAGGAACCGAAAAATCGAACATTGAAATTTTGGGAAAGTGTGAAGCTAGCACCCCAAATTTCGAATTTTGAGTTCAAAATTTCAGGTTCGTTTGTCCATCGTAGGTCCACGCTTGTCCACCCTTTTGTTTTATTTGTCCAGGCTCCGTTCAAAAGATATATAGGTATTACATATATTTCGAGCGTTGTCTCAGCAGCACCCCCAAGTTCGAATTTTGAGGTCAAACTTTCAGGGTCGTTTGTCCATCGTAGGTCCACGTTTGTCCACCTTTTTTGTTTTCATTTGTCCACCCACAGGAACCGAAAAATCGAACATTGAAATTTTGGGAAAGTGTGAAGCTAGCACCCCAAATTTCGAATTTTTACTTCAAAATTTCAGGATCGTTCATCTATCGTCAGTCCACATTTGTCCACCCTTTCGTTTTATTTGTCCAGGCTCTGTTCACAAGATATACAGGTATCACATATATTTCGAGCGTTGTCTCAGCAGCACCTCCAAATTCGAATTTTGTCGTTTGTCCATCGTAGGTCCACGTTTGTCCACCTTTTTTTTCATTTGTCCACCCAAAGAAACAGAAAATTGAAATGTTGGGAAAGTGTGAAGCTGGCACCCCCAAATTCGAATTTTGAGTTCGAAATTTTAGGATCGTTTATCCATTGTAGGTCCACGTTTGTCAACTTTTTTTTGCCCAGTAACGAACTTAGCCGAGATATTTATCCCCCAAACCTACTCTGAAAATTTCAACTGTCTAGCTCATTCCGTTCGAGAGTTATCGTGCCTACGGCCGGACGGCCGGACCGGCCGGACAGAATGAATTTCGACCACGGTTTCTTGATCAGTGAGTCGAACCAAATCGTTTGAGACCATTTTCATCGAAAAATTCGAAAATTACAGACATTTGGGCAAATTGGTAAGCACTCAGTTCCGAGGAACTAGAGCGCCAAAAACACAAAAGTTGATTTCCAAATATCAAACTGAATTCGTTTTACTCGAAATATTTAGTGTCAGATTTCAAAATGATTCAGTATTATACATAGAGGTCTGCAACTAGAATTTTGGGATATTAAAGGCATGCATATAAAAATTTATTAAAACTTATTGAACGATCAATTAGATTTGGCAACAACACATAATTTAGGAAATCCTGAAATTTCCTCAGTTAGAACCTTCTCTTTCAACAAATGTGCCTATGAAAGATTTCGTCCGACCATAACAATATATGGTCTAGACAACAAGTGCTCTTTTGGACAAAATTTTTGCGTATTCTCTGAAAATTATTATTGAGGTGTCATTCGATTCGGAACGGCATGTTCATAGTTTTTGAGAGTGTGCTAAGGCTGTTTGCAAAAATTGCAATAGTTATTAACAATTGAGTGGAAGAAAAGGGGCTTTGGTTTTTCGCCAATATTTCAAAAACTATCTGAGATGATTCAAATTTGAAAAAAGATTCGAGAAGAGGAGGAAATTTCCTAATTATTCCTGGAACTAGGACCAATATTTATAATTTTCCGAGAGCGTTAAAAATACTCCCGAAAACGGGTACTCCGGCTTCCGTAAGCCTCGCCCCCTTTGGACCTTTCATGAATGAATATTATTTAAACTTATTAAATATGAAATTAAAAAATTTACAAAATCCAGGCGCCGCAGGATAGATCAATGAACAATTATCTGTGGTGCAAAAATGTTTATCGTGATTTTGCAATTAGTTATCCATTAGTTAATTAACAATTTTTTGTAGCATGAATATTAACATTGCAAGTACGCTAATTGTTGTTTTTTTCCTTTCGTGAGGCTATTTTTCGAAGGTCTTAGAATAGATTCCTGTTGGAAAATTACAAAAATTTCTAATTTTCGTTTTGTTATGATGAACAATTTACTAAAGTGAAGAATTATGAAGCTTGTATTTATAATATTACTATTGATCCGTTTTCTTATCATCAGAAACTACTCAAAAATGATTTTTAATAATTATTATCCCCTATTGTTTGAAAACTTGTTATAAACCAATGCGTTGTTTATGAGATAATTCAAAATTTTCTTTTGAAACATAATCGAAGCTTTATAGTTTTTCACATTAGTAAATTGTTCATAACAAAACAAAAATGATCAATTTTTAAAATTTTCCTATAGGAATCTATTCTGAGACTTTTGAAAAATTCAACTACAAATAATGGCCGAAAATTGCTGAGAAACAGGTTTAGGTGTGGGAAAACCTTGCAATTATTTATAGTTGATGTTTGAAAATTACTTATGATCACTCTATATATTCCGGAATTAATTATTTTCTCTGTATAGTCTACTCGAAACAATACAGTCTGTATCGCTGGTGTAACTGGTTTCCTCATTAATTGCTATTTAAAATAAAACTCCATATTTTTCAATCTTTCGCCATTTTCTCCTAAATTGTGCTTCTAAGGAATAAAGTGATCTGAAGAAACTCATCATAATTTGAGCTTGCCATTCCATTTTTGAGGTCAAATAAAGGGTGTTACATTTAAAAAATGTAAGTTTGGTCTATATCTTTGTTTTCGAACACCCTGTATATATGAAAGTAATTTTAAATTGTGCTTTTGAACACCCTACACAGATCACAAAAAAATATTCACAAAATATCTTAATTTACTCTCTCAAAACGAACTCCGCGTATGTAGACCACCCGGTATGTATAAGATGTGGGTTGCGTCGAAAATAGTGGAAATTTTTTCAATAACAGAAAAAACAAGCGCGAATTAATCCCTAACTTCACGTTAGTGCACTTCTCCAGTTTTTTGCGCGTATGTTCTGGGGAACATCGCGTTATAGTTTTGCCCAAATGTCTGTAACTTTCGAATTTTTTGACGAAATTGGTCGCAAACGATTCAGTTCGACTCCCCAATGAAGAATTCGAGAACAAATTTGATTCTGTCCGGCCGTCCTGCCGTCCGGCCGTCCGGCCGTCCGTTGCCACGATAATTTGAGAACGAAAATAGCTAGCGACTTGAAATTTTCAGGGTGGATGGCGCATCGCAATACGACGGACAAGTTCGTTAATGGGCATAATCGACCCAGTGGTTTCCGAGTAATAATTTTGTTTTCAACCAATATAAATCCGATCGAATTGAAACTTGGTGAGTAGTTGTAGAATATGAACCAAAGCACGTTTGTGAAATTTTGGGCGAATCGTGAGGCTAGAAAATTCTATAAAAATTATTAAAAAATATTTTTGTTGTCACGATAACCTGAGAACGGAAAGAGATAGCGGCTTGAAAATTTCAGGTTAGGTTGTGCATCTGAATGCGACATTTGAGTTCATTTATGAGCATAATCGGCCAAACGGTTTTAGAGTTATAGCCATCTGAAATTTTCTGAAATTTCGTGGTTTTTTTTTCCTCATTAACTCGAAAAATACTGAACCGATTGAATTCAAACTTGGTTATTAGTTGTAGAATACCAACGCGAAAATGTTTGCAAAATTTGGTGAGGATAGCATTTGTAGAAAATTTTTAATAAATCATTGAAAATAAAAAAAAAATTCTATATATCAGTAACTATCCGTTCGAAATTGCTGAAATTTTGCAAGAGCGTTCATAACCTAACTCTACTGCAAAGTTTCAAGTTTTAACACAATCGGTTGAATATTGTTGGAGATTCGAGCATTTTTGTGTGAGTTCAGTAAATGGGTGACCGTTGCCTCGATAACTTTCGAACGAAAGAAGATAGGGACATGTAATTTTCAGGGTAGGTTGCGTATCCGAAAAGGAGAGTTGAGTTTGTTTTTGGGCATAATCGGTTAAACGGTTTCCGAGTTATATCCACCTGGAATATTATTTCCTTGATAACTAAAAAAGTAAAGATTCGATTGAATTGAAGCTTGGTAACTAGAAGTAGAAAATCAGCATAAAGACGTGTTTATAATTTTGTAAGAACCGTACCCCTAGAAAATTTGAAAAAAATGACGAAAAAAAAAATTTCGCTTCGGAAGTGAGCTATTCGGTGGCGCTAGTCCGTAATAATTAATAATTTGCTTCCAACTGATTTGAAGTGATATTTATATGATCATTATTTCCGCAATTAAATTAATATTCAGAAAAATTGGTTCAAGGACTGACGTGAAGTCAGAGGCTTTTGCGCGTATGTATATACCATGGTAAATTCGAATTAAGTGTCCAATACAGGAGAATGGACAACATAATTAACCATGGTAAATTCGATTAAGGGTGTCCAATACAGAAGAATGGACAATAGAACATACGCGCAAAAGCTTCTGACTTCACGTCAGTGCTTGAACCAATTTTTCTGAATATTAATTTAATTGCGGAAATAATGATCATATAAATATCACTTCAAATCAGTTGGAAGCAAATTATTAATTATTACGGACTAGCGCCACCGAATCGCTCACTTCCGTAGACCTATATATGTGGTTTTAATTATATCCAACCCTTGTTCCTACCACCGCAGGCAATTATCTTATCTGCTGACACATTCATCCCCCTAATCCTCGGGGCTAGAGCGGCATTTCACGGCGCGGCGCCTATCCTTGGCCCTAATTTGTCAGAAGATTGAATTCTGGTTTATCTGCATCGAGTTGTGTCGAACAGGGTTATCTGCGGTAAATATGAAGTACATAATCGATAACTGGATTTGATGAGTGTTTGAAATTCAAGAGAAAATAGTATCCTTTATTTATCCACCATATTTTCTGTGCCAGAGATATTCGTTCATATTCTGAAATCAGGTATCAAAAGTCATTAATTTATTCACCCTGTACGATATGCAGAGAAGAATTTCATTTAAATTCTGAAAAAACGTCATCATATGGAACGAGAAACCTAAGAATCTGATCCACTTTCCATCCTTATGCAGAAAAAACTTATTTTGTCAAGAAAGATCAACTTTCTCACTCTGCACGACATTTCGAGCAATTTTTATTTTAATTCTGTCTGAAGGTCATCATAGGAACTGAGTCATTAGTTGTACTCACCATTCAGCAGAAAACACAATGTTTTCCCTATCCTGTACGATTTGTGCAGCAAAGTTTCGTTTAGACTTTGTATAAAAATCATCGTTTCCGAGAAAAATAAAAAAAAAGTTTCTCAACCTTTACGTCTTGAAATTAATTTTTGCATTATATGAGGAAGGAGTTACCGTGGGATTTTACAAGATGACATTCATTGGGACCCTTCTCGTCATTTTCAAGTAAAAATAATATTTTATATAAGAATCTTTGTCTCCTCTTGTATAGTTTTCAGGCTGAATAATAATGTATACGGAATCCTTTTCTAATTCGATATAAATTATAATGGGTGTACGATCTCTTCTTATGCCCAATTTCTTCATAAAGGGAACAATAAAAGTAAGAACAAATTGAGCTCACATACGAAAAGGGCGGGTTTATACAAATAAATAAAATAAGAAACAAATTGAACTAAAATAAGAAAGTTGACCATGCACATTTCAATGATAGCGTTTATACACGAAATGCGATAAAATAATAGATATAGAATAAGAACAAGAGATGTCCAACTTTCATCATTATTTCTCATTTTGTTTAGAAAATAACAACGCGACTGCTCTTGAAGTGAAATTCATAGAACTTGCATAAAATTGTCAGAAAGCTTATATTTGATTGGTTCATTCTTATTTCTTATTTTGTTTTGGATCATCTGGGTAAACCTATCCTTGTTAATTCTTATTTTATTTGCTATATATGTACAAGTTTATCAAGTAATCTGTTTTAATGCAAATTCAAGAGTCTAGACGTCATTAGGTATTGTATACGTTACATACGTGGGCACAGTCTGTCTGTACCTTACATGCACGTGTTTTAAGACGTACGGCGTTAGGGATCTCAGTAATCAACTACATCTTAAGTATGCAAGGGTGAATATCTACTTTGACTGGACAATATCTTTTCAAGTTCATTTCGGAAAAAATAGATCCAATTTCGGAAAAAGTGAATGCAATTTGGGTCAAAATTTTTAGATATACTCAGTAAAATGTTGTGTCCATCAGACTCATTTTCATTATGATCGCTAAGAATATCATCTTTCTTATGATTTCAACTCGCAAGTAAAGTGATTTAGAAATGCCTAAAAATATTCATCGACCTACACGGTGGGGTTTGGGCACTTGGGTCTGGTGGTTCAGTTTATACATTTCTGATTCAGTGTTTCGATCAGTTCAGTACAGTTTTTGATGAAATGACTTGTAGTTGTATTATTATTTTGTATATTATTATACTGATCCTACTAGGTCTTCCCCAAGGAGACCCCTCATAAGCTCTCGAAGAGCTTGAGTGAGTTAGGATAACCAGTTATGTTCTGTGTATGCTTTGTTACTGTGCCCTTCCTTACGCCACCTTGGGCACATCACTGTTGATTTTTGACCTAACCGTGAATGGTGGCGATTACCATGACTAGAAAATTTATTTCCTAGCCTCGGAGTTGAACTTGGGGCTTCCGCTCCCAAGTCAATTACTCTCCCACTCAGCCAACCGCAATACTTGTTAAGGGTAAAAAAATGGTGCGGAAGCATTTCTTATTGTATTGTAGTCAATATTTCAAAATACAGTGTATTAACGTATGAAAAGTTTCTGCCTTGATTTTTAATATGATTCTAATTCATTTCTGACCCCTCGTAAGTTCTTAAGAGCTTATTTGAGTTAGGAAAATCAATTGTGTTCTGTGCTGGCTTTGCCACTACGTTTTATGCCACCTTAGGCACATCACTGTTAGTTTTTGACCCAAAAATGGACGGTTGGCTCTACCGTCTGAGTAGGAAATTTCTTCCCTATTCTCAGGACTGAACTCAGTTTTTCCGTTTCCTAGTCCAACATATACAGATTGGTAATCACATGTAAATGCTGAAAAGAATTATAGCTCTGAACGTGATTGTAAAAAGGTCGGTGAATCTTTCTGGACAAATTTTACTAGCTTTTTCTTCATTGCTCAAATAAAGGGTTGCTTTGAGTCTCAGTGAGAGGTATGTGTAATGTGTTGAATGGTATCTATATACTTTCTGAACACCTCTGTTAAATAATATTTCCAGAAAAAAAACACGAATATGGATTTTGCAGATCTGTTTACGATCTGGCTAGTAAAATTGTCGAGAAATATTCATCGACCTTGAAACATCCATTTACATGCGATTCCTAGCCTGCGTATATTAGACTTGAGAACGGAGGTTCCAAGTTCAATCCCATGGCTAAGATAGGAATTTCCTACTCAGACGTTAGTCACCACCTTTCACTATTGGGTCGAAAATGAACAGCGATGTGTTTAATGTGGTCTAAGAACACAGTACAAATCCTACAAATAACACAACTGATTCTTCCGACTCGCAAAAGAGCGAGTCTCCTCAGATATCCTAGGAGTTTCAGTACAATATGAATCTTATCATCCGATAGTAATGAAATTCTTCAAATGCCTTATCTTCAGAGAATTGATTCAAATTATTTTAGAAATCTAGTTAAGCATTCATGGGCGCAATATTTCACTAAAACCCTGTACATTACAATAAGAAATGAATCCGCCAGGGGGGGAAAAGCATCGAAAATTTTCCAACTGTGCATTGAAGGATTAGATAAAACCGAGGGGGAGGAGGGGGCTTCCAACGGCTCCGAAATTTTCTCTACTGCTTTGAAAACTCCGTTCAACATTTGGGGGGGATCATCAGAAGCAAAAGCATCAAAACTTGTTTTCCGAAATTCAAAATGTTCTATTTCTATTGTTAAAAGAGAATAGCTAACTGTGTACATGCTGGTTTTGAGGGAGTAAATGGAGATATTTTGAGAATATTTTTCTGTGATTAATGCAGCGTGTTTTACACAATTTAAAATCATTTTCATATATACAGGGTGTTCGAAAACAAAGATATGGACCAAAGTTAAATTTTTTTAAATGTAACATCCTGTATTTGACCTAAAAAATGGAATGGCAAGCTCAAATTATGAAGATTTTCTTCAGATCACTTAATACCTTAGAAGCACCATTTACGAAGAAATGGCGAAAATATGGAGTGTTTTTAAATAGCAATTAATGAAGAAACCAGTTACTCTAGCAATATAGACAATCTTTTTTTGAGTAGACATATTGGCTACTCCTATACGGAAAAAAAATGACTCAGGAATATATAGAGTGATCATAATTCATTTTCAAACTTCAACTACAAATGATGGTCCAAAATTGCTGAGAAAGTATCACGTTTGGGTGTGGGAAAACCTTATGAAGATAGCTTCGAAATTAATTTTTACGCTCAACGAGATAAAGATATACCGGGTGTGCCATTTGAAATAAGAAAGTTTTTGATCATTACTCGAAATTGGTGTTTGAAAATTACTAATGATACATCTGTAAATTCCAGAGGTAGTTTTATTTTTCTGTATAGGAGTCCCCAATATGTCTACTCGAAAAAATACTGTCTGTATCTTCATTAATTGCTATTTAAAAAAACTCCATATTATCAATGTTTCGCCATTTTCTCGTAAATGGTGCTTCCAAGGTATACAGTGATCTCAAAAAAACCCATCATAATTTGAGCTTGTCATTCCATTTTTGAGGTTAAATATAGAGTGTTACATTCAAGAAATGTAACTTTGACCTATATCTTTGTTTTAGAACATCCTGTATATAGGAATATAATTTTAAATTGTGCTTTTGAACACCCTACTTACATCACAAAAAAATATTCTCAAAATATCACCATTTACTGCCTCAAAATGAGCTCCGCGCCTGTGATGAGCCACCCTGTATATTTACGTTGCTAAATTCAATACAAATTAAAGCTTTTCAAAATGCATCTCGACAGTAAGAAACAGCTCAAATTGGTACCAGATGGTTTGTTTTATGACATACTCCAGTCCCGCATTGGGATACGCAAAAGTAAATAAATAATCCGCCGTATTCACAAAGCATTCAATCTCCGTTAAGTCCTAACTGAGCTCCTCAGTTAAGGATAAATAAGAATCGCAACCTCAGTTAACATGAAAATTAACGTGAAACAGGCCTGTTTCACCACCGTTAAATACGTTAACTGAGGTTGCGATTCTTATTTATGTGACTGAGGACCTCAGTTAGGACTTAACGGATATTGAATGCTTTGTGAATACGGCGGAATATATTTGTTCAAATTTTACTGATGCAATATAATGATAAATATCATTTGCTGCCGGCTACACTCATTGTGCCGAAAACTATTGAATATTGAATTTACGAGAACAGAATGTGTACAAGGGTACATGGTGTTTTTCCATGTTATTCCGTCCCTATTATCGCGTGCTTTGAATTTATCCGGTCAGGTGGTAAAATTCCTTCACATTTGATGACAATTATTTCGGAAATAGTTCAACTCCATTGAAAATTTTCCAACTGCTTCAAAATTTATTCAAACTCCTTCGAAATGTTTCCAACTGTTATGAAAATTTGCCAACTTCGTTCAACATTGAGGGCGATCACCCCCCCTATCATCCCCTTAGGCCCGTGCCTGGAATCCGCATCATTTCATTATGTTCAGCAAGTCATTTTGCTCCTATATATACCGAAATTTCAGTCAAATATGCAAACTGAACCACCAGATCCAAATGCCCAAACCACTTCGAGTGGGTAGGTTGTCGATAAATATGTTTCCTCTAAATTAGTCTTTCTTAAGTCACTTACCGTACGAGTTAAAATCTTAAGGAAGAAGATGTTGATCACGAAAATATCGAAAATGAGTCTGATGGACACAAAATTGTATTGAGTAAATGCCTCCCTGTGGAACTCCCCACGCCACCAAAATATAGTCAGACACAGCCTAGTTCTCCTTGAGTTATTGATTGTTTAATTATTCATACAACTTACAGATCTAGAAAATATGTTCATCTTATAAATACCAAATATGAGTGAGAAGAATGTTTGTTATGTTATTCTAAAATTCATTAACCGGCATGAGCCAGGCTCTGATTCTCGAGTTCATCCTCGACTGAAAAGTGAAATCACTTATATACAATGTCCTCAAGTCCTAATTATCACCAGGTTTGGTTGACATGAAATTCCCTTTGGGAGACACTTCAGGACGTTTGTACCTGAAACTCCGTCTCACTGTCTCCTGAATATTCAAATGACATTCGAAATTGCGATGATGGGTAATATGGAGTTGTACATACGTATGTCGTTAGTACATTTCAACCTGTTGTGACATTATCATCCTAATACAACGCTGGTTTGAAACATGCAAATTTCAATCTATTCATTAAAGACACAGCGAGATGATACTTATATGGATATCTGAATCGGTATTCCTAACACACTGTTTATTTTTGGATTTATTATAATGTAATCATTAAAGGATAATGTGGAAGATATACTCATTATTGAAAGGTTTTTTTCTGGGTTTTCTCTCCCAAACTATGAAAAAATATCTATAAAATCAAAATTAATTATTTTGTGATTTGCTTCTGCGTAAGAAACACAAGATATTTGTCAGAAGCAATCAGTTGAACAATGTTGCCTAACAAACAACAACGAAACAACATCAACTAAGAAACAACTATATCGTAACGTTTCGGAGTCTATATCAGACTCCTTCGTCAGACGCTTAATGAAAATCTTTAGAATTATTTAATTTTCATTAAGCGTCTGACGAAGGAGTCTGATATAGACTCCGAAACGTTACGATATAGTTGTTTCTTCGTTGATGTTGTTTCGTTGTTGTTTGTTATGCAACATTGTTCAATTGATTGCTTCTGACAAATATCTTATGTTTCTTACGCAGAAGCAAATCACAAAATAATTAATTTCTATTTTATAGATATTCTTCAGAGTTTGGGAGAGAAAACCCAAAAAAAACCTTTCAATTATTATAATATGATTTATGTTTATTCGAATTATAAAAGTTCAAGTTCATCTTCGTTGCAGACTCTCAAATAATCTAAAGGTTCGCACTTATTCAAGAACACTATTTCTCCATCGCAAATATGATATTTTATATGTCTTGAGTAATATTGAAACATAACTGATGCCGTTGTTAATAAATCAACAAGTCTGAGCGTCCTGCCAGTAGGGTCTCGCTTAGACTTGTTGATTTATTAACATCGGTATCCAGGCCAAGAATTCTGAAAATTGTTTATTATTGCCATCGGAAAATCAATAAAACCTCCTGTTTGTTGATTCAAGTGGTGAAACCTATGCATGAGTATAAAAATTATACGAATCCATTTTGAGATCCTTTCGGCAGAACCCTCTGAACTTGTTGATTTATTAAGAGCGGTATCAACCAGTTTGCAATATTATTTTAATGTTAATGCAGTGAGGATTATTCAGTATGGCCCAACGAAAACTCAACACCTCGATTTTCCGGCTTTAAAATGAAAATGTGAAAAAGTGCTCGGACCAGTTAAGATTCGAGGGGGAACAATTTTTCCGCTCTTTGCTTCCCTGTAACTGCAACCCCCTGACGGGGGTGAGCACAACCCCTTGATTTCGAATAGGGATAAGGGGTGTGGCGATAACTCATTTCGAAGATCTTATCGTGTACTATCTAATCCTTAAATTTCACTTCAAAATTTCCATCGATAACGGAATAACAGGTAAAATAGTGGAGGAGTACTTACTTTTGTGATTAGTTTATTAAATGCCTGACATGGGCTCCATTCACTTCCATGCAGTAATATAAGTTTTGATGAAAACGTACATTACTCAATATTTCTGGTGTAATTTGCAGGCATTCAGTAATTATCCGAGTTCGTAAACAATCCAGTGACTCAGGCTGGGTAACATGAATCCTAGATTTCAGGTGACCCCCTTGAAGAAAATACAGTGGAGCCAGACCAGGTGATCTAGTTGGCCACTCAATAAGTCCCCTTCTTCCAATCCATGCGTGAGGAAAATTTCCATCGAAGAACCGACGCACCGGTTGAACGAAATGAGGTGGTGCGCCATCTTGTTGGAAAGAGATAGTTTGATGGTCTTCTGCATTCTCCAATACTTACACGAGGGCTGCATAAATGGCGTTCTCCAATAGATCTGAATAAATTTTGCCAGTAAGATTAACGGGTATAAAAAGGGCTGATTATGTGATTTCCATAAATACCCGTCCAAACATTTAATTTTTGGGCACGCTGAGTATTATACACCCCACGAAATATTCTTAGATTTTCATCTGACCAATACTGGCAGTTATGCTGATTTACAATGCCGTTAAGTTAAAATGAACACTCGTCCGAAAAACATATATCGAACAAGTAGTTTTGATTACCGTTAATCACTTCATTGACCACTTCGCAGAACTGGAGTCGGCGATCGGGATTATCTTCATTCAGTTCCTGAACCAATCGTATCTTATAAGGATGTAACTTATGTTGTTTCAGGATTCTCATGATTTGTATACATAGGACAATTTCCTAGTACTCAAGGTAGGATCCATTGCTACATGATCTAAGACAGCCACTTCCCTCGTTTCGGCTCATTCATGCTCCCTCTTTCTGTTGCCGATTGAACCTGTAGCGTCAAATTTGGCTACCAGTCGCACAACGTAAGCTGCGGATACTTTTTTCCAGGATATCGTTCGTTAAATAAAGCGGCTATTGTTCGCATAGAGACTTTATTGCTAAAAAAATTATTCGATTATTTCCGCCCTTTCTTCTATGGAATACACCATTTTAGTTCAACTACAAATTTACAATCGCTTTGACACAGTTCCAACGTTCTATAAATTCATGATAGACTAAGGTAAATCAAAAACATGATCCGTCTGCTTTTTTGAACCAAAACTTAACAACATAACTACTACATACTCGTACGACTGAAATGTGTCGGATACGAATGATATACTTGAGATTAATTCCACATTGCCTCTTTCACTATTTTCGCTGTTATTTCATTATCGAAGGATATTTGGATGCGAAATTTTAAGGCCAGATAGTACTCCATACGATCTTCAAAATTAGTTATCGCAACATCTTTCATGCCTATTAAAAATCAAGAGGTTGTGCTTACCCCCGTTAGGGGGTTGAAGTTTCGGGGATCAAAAGAGCGGAAAAGTTCTTCCCTCTCAAATCAGAAATGTACGGGTCTAAGCGATTTTCCACATTCTCATTTTAAAGACGGAAAATCGACGTGATAAGTTTTAGTTGGACCACCTAGCATCATAGGATATCTAATTTTGAAATATGTCCGATAACTAGAGACTAATTTACTATATTCAAATGGAAAGTTTTGTAGCATGCCGAAAAGAGAAAGAGAATTTCCCAGCAAAGGAGAGATGGTGGGTATACAAATATACAATTTATTCATTACTATGTATTCCATTGATAAAGGAAAGATTATCTGAAGTGTCTTAATTCTCTAGACGAAGTAACTTTTTTGGAATTGCGAATTTTTATCGTGAAATAGGATTCAAATTTATATTGTGTACGTTTTTGTACAGTGAAAGAATTACCAAGGTACGATCTGACAAAGGACATGAGGCATAGATCGATCCTTAATTTGTTTCGTCGAGAAACAGTTCTCCTGTATAACAAAATAAGAAAAAGCACTAACGTGAGGTCACTTTGGCGTTCTTGTTGGAATTCATAGTCAGTGCGGTCACCCATCTAGGTACTGAACTCGCTCAAGTCTGCTTCCACGAAAAAAAACCAATAGAAAAATAAGAGTTTTCCAATATTTCCAACAATAAAGGTTCAATCGTGTTGAAATTTAGGACTTGGCTGTAAAGTAAGGTTTTGAAGGCTAGTGAATTATTTCAGCGATATCTGATATTTTTAGTCATAAGATCCTCACAAAATGTTGCAGAAGTCTTCGTGGTTGTATTTTTCAGGTAACTATAACTTTCAATTTGATAAAATCACAAATCACAATCACTCGGCTGATTTAGTCCAGTAACGAACTAAACCGTGAGAGAAAAAAATTGTTGCTATGAAACCAATATCTATACTCATTAGCCAAAGCTTCAATTCATATAGGGTGTAAATGAAGAGCATAAAAAAAATTTAGGGGTGATTCCTTGTCAAAAAATATGGTAGATGTTTCAAATAAACTTTTTTTGAGCCACCCCGCTTAGTTACAATCCCCTAAAGATGTCATTCGAAAATAAGTTTTCAATGTTTTTCTTAAAAACGAAAAAACTGATCGGAATAAAATAAAGCAGACATTTAATGCAAGTGACAGGGCATTCAAAATAATTTTTGAGGGTATTCCTCTATGATAGTAAGCTTTAGCCAGCCCTAAACGTTGTTTCACAAGAAACTTTTTTCCATATTCATATTTTAGTAAGTGAATAGCTCGTTCTATTCTTAACAAATAATGTCTTATGTAATTTCTTGCTACATTTCACGGTCTTTGAGAAAATACATAATTTATCAAGAGATGATTTGCCTGAGTCGTAGAGGCTGGAATTATTTTCGACCATAAATTTATCCATTAAGCGCATATCAAGATGAAATTTTCATTGCAAATTGGTACAAATATTAAATAAATGTAACGAAACAAACACAATATTTCACAAATTAAATATCATATTAAATAGGTAGAAGGTACACGACGAAACGGCCAAATGCAATACATCACAAATAGCAAGAAAGAAATATTCATCTATTGTAACCAACAAATTTGTTGCTTACTTTCGCTTAATAATATTTATATCTCGCTATTTGTGATCCTATTAATTGTTCAAAGCGACCAACTTTCGCCGTTATACAAGATTCTAGACGTAGGCGCTTAGATTGGGTTACCCGGTCAAACAATCCGGGAGTATTTTGAATAACCCTACATGAAAGAGCAATGTGGTTTCTTAAGTCTTCCATATGTTGGACAGGGGTCTTGTAACCAATGTTTTTAAATGGTCCCAAAGAGTAAAATCCGGAGGACTTAAATCTGGTGATCAGGCAGGCCAGAACTGAGGTCCACCTCGCCCTTTCCATCGATTTGGTTATGTATGATTCAAATGCTGACGTGCTCCAATACTGTGGAGGCCCCATCAAGCATAAACTTCATTGTCCTTCGAAGACGCAAAGGACTATTTTGACGTATTACAGGAAGTTCTTCTTATATAAATTGAAGGTATGTATTTCCATTCAATCTAGGTGATAGACATTTTGGAACAATAAACTGATACCAACATATCCAAGCCAGACATTCAGAGAAAATTGTTCTTGGTGGGGAGCTACAGGAGTCATAAGTCTCGTTTGTGAATAGGACCTATATTGCTCAATCATTCCCAATTGGAGAAGATTCGGAAAATCCCGTGGTAAGAGCCTGTACACGTTGAATCTGATTTGGATATGAAAGTTGTTCCGTTGAGATCACAAACACCTTCATATGGTGAATTTGTAATTGCTGAGTCACTGATGTCAGGTTGCTCGTCGACAAGATTTGGTACTGCTTCTTCTATTGCTGGAATTTTAATTTCACTCTGGCGACCACAATAATTTTTATAAAATTTAAATGTACCAATTTCTCGTAGTCGTTGGTGAATTCGTGTAAAAAGAGTATGATATGGAGCCACACGTTCAGGGAACATTTCCACATATCTTTTGGATGCTTTTAGAGAATCACCGCCAGAAAGACCGTAAGCAAAGTGCATATCGGTCATTTCTGCATTTTTCTATACCATCATCTTAATGTGACAAAAATCTCAAAATGGTGAGCAATATCAAAAAAAAATTGTAACTGAAACAAAGTTAATCGAAACTAGTCAGTTGTCAAAGTTGTCATAAAAAAAAATTACATCAGCTTACTAGATAAATTCTAGTTCGGATATAATTCCAGCTCCTACGACTCAGGCTATCATGATGAATAATTATTTTTTTTTCTCAAAAACCGTGAATTTTAGAAATGAATTACAAAAGACCAAAATTATTTTTTTTCATTGTAAAATATGAATATTGTAAATAGAGGTGGTAGTTTCTACCCCTTCCAATCGTAGAGGAACACCACCAATTTTTTTTTGGATCTCTTCTCGCCCCCATGAAATACCTGCTTGATTTCATTCTTGCCAGTTCTTTAATTGAGAAAAAAATTAATAACTGCTTTTCGGGCGCCATCTTTTGTCGTAGTAGTGGTAGTGTAACTAAGCAGGGGGGGCTATGAAAAGAAAAGTTTATATGAGAGACCCATCCTATTTTTTGACAAGGAATAACCCCCGGATTTTTCTCAACCATTCATATACTCTGCATATGTCAACATTATTTTTTGCAGAACAACCGTAAGTAGCCATAGTTTGACCATGGGGAATACATCTAAACCAGAGCTGAATATCAATATTATTACATATGCAATACATAACACTAGATATAGAAATGTTCGGAAAAAAACTTAAAATGCACTCGCAGTCTGGCTCTTTTGCGAGCATGTTCTATTGTCTACTCACGCCCTCACAAAATACTACACGAACCGGCAAGTCCTATTCTTTGCATTAACACGTAAAAAATGCATTAGGCATCAACTGAATAAAAATTTTGAAATAAATAAAATTGTGAACTTATTCAGCTGGGATTTGAACCCTGATCTACTACGCGGCTGTCAAGGTGTTCTTAATTATCTGAGATTGCAAAATGGCGGCTTTAAGGTGTGTGCAGAATTTAAGCGGAAGCTGACAGATACTTTGTGAGATATAAAATGCTTGAAGAAAAAATTCGTAAAAAGCACTGACGTGAAGTCAGGAGCTTTTGTGCGCATCTACTTCTGTCTATTCACGCCTCACACACCCTCACGATATACTGCATGAACCTTCAATTATCTTGGTTACTGTACATGTTTATGGAAAATCCAAAAAAACGTCGAACTTAAATTATAAATTATAATTCTTCTTACTAAAAATTTGAACCTTACCTTCAACCCCCTTCGAAAAACAGGTTCAACTCCCAATTTTTCAAATAGGAATAATGGGCTTGTGATGAATCATTCGAAACTTTGCGTCATTCTCTATTCAGAAATGTCATTACTTTCATGTTTATTGCAGAACTCTAAATAGAAAAAAATAAAATCATGTGATTACTGAAATTCATTATAATATTCCCTCGAATATTCCCAAATCTTATTATAATAATACTAAACTTATTTGCCTTCAAGACGTGAAAGAATACACATAACATTGTGTTCACCAGGCGGTACCATGATTACTAAGTAAAACACTTTCTGTGACAACGTTAGTTTCTTTAGAACTCCTTCGCAAATTGTTTTATGCTGATAAGTTGTTGTTTATTAATTGTCCAATTTGTGCTTGTATTTCATTAACTTCAATTTTGAATAATGGTACGATTAACGGAAATGCACAAAACAACAATTTTGCAAGTGATTAGTTACGGAGATAACACCCGAACTCGAAAAGAAGTAAGTAATCATTAAAGGATACTGTGGGAGGTATACTCATTATTGAAAGGTGACAATTCTCAAATTTCACAAAAGAACTATCAACAAAATAATTCTAACGATTTTCATTAAGCGTCTGACGAAGGAGTCTGATATAGACTGCGAAAGGTTACGATATATTTGTTTCTTCGTTGATGTTTTTTCGTTGGTGTTTGTTAGGCAACATTGTTCAATTGATTGCTTCTGACAAATATATCCTGTGTTTCTTACGCAGAAGCAAATCACAATAATTAATTTTTATTTTATAGATATTTTTCAGAGTTTGGGAGTGGAAACCCAGAAAAAAACCTTTCAATAACGAAAAGAAGTAAGTTACATGTTTCATGAGAAATTTTTAGAATTAGCCACGTATAAACCAAGAGACAATATGTAAAATACAGAAGCAGTTTCGCGAGTTTCGGCATATAAGGCAGAATAAAAAAGCCTCTGCTAATACACTGTGTGAGGATATTGAATTAGATGTAGCGATTGACTGAAGAACATCCACATAAATTGAGTAGAGATGTCTCCACAACATTCAATGTCAGCCATACATAGATTCTAAACATATTATATTAAAACAAAATAAAATGCATCCCTATAAAACGATACCTACCCAGGAGCTCTTGGAAGATGATTTGGATAGGAGAATTTATTTTTCTGAACAAATGATGGAATTGTTGGATAACAATGTGATGCAATTAGTAGAAGGTTATGTTTTCAGATGAGTGCTCTTTTTCTATCAACGGCCATGCTAATCGACAAAATTGTCGCTACGGCTATACCTACCGGAAATCCTCACTGGATAAGAGAGAAACATACACAATTTCCTCTAGTTTCATGTTTGGGCAGGAAATGTTCGAAACGATATCATAGGCCCCTTTTTCATTGAGGGCAATTTGAATGGCGATAAATATTTACACTACTTCAAAATGATGTCGTTTCAACTTTGGAAAATTTATATTCTGATCAAGGAAATCCTCCAGTTTCACGGAATAGGATATGGTTCTAACAGGATGGAGAATCACCACATTACCGACGCAATGTCCAGCAGAATTTTTTATTCGAGGTTGGGATGTTGCCAAGGCCTTCGCGGTGAGCACTTTGAACATCTACTCCATTAACATATATAATTTGTCTGCTACAATTTGTATTACATTTTAGTTTGAGACACCAAATTTCGATGAACATGTGATTTTCTTTTTTCCTCATTTAATTTTTGCAATAAACATTGAGAATAGAGAATGATGAGATCTTTAAGACGATGTATCACAAGCCCATACCTGTCTTTTGCATGGGGTTGAAGGTAGAATTCGCATTCATACGAAGAAGAATGCCAATTTAAAAATCGGATTTGACGTATTTCGGGATTTGCCTTAAATATGTACAGAAATCAGGATAAAGAATTTATTCCATTTGGCTTCTCAACACTTATTATTAAATTCTGATAAGCATAATGTTTGTAATAATTTCAAAATACAGTGAATTAGTGCACTAAAGCTCCGGAATCTACGACAGTGCTATAATAATAATTGTTCTCTAGAATTCAATAATCAAAATGATGTCTATTTCGAAAAGTCATCAGCACATATCCAAATAATATGTAGCATCAGATGTCTAATTACGATAAACCAGTTTGCACAACACTTTTAAGAGAAATATTTCAGTCTTGAAAGGTTAAACGAGGGAATACCTGTCATTAATTCCGAACATGTAACGGAAATTATGGATGCTGCAAAAGATGGTCCGAGTAGCGTTAAATGACACCCCGGAGGGTTCGGTAAAGCGGCATTAAATGCGCTCCCGGAGGAACAACAATTCATAACTCCTCCAGTATGGGAATATTACCTATAGAATGTTCCCAGATATGTTCGGTTCTACACATATTCGCTAGGAAGGTTTTGGGGGGATAATGAGTAAGGAATCCACAGTTTATATAGTACAACTATTGTAGAACAATTAGGCCGGCCTTATACAGCCGCAATGACTCTCTGAATTCATACTCTTAATTCATATTATTTATTCAGAAAACACAGAATTGCATACCAATTTACTATTCTCCTGACACATGCTGATTTTTTCAGAGTATTAATTTCAAGAATTCAGATTATGAACTAAGAATATAAAATCAGAGAAAAATTCCGGCCATATAAGGCCGTCCATATTATGCAGTGAACGTCAAAAGTATGGAACAATAAGTTTATCCCCTTTCAGGAATAGCGGAAGATTGTTTCATAGCTAAAATTAATTTATTTTTTGAGTGACATTTTCCCGTACCTAATGCTTATTTTTCTAGGAGTTGCCGTTACCAAGCACTGATGTCATCGATATTCTTTGGCGCTCTAGTTCCTCGGAACTGAGTGCTTATCAATTTGCCCAAATGTCTGTAATTTTCGAATTTTTCGATGAAAATGGTCTTAAACGATTTGGTTCGACTCACTGATCAAGAATCCGTGGTCGCAATTCATTCTGTCCGGCCGGTCCGGCCGGCCGGCCGTAGGCACGATAACTCTCGAACGGAATGAGCTAGACAGTTGGAATTTTCAGAGTAGGTTTGGGGGATAAATATCTCAGCTAAGTTCGTTATTGGGCAAAATCGGACAGATGGTTTCGGAGTAACAAAAAAAATTTTTTTTTTTACAACAGAAATTCCAAATTAAATTTTTTTCAATAAGCAGTTTTACCATAAAAATCCACTCATATCATTTTTAACTCTAACAAGCTAATACTTTCGGAGATATGATTTTTCAAAATTTCAATGTAAATCGTATTTCTATGTTTTCACAGAATGATAGAATTATTCTGTGGAAGTTCTATGAATTGTTATAATGTCAACTTATTTTCCTGACACATGACGTTGTCTCATTGTCATTCATTCCGGCAATCGTAGAAATATGAGAATTATAATATAATATCATACTTTTTGTTGGTTGATATTTTCATGCCGATGGTCAATCCATATGATGATGGGAATGGTAATGGTAAGTTAATAACATTGTCATTCATTCCAGCAATCGTATAAATATGAGAATTATAATATAGGTAATATCATACTTTTTGTTGGTTGATATTTTCATGCCGATGGTCAATCCATATGATGATGGGAATGGTAAGTTAATAATATTGAGTTCAGAATATCTCCACTAAAATCAAAACTGAAATATTGGTGTGTTGGAGTAGATTTGAGGAAAGATATACAGGGTCTTTCACGAGGAACCTCACCCATATTTATACGGGAAACTACTGAACGTATTTTCATGAAATTCAGCACTTATAAGTACTTCACGATGCTGATGAAATCTAAAATATTTTCAAGGCATGAGCACCTCCGGTTTTTCCGGAAATGACGTCAACTTCCGTTTTTCAAATTATAACACCATTTTTTCATTGCAGAAATAGATTCCCTAGAAAATTTCAAGTTATTTTGATGTAACATTTTTCAGTTGTGGTTGGAAAATTCTCTCTGAGCGGGAAAATTCGAAAAAAAAATCTAAAATAGAGCTCCGCTGAAACAAGAATAACTTCGAGGTTTAGGATGGAAAATTTTCATTTTTGGGATTTTTCAAGATGTAAGATTGATGTATCCACTTCAGAATTCGAAATCGCGATTCATGAAATAGGGGGTGAAAAAATCGCTTTCAAAGTTAGGGATGACAAAATCGTGAAAAATCAATTTTTTCAAATTAGAACCCCATTTTTTTATGGCAGATATTGAATCTACGTTAAAAAATAATGTGAGTGTATGCATCACACCCTTGCCCTAAAGTGGATATTTTCTGAGTTATTCACAAAAAACTGTTTTTCGTCTTGAATTTTCAGCTATTTCTTTTCCCTTCACACCAAAAAGATAAAATTTTCAGGAACTGTTACTTAAACCATGTTTTAGATTCTACTACCCTAATATGCAAGAGAAAAAAGTTACAGGTTGTTCCTAAATAGATGGCGAATTTTGATTCGAATTTGTATCGGAAACATCTTTATTTCAACTAATCGGCCATCGGTTTTCTCTCCAGTGATAAATAAATAATTCCTTATGAACCATATGCAAAAACTTACCATGTTTTACATTCTTTTTTTTTAATGATAGATATCATTAATTACATCTGTCAAATTCCTCTTTATTCAGTAGCATTTTGTGTTTACTATTAATTTGGTGATAATTCGTATCAAGTTATAAAATCGATCACTATGCCTAATTTTACCAATGAAGATTATTTAAATCTGATTCTACTTCATGGAGAATGTAATAAAGTTGTAGATAGAACGATTCGACTGTTCATTGAGAGGTTTCCTGACCGACCCAGACCAACAAGAGATACCATTAACAGAACCATGACAAACTTGAGAAATGTCGGATCTTTCGTTAAGAAAACTATACACAGAGAAAAAATTGGTTCAAGCACTGACGTGAATTCAGGAGCTTTTGCGCGTATGTTCTATTGTCCATACTCCTGTAATGAACACTCTTCTTAATCGAATTTACCATGATGAATTCTTTTGTCTATTCTCCTGTATTGGACACTCTTCTCAATCGAATTCACCATGATGATTTTTATTGTCTATTCTCCTGTATTGGAGACTCTTCTTAATCGAATTTACCAAGATGAATTCTATTGTCCATTCTGGACAATAGAATTCATCTTGGTAAATTCGATTAAGAAGAGTCTCCAATACAGGAGAATGGACAATAGAATTCATCATGGTGAATTCGATTGAGAAGAGTGTCCAATACAGGAGAATAGACAATAGAATTCATCATGGTAAATTCGATTAAGAAGAGTGTTCATTACAGGAGTATGGACAATAGAACATACGCGCAAAAGCTCCTGACTTCACGTCAGTGCTTGAACCAATTTTTTTTTCGATTAAAAGGGTCCAATCAGGAGAACGGACAATAGAATTCATCATGGTAAATTCGATTAAGAAGAGCAAAAGCTCCTGATTCACGTCAGTGCTTGAACCAATGTTCTATTGTCCATTCTTCTGTATTAGACACCCTACCATGGTAAACTCGATTAAGGGTGTCCAATACAGAAGAATGGACAATAGAACATACGCGCAAAAACTCCTGACTTCACGTCAGTGCTTGAACAAATTTTTATATTAGCCATCAAACCTTTTTAATTCTTCATAATCATTACAAGAATGTCTGTCGATATGGAATATGGTAATAATTTGACATTTGAACACATCGTTTAATGCATAATCAATTTCAATACTTTTGTCACTCGTTGATGAGATGAGATATCTGAAATTATAGATAAACTCTAAATATTCCATTCAATATTGAAATATTAAAATTAAATTTCCACTTATTCATTTGTATTTCAAGATAATGAACGTTTGAAGCTAATGATTCATGTAAATTGTCTGTGAAAATTTGTTTTCATGGGTTAGGGGAAAAGAGTTATTGTGAAAATAAGATTCATTTATTTAGATACCAATCTATATATTGTTTTATACTATCTACTAAGGGCCGATTTATTCAACCTCTCCGTAAAGTATTCGTCAACTATGTGCTCGTTGAATTTACTGATCCCCTTTAAAGTGAACATTTACAGATTACTTTCCTTTCGGTAAGGCTACTTGACAGTTTACAGGTCGTAAAATATATCAGCCCTCAGTGAACAAAAAAATTGTATACCTCACTGAAGCCGTAATACAAACAAAGGAAATAATTTCGAATAAAACTCTATTAACATATTCGATTATTTACTTCAAGAGAGATCAAGAATAACATTCATTTTGAAAATTCAATACTACATCAAGCAGCATGCAATACATTTTATCGAGTTTAGACCACTGCTGCCCACATAATCATGGAGGATTCGTGAAACACTGCAGGGAGGATAAATACTTGTATATAGATTATTATTAAAATATGATAACTGACTTTCTCCGTTTCCTTATATACTACTTCTCGTTGTAAAATATACTTGGAATTTCCTCCGCAACACTAGGATACATCATTTTCAAAGTTAGCGTTGAATTATCAAGCCATTCTATTATAATATTAGTAAAATCTGTTCTTCAGAGGTATTCATTGTTAAGCATGCTAAGCAACAAGCATTTAAGAAACATATACCTGAAGTTCCACGGGAAAACAATATACATAATATATACCTACACACATGTTATATTGCATCACCTTCTACTCCTATATTTTAAAATATTCTGCAATTAGAAAAATTAAAATGTTTCGTTAAAAATGCCTATTATATAGGTACACGCTGGCATCCAAACACCCTGATGATGGATCGTAAGAGACCCATGATATCAGGAAAACAGAAAAGTGTTCAAAATTCACTGGTCTAAGCGTAATTCAACTGTTTTTTTTTGTGCAATAGTATTATGCAAATGTTATGTGTAAACAGGTAAAAGTGGCTAAGGGCCAAATCTGAATAATAGGGTAGGTGCAGAAGTCATTTGAAATGTAATTCATGCAGTTTTGCTTGCTAATGACATGTTTATGATTATACTAACCATTCTAGGTCTTCCCTAAGGAAATCCCACAGAAGCTCCTAGGAGAGTCAGTTTTGTTCTGTATATATTTTATTAATGTATCCTTACGACAGCTTAGGCAAGTCACTGGGTGGTTTTCACCTAAGTACATGATGAATAGAATACTTATCCCATAATATATATAGCTTCGGCAAAATGACAAAACAGAATTAAGTGTAAAATGTAAAATTTTGAGTTGGCTTTATTTTTTATAGTCATAGCCTACTCATAACAACCACTTCCTTAGTAGATTGCGGAACATATTTAAATGCACCTTGAATCGAGCATTTACGGTTTATTTCGTTCACTCTCTGATTTATCGTTCACTCTCGAATTTCAAAACGAGAATATCTTGAAACTTGCTTATTGCAGATACGTCCCTTTGTCATTTCAACGATATGAGAACCACCACCAATTTGTTTGAATAGAAACACTAGATTTTCTTCTTGGCTATTCCACTCTTGAACTTTAAAAATTTTAGTGTTCATGTCATCTTGGTTGCCTCTTATCAATATTAAATTTTCTCATGAGATATACTTAATCTTCACAAATATTCAATCGACTAAGTTCCATATACCTTGTTTTTAAGAATTCTATCTGCAGTAACTCCAAGAGTAACTCATGCATTCTATTTGTCGAAAAGCATTACTTTTTTGCTCTACGTCAACTGGACCTTAATTCATTCCAACCTGAAAGGAAATATTAAGACTTGGATTTCTCTAAGTAAAGTAATTCATTCAATTCACTTCTATTACTTACTGCTGATTTTTAGCCAGAAATCCTGAAGGACATATACCAGATATCTTCTTTCTGAACAACTTTACCACAGTTCTCCATAATTTCGAATTTCTTTCACATACGTAAACAATATATCTAGATTCCTCCAATCTTCAAATACAAGGTAATCTCGATTATTTTCAACGGAAGGAATACTCGTTCGTACTTCGTGGATTGAGAATATTTTGTTTACGTTTTGTATTTGTGTTTTGATCAGATCACAGAACACAAATAATAGATTCAGATTCGATGTTGAGGAGTTGAGGTTAAAACGGGGCGCATACGTAGATCAAAATGTAGTTTGTAGTATATCCATTAATCATGAATCATTCTCAAAAATACCACACAAGCAAGTTACCGATCACTGCTAATATTTATTATTTACCAGAAATTCATCACAAATCGAAACTATTTAAATTAGAAATGTCAATTTTTACTTGACTAACCCGGACTTAGCCATTTAACCCTGCTATTTTGCCGGGTTAAATTTTTATAGTTTTAACCCAGGGTTAGGCTCTAACTCTTGAAGGTGCAAGACCTATTATCAATTTAACCCTAGGTTTAGAGTTAATCCGGATTTAATTAGATAACCCGCATTCGTGCAAGTGGGCCTTAGTGGCCTACATGGCCCAAAATTCCTCTCTACCCATCACAAGATTTAATATCCACAAATGAGCCTCTCACCTTACAAGATCAGAAGCCTTCAGCAAAATTTCAGCGATATCATATTAAAAATAATACATAACCTTTCAAAAGTCCCCTCTCGCATATATACTCCTCTGAAGGCACATGGATCTCTTGAAGAAGAATCGCCTTCTCTATTTCTCAAAGATATTCACTCTTGTTCATAGAAATCCCTTCAATATTTAGTTGCCTCCTCCTAAGGAGGATCTCTTTCAAAACCAGGTCTGACCACTAATGTAGGGCTATCATCTCCCATAGATTTGTGATGAAATAAGACGATTTTCCCATAATATACGAGCGAAAATATGTCATCATGACATTCATAGTTTTATTTCATTTTTGAAGGATCTCGCAAAAATACGACCATAGACTACATATTATCATACGACGATTTCCATCCGCTACACTTGGCTACCACTACGCTACCGAACTCACAAAAGGCTGCCCGGTTCTCCAACAATATAGATCCGATCATGTTCAAACTTGGAATTCTGCAGTAGAGTTAGGTTCTGAAGGCTGTTCCAAAATTTCAGCCATGCCGGACGAATAGTTTATGATATATAGATTTGTTTTCAATAATTTTCAACTATTTTTTTTTTAATTTTCTAGTTATACCATCCTCACGAAATTCTGCAAGAATTTTCACGTTGGCATTCTTCAACTAATAACAATGTTTGAATTCAATCGGTTTCGTATTCTTCGAGTTAATGAGGAACAAAAAACTACCAAATTTCAGAAAATTTCAGATGGCTATAACTCTAAAACCGTTTGGACGATTATGCTCATAAACAAACTCAAATGTCGCATTCAGGTGCACAACCTAACCTGAAATTTTCAAGCCGCTATCTCCTTCCGTTATCAGGTTATCGTGACAACAAAAATATTTTTTAATAATTTTTTAATAATTTTCTAGCGATACGATTCTCACAAAATTTCACAAACGTGCTTAGGTCTATATTCTACAACTATTCATCAAGTTTAAATTCGATCGGATTTATTTTGGTTGAAAACAAAATTATTACTCGGAAACCATTGGGCCGATTATACCCATTAACGAACTTGTCCGTCGTATTGGGATGCGCCACCTACACTGAAAATTTCAAGTCGCTAGCTCTTTCCGTTCTCAAGTTATCGTGGCAACGGCCGGACGGCCGTACGGCACCACAGAATTAAATTTCACATTTGGGCAAAACTATAACGCGATGTTCCCCAGAACATACGCGCAAAAAGTGTAGTAGAAGATGAGAACAATGAAATTACAGTTCTTGCATATTTTCGTGTGAATCCTCAAAATTCTCTCAAAGATGCCGAGATTGATCTGGGATTATCCCAATCGAGTGTTTGGAGAATATTAAAAAAATTGGTTCAAGCCCTGTGGACAGGAGCTATTGGGCGCATGTTCATCTTCCTACTGACCAGTAAAGAAATAAAGAAAAAAAGCAGTATCATGTTGAATACCTTAATATTATTGATTATTATATAATAATCGATGAAAATACTGAGAGAGACCCAGGAAATTTGACACATTTTGTCTTATATCTCCAGAAATTGAAATCGTATAGAGCCAAAATTTTGCACAATGTTGCAAAATACTACAATTGACGTTAGTACAAGTTTTTGTTGCAATCTGATGAATATTTCACGAAAAAAAAATTTTTTTTTCGAAAAAATTAAAAGAAATATTTTTTTAAAAATTACCAACATTTCGATCATAACAGAATTTTGCCAAAAGTTGCGCGTTTATATCCTCGAACTGACTACCAAGTTTCGATTCAACATCTTCTTTAGTTCCTGAAATATCAGGGAAATAACCTCAAAATTTTAAATGTCTATAACTCCTAAACCGTCCGGCCGATTTTGCCCGTTAACGAACTTAACCGTCGCATTTTGATCAGAAACCTACCCTGAAAGTTTGAAGTCGATAGGACCTTCGGTGCTCCTGTTATCGTGCCTACGGCGGAAGTACGGCCGGCCGGCCGGCCGGCCGGACGGCACCCAAAAATCTGACACCGGATTCGTGATCAGGGAGTCCGAATTAGTCTATTAGCCAATTTTCAGCTCGAAATTCGAAAATTACAGACATTTGGACGAAATGATAGGACGATGTTCCCCTAGAACATGCGCCCAAAAACATAAAATGCACCCATATAAATTCAATAGGGTACAGCATTTGAAGGAAACTGATTTCGTCAGGAGAACAGAGTTTTGCGAAGCTATGATGATTCGATTTCAAGAGAATGAAAACTTTTTGGACTGTATAATTTGGACAGATGAATCTAAATTCACAAAGAATGGTTCTTTCAATAGGCATAACAGTCATTATTGGGATGAAAGAACAACCACCACTTCAGACAATGGAACTTTCAAGAGACCTGGAGTTTCAATGTTTTTTGCGCCATCAAAAATAATGCAATTCTCGATGTCCACATTTATGATGGGACTTTAACTGGTAAGATAGAACACTACACATGTTTGCATTATTTAAAGAATGTTCTCCCTTAGGAGATAGATATTCTGACATATTGACTCAAATAATTGAGCCGCTAGTACAGAACCATAATGACTTATGGTATCAACAAGATGGCGCGCCTCCACACAATTCACTCAATGTGTCAAATATCCTCTACAGGCTATTTGAAGATCGATGGTTGACGAACAATGGTCCACATCTTTGGCCACCACGTTCTCCCGATTTAACTCCTTTAGACTATTATGTTTGGGGTAGGATAAAAAATATTGTCTACTCAACTCCCCTGACTGATAAAGAGGACTGCATAGAACGAGTCAGAAATGCGTTCAGGTTTGTTTAGATTTTTAGATTCATAGTTTTGAAACTCAATTTGGTTTTTAAACACTTTTGCAGATCTCTTCCTCCCGATGAAATAAGAAGAGCAACGCACGAAGCATTCCTGAGACGTATAAATAAATGTCTAGAAATTAACGGTCAAAACTTTGAGCATCTTCTCTAGTTATAACTGCGAGAGTTTGCCATGGTTCTCCTAATAGTAAGTTGAAGTCGGTTTCAAGAAGGGGTGAAAATTCTACAGCATGGTTCAAATAACAGTTCCTGAAAATTTCATCTTTTTGGCGTGAAGGGAAAAGAAATAGCTGAAAATTCAAGACGAAAAACAGTTTTTTGTGAATAACTCAGAAAATATCCATTTTAGGGCAAGGGTGTGATGCATACACTCACATTATTTTTTAACGTAGATTCAATATCTGCCATAAAAAAATGGGGTTCTAATTTGAAAAAATTGATTTTTCACGATTTTGTCATTCCTAAATTTGAAAGCGATTTTTTCACCCCCTGTATCATGAATCGCGATATCGATTTTTGAAGTGGATACATCAATCTTACATCTTGAAAAATCCCAAAAATGAAAATTTTCCATCCAAAAACCTCGAAGTTATTCTTGTTTCAGCGGAGCTCTATTTTCGATTTTTTTTTCGAATTTTCCCGCTAGAGAGAATTTTCCAACCAAAACTGAAAAATGTTACATCAAAATAACTTGAAATTTTCTACGGAATCTATTTCTGCAAAAAAAAATGGTTTTCTAATTTGAAAAACGGAAGTTGACGTCATTTCCGGAAAAACCGGAGGTGCTCATGCCTTGAAAATATTTTAGATTTCATCAGCATCGTGAAATACTTATAAGTGCTGAATTTCATGAAAATACGTTCTGTAGTTTCCCGTATAAATATGGGTGAGGTTCCTCGTGAAAGACCCTGTATATTATCGTTCATCATAGAATTGAGCAATGAATATCTCGGATGAGTTCGTTGTTGGGTAGAATTTGTCTATTGGTTTTGGATTGATAATTTTTGGCACTCTTGTTGAATTTAAATTCTTCTATGATGTTTGAATTCAATTTCTGCTAAGATGAAGTTCTAAATTTCAATAATGAATCGTACTTCTATGTTTTCACAGAATGCTATAATTATTCTATCTAAGCTTTATTATATGATCTGTGTTCATACTCGTACATTTCATCCTGTTCTATAAGAGAGAGTCAAATTCATTTCAGCTATTTTAATTTGGTTTCTTCCATGGTGCAGTTATCATTCTCAGATTGCTCATTTAATCTTGATAAATAAACTATTATTTGAAATGAATTTCCTTTATGATGCAGTTCTATCATAAGAATACATTGATATAATTTCCAACTCTGAGAAACCAATACTTTCGGAGATATAATTTGTCTGTTTGAACTAGAGTGCCAGAAAGCTCCTGTCCACAGGGCTTGAACCCATTTTTTTTAAAAAGGAAAAGGAAAAAGGCTTTTAGGAAAGATAACCTACTGGTATAATTCAACACAAAGGGAAAGAGAATGTACGCAGAGTTCTATTTTTTTTTAATTGAGAGCCCCTATCTTGTTTCTTGCCATGGATAGATCGTAAAATTTTGAATTCGGTAATGCACAAGTAACGCCATTTGGGTCAATAATTCTCGAGACATTAATTTTTGCGCGTATGTTCTGGGGAACTTCGCGATATCATTTTACTGTCTGTAATTTTCGAATTTTTTGCCGTTTTTTCTTAAACGATTGGGTTCGACTACCAGGGGAAGAATTTGAGGTCAAATTTGATTATGTTCGACCGGCCGGCCTTTGCCACGATAACTTAAGAACGGAAAGAGTTAGCGATTTGAAATTTTCAGGGTAGGTGGCGCGTCCCAATACGACGGACAAATTCGTTAATGGGCATATTCGGCCGAACGGTTTCCGAGTAATAATTTTGTCATCAACCAATACATATCCGATCGAATTGAAACTTGGTAGTTAGTTGTAGAATATTGACACAAAAACGTTCGTATAATTTTGCGGTAATCATGTCAATTTAAAAAAATATATCAAAAATTATTATTTATGTCACGATGACCTGAGAAAGAAAAGAGATAGCGACTTGCAATTCTCACGCTAGGTTGTGCATCCGGATGTGACATTCGAGGTTGTTAATGGGCATAATCGGTCTAACGGTTTTGGAGTTAAACCCATCTGAAATTTGGTTGGAGGGCCGAGCAACCTTGGGTGAGTTCAGTAGCTAGATGGGTGACCGTTGCCTCGATAACTTTCGAACGAAAAGAGATAGGGATTTGCAATTCTCAGGGTAGGATGTGCATCCGAATGGGAAAGCTCAGGTCGTTGTTGGGCATAATCGACCAAACGGATTCGGAGTTATACCCATCTGGAATATTATTTTCACGATAACTCAAAAGATACAGACCCGATCGAATTGAAGCTTGATAACTAGTTGTAGAATATCAACCTAAAAACGTGTGTGAAATTTTGTGAGGACCGTGCCACTAAAAAATTTCAAAAAATTCACGAAAATCTATCATTTATTCAGGATATCTTAAGAACGGAAAGAGAACATGCAATTTTCAGGGTAGATTGCGCATCTGAATGCTACATTTGATTTTGTTAATTGACATAGTCAGCCAAATTGTTTTAGAGCTATACTCATCTCAAATGTTCTTACTATTTCGTCTATAACTCAGAATATACAAATCTGATTCAATTAAATCTCGGTAATTACTTGTAAAATGCTGACCCACTTATTTTCGGAATTTCGTGAATATCGTATCCTGGAGTTAATTGAGGCGTGAGTTCTTTCGTATTTAAATTCCAATAGAATACATAATATCATATAGGTACCATTCTCTACTGAAATTGTTCATTAAAATGTTATGAAATTGATTCATATATGTAGGATTTTTATATCAATCTCCTAGGGGTTTATTAAGTTACTTTCCTAAAATTCGTCCTTAACGTTTTCAACAAAACACTTTTTCTGCTATTTACATAGTTTATTTACCATTCAACTCGAAGAAATATTTACAACTCTGACAGTACTTACATCCGCAATTACTGAGGTTCGTCAACTTCCACAATATACTCTAAATTCGGCTAAGTCAGAATTCAATAAAATCGTCCAAGTCTTAGGGATATAAACTCGTACTTCCGAATCGTCTACCGTCTTTCTCTGCTCCAAACACCCTCCCTATTCCTTGCCAGTACTCTAGGTACCTAGTCCATTTTAACCCCCCGCACTTGGCTTGCCCTCGATTTAGGGAGTAGTTCCATGATTTGTGATTCTTTAGCTGAACCACCCTCCTTAGACCAATAAGATTCCCTGGTAATAATCGCACGGTTCTGAAGTAATTCTTGGAATCTATACAAGTTGTTGATCTTTCACGTCAAGCGCTCTTCGGCGCTCTTCGCCTTCTTGGAGGCAGCAGAGTGTCAGGGTTTAGTCCTAAATTCTTTATCTCCTATTAGTGTTACATCGTTTTCAGGATCTGTATAGTATCTCTAACGTAATGCTAATGCATTACTGGCGACAGAGGTTCCAGAGAACGTCTGATGTGACAATAACACGTTGCTTGCAGCCTTAAAATATAACACTAATTCTAACTATATACAAGTAGAAATCCAATGATAATTGAAATCCAACATATATTTTATGAAAGCTGAAAAAACGTCATATATCGTTGCTAGACTCGTAGTAGAGTCTCCATTAGAGGTGAGTAGACCATAGAACATGAGCACAAGAGCTCCTGAATTCACGTCAGTTTCTTTAAATTTGACTAACACGTACAGATTTTGAAATGAAGTCTTCACAAAATAAACATATTTTTATTACATAAAAGAAAACTAAAGGTGCCATAACTTACGAAAATTATTAAAGTTAGTGTTCAAATTGATGGCCATTCACTTATTGACAGTACGCCAATCGAGCTTGAAACTCGGAAATAAAACATTTTGGAGAGATTCACGCTCTCTTGCTCTTATGTCGACCCGAATCCTCTGTTTGCAATCTCTCTTTCCGTTCTCAAGCTATTGTGAGATACATAATATTTTTTCATATATTTTTTATTATTTTCTAGAGGTAGGTACGGTCCTCACAAAATTTCGCATACGTCTTTATTTCGATATTCAACAACTCGTTACCAAGTTTCAATTCGATCTGTATTTTTTGAGTTTTCGAGAATCTAATAATCCAGATGGGTATAACTCTGAAACCGTTGGACCGATTATGTCCAACAACTAACAAGACTCTTCCAATGGATGCGCAATGTACCCTGAAAATGTCAGGTCCCTATCTCTTTCCGTTCGAAAGTTATGGATCCATCGGTCACCTATCCAGCTACTGAACTCACCCATGGCTGCTCAGATCTCCAACAATATAGATCCGATCGTGTTCAAACTTGGTACTTGACTGAAGGTTTTGAAGGCTCTCGCAAAATTTCAGCGATGTTGGACAAACTGTTTCAGATATATAGAATTATTTTGAATGATTTCTTTAAAATTTTATAGTGACACGAAATTTTACAAGAATGTTCGCGTCAACATTCTACAACTAATTAACATGATTGAATTGGGTCGGATTCGTATTAACAGCCAATTTTCTGATGGTATAACTCCAAAACCAATTGCCCTATTATGCCTATTAACATACTCAAATTTCGGATTCGAACGAAATTGTCAGACGTATTTGGACGTGCCACATACCCTGAATATTTCAAGTCGCTATCTCTTTCCGTTCTCTAGTTATCGTAGCAACGGCTGGACGGCCCGCCGGACATAATCAAATTTATCCCGGAATTCTTCATCAGTGATTCGAACCAAATTGTTTGAGACTATTTTCAGCAAAACATTCGAAAGTTACAGACATTTGTGCAAAATGATGTCACTGTTCCCCAGGACATGCACTCAAAAAGTGTATATTTGGTGAAGACTTAATTTAAAAATGTTCACAGGTTTTTCAAATCTAAAATAATTTATACCTCGAGAATTATCAACCCAAAATATCGTTAACTGTGCATTACTGAATCCAGAATTATATGTTCTATCCATATCGAGAACAAAATAGGGGGTTTGCAATTCAAAAGAAGATATCATTTACGTCACTGCTGGGCAACGGAAAATGATAGAAAAATAATAATTACGGAAAAATGTATCTTCATAAATAAAATACTTTGACCTGTCAAACCATTTTTCGATATTCCTGAAAGTTTAGAAAATGAATCCATTATTCCATACTTTTGACACTCACTGTATATACCGGTAACGAATTCGAAAAAACAATAATTTCAAGGCACTCATCTCATTTTTACGAGTGAAATTCGGAGTTGTTGAAAAATCTAACCTCACCTATCTTTGTAGTTGAGGTAACAACTGTATAATATCCGATGTTTCTTCCCCCATACCTAGAAGAAAATATGTTGTTACAATTCTTATCTTTCTCCTTTCACATAATAATATTGAAACTCGGTAAATATAATCTAACCTCAAATAAAACGTTGGGAAGTAAGTACAGGTTACCGGCCAAGATGTCACTCGTTCGAAAAACAAGCGATCAAACTATTTTTCTCATTTTTCTTCGGCTTTACAATTCAACGTAACGAGTGATTTTTTACCAACTTTCTTTTTGGAAACACTGTTTTCGACACCTGACGCAGGTTTCGTGCCTTGTGTGACTGTCAAACATGTACAGCTTGGTCTATAATTTGACCATGAAACGACTTACAAACGAACAACGCTTACAAATTATTGAATTTTATTGTCAAAATTCATGCGACATAGCAAACCATTCGGATAGTCAATCTGCTATCAAAGCACTGAGCTCCCATGCCATCGATTCAATGTTGATATGGGAGTGCCGAAGAAAACTAAATGAAATTGGCAAGAATAATAAGGTCTTTTTAGTCTGGGTCCCCGGTCACTCGGGAATCAAGGGGAACGAAGAGGCCGATACACTTGCCAGAAAGGCAGCACGAACTCCTTTTATTGGCCCAGAACCTTTCTGCGGTATAGGAAAATGCACCTACAAGAAAGAGTTTCTGGAGAAGGAGGAAACCAAAAGAGAAACACTCTGGTGGAATCTTCCAGGTTTGGTTCATTCCAAAAAGTTCCTTAAGAACTTTAAAGAAGTGAGATCCAAAAGGTATCTGGATCTCTGTAAGAATAAGTTACACCTGGTCACTGGCTTCCTCACAGGACACTGTCGCCTCAGGAAGCATTTGATGAGAATAGGTTTATCAGATACTGACGAGAGCAGATTCTGTGGGGAGGAGGAAGAAACTCCTCTTCACCTTGTTACAGAATGCCTCGCCATTGCAAGTCAGCGAAAGGAATGCTTTGGACAGGAAACTTGTAGGAGTGAAGACGTTATATCCTTGAAGCCTTCCCAGATATTGGGGTTCATTTATACTCTGGAACTGGAGGGCGAGCTGTAGATGGCGTAATGGTGAGAACAGCTCTGATGGGGGGCACAATAGATCTCAAGGTCGCGGTGCAACGTAACCCCTTATCAATAATAATAAAAATAATAAATGTTCAGTTAAGAAAGTGTATCGTGCACTTCTTCCATTTTATGGTCAGTTTGGTCGATCTTCTGAGGTGGCTATTCGGAATCTTGTGACTAAATTTCGCACGACCTACCACAACGGCTAACTGTTTGGTGTGGATTAAGGGCTGGTGGCATCATTGGGCCGTACTCTTTCAAAGACGACGAATGCAGGAACGTTATTGTGAATGGCGTGCGCTACCGTGCGATGATTACAAACGTTTTATTTGCCCGAAATGGAAAAGCTAGAATTGGCTTGCATGTGGTTTCAACAAGACGGTGCCATATGCCACACAACACGCGAAACAATGGCCCAACTGAGAGGCGAGTTCGGTGAGCAGTTTATCTCAAGTTTGGGGCCGGTAAATTGGCCACCTAGATCGTGTGATTTGACGCTTCTAGACTATTTTTTGCGGAGCTCTGTTAAGGCTCATGTCTATAGCGAGAGGCCTGCAACGATTGACGCACAGGAAGCCAATATTAAAGAATTTATTCGTGAGATACCGGCCGATCTGTTGGAGAGAGTAATGCAAAATTGGACCCAGCTTATGGACCGTTTGATGCGCAGCCACGGCCAACATTTACTTCTTACAATAATCCTTGAACATTAAATTATATCGATCGTTCTATCGACTCAAATAAGAGATTTCATTCATTTTGCTGAATTTTATGTGTTTCATTTTAAAGCAAATCCAAAAGCTCTCAAAAAATCACCCGTTATAATGACAAGAATTTTTTATTTTTATTTAAAACATTAACATCTCGAGAATTATTGCACCAATTGTAATACATGTGCATTACTAAATTCAGAATTTTATGGTCTATCCATGTCAAGAAGAAAATAGGGGCTTGTGATTTAAAAAAAATATCGATGAGATCACTGTTTGGTAAAGGGAAATTGTAGAAAAATAAGAATTAGGGAAAAATGTTACTTAAAAAATAAATTACTTTGATCTATCAAACCATTTTTCGATATTCATGAAAGTGGTGAAAATTAATCCATTATTCCATACTTTTGGCGCTCACTGTATTTCATTTTTAACTTATTATGTTTTAAAAAAATTTTTCCAATGTGCATCAGGAAGAGATATTTTGATTTGATTTTGTCAATGAGGTGTGCATTTCATAAATATCGTTACATTGGAAGGTTGTAAATTTCGTTTCATCATTGTCTAGAAATATGTGTATCTTCCCGCCAAATAAAAACGTTTCTACATGCAAATTTGAACTAACTACAACAGAATATGTTATCGTAGGACCTGGTTAATATTCAAGTTTAAATATCAAAACTTCTTCTCCATCAACAACTTTGTTCCACTGATTGGGCAGCTAAAAATAATTGAAGGCATTAATATTCCTGAAGCCTTGTAAATAAAATCGGTGTGTGCTCTACTTAACTCCAACGTAAACAAAAATTTGAGGGATCGTTGGATCGGTTGGGGATAGTAGAGGATGTGTTTGCTGAGTTTTCGAACATAAAAACCCGGGTTCTTTACGAGGGGATTGTTTTTGTTTCTGTTTTCCCAATATCTAAAAAGATACTGATCTGATCGAATTGAAACTGAGTAGTTAATTGAAAAATACACTGAAATGCAAAAGTTCGTGGGAATCGTACTACTAGAAAATCTTAAAAATTATTATATACCATTCTGTTTATCAGCCACTATCCGTCGGACATCGCTAACGTTTCGCAAGAGCCTTCAAAACCTTATTTCACAGCCAAGTTCTAGATTTAAAATCTTTACAGTTGCAAAAATTCGGATAATTTTTTCCCCGAAAGCCAAGCAGCCTGAGTTTGGTGCCTGTATGGGTGACCGCTTTTGGTCTTAAACGATTAGGTTTAACTCACTGATGAATAATTCGAGGTCAAATTTGAATCTGTCCAGCCGTTAAGAACGAAAAGTGAGCGACATGAAATTTTCAGGGTAGCTGGTGCGTCCCAATACGTCGGACAAGTTCGGTAAATGGCATAATCAGCTCAACGGAGTAATAATGTTGTTTTCAACCAATACAGATCCGATGGAGTTGTAATACAGACTTTAAGACGTATATGCAATTTTGTGATTATAATATCACTAGAACATTGTAAAAAAATTATTGAAAAATATGATTCATCTCACGAACTTGTGAATGAAAAAATATAGCAACTTGAAATTTCCAGGGTAGGTTGAGCATCCGAGTGCAACGTTTGAGATTATTAATGGGCATAATCGGCCAAACAGTTCGGGAGTTATACTTATCTGAAATTGTGTATTTATTTCCTCCTTAACTCAAAAAATATAATACCAATCTAATTTTAACATGGTAATTAGTTGTAGAATGCTGACGTGCAAATTTTCACGAAATTTCTTGGGGATATTATCACAAGAAAATTTTGAAAAAATCATTGAATATCTTTGAAAAACATTCTATACCTCAGAAACTAACCTTCTGATATCGCTGCCATTTTGCAAATGGCTTCAGAACATAACTGTACAGCCAAGTTCCAAATTTTGACACGTTCGGATTTATATTGTTGGAGATCTGAGCACCATTGAGTGAGTTTAGCTGGATGGGTGAACGTTGCCACAATAACTTTCGAACGGAAAGAGATAGTGACTAGACATTTTCAGGGTTACGCATCCAAGTGGGACAGTTACGTTCATTGTTGGGTATAATCGGCAAAACGGTTTCAGAGTTATACCCATCTGGAAAATCAATTTCTCGATAACTCAAAAAATATATATCCAATTGAATCGAAACATGGTAACTAGTTGTAGAATACTAGCACAAAGAAGTTTGTGAAATTTTTTGAGGATCGTATCACAAGAAAATTTTTAAAAATATATTGAAAAATATTATTCATCTCGCGATTACTTGAGAACGGAAGTACATAGCGACTTGAAATTTCTAGAGTAGGTTGCGCATCCTGCTACGACATCTGCTTTTGTTCAAACACATAAGCGGTCAAATGGTTTTGGAGTTATATCAATCTGAAATTTGTTTGTTATTTCCTCCATAACTGAAAAAATACGATGTCGATTAAATTCAAACATGGTAATTAGTCCTAGAAAGTAAACATAAAAATTTTTGCCGAATTTCGTGAAGATCGTATCACTAGAAAAATTTAAAAGAATCATTGAAAATCATTGAAAAAAATTCTAAATATGAGCAAGTATTCGTCCTAAATAATTGGAATTTTGCAAAAGGCGTCAAAACCTAACTCTAAAACTAAGTTGCAGGTTTGAACATGATCCGAATTCTACTGTTGGAGATCCGAGCAGACCTGGGTGAGTTCCAATATTTTAAAAGGAATTTAAATCTAATTCTCAGTTGAATAAATACGGCAAGAGGATTTATGCAGTATTGCAGTATTTTTCATCCTATATTATAAGATATTTAATAAATATCAATTCCGATAGAATACATGTGTCATAGTTAAAAATTCTCTGATCTTAGACGATTGTCTCATTACTCAAGCCTTTGAAATGGTACAAAATGTATTCATATCTTATAAAAGCTGAGAAAATGGTTTACATCGATGTTAAATTCGATTAAGAGTGTCCAAAAAAGGTGAATGGACAATAGAACATACGCGCAAAAGCTCCTGACTTCATATCAATGCTTTAACCAATTTGTTTCTATTAATTTGAACAAACACGCTCAAGCAGACTGAACTTCTTTCTTTCAAATTTATTATCGAACATAAGTTTTGAGTGCCACTGTAGCTCTGAATATTGTTTCAGATGATTTCAAATATTTTCGTTAGGTAATGCAACATTCTGTAGGAAATAATAATTAAGTGCCGGTATTTGTGTAGGTATGAGATGTGCTGGAAACACAATATCTCTTTCGTACTTCCGGGCCTAAAGTGACAACTTCACTCCCTTGTGACAGGTACTAAAGTGTCACATTTAATCCCTCCGGGATTAAATATTGACGAAACTCCCGGAACGATTAAATCACAAATGAACGAATTTAAGGGATATTTTATTGAAAAATATAATTAATTAGAATGGTAATTAACGTTAATATTCAAATTAATATTGTGACAGTTCGTCATATTGACCAGTCTTTCCTGGGTTAATGCAGCAGGTAAGTAACTGACGAGTAACAGATAGGTCCTTTTCATATTGAACTGGTGTTTGTTTCGAAGATCCTGCGGAAACAGGAAGCGAGAATGAGGACTGTGGCATAACTATAGTGGACGAATCGGCGACTTGACCAAATATTTTATCTGAAATTTTTTGTTTTTTTTTAATAGACGATTCAATATATCCCTCGGCCACGTTGGAGGATTTCCATCCTCCATGTCTCTTCAGCACGTCTATTGTTGCTCCCGAATCAGCTAACAAAGACGCAGAATTGCGTCTAAAACAATGTCCCGTATAAGACATCGCATTTTCTAATTTCAAGAAAGCTGCTATTTGCCGTGGAAATGTACCAAACATGTTTTTTCCTAATACTCGCGTAGTACATTCTTTGTTGATGTAATGAACAAAAAATTTTAATGAGGTGTCCCTGTCTTTCGCAATGCCACATATTTTCGAAATATCGCCACAAAACTGATGGCACTGTTTTCTGAATTTTTGATCACAAAATTTCGGTCAATTTTATTTTTGGTGTTTCTAATCGCAATTAGGAAGGAATCGCCCAAATCTCTCACATCGTCGATTTCTAAATCAACCAACTCTTTTCCACGACAAGCTCCCGCAACGCCCAAAATAAGTGCAACCTACAAAAAAATTGATTTCTTAAAATTTCTGAATATAAACACTTTTCCAAATTTACCTTAAGCATTAAATATTTATCATCCAGAGCCTGCCGTAAGAACTGATCTACCTGCTCAGACGTGAGAATTCTTGACTTCTTTGGCTTAAATCCCTCATTTCTTCTCTTCAAAAAAGCTAATAATTTTGGAAATTTACTTATATCAATATCTTCTCTAATGTTAATAACCGATTTCAGCATTGAGTAATGTGCCCAGAGAGTTGAGGCACAAACCGCTTTTGATTTATCATTGAAGTAGACTAACAGCGCATTTTCAGTAGGTTGTCTCACATTTTTTAAGCGGCACCACTTTTTAAAAGCATCGTACTGCTGCTCGTATAGTTTTCTAGATTTCGGTGGTAACAATTCTTCACCTACTTCGGCTGCTCTTTTATCAATATCAGATACACCTTCTTCACTCATGATACCAATAATTATCAATAACAATGTTTCTTTACAATGACACTAGTAATGACAATGTTTCTAAATTATAATTGTCACAACGCAATGTTACTATGGTAACTTATTTTAAAGACAGTTTATTAAATGAGTTGAAAAGAAGAAAAAACTGATTGAAATTATTGAAATAATTAATAAAATCATACCGGAAGTACGAAAAGTATCGTATATACCTTGCGACTGAAGTACATTTAATCCTTCAGGTAAATTATGGCCCTCCCTGCGGTCGGGCCATAAACTTTACCTTCAGGATTAAATGTACTACTTCAGTCCCGCGGTATATAATATACTATTCGATTCAAAATATTGTCTGAATCTATCAAAAACAACAGAACAAATAATGAAAAAAAATTATAAAACATTCCAGAAAACCACTGACCTGAAGTTTGGAGCTTTTGCGAGCATTTACCTACTATTGTTTATCCACGCATCACACACCCTCACGAAATGCTGCATGAAACTTCGAGTCATCTTTTTATCGTTAAGACGTGAAAAGAATCATTGGGCTTCAACTGATTTCAAATTTTGAAACAAATTTAATAGTGAAATTAATCAACTTTGATTCGAACCCAAATCTCATATGCTGTAGGCGAGGATGTTAACCTCTCAGCTATCGAGGTGTTGTTACGATTTACATGATTCGAATTTCCAGAAGAAGTTGAGTGTGAAATTGTATTTCCACAATAATAGCTAAAATCCAAAGTCGATCGAGATGGCGGGTTGAATTTGTGCGAAATTTCAGTCCGCCCAGATATTTTCTGTAATATAAAATATTTTGAAAATACACTTCTTTTGTCTCTAGTGAATAGTTTACGATCCTCTGGAAATACTGCAAACATTTGCGCGTTGGTATTCTATAAGTAGTTACAAATTAACAATATTTCAGATGGGTTTAACTCCGTTTTGGCCGATTATGCCCATTAACGAACAAGTGCACTCGGATGCGCAAACCTACCCTGAAATTTTCAACTAGTTATCTTTTCCCGTTCGAACATAATCATTTGAGAACTTTAATGGCAAAAAACTGCGCGTGAAAAACATCGTGAAGATATTTGAAGAATTGATATTTCATGTATAGAGGGGGTTTAATTAGACCCGAAAGTAAAAATTAATATTTCTGTGTCCTGGTCTAAACTTTTTTGGTGGTATGGTTTATATCAACATTTTAATGGCCTGAAATAATAATACCTGCCAAATTTTAAAAGAATTTATTTGATGGTTCCTGATTTATGGCTAACCAAAAGTTCAGACCAAATCAATTCAGCACCCTGTATCTCAGAAACGAAGAGCCTTATTCCATAACTAATTGTTGTTCTCAGACTCCCCTAGGTGACTTTTTCCACCATCAAAACTTGTTTGCCGGGTTTCCCACTATAATTTGACCCCCTCCTTTAACTTTGTTACGAATGGAGATACAGAAAAATGTTCTGTATAAAAGTTGTACAAAATCAACTGAATTTTTACAAGACTTTTCACGAATTAAAATATATACAGGGTGAACAAATATTGAGTGCTACTTAATTTTTTTTAAATGAACACTCTATATATTTTTTATATTTGGCTAGTTCTTTCTCACCTGATTTCGAATATATAATTTGCATATGTTGATGTATCTCTCTTATTTTGAGAACTACAGAGTTTTAAATTCTGGGAACCAACTGGCAAACTCAGTAGCCAGTGGTCAAGCGGGAGGCTGTGATTAATCAACTAACTGCATTCATTAAATTTTGTGTCGAAAATTGTGATAAAAAAAACTTCTGTTTTTTAAATTAGAACCCTATTTTTTATGATGGCGTTGGATTCTACGGTGCAAAATAATGATAGTTTTCTAACATGATTTTGCTCCTAAATTGAAAACAAAACTCAAAAATTATTGAATTTGGGAGCATAATCATGCTAGAAAACTATCATTATTTTTCACCGCAGAATCCAACGCAATTATAAAAAATTGGTTCAAGCACTGACGTGAAGTCAGAAGCTTTTGCGCGTATGTTCTATTGTCCATTCTTCTGTATTGGACACCCTTAATGGAATTTACCATGGTAAATTATGTTGTCCATTCTCCTGTATTGGACACTTAATTCGAATTTACCATGGTAAATGTCCAATACAGGAGAATGGACAACATATTTTACCATGGTAAATTCGATTAAGAGTGTCTAATACAGAAGAATGGACAATAGAACATACGCGCAAAAGCTTCTGACTTCACGTCAGTGCTTGAACCAATTTTTTTTTTCGTGATTTTTATAAAATTTTCTAGGGTTACGGTTCTTAAAATTTTTTTTTCGTCATTTTTTTGCAATTTTCTAGGGTTACGGTTCTTACAAAATTTTAAACACGTTTTTATGTTACCAAGCACCAATTCGTTCGAATATTTATTTTTTGAGTTATTAAGGAAATAATATTCCAGGTGGGTATAACTCGGAAATCGTTAAACCGATTATGCCCAAAAACGAACTCAACTCTCCCTTTCGGATACGCAACCTACCCTGAAAATTGCAAGTCCCTATCTCCTTTCGTTCGAAAGTTATCGAGGCAACGGCCACCCATCTACTGAACTCACACAAGAATGCTCGAATCTCCAACAATATTTAACCGATCGTATTAAAACTTGAAACTTGGCAGTAGAGTTAGGTTATGAAGGCTCTTGCATAATTTAAGCAATTTCAAACGAATAGTTACTGATATATAGAAATTTTTTTTTTAATTTTCAATGATTTATTAAAAATTTTCTACAAATCGTCGTTGCGCCTTCAAAATACGACATGTGACTTTTGATAAATTGTGCATTCATACACTTCGAGTGTTTTGCAGGAGCATATTTTCGATTTCGTACTTGTCGCTTTTCGATCAAATCCAACTGGAACCGAATCTAGTGTGATTATCACATGGCAGCTTTTATCAAAATATCCAGCTTGCGCAGTTGTTAATCGAAATATACACTTAACGCATATTGCACAATATATGCACATGTCGCGTTTTGAAGGAGCAACGACGAAATGCTTTCCTCACCAAATTTTGCGAACATCTTTGCGTTGGCATTCTACAACTAATAACCATGTTTGAATTCAATCAGTTCAGTATTTTTCGAGTTAATGAGGAACAAAAAACCAACAAATTTCAGATATTTTCAGATGGCTATAACTCTAAAACCGTTTGGCCGATTATGCTCATAAACAAACTGAAATGTGGCGTTCTGGTGCACATCCTAACCTGAAAACTTCAAGCCGCTATCTCATTCCGTTCTCAAGTTATCGTGACAACAAAAATATCTTTTAATAATTTTTTTAAAATTTTCTAGCCATACTATGCGCACAAAATTTCACAAACGTGCTTAGGTTCATATTCTACAACTACTCACCGAGTTTCAACTCGATCGGATGTGTATTGGTTGAAAACAAAATTATTACTCGGAAACCACTGGGCCAATTATGCCCATTAACGAACTTGTCCGTCGTATTCGGATGCGCAACCTACCCTGAAAATTTCAAGTCGCTAGCTCTTTTCGTTCTCAAGTTATCGTGGCAACGGCCGGACGGACAGAATCAAATTTGACGTCGAATTCTTCATTGGGGAGTCGAACTTAATCGTTTGAGACCATTTTCGTCAAAAAATTCGAAAGTTACAGACATTTGGGCAAAACTATAACGCGATGTTCCCCAGAACATACGCGCAAAAATAGGGTTCTAATTTGAAAAACCGAAGTTATGGCCAATTTTTGATCACAATTTTCGACACAAAATTTGAAACATCCTGTGATGATATTTCTGTAATTCAAAAGAAGCATAACCTTTCCACATTCTTCCTCTTCGATGTTGTAAAAACGGTTTACGTTCAGGATGTTTAAAATAAGAATAATGAACATAATACTAACTAAACATATTTCACTTTTTTTCTGATTTTTTTTTCGATATTTTGAAAACTATTCGAATTAATACAATGTTTTTAACATAAATGTATTCAGCATTGAATACTTGATCATGCCAGGTATGCAAAACTTGAAAAAAAAATTTTTTTCATCAAATATATTTTCACTCCCTGTATAACCGGAAGTGCTTGGGCTTCGAAAGTATTTTAGCTTTGTAGAGAATTTCAAGCAATATCAAAATCCCAATTTTCAGATATCCAATATGTCCAGTTCTCCAGAAACGTCTAATAGGCACTCGAACTTGGGACACTCTGTATATTCGATATCAGGAGAGAAAGACCTATCAAAAAAAAATATATATATACAGTTCTTCATTTGAAAAAAACGAAGTCGCGCTCAATATCTTGTCCACCCTGTATATATTTCAATTCGTGAAAACGTCCTGAAAAAATTCAGTTGATTTCGTACAACTTGTGTAGAGATTTATTGTATCTTCACTCGTGACAAAGTTATAGGGGGAGGGTCAAATTATAGTGGGAAACCCGGTAGATTTATTCGTGCTTCACCCTGTATGAAACCAATCAGATTTTATATAGTATTCTAACCAATCAAGGAACCAACTACGTTATTAAGCTATCTGCCCAATTGTGTCGATAAAGACACAAACATTAGCAATAAAATTTCATGGAAATGTTCTCTAGTTTGCTAAGGATCATTCCACAACGTTCCTTTTCTCGATGTGAAAGGTGGCAAGACTCTATCGTTTTATCCAAGCGGGATGTCTGTTCTCCCACTGATTTGGCAACCCACATCAACAAATCAACGAGAAGTACGAATGAGGGATGCCTGGGAGGACCGATAGTGAGTCGATTGAAACTTTGATCAGATTAATGCTTCGGAGATGTCAACCCGCAAGCAAGATATATGACGTCCACCGACTTGCGACAAATTGAACCGATACTTGTTTATGTTATCCGATTGAAATAAATGATATATGCACCGATCAATTATCAATGGTGATTTCATATCAACCCTCGTCAGTCTCGACGTTTTATGGATAATCTCGTTCTATATTGATCGTGATGTATTCCGATGGAATAAGTAGATCCTAATAATAATAATAATATTTCCGTTAACCCAACGAAGGTTTGGTTGAAATAATACCCAAGAGAAAAACATATCAAAATGAGAGCGGTAAATTCAAACTGCCAAAACAATTAAAAAATTGGTTCGAGCCCTGTGAAAAGGAGCATTGGCGATCTTGTTCAAACTTTGACAAATCATATCTCCAAAAGTGGTTTCTCAGAGTTGGGAACTTTATGAATGGATTCTAATGATAGAATTGCATCATAAAATGAAATGAATTAAATAAAAATCCATTTATATCATTCCCAACTCTGAAAAATCCATACTTTCGGAGTTATGATTTGTCAAATTTTGAACAAGAGCGCCAAAGCTGCTGTCCACAGGGCTTTCCCAATTTTTCGATTCGGCTTCTGTGCGACAGTTTTCAAGAATTTTCGTATTTAAATTCAAAACGTATGTCTATGAATCATCTCATGTTGGATTTACATAGGTACATCACCAAATTATAATTAGAGTATTCTATGAAATCATAGAATTTTTGAGAATAATTATTGAAATTTTGAAAAATCATATCTCCAAAAGTACCTGGCTGATTTTGCCCAATAACGCACTCAACCGAGATATTCATCTCCCAAACGTACTCTGAAAACTTCAACTGTCTAGCACATTCTATTAGAGAGTTATCGTGTTAACGGACGGCCGGACAGAATCGATTTTGACCAGAAATTCTTGATGAGTCAGTTGAACCAAATCGTTTAAGATCATTTTCAGCCGAAAATTCGTAAATTACAAACATTTGGGCAAATTGATAAGAACTTCGTTCCGAGGAACATGAGCGCCAAAAGACAAAAAAGAAAAAATAAGAAATTCAGACACCCAAGTATAATCACCTGATCTTGATAATAATCTATAAAAGATATTCCGAGGAAAAACAGAGAAATGCATATTCATCAACCAATGTTTTTTGCGATACCAACCTACTCGAGCGATGAAGCGAATTAAGGTTAATGCAGTATTTCATGAGGGTGGAGAACACGTGTATAGACAAAATAATATGCACACAAATGCTCCTGATTGCGATGAATTTCTAGATATTTGAATTCAAGATAAAATTGGCACTGACATCTAAGTGACATTTAACGTTTCAATAATTCCGTTTCGTCATTAGCCGATTCTACAACAAGTTGAAAAAGCACTGTGGCCAGGAGATTTGGCACGTTTGATCAAATTTATAGCTATTTATAGCTGGAGCAGTCACACATCCAGGTACTGAACTCGCCCAAGGCTGTGTAGCTCCAATAAAAAGAATAATATTCTCAATATTTCTAAGAATATGAATCCAAATGTAAAAACAAGGGTCCAAAATAAACTGGTCCTCTTCACACATTCACTGTAGGGTCAAAAATTCACAGTGTTGTGTCTGTGGTGACGTAAGGACCTATTCAAATACAAGCATTTACTGTAGGACCGAAAATTAATACTGCTTTATTCATGGTGTCGTAAGGACACGAATCATTTCAATCATACAATTGTGCCAAGAAAGGTCAACTTCAATTCAGTAGAAAACCATCCATCAAAGTTATTTTTTCATAAAAATCGAAAGATAAACGAAAAAGCGCAGAGGGAATTGAACCCGGAACAACGTGCTATGAAGCCTGTCGTTAACCTATGCCGCCACTCATCCAGAGATTATCTTGAGATCCTCATAGACAGGAAAAGGAAAACCGCATTAGAATTGGCAGGAATGCATTATCACGATGAGAGAGGCTAGCAGTTGAGCGAAGATCGAGGATGTGGCGATTAAATCATGTTTCAACTCTGGGAACAAAGAGCACATGTGTTCTGTGAAGCAATAAATAGTATATTCTAAAACAAGTTGCAGAAAGGGCTCCTATTCAAACACAAATGCAAAATTCTAAAACGAGCGATGAAGGAGCGAGTTTTCGAAGGCATGAGTGTTGGAATTGCCTTCTGCGACGAGTATTAGACGATATTTTCTCTATTTCAGACAAGTTTTGAGAAATACTGTTGAAATTCAATACAAAATTGGGATTATGCATCCTAGTGACTTTTGTATTGTATCTTCGCAGTTGGTGTAACGGTTACAAAAGTTGACAGATTACGGAATTTGAAGTTGAATCGTATGTAGGGCATGGAGATCCGATTTGAAACAGTTTCCTAATAGCATGAATGATTCAAATTAGAAAGAATAAAATCTCTAGTACCTTATTTTGTTATGAAAATAAAACTTTTCCTCCCAACAATTATTTCACTATATCCAGAGTATATTAAATTGACAATAATTGACATGTGTTGAAATTTGATAGGATCGGATGTCAGTGCTGACTACCACAAAACGAAAAATATAACTAGAAACAATGCGGGAATGAGTTCATTCCAACACTGTTGTAATTTTCGAATTTTTCGATGAAAATGGTCGTAAACGACTTGGTTCGACTCACTGATCAAGAATCCGTGGTCGAAATTCATTCTGTCCGGCCGGCCGGCCGTAGGCACGAAAACTCTCGAACGGAATGAGCTAGAGAGTTGAAATTTTCAGAGTAGGTTTGGGGGATAAATATCTCGGCTGAGTTCGTTATTGGGTAAAATCGGAAAGATGGTTTCGGAGTAAAAAAAAATAATTTTTTTTTACAAAACAAATTCCAAATTAATTTTTTTTTAATAAGCAGTTTCATCATAAGAATCCATTCATATCATTTTTAACTCTAACAAGGTAATACTTTCGGAGATATGATTTTTTTAAATTTCGAAAATAAATCGTATTTCAACGTTGTCACAGAATGATATAATTCTATGTATGAATTGTCCTTATGTCAACTTATGTTCCTTGTGAGTTGTGAATTGTGAGAAAAATCTCAGTTGTTTGCTCCGAAATTAGTTTTTCTCAGAAAAGTCTTACATTTCGGAACGGAACATGAAGTTAGTAAGAGATCTGAGAGTAGTGAGACTGCTTTTCATCCATAGACATAGATATAACTCTCGAACGGAATGAGGTAGGTAGTTGAAATTTTCAGAGTAGATTAGGGAGATGAATATCTCGGTTAAGTTCGTTATTGAGCAAAATTGGCCAGATTTAATTTGATTTCTTCCATGGTGCAGTTCTCATTCTCATGATTGCTCATTTAATCTTGATAAATAAACTATTATTTGAATTGAATTTCCTTTATGATGCGGTTATATCATATGAATCCATTGATATAATTCCCAACTCTGAGAAACCAATACTTTCGGAGATATAATTTGTCTGTTTGAACTAGAGCGCCAGAAAGCTCCTGTCCACAGGGCTTGAACCCATTTTTTTATTTTCATGATAATAATAAGGTACTAGAGATTTCCTTCTTGCTAATTTTGAACCATTCATGATATTGGGAAAGTGTTAAATCTGATCTCCATGGTCTACGTACAATTCAAATTCCATGATCTGTCAACTTTCGTAACAGTCACACCAACTGCCAAGATACAATACAAAAGTCAGAAGGATGTATAATCCTAATTTTTCATTAAATTTCAACAGTATTTTACAAAATTTGCCTGAAATAGAGAAAATATCGTCTAATACTCGTTGCAGAAGGCAATTTCAACACTCATGCGTACGAAAACTCGCTCCTTCGTCACTCGTTTTCGAATTTCGCATTCGTGTTTAAATATCAGCCCATTCTGCAACTTGTTTTAGAATATACTATTACATGTGCAGAAAAACCGAGATGCTCATGGAATTCATATTTCCATTCATTGTATCATTTCCTTAAATAATTAAGACCTTCTCAATATGTGTGAGAATCGAACGTATTTCGAAATCGTTAGTTTTACAGAAATTCGTTTCACTGCACTCTATTTCTTATCCTAGAATGATGCATATGAGGAATGCACGTTTGCTAGTTTACATGTTTCTCCAATTGAATACAATTTTATATAACAATTCGCAGAGAATATCCTCATTTCCATCTAAAAGTGCTTAGTGCTTAGTGCTCGAAAATTCGAATTACTTTTATAAAGTGCTTAGTAATCGCAAACCTTTTGTGAAAACGCGGTGCTTTGTGCTCTAAGCTCGGGATCATTTTTATTGAGTGCTTAGTGCTTAGGGCTCGAAGCACTTTTCTTCAGTTCTCGGCACAGCTCTGGCAACTCGTATGTTCGAAAAATTAGATGCATTTGTGATTTACCATCGATGACTTACCTGAAATTAAATTAATTATTTCCAAATAATAAACTGGGCGACCTAAATTTATTTAAGACTTCACTGGCTGAGTACTTGCGCAAAAAAAAATATTTGAATATCCTTTTGACATCAATGCCATAAACATAAATGTATATATATACAGCGCTCGAGGAATAGTTTGAAACTTTTTTAATGAACAAATGGGTTATCGGAATTATATTATATTTTTTTTGCTATATCAAGAAATTGATTTAAGTAACCACGATTGACTTTCATTTCACCATATTTTTTTCAAGATATCATGAATTTTGTTATTTCGGTGAGAGCTTCTCATTTTAAAACTATTGTGTTTCTGATTCTATAGCAGAATGATGATGTTTCCTGTTTCCTGATTTTGATTTTATTTATTTGGGATACAAGTCCATAGGTTTATTGTATGTTCAAAAAGGTGCATTAAATAAAATGAACTTATTTAAAAAATTCTTAAAAAGCATTGACCTGAAATTTGGAGCTTTTGCGCGCATGTTTCCGCGGATTCTGACGGATTATTTCTCGAATGAAATTCTTAAAGAAAAAATAATTATATTTCATCAATATCGAACAAATAGTTTCTGAGATTTTTTGATAATTTTTTTAACATTTTCTAATGATACGCTCCTTACGAAGTTTTTTTGTCAGCATTCTACAACTAGTTACCAAATTTTAATTCGATCTGATCTGTAGATATTATTTGATCTAATGGGAAGAAAAATTCAACTGCAAAATCATTTGGCCACATTCATGGCCATAGACGTGGCATTCGGATGCGCTACCTACCCTAAAATTCAAGTCGCTTACTCTTTTCGTTCGAAAGTTATCGCGCCGGACATAATTGAATTTGACCTGAAATTTTTCAGCAGTGATTCGGCTCATTTGCGACCATTTTCGGGAAAAATCGAAAATTACAGACATTTGGGCCAAATGATAGCACGCTGTTCTCTAGAACATGCGCGCAAAAAAAATCGCAATAAAAAATTTCGAGCAGTGACGTGATGTCAGAAGCCTTTGCACTCGCTTTTGCACGCATGTTCCACTGTCTACTTGTCTATTCATACCGTTTTAAACACAGTCTTACACCTCAAGGAACTCCTGGATACGATATTAGTGTGTCGGCATTCTACAAGTAATCAGACAGTTTTAATTGGATCAGATTTGTCGCTATTTCCTTACATTCTCAGGTTATCGTGACATAAATAATATGTACTAATAATTTGTTTAAAATCTTCTGGTGATACGATTCTCACCCCGAATTCTTCATCAGGGAGTCGAACCCAATGGTTTGTGACAATTTTCGGCAAAAAATTTGAAACTTGCATACATTTGGGAAAATGATAACGCGATGTTCCCCAGAATATGCGGGTAAAACCATCCTTAAAAAGCACTGACGTGAAGCCAGGAGATTTTGCTCACATTTTTTTCTTCCTTTCTGTTGTGGAATCCTATCATTACTCGTAAAGCGTTAAGCATTATTCAATATGTTACACTTTTTTTCTTCTCGCCACCTTATTCAGTATTCTTTATTTCAAACTGAAAACCCCTATTGAACACGAATCAACGCCATCACATCTTCATAAATTTCTTTAAAAATACATCGTTACATAATCTGGGTGATTACTATCTCAACTTCTCTAAAAGTCTACTTAGGAGTTAGGCATGGTTTCGATTGTTCTCCTTGTGAGGATGTTCTCCGTTTATCCCAATGTCCTGAACTTTTCCCATCAACCTAAAGATTCACACTCTGAGTTTTCTTCGTAGATTGAAATAGATACGATTTCTGGTATTGTCTGGTTCAGCTAGGAGAGAAAAATTATTCTTCAGCAATAAACCGATGAACCGGGTAAGGATTTTGTGTGTTTATGCATGTAGTGGATATTGCAATGTGTTACACAGGTTCACGATAGGGCATGAGGGTCCTATTGGATTTGGATTCTTTTTCATATTGGACTATATTGTACTAGCCAAGTCCTATGTTATGATATCCATATTTAGGGGGTTGTAAAATAATAGGTTATCCGCCATTTGTAGCGGCAGCCATCTTGGATTTACAATGATACCGAATTCATCCAATTATATAACCATCACAACCAAAGGTGTGTTCTAAATATCAGATCAATCTGTCAACACGAAAGAGGTAAAAATTCTATTACTTAATCTGACCAAAAAAAAAAAACATAGGGTGTCGTGGTTTTCAAGTTCAACATCAGATTCAACGTTATCGAGTTACCAAAAATACTGTTAATGAAATTCAGGATTAATACAGCTCCAAAACTGCTAAATATGCATTCTAGTAAATACGCAAATCCATTGAACATTGTAAATTTTTTATAGTATAAAGAGTTTATTGCTCTTTCGGAGAAAGCTCACCAGTAGTATATGAAAGGGACTAGCAAGGATCAAAGTTCAGAGTAATCCTCAGAGTGTGATTTCATCAAAGTTGAATAGCTACATACTGCGGTTTCATCCTCTTTAGGAATCATATAACACAATTCAACGCCAACGAAAAATACACTGCGAAGAAGTATATTATCAAAATCCAGTTACCACTTCTGAGTACGAAGTAGACAGAAGTGACACCTGGCGTTCAACCAACCAAGCTCCACGCTGCGGACCACTCAAAACTTTAGATCCCTGCGTAGATTCTTTGTTCGAAACGTGGCTATTGGGAAGTACCCTGATTAGAGTCTCATGCAGACCACCGCGAAGAAGTGAAAACGCCCAGGTTATTACGCAATGCGCACAATTAGGTATAGTATAAATAGTTTATAAATGAAATATTATTCAGTTTATAATACGAAAAGGACTAGCAAGGACCAAAGTTCAGAGTAATCCACAAACTGTGATTTCATCATCAGTTTAGAGATGTCACGTAGTCTATTGACCCAAAATAATATCAATAGTAAATCGAATATTTATTGAAAGCATCCAGTTTATTCGATTAAATAGCATGCCAATATTTATTAATCTATCTGGAATCATGCAAACGCACAATTCAATTCTAGTACGTATATCACGTCAAAATTTTAATGATAGATAGATATTAAGCTTCGAATTTCTACAGAATACATCTTGAGGAGAGTTCCCAACATATGTTGACAGGGTAGGACTTACCTCGAATACCCCTATAATAAATTATCTTACAACCTCTCACTGCCTTGCCATCCAATATTTCGTAATCTTATAATAAATCTCACGAGAAACATTTCTGCTAGATGACTAACATCAGTTGCATCTTCGGTACACGCAAAAACATAAACAGTCAGAAACAACGATAAATTGTCCCAGTCAGGGATGGTAAACTGAAATCTTAGGTTGGAAGGTTCTTATCTCCACTATTGAGGGGGAGAAAGGGTAAGCTGTATTATATCATGTCTCTCTTTTGGTGCGCTTGTTATAAATATAAGATTGATGCTCTATTGTTAACTGTTTAGGTCTTCCCTTCTAATGGGTAATTTAATAGGAGGTTACAAGTTTTTGTTGGCAATGCTTTTATCTCGTTAACCATGAACAACTGAGTTTTTTGAATTTTCATTATTTTAAGTCTGACTTTTGATGTTATGTAGTGAGATACTATCCAAGAAGATTCGCCAAATCTGGAAACTCATTTTCTAAATGAGGAAGATGATGATTACACAATTCGAACACTGAATTACATTAGGAATCATTACTGCCCATCTCGGGCTGCGATTCAAAGACTAATCGGAAAAGTTGATGGTGAAAATGGCTGTAACAAGTTACAAGATGTTAGAGCTACCGTAATCTGTAATACATTTTATTTATTAATTTGATTATCACATGTTTTTTGTTTATAATTCCTTTCGCATATGTGTCAGAAGCTTTAGCACGCTGTTAAATTTTATAGCCAGAGTTGTCACCCATCCAGGTACTGAACTCGCCCAAAGCTGCTTAGCTCCAGGGAAAAAATAATATTCCTAGTATTTCGAAGAATTTAAATCCGACCATAAACACAAACGTCCAAAAAAAATGTTCCACTGTTTGGCCGAGAATGGTCTCCAACGATTAGTTTCGACTCAAATAGGGTAAGGTCTGTTAAATCGTACCACTTTTGGTCATTGTCGATATTCTAGTGAATATTAGGATAATTAAAAAATACGATTTGTCGGAATACGTCCAAAAAACATGTTCCACTGTTTAGCCGAGAATGGTCTCCAACGATTAGTTTCGACTCAAATAGGGTAAGGTCTGTTAAATCGTACCACTTTTGGTCATTGTCGATATTCTAGTGAATATTAGGATAATTAAAAAATAAGATCTGTCGGAATACACATTTATACATAAAGATGCCATACATTCTTCGAAAAATAAAAATAGCAACTTATAAAAATTAATGAATTTTACAACGCTGCATAAGGTACGATTTGCCTAACTCGTTCGGTAAATCATACCTACGGGTGGCTAAATCGTACCGTATATAGATGGATACGAATTCAAAATTCATTCAACAGTTTGTTTGTATTCAATACAAATAAGTATAATTTCTTGTACCAGCACTCTTTCCAAAACAAGTTTGGGAATATTGTAGCGTTCGCTGCGAACGCTACAATACTGAATGCTGCATTCAGTGAAGCCGTACTTATATTTTCCTTAAACGCTTTTATGGTGAGTCGCATATATTCTTCGGACCATTGGATATATTTTCGTGCTTGATCAGAAAAAATTATTTTTGTAATTATACCCTTGAAAGTAGGAAGTGCTAAAACAAAATACAACGATTACGTGGAGATTTTGTACGTTTCCCTAATTTTTCCAGTGTTTTTATCATTATATGCAGTATTATGCAGATATTTTTGACGATTACAATCTGCCTAGTTAACATTTTAGGAGGCAAATAAAACTCAATCGATGATTAAATTATTTTTGCACTGTCAAATTATTTCAAATCACACTTGACATGAGATTTGATTTATTGTTATTTGATCTTTTTCTTCGATCAGCGTTGCAGAAACAGAGCAATCACCTACTCTAATGAAATCACTCATAAAAAATTGGTTCAAGCACTGACGTGAAGTCAGAAGCTTTTGCGCGTATGTTCTATTGTCCATCCTTCTATATTGGACACCCTTAATCGAATTTACCATGGTAAATTATGTTGTCCATTCACCTGTATTGGACACTTAATTCGAATTTACCATGGTAAATTCGAATTAAAAGTGTCCAATACAGGAGAATGGATAACATAATTTACCATGGTAAATTCGATTAATGGTGTCCAATTCAGAAGGATGGACAATAGAACATACGCTCAAAAGCATCTGACTTCACGTCAGTGCTTGATCCAATTTTTTTTTTGTGTTTTTTTTTTTAAATTTTCTAGGGGTAGGTACGGTTATTAAAATTTTTTTTTTTTCGTCATTTTTTTCGTCATTTTTTTTGAATTTTCTAGTGGTACGGTTCTTACAAAATTTTGAACACGTCTTTATGTTGATTTTCTACTACAAGTTACCAAGCTTCAATTCGATCGAATATTTATTTTTTCAGTTATCAAGAAAATAATATTCCAGGTGGGTATAACTCGGAAACCGTTAGACCGATTATGCCCAAAAACGAACTCAACTCTCCCTTTCGGATACGCAACCTACCCTGAAAATTGCAAGTCCTTATCTCCTTTCGTTCGAAAGTTATCGAGGCAACGGTCACCCATCTACTGAATTCACACAAGAATGCTCCAATCTCCGACAATATTAAACCGATCGTATTAAAACTTGAAACTTAGCGGTAGAGTTAGGTTATGAAGGCTCTCGCAAAATTTCATCAATTTCTAACGATTAGTTACTGATATATAGAATTTTTTTTTTTTTATTTTCAATGATTTATTAAAAATTTTCTACAAATGCTATCCTCACCAAATTTCGCAAACATTTCCGCGTTGGCATTCTACATCTAATAACCATGTTTGAATTCAATCGGTTCAGTACTTTTCGAGTTAATGAGGAATAAAAACCACGAAATTTCAGAAAATTTCAGATGGCTATAACTCTGAAACCGTTTGGCCGATTATGCTCATAAACAAAGTGAAATGTCGCGTTCTGGTGCTCATCCTAACCTGAAAATTTCAAGCCGCTATCTCATTCCGTTCTCTAGTTATCGTGACAACAAAAATATTTTTTAATAATTTTTTTTAAATTTTCTAGCCATATGATTCGCACAAAATTTCACAAACGTGCTTAGGTTCATATTCCACAACTACTCACCAAGTTTCAATTCTATCGGATTTATATTGGTTTAAAACAAGATTATTACTCGGAAACCGCTGGGCCGATTATGCCCATTAACGAACTTGTCCGTCGTATTGTGATGCGCCACCTACCCTGAAAATTTCAAGTCGCTAGCTCTCTTCGTTCTCAAGTTATCGTGGCAACGGCCGGACGGCTGGCCGGACAGAATCAAATTTGACCTCGAATTCTTCATTGGGGAGAACTTAATCGTTTGAGACCATTTTTTTCAAAAATTCGAAAGTTACAGACATTTGGGTAAAACTATAACGCGATGTTCCCCAGAACATACGCGCAAAAATGTCTAACCTTAATCGGATAGATCAGTACCTACGTTTATAATGAATTTTGATGATTTCACGGTAATTGTACTATCATCGCTTATTTAATCCATCACAGAAGATGATGAAAATAAAACCACACCTTATTATGTTATATTATATCATCATTTTTCTAGCCTGAAAGTTATATTTCCGTATTCTAACGAACGTTGGAAGTATTGGTGGAACTGAAACTTGGAATTTTTTGTTTGTAAGCATACAGACGTGGAAATCATAGCGACGATAGCTGACGGCTTGATGTGGTGCGATTAATATCTACCAAACATATCGCTCTCTACGATCAATTTCTTGATAATAATATCCATCTCTAAAATAATGCCCTCTACCTACAATATACACATTTACGGCAATAATTTCGGGCGCGTTTCACCTAGGCATCTCCTCCCGATGACCCCGGAACTCTCGTAGTGTACATTATTGCGAGTATCTTAATAGTCCGGTCAATTTAGACATTTGAAGTTACATAAATTCCCACCAAGCTGAAAGTCGGTAAGATTGTTTAAAATATCATTAAAAACAGAATTTGAAAGTTCCCCATCTTTCCTCTGTAAGGAAAAAATTTTATTCAAGGTCAAAGGTCAAAAAATGAGGAGCTCTAGGAGCTACCGTTTTTGAGATATAACGATTCAAAAAGTTGTAAAAGTTATTATCGTCATGATATGCACACGTTTCCTCGCCACCTATGAGGTAGTGTACTTAGCGTTTTTTTTAACGTGGTTTCCCCAGCAGGCCTTTTCCACGGGTCAGTTTTGACCCTGTTTAAATTGAAACTATTAAAAAATAATGGATATTAGCAGAGATTGAAAAGATAAAAGCAATTTAAGTTAAAAAGAAGTAGTGAAATTCAATCGTCCGAGTTGTAACTCTCAAAATCTTCTTCTTGTTCTTCTTCTTGATTTCCTTGTTCTTGTTCTTCTTGTTCTTGTTCTTCTTGTTCTTGTTCTACTTGTTCTTGTTCTTCTTGTTCTTGTTCTTCTTGATCTTCATCCTGAGTGCATGTAAACTGCTTTAATAGCGATGTAGAGCGAGCATGTTGCCTCGTTGGAATCAAAGGGAACCTCTACTGTTGGTGATTCAATATTAGAGCACAACCGGCCTTGACAATTACATGCCGGAGAACAGAACAGTCTGACTTTTTTGCAACCACATTTAGCACTGCATCTCTTTCTGCAGTTGCAAAAAATCGAGTTCAGAAGTTTTTCCGGCGCAGGTGGAAGTAAAGTGTGCACTGGTTCTAATGAATTGTTGACCAACTTCCAACCCCAGTCTGTAGGGTCTAGCTGATAACCAAGCCACATTTGAACTTGGTAATATACCCTAAGAAGGTGTTGATGAGCAGCAACTGAGGTTGGAGGAAGACAAGCTAATTGTACTTGTTTTTTACTTTTGGTGTTTTTAACGAAACATGCATATCTATACTTATCTAAGCAGGTAGTTTTTTCAGGAGCTCCGTATACAGAAAGAAGAAAGAGAATGCCGTTAGTAATAATTTCTTGTCGAGTAGAATTACTATTTTTAAAAACTTCAGCACATTCAATTAAATTTTGTTTCTCAAATAGTTTGAAAACTGTTATTTTACCCCTCCTGTAAAATGCAGATGTAGTATCACAGCCAGTTATTGCGTGTAAAAATAGTACATGATTACATTATATTACATTATATCAGTAGTGTAAGTTACAATGACCAATAGAAAAATATTTTAACATATATTACGACTAAGTATAGAGATATATTATGACGATTACAACTTTTTGAATCTATATCTCAAAAACGGTGGCTCGTAGAGTAAAAAGTATGAATGAATTTTTTGTAGATAATTTCATGATCTACAATTTTTGGCTGGGGTACTTTTATGATAAAACTTACCGTTTTGCTGAAAATCGCGAAAAACTCATTTTTTTGACCTTTGACCCTGAAATTTTTTCCTTACAGGGGAAAAATGGGGAACTTTCAAATTTTATTTTTATTGATATTTTAAACAATCCTACTCTTTTTCAGCTTGGTGGGAATTTATGTAACTTTATTCTTATTATTTGGTCTAATTTGACCGGACTATAATTGGGTTGCTATTGTGAACTATTCGGTCGATCACATTGTGAATGAATATCCCATTTAAGTTACCTTCGCGATCACTACAAAAGTAACTACACTTTTGTACACTACAGTTCTTGTCGTCTAACATATCTTTCGGAAGCAGAGTTTCCATTCAAAGGCGAAGCGTTACTCAGTAACCCAGTAACGCTTCGTCTTTGAAGATGGAAACTTTGCTGCCGGAATATGTCAGACGATAAAAAACTGTAGAGGACATGAGTGTAGTTACTTTTGTAGTGTTCATAATAAGTCCACAGTGAACTCAAAATAGAATATACATTCGTGATATCTCCAGTAGATTGCTTCAAGAATTGTACAGGTATCTTAGGCAGATATCATTAAAATGAGGTGTTACGGTGGCAAATAACTGAAACAAGACACACGGTGAAATATTTATTGATTTTAACCATCAACCAATATTCCGCGTGGTCGGGCTATACACCTCATCGATCAGTGTTCCCCAAAGAGGAAAGTATCATTCTAGAGCAGACACAGACACATACCCCAGGGTTTCATGGTTATCACCAATTATCAGTGTGACTTAGCCAGACATGAAAACAGACGGGGTTCTAGGAAACTTATTTCCACCGGTTGAGAACCGGTAGGGAAAAGTACTCCACCAGCGCCACCTATGGAGAATCCTCACGAACTCTGATCCTCTGCGATGAAGAAACCTTGAGCGATGTTCAGCGACATTCATTCTTATGCCGTAAGAGAGTCAATAAAGGGCAACGCCATCTATCATATAGCGACCTTCACGTACTGAAAACGCCCGGTCAGTTTGGTTAGACAAACGAAAAACCAGTGAACATTAAAATGAGGTGTACTGTGGCTAATTGCCATATAGCTAAAACAAGACACACGGTGAATTATTTATTGTTTTTAATCATCAACAAATATTCTGCGTGGCCGGGCTAGACACTGAGCGATGAGGTGTCTAGCCCGACCACGCGGAATATTTTTTGATGTTTAAAATCAATAAATATTTCACCGCGTGTCTTGTTTTAGTTAGGCAGATATCTTATAGATTTCATGTTATACATGAATGAGAATAACAGTCTATCATTCACGTTGCCTGGCGCTCGCTATGAGCTCGCATTAATAGTACCCATAAATGCCCAAATATGATCTCCAAGAGACGTTCTAGAGAGGTATTTATGCCTGGGTAGGGGTAGGTATAGAAGAACAGCGAATAAGAAATTAATATTATTATAGTGACGGATCAAACAATTCAAAAAGCATTTGGTGTATTGGGCTGACGTGGAACGTTGAAAAACAAAAATATCTCCGTCATTCCACAACATTCGAATTACTTCCGGAAACTTATAGCCGTAACTCCTTGCTCCCCGGATCCGCCGAATTTTGTTTTCCGGGAAACCCATCCTGAAATTTGCAAAGCTGACTTCATCGAATAGTTGCCTTGTCGTAAGTCCGGGTTATCACATTATAACAAGATAGGGTGAACTCTGCGATCTCCATTATCTTCGCACGCTACACTGAATTTAATCATTCAAATACGCCCCTATGCTTGTGGAACTGAGCGTTTGCCCTTTTCCTTTACCGTGCCGGCTTAAATGGAATTATCAATGAGTTTTCCCACTGCTCTTTTCTAGTGTTTTCCTCGTCGGTCAAGTTGTTCTACGGCCATCGATTAGCGAGGCCCGCAAAGAAGGACTTTGGCAGTTTTGTAGGGCGAATGGGGCAATTCGTTAACCAGTCGTGTTTCTAGGAAAACATTTAGCCCAGGTATTATTTCCTTTTTAGTGGCAGGTTCGGAATTTTTATGACGTTAATTGCTTCTCCGAAAAAAAAACTTGTATATACCGGGGGCTCCATGACTAAAAATGAATTAAATTCCTACGTAATTTGATTTTTGGTAAAATACTGATATAACCTAAAATTTCAATTCTTGAGTGACTCCCTTCACAGCCACCAGATGGATCAGCAATCTACGAAAAGTGGATGTTGAATCCTGATTGGTTTATCAGGATGTTATGGCTTGAAGGATCAAATGTTGAGTCCTGATGCTTTTATCAGGATATAATGATATTTCGAAGGACCAGAATTATACACCTTGATTGTTTTATCAGGGGGATGAGTAAAGGGGTATACTTAACTTTAAGCAACCAGTAGTAATCTCGTCGATTACTGCGTAAGTTGCTACTTGCAATGAGATAAAAATTACGAGGATAGGAAGTGGTGAAATTTTCGAACGCACTTTAAACCAACAACAAAATGTATTTTCTTGTTACCGATACTGAGATAACAAGAACGAAGTAGTTGTACCATGTAATATTGATACAATTCAAAATCTTCCTTCCTTATGAAAATGAAGAGCAAGTAAGAAGCGACTACTAAGTTGCTACGAAGACAAGGCAATGGTATTGTTTCGCGACAGATCAAGAATAGTAATGAATTCGTACAGTGTAATTGTATATTGAGGACCAGATAGAGGGTAAATAGGGTAAAAAGGGGAAATATTAAAAAAGATTGGGGCTTTCGAGCTTAAGACCGCCCTAATATATGTTACAACAATACTCTCATTTGCCGTAGGGTAGGAATGCATACTAATTGCACCAATCAGTGAACTTTTCTAGGTTGTAAAATCTTAGGAATTCGAAATCTCGAATTTCTCCCACTATTTGGACTAATTTCACTTGCTTCCTGGATATAATATATCAGCGAAAGTGGATAAATAACTTTCACAGACTAGGGGTTTTCGAATCGTCAAAAGGAATAGCAGCACTGGCAATGTGTTAGAAACTTATACATTTTCTTACCACTTCAGTTTTCGAATGCATTTTATCATTCTTTTACAGGATATAGGCAAAATATATCGCTCAACAAAGGTCGAAGCTCAACAAGGAATTCTACTCGCAGTTATCTTTTCGTAAATTATTATTTTCAAGGGTGAGACCACACATGGTAAACTAAAACCCAGTTAACCCAATCGATAAATATTCATGCTAGCTCCTTTGTTTAGAAATACAATTCTGCGTTTCCCAAAATGTGAAGTCATGGGGACGTAACTGTAGATATATATGAAACTTTTTTTCAGGTATGTACATTTTTTTACTTCTTTCGGTTCAACTGGACACACCCTCAAATTTTTGCGCGCATGTTCTGGGGAACAGCGTGCTATATTTTGCCCAAATGTCTGTAACTTTAAAATTTTTTGCTGAAAATGGTCTCAAACTATTAGATCCGACTCACAGACGAAGAATTGCCGGTCAAATTTGATTCTGTTCGGCCGGCTGGCCGTTGCCACGATATATATATATATATATATATATATATATATATATATATATATATATATATTCTTTTGACTGAGAGCTGTATATGTGTTAGCAGAGGTTGGTGTAACGGGGTACCATACAATTCTACGTATGATACAAGAGCTTAGGGAAAAACCTCAGCAAAAAACCCTTTCTCCCCGTGAGTGTGGTGATTTGTAACTATTGTTTACAAAATTTGCTGAAATTTAAAAATATTGATGGGGATATATTTCTTCAATGTGGATTCCCTCGTCAAAAAATGGATAGGTTTTTCCAAGGTACCCGAAACTCAACCTGCCACGATAATTGACAGAAATGAATTTTACGATTATGAAAGGTTCATTCATTTGAAAAATATCGATTGTAATATTAATTATGATCGGTTATGATTAGAACTAGTGAAGAAGTTGGAATATTTTTAGTGATTTGCACCCTGGAAGATATCCTTTATCGCGTTCAACGGTTACTAAAACATAACAAAATCTAAATGTCCCTAGGATGGTCAAGAATTTGCTAAGATCTAGAAGACCACAGACCGCAACGTATGACGATATGAAGCTATTGGACTAAACATTGCAATTCCTTCGGAGGAATCACCTGAAACTTCTCCAACAAATTTGGCACTAAACCATGTTATAAGCCGACGTTATGTAGGGAACAATTGAAAATTGAGAAGTACCCGTATAAGATAAAATTCATTTTATGATAAATTTCTATCATAAGAAACCATTTATATAATTCCTTACTCTGAGAAACCAATACTTTCGGAGTATGTGTCAAAGTTTGAACAAGAGCGCCAAAGCTCATGTCCACAGGGCTTTAACCAATTTTTGGCGCTCTTGTTCCTCGGAACAGAGTGCTTATCAATTTGCCCAAATGTCTGTAATTTTCGAATTTTTCGATGAAAATGGTCTTAAACGATTTGGTTCGACTTACTGATCAAGAATCCGTGGTCGAAATTCATTCTGTCCATAACAAATTCCAAATTAAATTTTTCCTATATGCAGTTTTACCATACAAATCCATTGATATCATTTTAACTCTAACAAGATAAAACTTTCGCAGATATGATTTTTCAAAATTCCAATAATAAATCTTATTTCTATACGTTTTCACAGAATGATATAATTATTATATGTATAAATTGTTATAATGTCAACTTATTTTTCTGAGACATGACATTGTCTAATTCATTTCAGCAATCGTAGAATTATGAGAATTATACTATGATATCATACTTTTTGTTGGTTGATATTTTCATGCTGATGGTCAATCCATATGATGATATGGGAATGGTAATGGTAAGTTAATAATATTGTGTTCAGAATATCTCCTATAAAAACAAAACTGGAATATTGGTGTATTGGAGTATTGGAGTGGATTTGAGGAAAGAATATATATTATCTTTCATCATAGAATTGAGGAATGAATATCGATGAGTTCGTTGTTGGGTAGAATTTGTCCATTGGTTTTGGATTGATAATTTTTGGCACTCTTGTTGAATTTAAATTCTTCTATGATGTTTGAATTCAATTTCTGCTAAGATGAAGTTCTTTCATAATAATCCATTGATATAATTCCCAACTCTGAGAAACCAATACTTTCGGAGATATAATTTGTCTGTTTGAACAAGAACGCCAGAAAGCTCCTGTCCACAGGGCTTGAACCAATTTTTATAGAAGGAAATAGAATCGTGACAAGTATTTAAATTTACTGAATAATCAAATTATACCTGTACTTCAACAAAACGGCAATTACCACAAAATGTGTGGTTTTAACAAGATATATATATATATAGATATAGATCAATCATAGCGGAGGGGCGCCTCCGCTATGATCGAAGGGTTAGGGATTTTTTGAATGGAAATTTTCCAAATCGATCGATTGGACGTAGTTCTCGTTCTCCGGACCCTAACCGGTTAAACTTTTTACCTTGGAATTATCCAAAAACAAGTGTTCTCGTTAAGGTGCGTATAAATTACGCACGACAGCCTCGTGAGACAATGTTCGACGTTCACTTGCCTCGCAACGGTCACCCATCCATCTACTGAACTCATACAAGGCTGCTCGATTCTTCAACAATATAAATATATATCCGATCGTATTCAAACTTGAAACTTGGCAGCAGAGTTAGGTGTTTGTGTTGCTGGGGCCACACTTGCAGGCGAACATTTTTATGACTTTATCGCGATGTTAATATGTCGAAGTTTTCGTGGTGATGTTCTTGTCTACATCTGCAGTTAACGTGACGTGATGATTATTCTTGAGAATTGAAACGGAGTAAGCAGTGGCGTTCTATTATATGTCGTTGAATAATTAGCTACGACTACAAGTCGTAAATTTCCTCCGAAATCAAAAAAGCACTCAAAATCTGGAGTGCAGTAACTGAACTGAACACCGAAGTCGAATATTGCATCATGAAAAACCCTTTGAATCGTGCAAGTTTACCGACAGCCCGCCGAAGTATATTCGTCTTCGACAGAACACACCGCGATTCGACGAAGTACCCGGCCACACTTGCAGCGAAAACGCGAATATTCAAGTTACCTTAACAGTAGTTTATGCTTGACATAGTCAAATGCCCTTGACTGATCCAAGAAAAGACCCAGAGGAATATGTCCAGTGTCCACAAACTTGACCAATCTACTGGTTAATTGGAAGGTTGCAGTCCAGAATACAGGTGCAGAATTCACGTACAGTGCATGCACCAAGAAATAGTTGATAATATTGTAATTGTCTGATTTGCATTGAATTGTGCTGGTTTGCTGAAGATTTTGGAAATATTTGAGAAAGTTCCAAAAATGTACCAGCCTCTCATTATGCTTGATGAAACTACGTCTAGATAGATTATCCACATAGTAGCTTAGCCCAAAGGTTTGGGGTATCGCAAGGTACAGGACCTAATTCTAATTTATTTATTTATTTATTGATACAACTCATACAGATCCCACAATACAAGAGTATTCTAGTTTCCGATTCTTGAGTCGGCTATTACTTATAACAATTGTACACTAATAATTATCAATCCGATTCAACTTTAACCATTACGGTTTTTGAATACAAAATACAAAATTAAAAACTTCAACAAAAGAATAAAGCAAAAAAAATACATTGCAGTTTATACTTTTAAGATGCAATTATTGAACCATAGAAGTATTCATACAATTTTCGCTTTATTTGACATGTAGAGTGCGAAAACAAATCACATACATCCTGATCTCTATTGTACTTATCACACATTGAATACACTGGAGAAAATTTCATATAATTTGTTCTAGGGCAAGGCAGATAAAACGCAGTATGAGATCTCACATTAATCTTCGGTACTGAGAAAAGTAATTTATCAAGTGTAGCACTGTCAGTGTTTTCATTTATAACAATTTTATGTAGGTAAACTATTTCAGCAATAAATCTTCTATTTTCTAGTGTTATTAAATTATAATTTTTTAAATTATTATTAAAACTATTTTTACTCTTACGTAATATAAAGTTAACATTATTAAGATATTCCTTGAGTACGCCCTCAATCTCTTCTCGTTGACACAAGTAATCAGGACTCCAAACGACCGAACAATACTCAAGTCGAGATATAACATATGAATCAAACAGGATTTTTAATGTTTTAAAATTTGTGAACTCTCTAGTGTTTCTCCAAATGAACCCAAGCATCTTATAAGAATTTTCAACTACCTCATCAACATGGTCATTAAAGGTTAAAGATCTATCAAACAATACACCCAAATCTTTGATTCTCTCGAGTCTACCCAAGGGATCACCGTCCACAGCATAATTATAGATAAGGTCCACCTTTTTTCTAGAAAATGTTACCAGATAACATTTCGCACTATTAAATGTCAATTTATTTCTCTTAGCCCAGGCCACAACCCTATCCAAATCAGACCGCAGTTCCTCTGCATCCTTAGGATTTCTAATAATCTTATATAACTTAATATCGTCAGAATAAAGACTCATCTCAGAGAAATCCACAACATCAACAATATCATTGATATAAAGAAGGAACAATAAGGGCCCAAGGTTTGAAACCTGTGGTACCCCTGAAGTGGCTTCAAAGTCTATAGAAAAAAAAATTATTTATCCTCACACACTGAGTTCTCCCACCCAAGTAAGAAACAAAAAAAGAAACCAAATGTGGTTAAAAGTTGTGTTTATGCAGAAGCTTATAGAGTACAATATCATGGGGTACTCTATCGAAAGCTTTAACTGCATCCAGATAAAGTACATCCACCTGACAATGATTAGCAAAAGCATTCAAGGAATATTCAACAAACTCAATCAAGTTTGATGACGTAGACCTACCAGCGGTGAAACCATGCTGCTGAATTGGGATTTTGTTCTTCACGTGAAACATAATATATTCATACAAGACCGATTCAAACACTTTCGAAATATTTGAAATGATAGAAATAGGCCGGTACACGATACATGTTCCGCATGAAATTATATTCAAACAATTAAATTCAATCTTATACAAAATTTTGAAAAGATCGTATTGCTAAATTATTGAAAACAATTCTGTATCTCAGGAACTATCCGTCAGATATCGCTGACATTTTGAAAGAGCTTTCAGACCATATTGTATAGCCTAGTTCTATATTTACACTCAGTCGGATTTATATTCTTGGATATATAGGGAAAATTTATTTTTTTTCCTGGAGCTAAGCAGCCTGGACCTGGATGAATGACTACTCTGCCTATAAATTTGAACTAGCGTGTCAAAGTTCCTAGCCACAGTGTTTTTTCAACTAGTTTTGAAGCAAGACCTTGAATCTTCATTCGGATATTTGGGGATCATCCGTATAGACATTAAAATCATGTTGAGAAAGTCTCATTTGAACTCATCATTCGGTTGCTGCTCTATATCGCTGGTAATATCAGGCATACCTGTCTCGTGTTTCCTAAGACAGATGTGCTTTTCAAACCAAGTTGCCTGGATGTCTGGAGTGATGATGATCACCTTCGAAGAAGAGAAATATGTCACCTGCCACAAGAGACAAGATGTCGCTTGAATGAGCACTTCCGAAAGATTGTTTTAATTGGTCCAAATAATACTGAACGCTGCACAAGTGGAAATAGAAATAATCTCATCATTTGAACAGATTACTTCCTGGTTTATATTATACTGAAGTGAGTGGAAGCAAACTACTGCTCCACAAACATTAAGGTTCAGTGTTCAATGCTCATTTATGAAAAATCCAATATGTACTCTCTTAGATCTGAATGGTCTTTGCTCCTTGTTTAATAACTTTTTCAGTTTCAGGCAAGTTCTTGTCGATTGCGTTTCTGAGAATGTTGGATCAGGTATTGTTTCACGTTCTTACAAACAACTTCTTTCAAAATAGGAAAATTTGTTTTTCAATAATGCCTATACGTTAACTTAGTGCCCAATATCCGATATCCCAATAGGGATATCGGTATGATCGAGGAGGGATGTAACCAGAGAACCAGAGAGATATTACAATTATTTTTCAAGTTAGTTAAAGCGTAGTTCCCCGGCTCTTCCATCGACATCGATAAACGGGAAACGTGACCGCAAGAACGAGATGTGGACAAGATCTACGACTCCTGCACCAGATCGGTTTCTGAATCTATCCACCCATAAAATAGAGAGCCTTTGAGTACTGGTTGAACCATGCAAGAGCACCTCTTGAACGCTACTGGTGTTTTCGTTACGATTGAAACAGTTCGTGACTTCGAAACGTTGAACTACATTCTCGACGACTTTTCAGAAGGATTCCACCAACTAAAAATCATATGAGACTTTGCTTGGAATGTGCACGTGAATTGAAAGAATCAATGGAGGTTATATTGTTCACAGATGAGTCCAGATATGGACGATTTTAGAATAGTCAGCGTGTTCGGGTATGGACCTTAGACTATATAAAGAGGAGATACTTTATCTCATTCATGAATTCTCCAATATATGAAGCCAACATTGAAGTTATTTTCCAATGAATGGGACAGATATAGCAAATTCATCCAAATTTGTCGTGGCAACACCGGAGAAATTAACTCCACCCAAGTACGATAATCCTCGAATGAAAGAAGCTAGAGTGCTGAAATTTGCAGGGTGGGTTTGTGGTCCAAAATCACTGAATATGTTCGATAATGGGTCAAATAAGCGGAAGGTTTTCGGTGTCATGGACGTTTATGATTATTGTCCGAATAGTTCGGAACCTACGCATCCTATGTAACGAATAATAACCGTAAGGCGTGTGAAAGATGTAATATAGCGACTATAAGGACAAAAAAAATAAATTGAAAATTCGATAGCATTTTCATTATATTCAATATTCATTGTGTTATGTGTAGGATATGGTACTGTGGCCTTACGCCACCTTAGGCACAACACTGTCAAATTTAATTTTTTTTATCTAAAAATGAAAATGTCTGTCCTTGCCTTGGGACCTCCTATTCCAAGACAAACCACTCTCAATCTTCTGTTATACGAGCACTCATTTATCATTTACTGTAGTTATTAAGATTTCTGTTGTCCATTGTAAAAGAGACAGACTCCTGGACATTCAGTGAATATAAAAGTAGATGAACATAAAAGATCACTACTCCAAAATTGATTAACAAGTGGTTAAGGATAATAAATAAATAATACTCCATGCAAGAATTGTTTTTAACGATAATACTATTTATTTTTCGAGTATATTAAGGAGCTGGCCATTAAAGTCCTCAAGTCTTCATTTAACTATTCTTAATTATTGGAAAGTGTTTCTGACATAGGCATCGTTATAGAATCATCATCAATTTATTTGAAAAATTGCTATTAATTTAGTTATTGCTTAGCAATTCTATCCTTAATCTTATAAAAAGTATATTGGATGAAACACCATAGATACACAACAAATATAGCAATACATTATATACATCTACTGAAACCTGAACCATATCCATATAAAAATAACCACAATAATTTTCGAAAAGAATTCATCTTTTATAAGCATAGTTAAATTCCTTCTCTTCTGGTTTGTGCTGTGTTCCATTGAAACAATGTATAGTTCTACAGGAATCGTTTACTTTACGTTCCATGATGTTCATAAATCCAATACAAAAAACTTCTGCCCCCAGTACTGGGTTACTCACCTGAGAAAAAAATCATAAAGCATGATTATTTATAAATATTGTGACTCAAATTAGATACGAACAAAAAACACCCAAAAAAACATACAACTCTCCCATTGATGTTTTTCGATCTAAGCTATAATTAGAGAGGAAGTAAATTATCATTAAAGGATACTGTGGGATGTATATTCATTGAATGTTTTCTTTCTGGGTTTTCTCTCCTAAACTCTGAAAAATATCTATTGAATAAAAATTTATTATTTTGTGAATTGCTTCTGCGTAAGAAACTCAGTATTTGTCAGAACCAATAAATCGAACAATGTTGCCTAACAAACAATAACGAAACAACATCAACGATGAAACAACGTAACGTTTTGGAGTCTAAATCAGACTTCTTCTTCAGACACTAACGAAAATCTATAGCTATTCTAAAATTCGAGAATAGCTATATCAACAAAAAATAATTCTGAAGATTTTCGTTAGTGTCTGAAGGAGTCTGATTTAGACTCCAAAACGATACGAAATAGTTGTTTCATCGTTGATGTTGTTTCGTTGTTGTTTATTAGGCAACATTGTTCGATTTATTGCTTCTGACAAATATTATGTTTGTAAAGCAGGAGCAATTCACAAAATAATTAATTTTTATTTGATAGACATTTTTCAGAGAGGAAATGATGGGTTTCATTGAATTTATTTCTAATAAATAGTTCAACATACCTTGTTACTTGCAAAAAAAATAGCTCTTTTCATTGTCATTCCATTCTTTACTCTCTTTCAGGAAGAATGTCACAATCCAAATTGGAACCAATATCGACATAACCTGTGAATTTAGTACCTGTCCACTAAACTTGACGCCTGATAGACATTTCATCCAAGACAAGATTACATAACAAAGGATAAGCGACTTCTTCGTGTCTTGAAGTCAAAGCAGTCAAAACTTCTTTTGAAAACCTTGGAGGAAGGCTGTTGTTCTCACAAAATGGTAGCCTTTTGGTGAATAAAAGGTCTATTGAATGTCAATGCAAATGCTCTCAACGTTGGGTTATATATCTGCTTACTCAGTTGTTTGAAGATTCTCTCAAATAAACTACTCGCAGCTTCAGGTTCAACAGATGACTGAAAAAAAAAATTCTCTGGTCTGATCATGTCTATATTCAAGTTTTTGACCGATAAACAGAAAATACGTACAAATAAAGGCTTCAGAACCTTCCGAAACATTGTACGAACAGACTGCTGTAGATTACGTATCTTAGTCTTCTGATTCTATTCCTGTTACAATGACCTTCATAGTTGTTATCACTAGTATGTATATCACCTATCTTAGCCCTCTTTCTGTAAAGAATCCATATAATTAGTCCTTAAAATACAAATTGTTGCCATTTTTTAATAACAATATTCACCTTATTCTTCTGATTTTAATAGAAGTTGGTGCCTCAGTAAAAGTGGAAGAAGTTGAATACAATTTCTCTACTGTTTGCTCAGATTTTCCAATGGTACTCTCCATTTTCTCTTCTGTGTAAAACAGATCAAACAAGATATAATTAATCGCCAATGTGGTAGTAATTGCAAAAGTTTTACCTGCCACTTGTTGGAGAACAGGTGATTCAATTATATGCTAGGTTTCTATAGTTGATTTGCAAGAATAGAATTAGCATCACTTTGGGAAACTTTTTACCACCCCCTCGAATTAAAAAATCTTTGGGACCAATATGTTCGGAACATAAGAACAGATTCTGTGGTAAGTTACTGGGGTCAACTAAATTCAGAATAGAGAACCATATATCCCTTAGTTCAGTATCAGAAGGAAACCTGAAAGTAAACATGGAACAATCTACGCCACGGTTAATAAGAATTCTACTTACTGGTGAAAACTCAAATCAAGTTTCAAATGGTCCAATTTTGCCCACATTTGACACTTACAAAACATTATTTAAACGTATTTTCCACAAAATATCCTCAAATCACTCAAATTGTCACGTTTTACAAACTAAATTCAATACTATTATTCCGGCAACGCTGGTACCAGCTGATAACTTGGAAACGGTGATCGATAAACCATGAATGAAATAGTCATCTAGTAGCAGAACGGTGTTGCCATATATATTATAAGGCTGAAACTGAATGGCCGTTTCGCGAATAATTGAAGAGATTATGAAAGAAATGTAAAGACGTCACATCAATTGATGTAATAAATTGTCATGTCCAACATTTACCCAAGACTTATTAAACGATGATTGATTCTTTGTTTATCAAAAAACTGAGACAACGTGACAACGTTGCACAATTATTATCGATTTCTTCATTCTGTAGTACTATAATTGGATAGGTCAGTTCTGAACATTTTGAATGTTGGCTCCATCTTTCTATACTATACATGCTGTGTCTCTACTTCTATAGTCTAAGGTATGGACCCATCCTCTGGTGCTCAGAAATCGCAGATCAGTTCGGGAAGTTCATCCGTTCAGTGGTGGTACAGTTACTGTTTGGGGAGGCATTTGTTTCAATGGACGTACAAAATTGTGGATGCTTGATGCTGCCATGAATCCACAGATTTACATAGAGCTAGTCATTGACAATATTATTCCTTTGTTTCATGCTTATTTGTGGACGATAATGCGCCACTTCATCCTGCGAGAATTGTCAATGAAGCTCTGGAAATCCTTAGTATTCCAAATTTGGCCTTTCCCTCTCGTTCACCAAACCTCAATCTGATTGAACCAGCATGGAGTCAGCTTAAAAGAGCTTTGGATTCTCATCAACTACTTCCATATACACTTCAAGAACTCAGACGGCTTTCACCGCAACTCTGGAAAAAAATTAATCAAGGCTACTTCAACAATCTGGTCGAAAGTATGCGAAGGCATTGTCAGGCTGTGGTTGATGTTATTGAAGATTATTTCTTAACTGATTTTGCACTGCAAATACTAAAAATAAATTTTCACCTGACACTTATGAGGAAATGGCCAAAAGAAGGAGTTAGATAAGTGAGTAAATATTTAGGTTTCTCATTGGAAACTTTTGAAACATTCTTAAAATTTCTGAACTTCGTTAACTTCTGTGGAGTAGTATATCTTAAAACAGCGAATGAATAATGCAAAATAACCCAAGTTCCAAAACGAAGCAGTTCGATTTCGAACGGATATTGCTCTAGTTCCACCAGTATTGCTGCCGTTCTTATTCTTCGTAGCGATGATAAGCCTCAAATTTAATGGAAAACTCGTTTTCTCCTAACATAGTGAATTCAAATCACGTACAATACATAAATCGTTATTTTCCCTTCAGTGAATAGATTTCGAAGGAAAAAACATTAATATAAATATAAAATGGGAATAACGCTTTATGGAAATGCAACCAGTAATAATTCAAAAATTAACGAACTAGCATAGATTTATGTTAAGAGTGATCCAGAGAATGTGCCGTCATCGTCATTACTTAGGACTCAGAAATGTTTCCTGGTGACAAAAGAATGCCTTTTTTTTCATCATGTTGTATATCATTGTCGCACCGACAAACCCGAACGATGAAACCGGTGTGCCGGTACCCACCTTTGATGACGACACACTCTGTGGTTAACTCTTAATTAACATGTATTCGAGCTACTCCATTAATTTTTGAATTATTACTGGTCACTTTTCCATCATGCGCTTTCCCCATTTTATATTGATATTATTTTTGCTTTTGCGTGTTAACTAAAAGTTGTTTTCGTTTCCCTCCATGGGCTACATGAAACTCTAAACGGAGTACTTGCGAAACAATGCGGTAGAGGAATTAGCAATCGCCTCTATTCTTTCAAGCGACCACAGTCGAGGGAGATTGTTTGGTTGAACGCCAGATGTCACTTCTGTTAACATAGTACCCAGACGTGTTTGCTGGTCATTCAATTGTACAAAAATAATATGATTTTTGTACAATTAGATCTCGCTTGTTCCCAAATCTGTTTTATTATCATATTGAAAAGGGGGAAAGCCCTGTGGCAGGAGCTTTGGCACTCTTGTTCAAACTTTGGCGAATCATATCTAAGAAAGAATTGGTTTCTCAGAATTGGGACTGTTATCAATGTATTCTTGTGATAGAACTGCATCATAAAGAAAATTAAATTCAAATAACACTTTATTTATCAAGATTGAATGAGCAAATTTTCATAAAAAAAATTAGCAGTCTGCAATGCTTCAATCCTTTAATGCTTCAAAAATTGTTATTAGGAAAAAAAACAACAGTGCCAAAAATTATTAATCTGAAACCACCAGACCTTTTCTACCCAATAACAAACTTGTCCGAGATATTCATTCTTTCAATCTACTCTGAAAATTATATTACATCAATTGGAATTTAGTCAATATTCCAGTTCTATTTTTTACTGGAGATATCCTGAACTCAATTTTTTAACTGAAAAAGTATATATTTCCATCATCATATGGATTATCCAAGAACTATCCATGATAGCTGAGGTTGTTTCATTGTTCATTTTGCATTTAATTATTATTATTATTATTATTATTACAGAAAAATAAGAGCTGAGGTATTAACCTATAAAAGCTCAGAAAAATAGAAATGAACAAAAGAGAAACTACATCGCATAAACTTAAAAATACAATGAAAACTATTCTCCAACGTTGAAGTTGAAACCACTCGAACCAAACACATAACTCCCTGAAAACAGAATAGAATAATATAAAACTACAAAACTACGTGGTCAAACGTTGACTGCACAATGAGTCATATCTCGATTTGAAGATGTTAACTGATGGGGCTCCAACCACACTAACCGGCAAACTATTCCATACGTCAAACACACGATTGGGCAGAAATTGTTGTCTTACTGTTGTTCTGAAAATCTGTTTCCGCAGCTTGTATTCGTGCCCTCGCAGGTGGTTTTGGTTCAGCAGAAATGTGTTTGAGGTGTCCAAGCCGTAAAGCAACCGGTGCATAGCCCTATAGGTGATAATGAGATCGCCCCTTAAGCGCCGCTAGGCGAAAGATTGGATTCCGAGCTGCTTGAGCCGATCAGAATAAGATGGCCTGTGCTGACCATATGGTATGCGGGTAGCCCACCTCTGCACTCTTTCGAGAGCCCCAGAATCACGCACCAGATAGGGACTCCAAACAGGACCAGAAAACTTAAGTATGGGGCGCACGTAAGTGGTGAATATCTTAGCACACACTTCTGGGTGACATCCGTGAAAGGCTTTGCTCATAACGTAGGTAGCTCTATTCGCTTTGGATACAATATGCTCCACGTGCCTCGACCATGAAAGATCCTCCGAAATTATTACTCCCAAGTCGTTATGATGGTCGGTTGTATTTAAAATGGTTTTCTCAATTACGTAATTGAGTCTAGGATTACTCTTACCAACATGCAGGACTACACATTTCTCAACGTTTAGAGGAAGCAACCAGACGGAATCATACTTTGTCTGCTAGAACAGGAGGTATTTTATATCAAGAATTTTGAATAGAACTAGAAATAAATATGAAATCATACTCAGTTGGAAATGTCTCTTATCTGTGGACAGAGACAATAATTTCTATTTATCTATGAGATGACAATCACAGAACACTAATATATGACAATGACACAAAGAATATACCTCACCTAGGGTATATTCTGTGTGATGATATGTATGAACACGGATCATCAAATTCATATTTACGATGACAGCATTGTGCGAAAACATAGAAGTACGATTTATTGTTGGAATTATGAAGAATCATAACTCCAAAAGTATTAACTTATTAGAGTTAAGAATTATATCAATTTATTCTCATAGTGAAACTGCATTTTGTTAAATATTGAATTTGAAATTTTTTATGTAAAAAAATATTTTTTTTTTCGTTACTCCAAAACTATCTGGCTGATTTTGCCTAATAACAAACTTTGCCGAGATATTTATGTCACAAACCTTCTCTGAGAATTTCAATTATCTAGCTCATTTCGTTCGAGAGATATCGGTCTAAGGCCGGAACGGCCGGACAGAATTGATTCTGACCACGAATCCTTGATCAATGAGTCGAACCAAATCGTTTAAGACCATTTTCATCCAAAAAATCGAAAAAAAAAAGATATTCGGGAAAATTGATAAGCACTCCGTTTCGAACAAGACCGCGAAAAAGGGAGATAACTTGAATTGCAGGTTGATTATATTTTGGGAAATAGATGAATAGTACAATCAAAAATTTTTTTATAATGGTATCCTTTGAACCAAATATAGTTAACACGTGAACTGTCCCTATTCTAATTATTTTTTAACCTCCCACGACCAAAACATGAATGCGAAGATAAGGGTAACATTTGAGTGATAATATGTATTCTATGAAAAAAATTGATTTTGTAGCCATTTTGTAAGTGTTTTTTACCTGTTCATATGGGATTCATGAACGCAACCGACTGCAGTGCTAAAGGAGATTGAGTTTTGTGTTCGTGCAGTTCTGTGGGAACTGTTGTGCATTTTGAATCTATTTGAAATGAATGAAATTTAAATGTTAAAGAAATTCAAGTCCAATGCAAGATAGATGTGGACGTTCCTTGAATCACGTATGACTCACTATGATTAAAGTATTGAAGATATGTATATACCTATACAAAACGTTCAGCTCAACCTGTTAATAACAATATTGTTTATTTCAGAATGAGTTACATTCCTAACAAGTCCTTTAAACTGTAGGGTTCCAAAAAAATTTAATATTTTCAATTTCCTTCTTGAATCAATTATGTATTCTTACATGTAGCCGATTTGGTATCTTGTTGCGGAATATCATGCAACCATAATATGTTCCATTTTCCGTAAGTGACAGTCTAAATATAAGATGTCATTAAATCGTCTTGGATAACTGTGATATCTTTCTGCTTGGACGTAGTCAATGTTTCAATACAAGAACATCAAGTACTCGTAGATGTAAATGGCATATGGATGTAGTTAACCAGAAACAATCTAACCCACAAATTGTAGTTTTGAAAAATTTCAACTTGAAGTATATGGGTAGGTATATGATTTTTCATCAAATTTTATTAGTAAAATAATAGATCCAACCCAATTTAGACTGTTCAGCCACTTATTATTAGCCAACGTGTATTTTTCATAGGAGCCATTCAAGCTACTTAAACGTTTTACACAAATAAAAATCTTAGTTAGCTCATATGTGGCTTAGCACTACAGTCTGCGCCTTCTGAATACTCTGCAACCTCATCTCATCTTCACTCAGGGTCCCCAAAACACGTGTAATACAAATGTAGTCTCACCCATATGAAAGGAAATACTTCTATGGCCGGCCGCATACTTCGCTGAATTAATATTCTTAAATTCATGATCTGAATTCTAGAAGCTTGCAAAATCTAGAAATTAATACTCTGAAAAAAACAGAATGTATGAGGAGAATAGTGAATTAGTATGCAATTCGGTGCTTTCTGAATTAACAATATGAATTCAGAGTTCGAATTCAGAGTGACATTCCGGACGTATGAGTCCGGCCTAAGAGCATATGTAGTGGAGTTCAGTTTTTTACTCAAGTTGGGTAGTTGGCCTTGAAAACAAACTCTATCAACTGTATGAATATTTCTCTTGTAATATCTGTACAATTACTTAAGTCAGACAATTTTCATCCATGGTATCGGTGGCTATACCTTCATAGAAATATTAGTAAATAAGGAGGTGACGTCTGAAGAAAACACCTTGTGCTCAGGGATAAGACAACCCCGAAAGTTTTGACAATTTTCAAACTTCAGAATAGCTACCAACAAAAAATAATTCTGAAGGCTTCTGTTTGGTGTCTGACGAAGGAGCCTGATATAGTCCCCGAAACGTTATGAAATATTTGTTTTATCATTGATGTTGTTTTGTAATTGTTTGTTTGGCAACATATTCCGATAAATTGCTTCTGACAAATTAATATCTTGTGTTTCTAACTCAGAAGGAATTCAGAAAATAATAAATTTTTATTTTATAGATATTCTTCAGAGTTTGAGAGAAAACCCATCAAGGAACCATTTAATAATGAATGTAACTCTCCAAGTATACTATAATGATTACTTAGAGCACTATTTATTTTCGAATCAACAGTGAGTGTATGTATTTGGGTCGAAACTATTCGTTTGAGACCATTATCGGCCAAAAATATGATCAGTTTTTTTTTTGACGTTTAGTGTCGAATTTATATTCTTGGAAATATGGAGATTTTTTTTTCTAGAGCTAAGCAGCTTTGCGTGAGTTCAGTACCTGGATGGGTGATAGATCTGTCTATAGATTTGGACAGTGTGCCAAAGCTCCTGTCCACAGGGCTTTCCCCCTTTTTTTACGCTTAGTTCTAATATTTTTGTGAATTCGCGAGTCTATAATTAGGAAACCAGAGGAAGTAGGAAAAAACTGTTAATTGGAGATCATGTGTAATAGTTATTGAAATCTCCACACCAAAATTAATTTCTTTCCGAATAACCCTGTAGACGCAGCAAAAAAAACTATTTTTTTTTTTAATTTCTGCAGCCTGTATATTTTTCCAGGGCTGAATCTGGTCTCATCTGATGAGCGTAATAGAAGGTTTAAATCGATCTACAACCTCAAGACTCACCCTCTATATACATAGAGTGTTACGTTGCCGTACAGAAATACTAATTTATTTATTTATTTGTTTATTTATTTATTTATTCATTTATTTCTAAGGAATACAACAGGTGAATTTCACACCCAAAATAGTATTCTCAGAGTGAATCTAAGTAACAAGTACAGGAGAAAAATAAATTAAATCTAACTAACTAGAAATAACTAAAAACAGAATCAACTAACGCTTGCCCTACGAGTGAAGAAAAATAAAGTAAATATCATCATCAACATAATTATAATGATTAGAGTCTCTGAGCATTCTATATAAAGGAGAGTACTGAGCACTTCTAGTATTCCTCAATGGAAGGTAAAAAGTGCTATGTTGCCCAGACAATCTGCCAGGTACAAGAAACGAAACTCCATCGAGAACGAAACCAGGATCGAAAACACCCTCGAGCTACTTGATGAGAAAAGTAATGCCATTCAACCTCCTACGAAACTCCAAGCTCACAATCCCGCTATGTCTCATACGTATATTATAATTCTTGGAGTAGTACCTCTGAGTAACAAGACCACATCTAAAGCCAAGAAATCTCAGGAACTTTTTCTGAACCATCTCCAAACGTGAAATGTAAACCTGATAGTGAGGACTCCAAACATTTGTCACAAAATTCAGTTTACTGAATATATATGAATAATAAATGGTCAACAGAGCTCTAGTGTTCCTAAACTGTGTACACTGTCTATCTAGGTAACCCATAATTTTATTACTACTGTTAACCACTGATTCCACATGATGATGAAACTAAAATCCAGAGTCAAGAATCACCCCCAAGTCTCTGACTCTGACGGTCCTCACGAGGATAGTATCGTTTATATAATAATTATAGCGTAGGGGATTCTTACTGCGCGTAAACGACACGACATAACACTTTGCTGTGTTAAGGAACAAATTGTTAAGCTAGATCCGAACTTTCACTAACATAAAATCTATCTACTTCTTCAATGAAAATACGGCATGCCGATGTTTTTTATGATTTACGGAACCAATGCAGATTTCACGAAGTCCGAATTTCAAATTTTTTTTTTAAGATATTCGATCACTGCAGGAATCTCCAATTATTAAAATCGTGGATTGGGACATGAATATTTTTATGATACAAATTTCATCAGGAGGAGAACTGTCAGACTGAGTACTTCTTGGTCCTCGTCAGTATTCTGCGGCTCCGACAGAGTCCACTGAGACCATGTTTTCACGCATATGTGTGGTGTGTGCGTTTACGATATCGTAAAACGTCTACTATGCGAAGGTTTACATGTAGTCTAGTCAACGAGTGCTTTTTAGGTCTAAATTTTTGCGTATTCTCCGAAAATTATGATTCAGGTGTCATTCGATTCGGAATGGCATGTAGATATTTTTTGAGAAAATGGTAAGGCCGCTCGCAAAAATCGCAATAGTTATAAACAATCAAGTGAAAAAAAAATAAGGAGGTTTAGTCTTTCGCCAATATCTCAAAAACTATTTGAGTTAATTCAGATTTGAAGGAAAATTCAAGTAGAGGAAAAAATTTCCTAGAAAAACGTCCGGTCTGCCGGGAATGTAGGACCAATATTTATCATTTTTCTAGAGGATTGAAAATACGCCCGAAAACGGATACTCCGGCTTGCGAAAATCTCGCTCCCTTCGTACCTTTGATGAATAAATATTAATTAAACTTATTAAATATGAAAATGAAAAATTGAAATAATTCAGGCACGTGCAGGATAGATCAATGAAAAATAATCCGTGGTCCAAAAATGTTTATCGCCATTTTTTAATTAGTTTTCCATTAGTTAATTAACAATTTTTTGTAGAACGAACATTACCAATCCAAGTACGATAATTTTTAAACTATTAATCGGAAAATTTTTTTTCTTCGTGGAGATATTTTTCAAAGGTCTTAGAATAGTTTCCTATTGGAAAATTTCAAAAATTGTTAATTTTCGCTTTGTTATGAGCAATTCACTTAAGTAAAAAATTATAAAGCTGCAATTTATTAGATTACTATTGATCCGTATTCTTACGATCAGAAACTACTTAAAAATTATTTTTAATATTTATTATCTATTATTGTTTGAAAAATTGTTATACGCCAATGCGTTATTTATGAAAACAACATGAATTTAAAATTTTCTTTTGAAAACATAATTGAAACTTCATATTCTTTCACTTAAGTAAATTGTGTATAAAAAACACAAAAAAAAATTAACAATTTTTCAAATTTTCCAACGGGAATCTTTTTTAAGACCTTTGAAAAATAGCTCCACGAAAGGAAAAACTTCTCAGATTAATAGTTTAACAATTATCGCACTTGCAATGTTAATGTTGGGGCTACAAAAAATTGTTAATTAACTAATGAATAACTGATTGAAAAGTTGCGATAAACATTTATGAACTACGGATTATTGTCCATTGATCTATCCAGCAGATGCCTGAATTTTTTCAATTTTTATTTTCATATTTAATAAGTTTAAATAATATTTATTCATTAAAGGTCCGAGGCTTACGCAAGCCGGAGTATCCGTTTTCGGGGGTATTTTCAACACTCTGGGAAAAATTATAAATATTGGTCCTTGTTCCAGGTGTTGGGAGTTTTTTTTTCAGGAATTTTCCTCGTCTTCTTGAATCTTTTTTCAATTTTGAATTATCTCAGATAGTTTTGGAGATATTGGTGAAAAATCACATATAACTATTGCAATTTTTGCGAGCGTCCTTAGCATTTTCTTAAAAACTATCTTCATGCTATTCCGAATTGAGTGACACCTGAATCAGAATTTTCGGAGAATACGCAAAAATTTTGACTTAAAAATGGTTTCAAGCCCTGTGGACAAGAGCTTTCTGGCGCTCTAGTTCAAACAGACAAATTATATCTCCGAAAGTATTGGTTTCTCAGAGTTAAGAATTATTTCAATGTATTCTTATGATAGAACTGCATCATAAAGGAAATTCAATTCAAATAATAGTTTATTTATCAAGATTAAATGAAAAATATGAGAATGAGAACTGCACCATGGAAGAAATCAAATTAAAATAGCTGAAATGAATCTGACTCTCTCTTATAGAACAGGATGACATGCACGAGCACAGTACATATCGTTATATATACATAACGAAATATTCTGTGTGTACGAGTATGGACACAGAGCATATAATAAAGCTTAGAAAGAATAATTATCGCATCTGTGAAAACATAGAAGTACGATTCATTATTGAAATTTCGAAAAATCATATCTCCGAAAGTATAAGCTTGTTGGAGTTAAATACAGACAAATTATATCTCCGACAGTATTGGTTTCTCAGAGTTGGGAATTATATCAATGGATTCTTATGAAAGAACTTCATCTTAGCAGAAATTGAATTCAAACATCATAGAAAAATTTAAATTCAACAATAGTGCCAAAAATTATCAATCCAAAACCAATAGACGAATTTTACCCAACAACAAACTCATCCGAGATATTCATTCCACAATTCTATGATGAACGATAATATATATCTTTCCTCAAATCCACTCCAATACACTTATATTCCAGTTTTGTTTTTAGTGGAGATATTCTGAACTCAATATTATTAACTTACCATTACCATTCCCATCATCATATGGATTGGCCATCGGCATGAAAATATCAACCAACAAAAAGTATGATATTATATTATAATTCTCATATTTCTACGATTGCTGGAATGAATGAATTAGACAACGTCATGTCTCAGGAAAATGAGTTGACATTATAACAATTCATAGAATACCCACAGAATAATTATATCATTCTGTGAAAACATAGAAATACGATTTATATTGAAATTTTGAAAAATCATATCTCCGAAAGTATTAGCTTATTAGAGTAAAAAATGAAATCAATGGATTCTTATGGTAAAACTGCATATTGAAAAAAATGTAATTAGGAATTTGTTATGTAAAAAAAATTTTCTTTTGCTGCTCCGAAACCATCTGTCCGATTTTGCCCAATAACGAACTTAGCCGAGATATTTATTTCCCAAACCTACTCTGAGAATTTCAGCTGTCTAGCTCATTCCGATCGAGAGTAATCGTGCCTACGGCTGGCCGGCCGGCCGGACTGGCCGGACAGAATGAATTTCGACCACGGATTCTTGATCAGTGAGTCGAACCAAATCGTTTAAGACCATTTTCATCGAAAAATTCGAAAATTACCAACATTTCGGCAAATTGATAAGCACTGAGGTCCGAGGAACTAGAGCGCCAAAAAGCATTGTTGACTAGACTAATGTTCTCAGTTTAGGTGATTCTGTCGGAGCCGCAGAAAACTAACGAGGACCAAGTCAGAAAGACGTGTCTCTTCTTTCTCCCGATTAATCAATAATACCTTTTGTGTGTTCATTCGAGTTGTGAACTATATGCATGCGTGTAATTAGATTAAACAATTCACGATATCCTATTGGCCTTTCTTGATGATAAAGCAGTGCAATAATTCAATCATTGAATAAACGGGAGCGATGTAGCTTCTGACGTCACGAGAGTGCTTTTGAAATTTTATATTCGACGTAGAACGAATACTCTGATGATTCAAATTCAAGAATTTATTCTCTGGTACAAATTGGAAAACCCTAATCCAGCTCTTCTCTATATCCCACAATATGTTCCAATATGGGGTTCTTAGTGAGTTCTGGTAATTAATGAGATCAGCAAGATTAAACTGTTCACCCTCTCCTATTATTATGCTGGAACTGAAATGGAGTGGTTAAGCGTTGAACTACTATCCTGTCAATTAATTTCCAGGACATTCCAGGGCTCAGCACTGATATGGATTAAGTTTGAAAGATGTTAAATCCCGAATAGTTATGAACAACTATTCCGGTTGATCACCATGACCATCCTGTCTTACGATAAATTACATAACGACCTCACGGGCGGCGCTGGACAATGTTCTAGGCTAATTCTAGTAATTTTATGGCATATATCTGGGTCGAGGAAAGTTTTTATTATTTTGTGTCATCTCTTCTTCAATGTTAATGGGGTAGAAAAGTAATTTTAAAGTTTACTCAATATTGATTTCACATCGATTTAAAGATTATGTCACTGAAAAAATGTGAATTTTGATCACGAAGAACATGTTTTGAATTATTGTAATGGGCTGATTTCCAGTTTTGTCTAAACCAAAAATTACATAAATTGTTATTCGTTTGATAATATATAGGTACTCAGTTGGGATAAAGCATGAAACTTAGTTAATATCCCTGAGGAGGATTCTTTCGGGGAACAGCGTACAGCGAACTGTACGATGTATGTCGTACAGTTCGCTGCTAAATAATTCCATATATTTGGTATCAGGTATAGAAGATTAATTTGCTTCAACTCCTAAAAGGGCGGTTAGTAAACTTGGAATAATCATTTTTGGCGCTCTTGTTTCTCGGAACAGAGCGCTTATCAATTTGCCAAAATTTCTGTAATTTTAGAATTTTTGGCTGAAAATGGTCTTAAACGATTTGGTTCGACTCAGTGATCAAGAATCCGTGGTTGAAATCGATTCTGTCCTGCCTTCCAGCCGTTAACAGGATATCTCTTGAACGAGAGGGGTTAGAGGATTGAAATTTGCAGGGTAGTTAAGAGCGTAAATATCTCTGACAAGTTCGTTAACGGGCGAAATCCATCAAGTGGTTTCAGAGTTATGGCCGTTTTCAGTGAAAATATTTCCGAAACCAATCACTCGATCTATCTTATATTCAGTAACAAATTGTAGAATAGTGGCTTTTAGATGCGTGCGAAGTTTTTTATGGATCGTGTTGCCGTAAAGTGTCAAAAAAAAATTGCTAGATGAGCTAGGCAGTTGAAATTTTCAGAGTAGGCTTGGGAGATGAATATCTTGGCTAAGTTCGTTATTGAGTGAAATAGGCCAGATGGTTTCGGAGTAACGAAAAACAATATATTTTTTACATGACAATTTCCCAATTTAAATTTAATGAGATGCAGTTTCACCATATAAATCCATTGATATAATTTTTAACTCTAACAAGCTGATACTTTCGGAGATATGATTCTTCGAAATTTCAATAATGAATCGTACTAAGTTTTCACAGAATGCTGTACTCAATTATACTATCTATGAATTATTATATGATCTGCGTTCTTGCATGTCATGTTATTTTCCTATCAGAGTTAAATATCAAAATTATTTCTGGTTCGTTATTCCTTATAAAAAATACACCTCCTATTCTAGAAAACAAAGTATGATTGAATGCAAAATGACCAATGAAATAACCTCAGCTATCGCAGAATCATGAGGATGATATTATACTTTTGAGGTGATGATATATGGCCCGTGGATAATCCATATGATGATGGAAATATATTCTTTGGTACGATACATAATCAAATTGAGTTCAGAATATCTCCAGTAGAAATGAAACTGCAATATTGTCTAAGTTTTAATTGATATAATATTTCTTTCATGATGCAGTTCTGTTGTAAGAATCCATTTATATCATTCCCAGAGACCAATAATTTCGGAAATATGATTTGTCAAAGTTTGAACAAGAGCGCCAAAGCTCCTGTCCACAAGGCTTGTTCTAATCCTTCTGTGTTATAAGTATAACTTGTTGAATTATACCTAGGTACATTGACTTACTAATCCACCATCTCGTCCCCACTGCTTTTTATATATATTAGTAGAATTCAGTATTGTTTTAATTATCAGTTTTCTGTTATCCAAAGAAGAAATTTGTTTTTATTATATGCTTTAAAGATTTCTTAGTCACTTCTTCATGGATTTCGTTTTAGAACTCGTGTTAATCGAAAACTTAGTACCTAGATTTGATTCCTATGAAATTAATGTTGAAATAAATGTAATATTAGCTTGCATTCATTCGTAATTGTGAAGGGTAAAAAATATTGTTTTTTCTGTGACGAAAATATCACTAAACTAGAGCGCCAAAAATCACACTAAACTCGGTAATTGCTTGAATAATGCCAACCCACTAATTTTCGCTTAATTTCGTGAATATGGTGTCCTGAAGTTACTCGAGGCGTTTTTTCGCGTTTTTACGAAAAGCCTTGCTGTAGAAATTTCGAGTTGTGAAAACTATGCACCAAGTGTAAGTTGCAACAACCCATTCCACGAGGTTGAATCATTGCAGATTCCTCATTTAATCTTGATGAATAAATTTAATGACAATTTTTGAAACATTGTTGATTGGTCTTTTTTTTGGCGCTCTTGTTTAAATGATTATTCTTGAAAGATTTTTATTTAAATGACCATTTTTTTAAATTTAATTCCTTTCATGATGCAGTTCTATCAAAAGAATCCATTGATATAATTCCCAACTCTGAGAAAACAATACTTTCGGAGATATAATTTGTCTGTTTGAACAAGAGCGTCAAAAAGCTTCTGTCCACAGGGCTTGAACCAATTTTTAAGTATAAATAAATATGCAAAATGTCGTATTAGCATTTTGGCACTGAAATATAGGAGTTAGCAGGTTTTCGCTTTTCAACGAAGTTTCAAAGCCTCCAATTCAAGGAGTTAGCAGCTTTTCATTTCAGCAATAACTAAAAATTAAGTTACAAAAGCACTGACGTGAAGTCAGAAGCTTTTGCGCGTATGTTCTATTGTCCATTCTTCTGTATTGGACACCCTTAATCGAATTTACCATGGTAAATTATGTTGTCCATTCTCCTGTATTGGACACTCTTAATTCGAATTTACCATGGTAAATTCGAAGTGTCCAATACAGGAGAATGGACAAAATAATTTACCATGGTAAATTCGATTAAGGGTGTCCAAGACAGAAGAATGGACAATATAACATACGCGCAAAAGCTTCTGACTTCACGTCAGTGCTTGAACCAATTTTTTTTGTGATTTTTTTGAAATTTTCCAGGGGTAAGGTTCTTAAATTTTTTTTTTCTTCATTTTTTTTAAATTTTCTAGGGTTACGGTTCTTACAAAATTTTAAACACGTCTTTATGTTGATTTTCTACTACTAGTTACCAAGCTTCAATTCGATCGAATATTTATTTATATATATATAAATATATCAAGGAAATAATATTCCAGGTGGGTATATCTCGGAAACCGTTAGACTGATTATGCCCAAAAATGAACTCAACTCTCCCTTTCAGATACGCAACATACCCTGAAAATTGCAAGCCCTATCTCTTTACGTTCGAACGTTATCGAGGCAACGGTCACCCATCTACTGAACTCACACAAGGCTGCTCCAATCTCCAACAATATTTAACCGATCGTGTTAAAACTTGAAACTTGGCAGTAGAGTTAGGTTATGAAGGCTCTTGCAAAACTTCAGCAATTTCAAACGAATAGTTACTGACATATAGAATTTTCGCGTTGGCATTCTACAACTAATAACCATTCTTGAATTCAATCGGTTTAGTATTTTTCGAGTTAATGAGGAACGAAAAACAACCAAATTTCAGATAGCTGTAACTCTAAAACCATTCGAACGATTATGCTCATAAACAAACTGAAATGTCGCGTTCTGATCCACATTCTAACCTGAAAACTTCAAGCCGCTATTTCTTTCCGTTCTCAAGTTATCGTGACAACAAAAATATTTTTTAATAAATTTTTAATGCGATGCGCGATGTTCCCCAGAACATACGTGCAAAAAACTCAGCTCTGATTGAATTGAAACTTGATAAATAATTGTTGACTGGATATGCGCAAATTTTTGTAAAATATCTTGAGGATCGTATGAATAAAAAAATAAAGTTTCCTCGATAAAACATAAAAATTCTTGTTATTAAATGGTTTCCTTCTGGGTTTTCTCACCCCTCTTAAAAATATCTATAAAATCTCGAATTTCAGAATAGCTATCAACAAATAATAATAATTTACTACCTCAGGGGCTCTGGGATGTGTCTCAGAGTACGGGCTTAGCAAACCAGAGGTACCCTAGCTAAACCTGGCAGTAGGTATAAAATGCAAAACCGCACGTGGGCACTACTTTGTAGCATACGGGTGTGACAAGCCCGCGGACCCCGGTCCCTCTCAACCGATGATGAATTACAATCTACGGAGCCTCGGAGAACAGCTGCTGCTTGAGGATCACCAGGGCACGTCTGCGGTTGGTGCAAGACGTGATAGCTTGCGAACCACCAACGGCAGAATGCTGAGGAGGCGGGCGCCTGTCATACAAGAAATTACAGCTTCCGACAAGGACATCGAGGAGGAGAAAAACAAGTTGTCGGTCGCATAGGAAATCATCGCTCGCAAGAGCAACCCGTAGTCGGAACCGGCAACAGTAACAAGGCCGCACAAAGGAGACCACACAAGTGGACACCCGAGCAACAAGGACAACTGTCTGTGTTATACCGAAGATCGAGACCGGAAAAAATGGGATATATGGGTAGACTGCATTGTCTGTGGTGTGAGAAACTGCCAGATCTCAACTTCATGACGCAGCAAAACCTAGGAGACAAAGTGAGCCATCTCATGAAGAGGGGAATCTTGCAGCAGAATCAAGAGTCACAGGGTATAGAAGAACAAGCTGAAGAGCAGGTGGAATATGCTCCAAACCAAGAGCAATATTTGACAAATCAAAGGAGAGAAGCACAGGATGAGAGGCCAGTGAAAGATGCCGCAAGGGAAGCATTTGTGGCTGCAGTAGGGATTCCTATCTTAAGGACCACAAGGCTGGAATCGAGACTACCAGCTGAAGATCTAGCCGCGATGGCTATTATAATCGACGATCACCTAAATGAGAACTGTTCGCTAGAAGATGTCGTAGCTGCAGTGAGAGCAGCTGCTTCACTTCTGTACCCACTAGGAAGAACAACAACAAAGGAGGACAAACATAAGTTAAGATTGATTAAGCTAGACAAGAAGATAAGAACCGTTAGGCAGCAAGCATCTTGGTATCAATGTATCATAGATGTTATGAAAGGACAACTGAAGACGAGCAAGAAAATAGAGGACATGATAGGTGAGCTGCGTGCGTTGCATCGTACGATGAGCCTGCCCACCATAAATATATTGAAGCAGAAAGCCGTCGATAAAATGAGACCACTTGCAGCGGCAAGAAAGAAGCTAATCAAGAGGCAAAAGTGGATAGAAGACAACAACACCTCCACCACCGAAGCTTCAAAGTTATTTCGACCAAAACAGGTAGAAGCAAAAAACCCACCACCACCGAATGAAGTCGAAAATTTCCTGAAGAAATTTGTTCGAGTGACCAGCGGAAACCTGGGATACTCCAGCACTTCACATTTTCCAGATATTATGTGATGAAAGTCGGCAACAAACCGAAGAGCTGACTGAAATAACAACCGAAGAGATTAGGCATGCCTTGAACTGCCAAAGAACTACCGCCCAATCACGTGTCTGAATACGTTGTATAAAATTCTCACAAGTGTTCTTCAAAATCGGATTCTGTAGTCTATTGGACCAGTGTGGAATCAAATCCACGAACAAAGAGGAACGAGGAAAGGAGTACAGGGGTGCAAGGACAACCTCCTTATAGACAAAAAAAATTGTCAAGATGCGAAAATTGACAAGCGCGACCTACATATATCATGGTTAGATTACGCGAAAGCATTTCACACATCGGCGCACAGCTTGATAATACGGCTGCTAGAGATGCTCAGAGTCCACTCTTACATCGTCCATGCGATTGAAAACATCATGGCGTTATGAAACTAAGTTCGCCGTCTGATCCAAAGGTCAGACCGCTTATACTGGATGGGTGAGGCGTATTTCAAGGAGACTCGCTAAGCCCGTTATTGTTATGCATAACACTTCTACCATTGGCAACTGAGTTGAGGGCAAGCAGGATAGGGTACAAGGCAGGGCCACCAGGCAGAAGAGAACATCTGATCTCACATCTACTCTACATGGATGACTTAAAACTGTACTCTTCTTCTAAGGCAGCACTACATCAACTACTGAATATCGTTGCCGAATACACCTCAGCAATAGTCATGTCATTCGGTTTGGACAAATGTGTTGTTTTTCATCTAAGCAGAGAAAAAATTGAAGAAACAGGAGAAGACATCGACCTAGAAGGAGGAATAAGCATTCGACACCTCGAAGATGAAGAAACATACAAATTCCTTGGGACGAAACAACGAGATGCACTGGAGACAACCCAAATCAAGGATGTCTCAACAGCTAGCTACAAAAAGGAAGATCCGAGATATATGGAAATCACAGCTATCCAGGAAGAATAAAATATCTGCTACGAACAGCTTGGCAGTACCGATAATCACCTACTCAATCGGGATAGTTAACTGGACATTGAATGAAATTCTCGAGCTAGACAGAATCACTCCTACAGTGATGAAAATGAATCATAGCCTGCATCCCAACTGCTCGATTCCAAGGATATACCTTCCACGAACCAAGGGAGGCAGAGGTTTGCAAAGTTTGAAAGAACAGGGCCTGTCGGAATAATTATCCTTCACCCCTTTGAAGTCCGCTAGACTCAAGTCAGAAACGGAGGGATTTGTTATAGCTTGTCAAGATGGGGTTATAAATACCAGATGGTATAAAAAAACATCATGAAAGTGGACAGCCCCACAACGTACAGAGCATGACACAGCCAGCAAGAAACTATTATGCACATTCTCTACTTCCATCTGAGAGAGGTTTATGGTATAGACAAGGAACCAGTGTATCATATGTGCCTCTGGAATTGAAGCAGTTGTGGAAAATGGCATGGCTCGCATCTACTGGAACTATGCGATTCAAACAACTCGGCAGATCTACGCCATAAAGGTTTTTCCTCTCGAGCGGACAAGAAAAAAGAGACCATAGTTCAGAGCAATCCACATCTACTAGTGGTAACTTTACCTTAAAGCGATAATCCCTTTGTACTTGTAGTGATAATAATAATGTTTCGTTATTGTTTGTTAGGCAACATTGTTCGATAGATCGCTTCGGACAAATATCTTGTGTTTCTTACGCAGAAGCAATTCACCAAATAATAATTTTTTTATTTTATAGATATTTTCCAGAGTGTGGTAGGGAAATCCCAGAAGGAAACCATTCAATAATGAATATACCTCTCAAGGTATCCTTTAATAATTAATATAACGTTTTCTTCAAATATTTTATATTTCCGAAACAAGTGAGGGTATGAGAGATGTGAATAGACAAAAGAACATCCGCGCACAATGCTCCTGACTTCAAGTTGACGCTTCTTAAGATGTTTTTTAAATAGCTCCATAACATAAAAAGCCAAATATTGGTACATTTCTATTTTTTCTCGCTAGAGAATATTTATTTTTGACGCCCTTGTTCCTCGGAACACAGTGCTCATCAATTTGCCCAAATGTCTGTAATTTTCGAATTTTTGGCTGAAAATGGTCTTAAACGTTGGTTCGACCCACTGATCAAGAATCCGTGGTCAAAATTGATTCTGCCCGGCCGTCCGTTACCACGATAACTCTCGAACGGAATGATCTAGACAGTTGAAATTTTCAGAGTAGGTTTGGGAGATAAATATATAATAATATTTATTGCATAAACTTCATTATACAAATGGTAAGAGTTTGGTACACCAATCTTCCACTCCACCAAAATTGGTTCAAATCTCGGTTTAGTTCGTTATCGGGCAAAATCAGTGGTTTCAGTTCAGTATAGCATGATATTTTGCTAAAAATCGAAAGTTGAAAATGATATTGGAGGGAAATACTATAATTCGTTGATAATTCAGTTTGTCTCCATAATTCCATCATCTAGACAGATTAGAATAGAGGATATGGCATCTATGTTGATGAAATCCAGGGTTTGGGAGATAATATTTGATTTTAATTATCATTGTTTGCGGTTTGAAGGGTTTCAGTTGGCGCTCTTGCTCCTCGGAGCCGAGCGCTTATCAATTTGCCATATGCCTGATGGTTTCGAAGTAAAGAGATTTTTTTTTAAATTTTTATATTACAAATTTCAAATAATTTTTTTTTAAGATGTAGTTTCATTATAAGAATCTATTGAATGTACAAAGTATCTCCCATTCTAGAAAACAAAGTATGATTGAATGCAAAATGACCAATGAACTAACCTCAGCTATCGTAGAATTATTAGCGTGATAGGGTGATAATATATTGCCCTTGGATAATCCTTGATCATATTATGATGATGGAACTGCATACTTTGGTAAGTTAATTAAATTGGGTTCAGCATATCTCCAGTAAAAATAAAACTGGAATATTGGCAAAGGTTCAATTGATATACCTTTTATAATTTTCAACCTAAACGAGCATATGAAAACACAATCAAAAATATGGTTGGTTTTATTTATAGCCATCCAAAGCTCCCTTCGGATTTTTTTTTACAAATCTGGTTTGGCTATGAAGGCCAAAATTTTGAAATTGGACTGCCGAAATATTCCAGATGGTAATATAAATTTAGATTGATAGATTGTAATTATTCGGAACATATTAATTTTCGTTACCAAGCAACGGTAATTCACAGAATTTGACTGTATATTCGAATTCAACCCAATATTATTTCGCAAGTTTCTTGAAGTTAATTTCAATTCGAGCAGAAATGAAATATACAATTTTGAAAAAAAACTATATGCATCATGCTTATTTTGAAGCGAATTCCTCAAGGAGGAAAATCAGAGAAATCTAGGCCCCCAGATTTCCAACTCGATCAGTATCTAACTTCAAAACAATATGGCACATTACATAAATTACGTGAACATTCTTATCCGGAAGAAAAAAGAAACCGTATGAGGCCACGATGAACGTTTGCTGAATTTGGTTGAAAGTAATCCTATAATATCACCAAAAATGATATACAGGGTGTCCGGGGAATAACTGTACATACTCTTACCAGATATAGAGTTGGACTAGCTGATTACTGATTGACTATAAAAAAATTATTTCTGGATTTCCCTAGAAAGCTACAGGGTGATTTTCCAACTTCATGCAAATACTTAGACCATCATGAAATCCAAACTTATTGACGGATATTATTGAAACTTGGGAGGTTATTGGCACATGCTAAGGTCGAGTCAGAAAGATATCAATTATTTCATTATTCCAGGTCCGGACTAATTAATCTTCATTTAAAGTGTTCAGGGTAAAAAAAACACTTTGTATTTCGAATTACAAATAATTGATTCGCTTTTTAGAAAGAAGCTAAATTATGCTTCAATTTGTGGTATCGCTTAAAGTTGTTACATCAACAATTATTTTGTTATGAATTTTTGAATTTGGATAAAGTTCGAAAAATTGAATTTTTCACCATGAAGAGAACTGAAAATCTCATGTTTGAATATAAAATGCGAAACTTTTAGTAGAAAATTAGTAAAAAATAGTAGAAATTTCCAAAAAAGTTCAGAGCTTTAATGAGGACATTCCATAACGAAACAATAACAAATGAAAGAAACTAAAATACCTACAATAAAGAGTACCTAATAAAAATGAAAATAGGAACTAATGAATTGCTGAGTCAACGTTATTTCAGAAGTGGTTCGAAATGAAAACCATTAGCTCGTATACATTTCTCTTGCCGAATTTTCAAATTGGATACAGCCTTGCGAATCATGTTTTATCTTGCAGGAAATTTTATTTCTGTGCATTTTTGAGCTCGAATCTTGGAATCTAGTAAGATATTTTGTAACATTCTCCCTATCTGATAATCATATCTTCTTTTTCTCAGAGTACTTCATAATATTTAATATTGAATAAGTGAACTTTAAAGAAATAGACTAACAAATTCAAAAATCACTACTCATACTCCTCGATTTACTAATTCAGTTAGAGGTTTCTACATTGGAAGAAGTATCACTATGGTTTATATCTTTGTTGTCGAACACCCGGTATACATACGAATAATTTTGAAATATGCTTATGTATACCCTATACAATTCACCAATTTTCTTTTTCGAAATATACCTTCATTAACTCCATCGCAATGAGATCCGCGTCTGGGGTGGCCACCCAGTATATCAACAAATTATTATAGTCTTCCTCACCTTCGGTGACTTTTTTAAGAAAATTTATTATTTATTTTCGACCTCCACAAGATGACTAAGTCCTGTTCAGGTAAATAAATTAAAATTTTCGAACTTTATCCAAATTCAAAAATTCATAAAAAAATAAATGTTGATGTGACAACTTCAAGAGATACCACACATTGAAGCATAATTTAGCTTCTTTCTAGAAAGCGAATCAATTATTTGTAATTCGAAATACAAAGTGTTTTTTTTTACCGTGAACACTTCAAATGAAGATTAATTAGTCCGGCCCTGGAATAATGAAATAATTGATATCTTTCTGACTCGACTTTAGCATGTGCCAATAACCTCCCAAGTTTCAATAATATCCGTCAATAAGTTTAGATTTTATGATGGTCTAAGTATTTCCATGAAGTTGGAAAATCACCCTGTAGCTTTCTAGGGAAATCCCGAAATGAATTTTTTATAGTCAATCAGTAATCAGCTATTCCAACTCTATATCTGGTAAGAGTATGTACAGTTATTCCCCGGACACCCTGTATAATCACCCCAGTGTGAACAGAATTTAATCGACTGTATATAAGTTCTAAAGAGCAATCACCACCATCCATATCATTTCCAAAAATTTCAAGAATTAGAAGAAGGTGATTGCAGTAAAAGAAACTAATTCTTTAAATTCATTCCACCTTTCATTCTATTCCTCAATGAAACAACGTTTCATAGCGATGGATTTTTTAACAAAAAAAAAATTATGTGGTGTGGCAAAGAAATAATCCACATTCTTCGGTATCAATGAATAGTCAAAATAAGTATTCAGTCAATGTTTGGGCGGGATTGAAGGACGTATTCTTCATCGGATTTTTTATTCCCCTGAAACATTGAATGGAATGGCTTCTATCAATTCCTACCAGATCTCATGGAAAATATTCCTTTGAGTCAATTTAGTGATATTTGGTACCAACTTTATAGTTACCCTGCGCACACAGTCAGGAGACAGGATTGTACGTGAGTTTCTAGACACCCAATAGACCACATTAGTTAGGTTAGAATCATTCTCTTGGCCGGAGATCCATATTCAAATTTTTTTAACATGGGAGTCGTATGAAGGTTCAACTTTGAGATGAAACCACCTAATTAAAAGATAATGTTAGTACAGAGACATCAAATATTGGGTATCTTCATCATTAGTTCATGTTTTAATTTTCTTTCCACATCAAAATCTGCTTCTATTTATCCTTAAATTAAAATTGAAACCAGTGTAGTTCGAAAGATTTCCGTATGTCGTAGATGACTTCTGTTGTGCGTCATAAAGTGGCCGATTTAAGGGTTATGTTATTATTTTTAACTGATTTCGAGTGAACGAAGACATACGTCAATCGAATTTGATGAACACAGTATTCATTAATTATTTCGGAAATATACAATAAATTTTGTTATGAAAACTTCTTTCTAGATTGTTGACAAAGGTTCACCGAATCTGTTTCAACTGGAATAAACCTTAAGAAATTAGCCAAAGTATCTAAAAAAATTGGTTCAAGCCCTGTGGACAGGAGCTTTTTGGCGCTCTTGTTCAAACAGACAAATTATATCTCCGAAAGTATTGGTTTCTCAGAGTTGGGAATTATATCAATGGATTCCTATGATAGAACTGCATCATGAAAGAAAATAAATTTAAAAAAAGTGTCGTTTAAGAAAAATGCTTCGAAAATTATCTTTAAAAAAAAGAAAAATCTACAATGCTTCAATGCTTTAAAAATTGTCATTAAATTTATTTATCAAGATTAAAGGAGCAATCTGCAATGATTAAACCTCATGGAATGAGTTGTTGCAACTTACACGGTTGCACACGGTACATAGTTTTCACAACTCGAAATACCTAAGGAAAGTATCATCGACATGTCTACAGCAAGGTTGGAGACAATCATAGCAGATTGTCCATTTATTCCTGATATTTGATTAGGTAGTGGATTATGAACAAATTATTTTAATAATTCAAAATATATTAATAACGTCCTATCCTCTTTTCATAATTTGAAATTTAATAGTTCATACCACTAACACATTCTTTTCTGTATTATGAACCTTAACTCAAGAAAAAATGATTGATACACAAACGAAGATCCATATTCCAGAATTTTTTTGCAAGCAACATTATGAAAATACTGTAGGTATATAGGCAATTTAGAAAAAGAATCATTGATCATGTGTGCATGAATACGCGAATAAATTCGGCTCGATAAATATTGCTAATAAGTGGTGAAAGACTTCATAAGATTAGATGAAAGTTATAGTGGGTGAAATTTAAAAAAATCGTGCACCCGGAATGAAAACTATTGTGTAATATCCATGGAAATTACGAGAGTAAATTGAAGGAACAAACAACTAACAAACCGAGAATTCCATAAGGAGATAAGAAACGGAGATAAATCAACAGACATCTGTGACAGTAAACAAACGATTGAGAGGCGAAGGACTGCGACTTTTCGAATAGATAAATCAACAGACATCTGTGACAGTAAAAAAGCGATTGAGAGGCGAAGGACTGCGACTTTTCGAATAGATAATATACCTAAGTGACGAGAATTAAAATGGCTGGAAGTCTAACGTGCATAGTATGCAATAAAACCATAGGAAAAAGTGGATATAAGATCCAATGTCGCGGAATATGCAATGGATGGGCCCATCTTGGATGTACGGAGATTACTAAAGAAGACATTGCTGGAAAGAAGAAATTGGAGTGGATGTGTAAGAACTGCGAAACACTGGAAGACCTGGAGGATACAGTGGAGGAGTCTCTAGAGGAGCTTACCGAAAAATTGCAGAGAAAGAGAAGAAGTCTAGATAAGGGGAAGAAGGAAGAAGAAGGAAGTAACGTAGAAAGAATGTTCAAGCAGATCCTGAAAAAGATTGAAACTCTCGAAGTGGCGGTTACCTTCAATAGCAATACAATGGATGAAATATTGAAGGCTATGGAGGAGATGAAACGAGAAAACAAAGACCTAAGAAAGAGACAACACAACATGGAAATCACTATCGAGAAAATGGAAAAAGAATTAAATGGCTTGAAAGAACAGGCCTTACAAAACGCTGCTGCATCTGATGCCCAAAATAGAAGGAAAAATATTATTCTAGTAGGGTTAAAAAGGAAGGAGGAAGTAGTTACAGTCTTCAATAAGCTCGAAGTCAAAGTCCCGGAGAATGAAATGAAGATGAGACAGTTACCATCGAAAAATATGATAAAACCAATTTTGATCTCTTTTGAAGAAGAAAAGACCAAGAACATGGTAATACAACAGCGAAAGGTGAAGGGAGTTTTAAGTTCAAAGAGCATGGGATTGGAAGGAGATGACAGAAGGATATACATAAATGAAGATTTGCCAAAAGAAACACAGGACTTACTAAAAAAGGCGAAAGAGCTGAAGAATTCAGGATACAGGTACATTTGGTCAAGGGGAAACAAGGTTTTCTGTAGGAAGGGTGACTGCACGAAAATAGTTCATGTTCAAAATATTAATCAAGTTGAAGAAATCAAAACACGGGGTTAGGGTGAACATATTCATTGATACCATAACGCATGGATGATTTTGTGAGGAACTATCAATTAAGGCAACCGTATACCAGAAATGTTAAAATCACAGAGGAACTCAATCTACTTATCAATAGAGAAAACCATAGTAATTTTAGAATTTTACATAATAATATAAGAAGTATAGATAAAAATTTTGATGAGTTTAATGTTGTTGTATCACAGTTAAAGTTTGATATAGATTGCATAGTTCTGTCGGAAACATGGAAATTAAGGGATCCTAATCAGTATGAAATGGATGGATATAACATAGTATACAATAATGGTGAATTGAATCAGAATGATGGAGTGGTTGTGTTTGTAAAGAACAATTTGCAATATAATTTTGACATAGTACAAGTGGGAGAAATAAAAGTTGTAGTAGTCAACCTAACAAAGCTTAATAAAAACATACAGATCATCGCTTTGTACAGATCTCCAAGTACATCTGTGGAGAAATTTAATAGGAATCTCTCAATGCTACTGGACTCCTGCAATAAAAGAAATAATAAAAAGAATAGTATATCCTTCTTTATTGGCGATTTCAATATAGACATTCTAGAAAATCAGGCAGATACAGATGAATACCTTAATATTATGGGTGAATACGGATATACGTCAATGATAAACGATTTTACTAGAGTAACAGTCAATACAAAATCATGCATTGACCACATCTTTGTCAGCTCTGATGATGATTTAGAAACGTACTTTCCTGCTATACTACATACGACCGTGACCGACCATTATTCAACCTTCATAGAGCTCTCCTCAGAAACATCTGTAAATACAGGTTCAAATGAATCATCTCGCGGAAAAAAATACATTAATTATAAACAGATGATGAGAATACTTGAAGAGCAAAAATGGGAAAAAATATATGAAACTAGTGAAGTAGATCAGTCGTGGCTATTATTTATAGAAAAATTACAGGAAATTATTGAGAGTTGCTCAATGGTAGTAAAAATAAAACGCTGCGATAGAAAGAGGAAACCATGGATCACAAACGGACTTGTAAATGCTATTAAAACTAAAAACCATTTGTATAAATATGCCTTAAATAATCCCAACAACCCTGAACTCTTAAGGAAATTTAAAACACACAAAAATAAGCTGGAAGAACTACTGAAATGCGCGAAAAAAACTTATTATCGAAAAGAAATAGAAAAAAACCAAAACTATTCAAGAGGTCTCTGGAAAATAGTAAATAGTAAAAAACAAGAAAATAAGATTGTAAAAATAAAGAGTGAAAATGGAGAGATGTTGGAGGGAGACGGAGTGATAGCAGAAGAATTCAATAAATACTTTATAAACGTTGCGACGAGACTAGCGGAGAAATTCCCTTTACATGAAGATCACATGCCGAAAGCAACCTATAAGCATTGCAACTCCATTGTTTATTTTGACACAGATGAAATAGAAGTGAGAAACGTCATTAAAGAATTGAAAAAACACAAAGCACCCGGACTGGACACCATCAAAGCAGAAACCTTGAAACTCATATCCACTCACATCGAAGAACCATTAACATATCTTATCAACAATAGTATCAGAAAAGGAATATTCCCGAACATCCTGAAATCCGCCGTGGTAATACCATTATATAAATCTTCAGACCGTGCAGAACTAAAGAACTATAGACCTATATCCTTAATATCATCAATTGCGAAAATATTCGAAAAAATTTTATACAAACGTACTATTTCTTTCATAGAAAAGCACAAGATATTGGCCAAAAATCAATTTGGGTTCCAAAAGAATAGATCAACACAGGCTGCCATCAATACTCTAGTAGAATTGATCACTGAAGCCATGGATAGTAGGGTACCAGCAGTATGCATATTCGTTGACCTGGCGAAGGCATTTGATACTGTTAATCACGAAATACTGTTGCAAACATTGGAAAATATGGGATGGAGAGGAGAAGCATTTAATTTAATCAAGAGCTATCTGGAAGGACGTAAACAAAAAGTCAGAATAGGGAAAATGTTAAGCAAAGAAGAAACAATTACATGTGGAGTGCCTCAGGGGACAATTTTGGGTCCCATCCTTTTTCTACTCTATATAAATGAATTGTTCGCCTTGAATCCTGAAATTGTAAGTTTTGCTGATGACACAGTGGTCTGCTTCACCGCGCCGACGTGGAACCAATTAAAAGTAAAAACTGAGGAAAAATTTGCTAGAGAAGTCGAATTTTTTGAAAGAAAAAAATTGACAGTTAACATGGATATAACTAAATTTATGTCATTTACGAGTCTTACAACTGGAAAACCCCCATTTGATACGTTATGCATAAAAACAAGCAGATATTCTTTTCAAATACAGAGTACAGAATCTATCAAATACTTAGGGATAATGATGGACTGCCACCTTCGATGGAATGAACAAGCCTATCTTGTAATCAAGAAAATAAGATTTGGTACTAGGTAAATTCAAAACTTTAAGACACATATGTGAGCAAGACGAAATGACAAGAGTATATCAGGCACTGGTTGAGCCGCATTTGAATTATGCTATACTATCATGGGGAGGGATAGCAGACTCGCATTATAAAGGGATTGAAGTAGCTCAAAAATGGGTGTTAAAAATTATGTACCATAAGCCGATTACTTACCCAACAGAAAATCTGTACAAGTTGTCAAACATGTTTACTGTGCGTCAACTATACGCCCGTGCCCTTCTGATGTACCAACATCAACTACATGCACCTACAAAAAATAGAAAAGATATGAGATCTCCCAACATCCCTTTACCTAAACCTAAGAAGACTATTGGTTTAAAATCGCATACTTACCTGGCACCTTTACTTTACAATATACTTCCAATGAAAATCAAAGAAACTAAGGCCAAATCAACGTTTAATAAGAAAATAAAAAAATGGATTCGAAGCAAGCCAACATCGTTCTGGTATACGTTCACAAATAGAAATAATTTCGTTTAAAACTAGCTGTGTGTGAAGAATTGATTTGATTAAGCATTATAGTTTTTTTTTTTTTTTTTGAATTTGTATTATTATTTTTTTTTTTAAGGTGTACTGCCCACGTACAAGTTTCGAACTTTTGTGGGAAACTAAATGTTTATTTGTTTAATATAAAATACTTTCGTTATGTATGATGTTTTTGGGTGACAAATAAACATTATTATTATTATTTATTATTAGGAACATGGTCTCACTACCACTACTTAAGGAAGTAAAAGGTAATATTAACCTCAGTGGTCAACGAACAGTAATTTCTTTTCATGATTCCATTATGTTCTTGTTTCCTATTGCCTCCATAAACTACATCAAAACAGTCTTGTATATATTCACACATTCAAGAATCGAATACTTGCTTTCCAATAGAAAATATACGAATTGACAATCTCTAATAGCTAGAAAAGATGACATTTATGAATAGTTACACAGACAGATTCTGTGAATACATAGAACTTACGATGTAATATTGAAACTTTGAAACATCATATCTCCGAAAGTATTAGCTTGTTAGAGTTGAAAATGATGACAGTGGATTCTTATGATGAAACTGCATCTTGAATAAATTTGAATTAAAAAGTTGTAGTGTTAAAACAAATTTTTTTTTTTCGTTACTCCGAAACTATCAGACCCATTTCGCCCAATAACGAACTTAACCGAGATAGTTATCCCTCAAATCTCCTCTAAAAATTTCAACTCTCTAGCTCATTCCGTACGAGAGTTATCGTGTTAACGGCCGGCCGGACAGAATCGATTCCGGCCACGGATTCTTGATCAGTGAGTCGAACCAAATCGTTTAAGACCATTTTTAGCCAAAAATTCGAGAATTACAGACATTTGATCAAATTCATAAGCACTCTATTCCGAGGAACAAGAGCGCCAAAAAGGTGAGAAATTTGCGTAAATTTTAGGTCCATAAGAAATGAATGGGGAATTCAGTGCTCGTAATTGAAAATTCTCGCATAACCTAACTAATGTGGTCTATATATACCCACGACGATGGATTTTGTTCGGTTTGGACCTGTTGCAAGGCCTCTAGGTTCTCTAGGTCTAACACTATTGGATTTTTATTTCTGGGCTCATATGAAAAGTCTGGTCTACGACAAGAGAGTTCCAGTGGAATCTAAAGGATTTATTGAACGAACGGAATCAGATGACCAGGAAATTCTTCAAAATCAAGGAATCATTGGTTCAGTGGTTAACAGTGTGGTGAAAAGATGGCGAGTGTGTGTTCCAAAGAATGGAAATATTTTTGAGACTGAATTATAATCAAGAAAGTCGTAGCTCAGCAAGAAAACTCCTCGGAATAAATTAGAGTACGCCACTGGATTGCCATCAACAAAATGTCTAATGTATAATGTTTTCATTTTAACATCGTAGCACAAACAGGAACGGAGATAATGACCAATATTGAAATCGCACAAATTTCAATTTTGGCCTATAACTCGAAAACAGAAGAAGAACGCAGTGTGCCGTTTATTTTCCTCTATCTTTTAGGGTTCAAAAGTTATAGTTCAGGTATCACCAATATTTTGTACACCCTGTATACCAAGCATACATGAAAACCTTCTCGCTCATCTTTATCCAGTTGTAAAAAACAATAAACCATTAGTTGATGAAAACAGAGCATTCTTGAAAAAATGATGGAATAATAGATCGACAAATTAATTAATTGGCTCAGTGGGGGAGTAATTGACTTGGTAACGGAAGCCCCAAGTTCAATTCCGAGGCTATGAAATAAATTTTCTAGTCACGGTAATCGCCATCATTCACTGTTGGGTCAAAAATTAACAGTGCTATCCCTGAGGTGCCGTAAGGACACAGTAGCTAAGCCAACACAGAACACAACTGGTTCTTCTTACTCGCTTAAGCTCTTCGAGAGCTTATGAGCGGTCTCCTTTAGGAAGACCTAGGAGGATCAGCATTATAATATACAATATAATACAATATATCATATTCATGTTGGCTTCCATTTAGGTCACTGCAAATGGAACCAAAATTGCCGTAAAATTGCATGAAAAATTGCCTGAAAATTAACGTCTAGCAAGCGCCATTGTACTATTTCGCATTCAAAACGTTTAGGCTTGACTACGATATGGAATATACAGGGTGGTCCAGATCTTAACCAAGAAATTTTAACCACGTATTCTACGTCGAAAATAAGCCCTAGTTTGTCATACAAACATATGTCGAGAAATGCTTCCTCTCCAAGATACAGGGTGTTAAAATTACAGAAAAAAAAATGTTTTTTATTAATAACTTTTACACTTTTTGAAATATTTCTAATAAATTTGGGACATAGGTTTTAAGGATCAAGGAGCACTGTTTGACGGAATAATTTATTGTTTATTCTACCAGTGGCGTCCGCACTGCATCGAGACTGAATATTTTCAGACAAAAAAATGATACGCCACTGGTTTTTCCAACATTAATGTTAGGTTTCACGAAGCTTCGATTAGCTTAATCGTGGATTTAATTCGATGGTGGTATGAAAAATGAACTGAAAATCGACATAGAATCGCACTAATTCGGCAATTAAGAGCTGTCAAAGCTTTGTGAAACCCAATGTAAAAATTACTCTTGAAATCCTTATTTAATATGGAGCAAATTCATTCTCTTGCGTTTTTGACATCCGAGGCACCGTTTCCGAGTAAAAAAATTAAACACATTCTCATGCATGAGGAAATCGCTAAAATTTGATATGGTACATAATAATAATAAGACTATCTTTGTAAACGAAACGTATAATTACAAAAAAAATAAGCGTTAATAGCCACACTCAATTATGAATTTTAAGAAGGTGTTCGAAGTAAAAGAAAGAAAAACATTTTTTTTCCAAAAAATTTTAACACCCTGTATCTCAAAGAGGAAGCATTTCCCGACATAACCAAGACAAACCAGAGCTTATTTTTGACGTAGAATACGTGGTTAAAATTTCTTGGTTAAGATCTGGACCACCCTGTATTCACATTTTTTGGACCGTGGCACAAAGGTATAGTCCGTTTATTCCAACCTTTCGCGATATCGATATTTTTATGGTTAATCAATTCGACAAATTACTGTTCAATTTGACATTAATGGTTAGTACCTAGAAATGATAGAGAACGGAAAGGGGGAAAATAGGGATTTTATCGGCGATAATAATTTTCCCGAGGAGCGAACCTTGCTAATCGACTAGATGCATTACATCCCTTAACCTGAATTTTAACACAAATTCCAACCCATTTCCGAGAAATCATACACAGGCTCTTTCACCGGACCAGTCATAAGAATATCTACATAAAATGCGATTCATTAGGTATGCAGCCATTTTTAGCCATATTATTCCTTGGAACAGAGTGCTTATAAATTTGCCCGAATGTCTGTAATTTTCGAATTTTTAGATGAAAATGGTATTAAATGGATTCGGCTCGACCCACTAATCAAGAATCCTTGGTCAAAATCGATTCTGTCTGGCCGTCAGGCCGTTAACACGATAACTCTCGAACGGAATAAGCTGGATAGTAGAAATTTTTGGAGTACGTTTGGGAGATAAAGATCTCAGTTCATTTCTTTACTGGGCAAATTCGAGAAAGGGAAAAAAAATTTTTAAATCACAAATTTCAAATTAATTTTTTTTAAGATGAACCTTCATCATAAGGATTTAAATATATCATTTTCAACTCTAACAAGCTAATACTTGAGATATAATTTTTCCACATTTCAAAAATAAATAATCATTCTATGAATTCCCAGAATGCTGTAATCGAAAATTAATGTCCGTATTTATATCTATGAATTTCATGAACTGTGTTAATACATGTCATCTTATCCACCGATAAGAGACATTATTTCTGGTTCTATTCAAAATTCGTTGCTCACGATATGAAATACCTCCTGTTCTAGAAAACAAAGTATGGTTGAATGCAATATGACCAATGTAATAGCTATCGTAGAATTATGAGGATCATAGGATATTATAAGTTTTGGGTGATAATATAATGGCCTTGGATAATCCATATGATGATGAAAATATATACTTTGGTAAGTTAAACGAATTGGGTTCAGAGTATCCCTAGTTAAAACAAAACTGGAATATTCGCTAAGTTTCAATTGATATAATATAATTTTCAGAGTATAATTGAGGAATGAATATCTTGGATGAGTTCGTTATTGGGTAGAATCAGTCTGTTGGTTTTGGAATAATAATTTTTGGCACTTTGTTTTAAATGACTATTTTTTGAGTTTATTTTCTTGTAAGCTGCAGTTATATCATAAGAATCCATTGATATCATTCCCATCTCTAAGAAACCAATGCTTTCAAAGAGCGCCTAAGCCCCTGTCCACACAGCTTTTCCACTTTTTTCTCTTGACATTTATACTTTGTCGATTGATAAAAAAAATGAGGTTCCTAAATAAAGTCTAAAATATTCAAGCACTGACTAGAAGTCAGGTGCTTTCGCAAGCTTGTTTTTTCGTGTATACAAATATTGGGAAAATAAAATTCGTCTTCAAGGCTTGAAATTTCGCAGAAGTTTGCACGTTAGTATGCAACAACTGAATACCAAGTTTTAATTCAATCGGATCTGTATTATATTAGTTATTGTGGAAATAACAACATTTCAGATGGGTATAATTGTCGGTGTTTTTCGCGCTCTTGTTCCTCGGAACAGAGTGCTTATTAATTTGCCCGGAATGGGCTAGACAGTTGAAATGTTCAGAATAGGTTTAAGAGATAAATATCTAGGCTAAGTTATTGGGCCCGGTGGTTTCAGAGTAAGAGTCATAGACCTAAGTTTTGAATTTTTTCAATTATGAAAATTCATGAAAATTGACGCACAGAGGCCAAATTGAAAAAATGTTACAGCACGCGGTGTTCCCAAGCGGTCACCGATGCAAATACTTACCGCTACCGACGCTGCTTGGCGTCAGTGTTCGGAAGATATATATAGCATATTCAGTATGGTAATGCCGCGAACATTATTTCTTCCTCTGCAGTTATATTTATGATGCAGTTCTATTTATGCAAGATTGCGAAATGTTCCTATCACATCCGAAAATGTCAAAAGATTATATATATATATTCGAGAATTCAAAAGATGATAGTAATTATTTCCGAAATTAGTATCCCAAAATTTAAAATTCATTTCTAGGACATGTACAAGCCATCTCAAGATTCTTGAGCATATTATGATGATGTGGTTTTTGGCAATCCTGTGCTAATTTTTTATAGAACGAATAATTCTGGGAACATAAAGTTGATATCTTTACTAGTTTCGTAGCTATAGTTGTTCACCTAACTACCGAGCTTCAATTCGATCAGATCTGTATTTACAAGTAATTAGGAAAACAAAATTTGAGATTTCTTTAACTCAACGTTGGATTTGGCCCATTAACGAACTTAGCCTGCACATTCGTCGAGTGAACGGCGAACGAACAGGTGTTCATGAGATCAATAAAGCAAAATACATTACTGGTGTGAGTTTGTCCAGTTTTCAAAAGTTGGAAACAATCGAAAAAAAAATTGTGTATAAGAACTTTGTGGATCCGACTGTGAATGCAGTGATTTATAGTTAAAAATTTGAATTTTCAACGGTTATACCGATTCAACAATATCGGAGAAATCTCCGAGAACGATATGGAAATTGTTTATTTTGCATATCCATATGACCACATCTGCATGTGTCAGCGAATTCCGAGTAATCTAAAGGCTACCACACAGTCACATATTTGATTGAGAATGCCAAACGAAGTAGAACAAATTTCAGAGGAGATACGAGGTACCAAAAGGGAAGTGAAAGAAATTAAAAATTGTATTTTCGCATTTTCGCATTAATATTGTGAACATCTGGTGAGGAGGATGTACTTGTGAACCACAGTGAAGTGAAAGTAACTTTTCTCGAGACTTGGAGAATTGAAACTGCTGAAAGTGCTATATCAGGTAGTGTAAACTACCGGGATAAACGTGAGCTAATTTAACTTTGTTGAGATTACTTTATAAACAAGATTCGATCATTTTCATTCAGATTCGACATTTTATTCTGAATTCACGTTCAGCTGGAAACATCTGGCATAGTTTACAATTCTGTATATCTCATCGATGGTGATTATTCCTAATCACTGATCGCAAGATAAGGGCCAGACGGTGTGATTGAAGGGGATTCCGTTTGTCTAACCATCTGTTTTGATTTTTCCTTTTAACCGCGGCCTACCTGTGTTTGTTGATGAAAGTCTCTTACATAGGCCCGTAAGAGTGAAGCGTGTGTGTCCCGTCCTAATTTTCCTACCAGCGTGTACCAAAAATTCCTCCCTGATTAGAGCACTTATTGTTTTTCCGGTGTTTGGAGAATTTTTCGTGTTTCTTTTTCGAATATTGCACTTGAGGATTCCAGTGAATAACAAGCTAACTATGAATGAAACAGCGCTCGAGACAATTTTACAAGAGATGAAAAGAAATAAAGACGAATTGAAAAATACAATACTGGCTAGTGAAACTAGATTGCTATTACAAATTGAGAGCTTGAAGAGCAGAATTACAATTCTAGAGGAAGATAACGAACATCTGAGGGAAAAAGTTGAATCTCTGGAGAGGGGGAGGAAATCAAATAACATAGTTTTGTTCGGGTTGGATCTGGAACCTAAGCATATTACAACTGATTTTGTTGTTGATAAACTAAGTACAGTGTTAAAAGTAAATATTGAGAAGTCACACATAAATAATATCGTAAGTTTGGGAAGGTCAGAGGGTTGTCCTGTGAAAGTAGAGTTCATCTCTCACCTCAAGAAGGGTGAAATATTCCGTAACCTGAAACATCTGAAAGGATCTGGGATATTTGTTGAGAACGATTACACTAAGGCTCAACTTGAGGAACGGAGGATATTGAGAAGACATCTACGATTTGGGAAGGAGAAAAACAAGAATTGTTTTATTAGGAGGAATAGACTTGTGGTGGATGGAACTGAATACTCTGCTGCACAATTAATGCAATTGGAGATTACTCAACAGGAACAACCGATCAGTGAAGAAGATACAGAGGCCAACTAGGACAGCGGCATCAAAACCCGCCAGTTACGCCGTTTAAGCCCAGCCGAGAACCCTAAATTGTTTTGTTTTATTCGCAGGTTCGTCCCTTACGAAGAAAATTATATTTGCTCCTTTGTTTGGTCGTTGAATGTTAGTTACCTAAATTTTATCTCTGTTTATACCCCAATATTCTGTTGATGTTGTTTGTTATTTTGGGTTTTAGGTTTTATCTGTACATATTTGATGGATTTTTTTATGATAGAATATTTATTGATTTTATTTATACATATTCGATTCATTTTATTTATACAGTATATTGTATTTATTCATATTTATAACGGTTTCTGTCCTCCGTGTACATATTCGAATCATTTTATTTATACATATTTGTTTATATTTTATCCTAATTTATATTGTTCGTAACAGTTTCTGCCCACGTTCTGTTGCTATTTATTATAACATGGATGCCTTCATTAGAGAGTATAAGAGCGAAACAAGGGATACAAGAGTAATTTCAAAGATAGACGACTTCATCACATCGGTTCACATACCACTTAGAATATTAAATCTCAATATACGGAGCATTATGAAGAATTTCGACCAATTGATTTTGTTTCTGAGTAGATTTCCGAATGACTTTGAAATAATAGTACTTTCTGAAACTTTTATAATACATGATTTGGATTCTCTCAGTGTTAGAGGCTATGTAACGTTATACAATGAAGGTGATCTGAATAGGAATGATGGTGTGGTCGTCTACCTGAGAGAAACAGTGAATCATGCATATGAGATAAGGAACATCGGAAATATCAGGATACTGGAGGTGAGTGCTGTGGTGAATAATAGGGATATAATACTGGCGGCTGTATATAGATCACCCAGTACCTGTCCGAGCCAGTTCAATGTTGATTTCGACAACTATATTAGACATATGAGGAGGGGTGATATACAGGTGATAACAGGTGATATAAATATAGACTTACTCTCTGATTAAGATTTTTCTGAGGAATATAAGAACATATTCAGTAGTTATGGATTTGAGTCATACATCAACAAGTACACCCGTCCTGCAAGCAAGACATGCCTTGATCATTTTTTGGGTAAAACTTCACCAGCTGTTAACATAAATCCTTATATATTTCAGACTGATATTACAGATCATTACCCGACTGCTATCACATTGGACTGGGACCAAAATTCTAGAACAATAACGAAAACAAGTGAAATTAGGTACAGGCCATTCATTAACTACTCAGCACTCAGGACTGAACTGGAAAATCAAGAATGGAATGAATTCCATTCTCTGGAGGATATAGATGAAAAAACGAGGTATCTCATCGAGGGGATCAAAGCACTAATCCAGAAGAGTACAGTAAACATCAAAATAAAGAAGAATAAAAGACTTCGAAAGCCATGGATGACCCAAGCAGTCTTAGTCTCAGTGAAGCAAAGAGAACTCATGTATGATCGCTTAATGAGGTCACCAGATGACACTAATCTGAAAATTCAATATAATACTTATAGAAATAAATTAAATAAACTGATAAGACTCTCGAAAAAAATGTTTATACAGAAACAGATAGCTGATAATTCTAACCAGTCTTCGGCCCTGTGGAAATGTGTAGGTGAAATCTGCAATCGTTCCAGAGCCAAAACAAAAATTGAAAAAATTCATTGTATCAACGGTGACCTTGTTGAATCTGGAAAAGATATTGCAAATATTTTCAATCAGTATTATAGCAGATTAGGCCAAACCTATGCAGACAGAATAGTTGAACCTGAGAATTACTCCGAAAAAAGAAAATCTGTAAGAGAGTCTATGTACCTGCACCCCACAACCACAGACGAGGTGAACCGTGTTATTAAAGAATTAAAGGCAAAAAAATCTCCCGGCCATGGTGATATTCAAACGGAAACTCTGAGGAAAATCTCTGATCAAATAAAGGCTCCCCTAACGCATTTAATCAATAGTTGCTTTGATAGAGGATATTTTCCTAAGTGTCTAAAGGTCGGAATCATCAAACCAATATACAAGTCAGGAAATAGAACAGAGACGGGGAATTACAGACCAATTTCATTGATTTCCAATATCTCAAAAATTATTGAGAAGATTATCAAAATAAGGATTTTGAAATTTTGTGAAAAACATGACATAATATCAAGGCATCAATATGGGTTCATGGAGGGGAAATCTACAGATGATGCCATTCACCAACTGACTAAATATCTTTATGAATCACTTGATAACAGCAAACCATCTCTATGTGTGTTTGTTGACCTGTCGAAAGCTTTCGATACAGTGTGTCATGGAAAACTTTTGGAAAAGTTGAATAGCTACGGAATGCGAGGAACCTCAGTAAACTTTTGGAAAGCTTTCTTACAGGGCGAGAGCAGAGAGTTTGTATTGGGGAATACCTCAGCGATCCAATGCATGTCACATACGGAGTACCCCAGGGAACTGTTTTAGGACCGATTTTGTTCACTCTGTACATTAATAGTTTACTGGATTTAAAAACAAAAGGGAAAATCATTAGTTTTGCAGATGATACTGCGATATTTTATGAAGGGAAAACATGGCAACAACTTAAGTCCGAGGCAGAAAGCGACTTCGGGAATATAGAGAAATGGCTAAGATACAATAAGCTTACACTCAACTTGGAGAAAACAAAATACCTGCCATTCTCGTCATATTCTGATGGATTACCAAATATGGGACCTCTGCTTATAACCCCAAATTCTTGTATTCCCGAGGCTGAGTCGGTCACATACCTTGGGATCGTAATTGACCGACATCTGAGGTGGGACCTACAGATGGCAAATGTTGTCAAAAAATTAAGAGGGATGTTATTCAGGTTTAAACTCCTCAGAGACTATCTGGACATAAAACATTTGAATTTACTATATCATGCACTTGTGCAATCACAATTAGCATACGGGATAGTTGGCTGGGGAGGTGTGTGTGACACACATTTGGAGAGCCTGAACGTTATACACAGATGGATCTTGAGAGTGATGTTTAGGAGGCCTATGTTATATCCAAGTGACACTTTATATTTGGAGTCTAGGTTTTTTGATGTGAGACAGCTCTTTTGTATGTGTATCCTGTTGCGAACTAAAAGGCATAAGATTACGTCCATACCAGTCTCACATTGCTACAGCACAAGGAACAAGGATAACTTATTTTTTGTACCTCGTTGTTATAAAACCATAGGTCAATGACAATGTGAGTATCTATCGCCAAGAATATATGGTGTATTACCTCTAGAAATAAGGAAAATAAATAGTTTAACATAGTTCAAGAAGAGGATGAAATCTTGGATCACGGGATCGGGGAGAAAATTTTTTCATGACCTCCTGAATCAAATCCAATAACAGTGAGACAGAAACGTGTATGAGATTGTGGGAAATGGGCATAGGAATTGCAGTGAAGTAGTGGTAAAAAAAAATATAATAAAAAAAAAAAATAAATAAAGGAATAAATAAATTTAAAAAAAACATATATATGTTTTAATAGTTGTAATATTTGTACATGTAATGTAATCTACACAAGTATAATTTATCAAAAAATTGTTTATAGTTGTAAGTCAGATTAATACAAGGGAGTAAACATTCGGATGGACACGTACAAGTGATAGTTTCTAAAGCTTCTGTGGGATCCTTATTTATTCCAATTTGTTGGACTTAATTTTACAGAGTATGCATTGCATTTTAATTGTATCATTGTTTGATGAAAGGAATAAAATTATTATTATTATTATTATTATTATTTGTACTCCAACCCTACTCTGAAAATTTCAACTCTCTAACTTATTACGTTCGAGCGTAATCGTGCTGACGGTCGGACAGAATCATACATTTGGACGAATTGATAGGCACTCTGTTCAGTGTTCACAGAACAGCGCGCCAAAATTAAACGAATATTCCGTATCAATATTAGGTGACTTCATTTAAGTTTGATTGTGTGTATGTCCGAGGATACCAGAATCGCCGTAGGAACTTCGTCTTTTTGCCACTTCTAAATATGACATTTCGCGAATTATATTATTTTGATGAGTTCTACTTCCTTTTGAAAATAGCTCGCCCTTGAAAATACCATGCAAAAAATTCTCTTCGTTTCCATACTGCCGGATTCGGACTACAAAAAAATGTTCGTTATCAAGGTAACGATGAATCGTCTTGTGAGCAAAAGGATTCCAATGAGTCAATGGAAATAACATATACACAGCGTGTCAAAAAAGTAAGGTAATCGTCAATAATTCTTGTAAGAAGAATTATTAAGGAAAATCTTCGCACCCGTCGATTATTCATTTCAAGAGCAATTTATTTTATGCTTTTTGCGCGTATGTTCTGGGGAACATCGCGTTATCATTTTGCCCAAATGTCTGTAACTTTCGAATTTTTTTAAGAAAATAGTCTCAAACGATTTGGTTCGACTCCCCAATGAAGAATTCGATGTCAAATTTGATTCTGTCTGGCCGGCCGTCCAGCCGTTGCCACGATAACTTGAGAACGGAAAGAGCTAAAAATTGAAATTTTCAGGGTAGGTGGCGCATCTCAATACAACGGCCAAGTTCGTTAATGGGCATAATCGGCCTAATGGTTTCTGAGTAGTAATTTTGTTCTCAACCAATATAGATCTGATCGAATTGAAACTTGGTGAATAGTTGTAGAATATGAACCTAAGCACGTTTGTGAAATTTTGTGAGAATCGAATCGCTAGAAAATTATTAAAAAATTAATGAAAAATATTTTTGTTGTCACGATAACCTGAGAACGGAAATAGATAGCGGCTTGAAGATTTCAGGTTGGGTTGTGCATCTGAATGCGACATTTGAGTTTGTTTATGAGCATAATCGGCCAAACGGTTTTAGAGTTATAGCCATCTGATATTTGGTTGTTTTTTGTTCCTCATTCACTCAAAAAATACTGAACCGATTGAATTCAAACATGGTTATTAGTTGAAGAATGCCAACGCGAAAATTCTTGCAAAATTTCGTGAGGATAATGTTTGTAGGAAATTTTTTAAAAATCATTGAAAATTTAAAATTAAAAATATATATATATGTAACTATTCGTTTGAAATTGCTGAAATTTTGCAAAAACCTTCAGAACCTAACTATACTGCCAAGTTTCAAGTTTTAACACGATTGTTTAAATATTTTTGGAGATTCGAGCAGCCTTGTGTGAGTTCAGTAGATGGGTGACCGTTGCCTCGATAACTTTTGAACGAAAGGAGATAGGGGCTTGCAATTTTCAAGGTAGGTTGCGTATCCGAATGGGAGAGTTGAGTTCGTTTTTGGGCATAATCGGTCTAACGGTTTCCGAGTTATACCCACCTGGAATATTATTTCCTTGATAACTCAAGAAATAAATATTCGATCGAATTGAAGCTTGGTAACTAGTCGTAGAAAATCATCATAAAGACGTGTTTAAAATTTTGTGAGAATCGTACCCCTAAAAAATTTGCAAAAAATGACGAAAAAAAACTTTTAAGAACCGAACCCCAATGTTTCAAGCACTGGCGTGAAGTCAGAAGCTTTTGCGCGTATGTTCTATTGTCCATTCTTCTGTATTGGACACCCTTAATCAAATTTACCATGGTAAATTATGTTGTCCATTCTCCTCTATTGGACACTCTTAATTCGAATTTACCATGGTAAATTCGTGTGATGTGATAATTATTCTATCTATGAATTATTATAATATGATCTGTGTTGATACATTTAAACTTATTTTCCTGAGACATGATATGTCAAATTTTGATATTTAATGCCCATGGTTAATCCATATGATGATGGGAATGGTAATGGTAAGTTAATAATATTGAGTTCAGAATATCTCCAGTAAAAACAAAAACTGAAATATTGGGTAAATTTTCAATTGATATAATATAATTTTCAGAGTGGATTTGAGGAAAAAATATATCGTTCATCATAGAATTGAGGAACGAATATCTCGGATGAGTTTCTTGTTGGGTAGAATTGGTCAATTGGTTAAGGATTAATAATTTATGGCACTCTTGTTGAATTTAAATTCTTTTATGATGCTGGAATTTAATTTCTGCTATTATGAAGTTCTATCATTAGAATCCATTGATATAATTCCCAACTCTTACCAATACTTTCGAAGATATGATTTGTCAAAGTTTGAACAAGAGTGCCAAAGCTCCTGTCCACAGGGCTTGAACCAATTTTTTATTAAAACATTAGAAAATAACCAATTGGGTATGGTTACTCGCTCTTTGAAATCGACGAGTCTCCTATCAAGGATGGAAAATAATTTTAATGTATTGAATGTTCGAATTGAGCACCGTTGACTGCTTGACAATGTGCAAGCCGTTCTTCGAAACTCATCACTGAATTATTCGACGCAGCAACAGGTATTCTTCCGACTTCTTTCTGAATTTTATGCTGCAAGTCTTCCAAATTATCTGGCCGATTTTGTTAAACAGTACTCTTCAAATGGCCCCACAGAAAAAAGTCGAGTGGGTTTATATCTGGAGATCGGGGTGGCCATTCAACTGATCCTCTTTTACCAATCCACTTCTCAGTAAATGTGCGATTAAGATACCTCCTCACTTCAGTTCCATAATACAGAGGCGCACCATCTTGTTGGAACCAAATATTGTCAGCTACTTGTCGACCATTCACACCGGGAAAGAGATCAATGACTGCAGGTAATATTTGATTCCTCAGTAACTCTAGATAAGAGTCACTAGTCAAATTTCCTTCTATAAAAAAAGTTCCAATAATATGATGGTCAATTGTGCCCTACCACACATTTAATTTTTCGGGATGTTGGGTGTTAACTGTCTGCAACCAATGAGGATTTGCTGTGGACCAGAAGCGACAATTATGTCGATGGACAGACCCATTCAAGTAAATCGTAGCTTCATCCGTAAAAAGAATTCTCGATGAAAACATATCATCCTCATTGCATTTCTCCTGCTTCACAAAACTGCGCTCGTCGGTCGAAATCGTCATCAGATAATTCGTGTGTGCTTTGAATCCTGTATGGGTGAGACTTAGTTTTTCTAAGAGGATTATCAACTGACTGCTTACTCACTCATTGTTTCGGATTCTCTTCTATCCAAAGTATTATATTGTGGGCCTTATTACTACATGTCGTAGTTGAATATCTACCAGATTTTGGAGAGTTTTTAACATTTCCAGTTTGTTCGAAATATTTAACCACCTGAACCTGACAAACACTAGTTTTACTTTCTATCTTGATAACGCTCATTGAAAATTTCGTACACTTCTTCATAGGTCCGCTTGCAATACCTATGGCCCAGAAATATCAAGATTTCTATTTGCTGCTTTTCACTCAATTGATTCATGTTGAATGGATTATTCTCGGGGAATATGATATTATTCGAATAGGCAGTTCAGTTAGCAACTAAAACGATACCATACATTTTGTCATCTTTAGTTGATCTGTTAGATTAACGAAAGAATATTTTCTCAACAAAAACTAAAGTTTTTCTGGACCTCCTCACTTTGTTTAGAGAACACCTTCATGTGTATGCAAGCGACACCACCTTCCTTATCTGTTTATTGTTTTATTTGCGAATTAATACATTAATTCGCTGCTGTTTCCAACTTGTGTATACATTTTACTTTTCATCGTAACATTTTTATTGCAAGAATTTTTTTTCACATAACTGAATTCGTCATTGAAAGACTTTTGATGCGATATATCACAAGCAATATTTTTTCAATAGAAAAATAATGTTTAGGGTTAAGGGTGTAGATCCCCAACTACAAAACTGCATGCATTTCTCAAACTTCGAAAATAGAAATCGGCCGGTAGGAGGATATTTCTCAGTAAAAATATTGGTTCAAGCCCTGTGGACAGGAGTTTTCTGGCACTCTTGTTCAAACAGACAAATTATATCTCCGAAAGTATTGGTTTCTCAGAGTTGATAATTATATCACGTATTCTTATGATAGAATTGCATCATAAAGAATATTCCATTCAAATAATAGTTTATTTATCAAGATTAAATGAGCAATCTGAAAATGAGAACTGCACCATGGAAGAAATCAGATTAAAATACCTGAAATGAATTTGACTCTCTGTTATAGAACAGGATTACATATACGAGTATGAACACAGATCATATAATAAATTATAGATAGAATAATTATAGAATTCTGTGAAAATATACAAGTACGATTCATTATTGAAATTTCGAAAAATCATATCTCCGAAAGTATTAGCTTGTTTGAGTTGAAAATTATATCAATGGATTTTAGGGTGAAACAGCGTCTTAAAAAAAATGTATTTTGAAATTTGTTTGTTTGTTTTTCGTTTGTTTTTCAAGTTTGTTTTTCGTTACTCCGGAACCATCTCGCCTACTTTGGCCAATAGCAAACTCAACCGAGATATTTATCTCCCTAACCGACTCTGAAAATGTCAACTGCCCAGCTCATTCCGTTCGAGAGTTATTATAGAAACAAAATTTAAAAATTTTCAGATTTTTTTTTACACTTTACGGTTTTCCGATCAATAAAAAACTTCACATGCGTCTAAAGGTCATGATTCTACAATTTGATGCTAAATTTCAAATAGATCGAGTAATGGGTTTCGGAAATATTCACAAAAAACGATTTGATTAAAAACGGCCATAACTCCGAAACCGCTTGATGGATTTGGCGCGTTGACGATCTCGTCTGAGATATTTACGCTCCAAACCTACACTGCAAATTTCAATCCTCTAACTCCTTTCGTTCGAGAGTTATCTTGTTAACGGACGGCCGGACAGAATTGATTTTTGACTACGGATTCTTGATCAGTGAGTCGAACCAAATCATTTGATACCATTTTCAGCGAAAAATTCGAAAATTACAGATATTTGGGCAAATTGATAAGCACTCTGTTCCGAGAAACAAGAGCGCCAAAAATAGCTTAACAAATTATTTTTTCTGCCACACCTCTCAATGTGCATTCGAATGTTCTTTCATTTGATATATCACAATCCATATATTCCTATTTGAAAAAAACTGTAGGGGGGTGTGGAGCGTAAAGGGTGAGATATTTCAAATTCATACATAGGGAGAGCTGCTTTCGAAATTACAATTCTATGGATAATTAGTAAAAGAATAATGCTCCTATTGCAGTACTCACCAATCACAAATTGTAAATTATTTCCTAATTTTTAATAAAAAAAAATGGCACAACCAATTCTATTTTTAGTTACATCGCTGAATAGGTAATCAAATTACCTTTCATTATTTGATGTATCACAATCCATATATTCCCAATTGAAAAAATAAAGTATTGGGGTGAGAAATATCAAATTCAAAAAAGCACATGATAAATTGCTTTTGAAATTAAAAATCGACGGGTGCGAGGATTTTCCTTACTAATTCTTCGTACAAGAATTATTGTCGAGTTACGTTACATTTTGTGTATGTATGCTGTATATAAAACAGGCTAATATATCACGAATATGCAACAGAAAATATGTGAATGGAAATAAAACTAGTTACTCCAGTTTTCACGATATCCAGTACATAAATTCATATTTATACTCATGTATGGCAGACCCAACATGGTTTCACACAAACAATCCATAGAACATGCATCATTGGCACGAATTCCGTGCGTTAACTAAACAGATATCTAACATTCCCAAAGTATTTAGGACCGTAGGTGAATTAATTTAATTTTGAATACTGCCGCTGACACTTTATTTCAGCTGCCATGTTCTCAAGCCTTAACATAGATTGTACAACGATGTTTAATGTGTTTCTTCATAACTTCTTGATAACTTTGATTAATTGCTCTGTTCACACAGACTTCGTGCGCTGTGACGTGTGATAATGATCACTGGTTTATTTATGAAGTTGACCAGAATAACTGTTTCCCAGAACCGAATATTTCTTTTCGAGGGAGAACTGGATTATCATTTGCATGATCTCATAATTCATATAAAGCTTGATCCCAAATTGGATAATTTTTACAGCTCTAACCTGCTAGTGTTTCAGCCTAGCGGATTCGAACAAATTAGACTAAAAGGCACACGGTGAAATATTCATCGATTTTATCCATCAGCCAATATTTTCTCGTGATCCAGGCTGGTCATCTCATCGCTTGGTGTTGCCCCAAAGAGGAAAGCTTCATTCAGAGCAGTTACCTACCGGTTTCATGGATATTACCAATCATCAGCGTAACTTAACACATTGAATTATAAACAAAGGAGGTCTTGGAAACCTAAGCCCTATTGTTGTGAACTACTGGAGAGAAAAATCTCAACAGCGCCACCTTAGGAAATCCTTAGGAACTCCTTCCCTATGTGATGTGGAAACAGGAACTGCAAGGCAGAGTACCTATATGACACGATTGCAACATAAAATCGCTGGGTTTTGGTTGGTTAGAGAAAATCACATACCAGTGAACATAGAATAAGGTGAATAGTAGCTAATTGCTGATAACTAAAATACACATGGTGAAATATTCACCGATTTTAACAATAAAAAAAAAAAAAGCACTGACGTGTAGTCAGTACTCTTTGGCGCGCGTGTTCACGGTGGCTAATTTGAATTGAATGATGAGTACTTCAAGCTCAGTAGATAGAGCGAGCCGAAGATCTACCCAAAGGATAGTGGACACCATTCACTGTCGGTTCAAAAATTAACACTGCTGTATCTAAGCTGCCATCAGGATAGATTAACAAAGTTGGAAAAGAACACAAGTGACTCTCCTTAGTCGCACTAGCTCCTAGAAGATTTGGGAGGGTCAGTATAATCCTAATCATGTTAATCGCACGCGCGCCAAAGCAGATTGACTTTTTACACTTTTTCTTTCATTGTTAAGTCAATCTGCTTTTGCGCGCGTGCGATTAACATGATTAGGATTATACTGACCCTCCCAAATCTTCTAGGAGCTTGTGCGACTAAGGAGAGTCACTTGTGTTCTTTTCCAACTTTGTTAATCTATCCTGATGGCAGCTTAGATACAGCAGTGTTAATTTTTGAACCGACAGTGAATGGTGTCCACTATCCTTTGGGTAGATCTTCGGCTCGCTCTATCTACTGAGCTTGAAGTACTCATCATTCAATTCAAATTAGCCACCGTGAACACGCGCGCCAAAGAGTACTGACTACACGTCAGTGCTTTTTTTTTTTTTCAAGTTCCTTTAAAAAATATAGCTATCAATACAGTTTGGCTGTTGGCTTTACCGTGGATCGAAAAAAAATGCGGTTGTGGGACCTCCGTTTGGAACGCAATTGCCTCTTCTCCAAATCCGAACGTATTTTAATATAGATCTACCGAATATAGTTATTTATAAATTCGCCTCAGGGCCACCATACAGACATTTCAACTCGGAAACAATGCTATTTCCCCCAAACTGACTTGTGTCCGTGCACTGAATTGACATGAATATTCTTTTAAAACCTCACAATATCGGCTCATTGCTTCCAACATAACCCAAACAACCCAAAACCATTCACTTCTCATCTACGCAAGCGCAATATACTCGTGCCTGCAAGTCCTCCCAAAATTACATACCTCACAAAAAACTCCGATTCTCCAACACTAGTGGTTCAGGAGATATCGCTTCTTGAATCCACTCATGCGCAGACCCACACCAGGGGATTCTATAGAGGAATAGCATCCGCCACCCAAAAATCCTAATCCTCTCTGACGAAAGCACCAGCAGTTAAATCACTGATGGTCTGCTCATGCGCATAACGAAAAATGCCCGTAAGGGGTAACATCAATTTCGAAATTAGCCCCAGGGCCACGATACGGACACTTTAACTCGGAAACAACGCTACATCCCCCAATCTGACATGTCCTTGCACTGAATTGCCATGAATATTCTTTTAAAACCTCAAAATATCGGGTCAGCACTCCCAACATAACCCATACAACCCAAAAACAGTCACTTCTCTTCTGCGCATGCGCAATCTACTTGCGGCTGAAAGTCCTCCCAAAATCACACACCATACAGAAAACTCCGATTCTCCAACACTAGTGGTTCAGGAGATATCGCCTCTTGAATCCACGCATGCGCAGACCCTCACCAAGGGATTCTGTAGATGAATAGCATCCGCCACCCCAAAACCCCAATCCTCTCTGACGAAAACTTCAGCAGTTAAATCACTGATTGTCTGCTCATGCGCATAACGAAAAATGCCCGTAAGGGGTAACATCAATTTCAAAATTGGCCCCAGGGCCACGGTATGCACACTTCAACTAGGAAACAACGGTATTTCCCCCAAACTGACTAGTGTCCGAGCACTGAATTGCTATGAATATTCTTTTAAAACCTCACAATATCGACTCAGCACTCCCAACATAACCCATCCCACCCAAAAACAGTCACTTCTCTTCTGCGCATGCGCAATCTACTCGCGGCTAAAATTCCTTTCAAAATAACACACCTTACAAAAAACTCCGATTCTCCAACACTAGTGGTTCGTAAGATATCGCATCTTTAATCTACGCATGCGCAGACCCTCATCAGGGATCTGGATTCTATGGAGGAATAGCATCCGCCACCCCAAAACCCCAATCCTCTCTGACGAAAACTACAGCAGTTAAATGACTTCTCATCTGCGCATGCGCACAACGAAAAATGTCCGGAAAGGGCAGCATGAACCTCAAAAAAATAGGTTTCGGCATTTTAAGCAAAGTATTTCGCAAAATAGTAGTAATTTTTTTATTTTTTTCATGTCACGTGATCTTCACGAAATTCTGCAAAAGTGTTTGCATTGGTCTTTTGCATCTAACTACTGAGTTTCAATTTAATCAGATCAGTATTTTTCGAGTTATCCTGAAAACAAAATTTTAAAATTTTTGAAATTTTTTTTTGCTACTTTAGGGCCGTCCGATCAAAACAAAACTTCGCAGGCATATAAAGATCATGATTCTACAATTTGCTGCCAAATTTCAGAAAGATCGAGTGATTGGTTCCGGAAATATTCATTAAAAACGTTTTGACTAAAAACGGCCTTAACTCCGAAACCGCTCGGTGGATTTCGCCCGTTAACGAACTTGTCCGAGATATTTACGCTACAAAATTACCCTGCAAATTTCAACGCTCTAAGTAGTTCCGTTCGAGAGTTATCGTGCTAACGGCCGGCCGGCCGGCCGGACCGGACGGACAGAATTGAATTTGACCTTGAATTCTTCATCAGGAAGTCGAACCTAATCGTTTGAGACCATTTTCGAAAAAAAATTCGAAAAATACAGACATTGTGACGAAATGATAGCACGCTGATCCTTGCGGAACACGCGCGCTAAAATATTTCCTTGTGATCTGGGCTGGTCACCTCATCGCTCAGTGTTCCCCAAAGAGGAAAGCGTCATTCAGGACGTTTTCGTGTCTCAATGAAGTCATATAGGTAGTCTGCCTTGCAGTCCCTGACTCTTGCGGCAAAATAATGAACGTCACTGAACATCACTCAAGGTTTCCGCATCATAGAGGGTTGGGGTTCGTAAGTATTTGCCTAGGTGAGATTTTTCTCTCCAGTAGCAACTTAAGTTTCCTAGAGCTACTTCGTTTGTCATTGAGTGTGCTAAGTTACGCTGATGATCAGTAATAACCATGAAACCGGTACGTATCTGTCCAGAATGACGCTTTCCTCTTCGAGGGAACACTCAGCGATAAGGTGACCAGCCCGGATCACAAGGAAATATTTATTGGTGGTTAAAATCGTTGAATATAAAACCGTGAGTCATTTAGTTAGCAGCAATTAGCTACAGTTCACCTTATTCTATGTTCAAAAATTAGACTATGTCTAGATTCCGTAAAGCTGAAGCTATCCTCGAAATTATCCAGAAATCTTCGGGTCGTTATTTCTCATCTAACTATCGAGTTCAAATTCGATCAGATCCGTATTTTTCGGGTTATTGGGAAAACAACATTCCAGATGCCTATAACTACTAACCACGACGCGTAATTCGCCCATTAACAGACTTAACTATTGGGTTTGGACTCAAAGCCAGCCCTGCAAATTCCAACTCTCTAACTCGGATTCTTTACAGTGAGTCGAAACTGAACGTTCGAGACCAAATATTAGAAAATTACAGACGTTTGGTCAAATTGCTAGGTACTCTGTTCAGGGAAACAAGCGCGCCAAAAATACCAATTCATAATAATATCCAGCCTCGTGTATTATGCTTGAATAAATTTTGCTCAATTGATTGTAAGATATTTTCGGAAAGAAGCAACAATCCAGTATATCGATTGGAATTGAAAATACGAGATTAATAAAATAAAATATTGTACACTAATTTGAGAACGAGTCAATTCGTGCATCAGCGTATGCAATTTAACTGATTATCATTACGAAAATGAATCAATTCATGCATAATCGCCATCCGAACGTAGTGTAACTACCGATATTGAATGTTCATCTATTATTTAGCCTTTGTTACGACCATCGTAACCACATTTCATTATTTGGACATATTATGTAGATTCAATATTTATTGCTTTTTGTATCATTTTCATGTGAGGGGTACTTATCGATGTTATTATATTCAATTTAGAATTATTGTGCACTAATTGCTACAAATTTGTATGCGCATCGTATTCCACAGAATGATGCTGTTAATTTATGCCTCCAGACGAGCGTTATAGTATATTTGTAATCAGGTGCGGAATTGTCGAGCCATCGTTAGAACTTCCGAGATTGAATATGTATACTCAATTCACTTTTATAAAGTCTCCCGGTTGGCCATGATTTAGGTCTATCACGTTTTTGTAACTGAAAAAAGACAGGTTGGCACTTCTGAAATATTGTCAATGTCAAAACAATTCTCTGAGACGTTGCCAATTTCTACTCTAAACAGGCAACATAATGATCCTTCTTAGACAAGATATTATCACAGATCATTATATTCGAATAATAAAGAATCCTTCGCTTTGAAAGTGAAAATGCTGAAAGCAGTTTTGAAGAAGCAGAGACAAAGTATTAGGTAGTGCTATACAGAACTGAAAAATGCAATAGGAAAACTTCATTCTGTCTTAGGACATGTTGAACTCTCCAATGAAATTACTTAGTTTCCTATCCTATATTTTATTAAGGTTTAACAGTGACTCGGGTTTCGTGGTACTACAACATTTTGAAATTGGTATATTTCAAGTTGTGCAACAAGGTATTCAAATGTCTTCTGCAGGCTCATAATATCCTGACAATTTCGAAAAGTGGGGAATCCATAGGTACGTCCGTTCGTTTAGAAGTGATAATTCAGGTACTTTTATTCTTTTTCTTTTTTTCAAATGAACTATCACGAAGTAACGGACTACTGTATCCATTGTTTTTCATTAAAATTTGAACACTTGATTCTTGATTTCCGTAGAAGAAAATAGCATAACTGAATCTTCCACTCAGTTTATATACGTGAAATATTTCCTTTATAACAACAGATAAGAAATTTTCTTCAACAGTCGCCAGGTCTTTGGAATGATTGAATTCACTAATATCTTCTCAAATTCATTATTTTTTCCAAGAAAATACGTAATTACTACGACTTATATGTAGAGAGGACAACGTTGAATAGTTTTCTGACAGGAAAATAAGCATAACCTAACATTTTCAAAATATACACTGTGAAATGTGTCAAAATTCCATGGCCAACCGGGAGACATTATGAATGTGAATGGAGTATACACTGACCGACAAAATAAACGATCCACTCAAAAATTTATGAAGTTTGTTCATTAATAAATTTATTCTTTCATGTTCAATTTGATTAATATTTCTATTTTAAATTGCAAGTTAATTTATACCAAATTCAGCACATAGCTTGAATTTCAGGAAAATTAAGCGTATATCATTTTATACAGCATGACACAAAATGTGTTTTTTACTCTTTAAAACTTTAAAACCACCTTTTTTGCACAATTTATTGGTTCATTTATTAAAATAGGATATTTTATGTGAAACATACAAGGGTTTTAGAAAAACGCAACATTCTAACATTTTTTGATAGTAATAACAAAAGGTTTACAAATTTAACTTGTTTGCTTAGAAGGCTATGAAAACAACTGTCAGTTGAGAAATCTGACAACTGTCAATTAAATTTTTAACGTATTTTTGTACACGACGTAGCGGGAGCTACTGCTTTGGATCAGAATGGTAGGTCATAGTATGGTGTGACCAGAATGTTAGGAGTCTCAAGATGCAAAGTTCAAAGAGCTGTAAAATGGTTTCTTCAGTTTAGAGTATTCACCACCATTTTGCTACAAAAGTAAGTTACGGAGGCGGTTCGGTGATGGTGTGGGGTGACATAAGTTTTTAAACTCGGACAGACTTAGTGAATTCATCTGCTATGTGCCCAGACCTAAACCCACTTGAGCATGTTTGAGATGCTCCTGGTAGGAAAATCTCGTGTACCAACTGCTGCAAATTTACAGCAACTTAGTGACGCCGATTTAATCAAATCGACCAGGCTTATATTCAAAATTTAATTGAGGAACGAATTGCAGCTGTTAGCCGTGCAAGTGTGGTAAAAATACCTTCTTTTATGTTTTTCACTTCTTTTTGCGAGTTTGTTCTGGGGATCATCGCGTTACCATTTTGCCCGAATATCTGTAATTTTAGAATTGTTTGCCAAAAATGATCTCGAACGATTGAGTTCGACTCCCTGATAATGAATTCGATGTCAAATTTAATTCCGTCCGGCTGGCCGTCCGCTGCCATGATAACTTGAGAATAAAAAGAGACAGACAAGTTCGTTAAATGAGCATAATCCGCTCAACGGTTTCCGAGTAAAAATTCTGTTTTCAACCACTACAGATCCGATCAGATTAAAACTTGGTAGCTAGTTGTAGAATACCGACATGAAAACGTATTTGAAATTATGTGAAATTATTAAAAACCATTATTCATCTCACGATAACATGAGAACGGAAAGAGATAGTGACTTGAAATTTTCAGATTAGGTTTTGAATCTGAATGCGACATTTGAGTTTGTTTCTAGACAAACCACGGATTCTATCACAGGATTCATACAAGTTTTCATCTTGATGTTCCCTTCATGAAAATTAATTTTATTGCCAGATAGGAGCGAATGGATAGTTTGAATTGCGATTCATTCAGGAAATATACTCAAGCATTTCAGAATTTTTCCAATGAAATGATTTTTCTTAGCGATGGCTTCTAAGTTCTCCATGAATTTATCCGTCAGAAAGGGGATAAGTGGATTTACCATGATAAGTCCTTCAACGCTGATATAAATCATATCGTTGAAACTAGAGTTATTTTGATTCAAACAAGAAGAAATATTTCTTAAGAAATTGTATACTTCGGAAAGCATTTGTCAGATTCTGCTGAAATTTCGCACGAACCTTCAAGCTCAATTTTATTTTCCCAATATTTCAAAAAATCCGACCAAATTGTAATCTATTACTCGGTTGAAAAACTACTGCTTGAAGGTTCATGCAGTATTTCTGAGGGTGTGTGAGGCGTGAATAGATAGAAAAACATGCGCGCAAAAACCCAATCTCGCATTGAGGTTCGAAATGCAATAAGTTTGGACGGCACTGATATATTCCACGTGCTCAACGTGCTGACTTCGAATTGAAAGCGGATTTGCCTGTTTGAAATTCGTCGCTGAGGATAGTTCTTCGAAGCTTTCCCCTCTTCGAAAGATCCAACAAAGACATCTGGTCTACGTTCGGCAGTTTCGAATCTATCTCTTTGGGGAAAAACAATGTGAGTTCCAGTGGGAAACTCCGCTGGTTGTTGGGGGATTTCTTTGAGATACAGCTGCGTTAGGGACAGGCCACGTTGGAGTTAATCATTCTCGAGAATTCACCGCAAAGTGAGAACACCTTTCGAATCTTCAAGTTTGGATGTAGCCGGATGAATTTCGGAGGAATAATCCAATTCATGATCTTCCAGTTCAAAGCATAAAATGAATTTGACGGCATGAAAGAATGAAATATCATGGAATATTAATAATTCGCAATTGACCAGTACATGGTGCACGATGAAAAATTCGGTTTGAAAGGGAACACTATGAGTAGGAATGTATGTTGAGTTTCAATACTGGTAGTGACATCTATAGAGGGGAAGGTTCTGCTCCGTATCTCGTATCGATCGAGGGTCGATAATGGAACGATCGTTGTTTGTCTCAGATGACAGATTCTTCTGCCGTTTGTCAGAGTTAATTGCGTCTTACATTTGATTGAGTGGGCTACCTTCTACTGAGGATTAAAACTGAATTATAGTGTTCCGTCCAATCGATGGATTTGAATCGATCGTATTAGGTGGCCCGTCGATTTTGTTGATAGCTGATTGGTGGAATACCCGAAAGTGGATATTAATTGCCGAAGAGAACTGGTGAGATCTTTCTTGATGAAAATGGACGTTTTGTCAGACAATCATATTTGTTACAGTTGTCCTTTCACCCCTTTCTTTCGTGGGCTTGTCCCTGTGTTGGGATCCGCGGGTAGGATACACATCCTAGGTCTAAAGGGCCTAAAGTTGATGTTTCTAGAACTTTCCGGCTGGATATTTCATCTTGGAATTGGAATTTTAACGTTGCTTCCACGTGGAGCGAATTAGAGACCCATAAACCTGAATGCTTATCCGTCTATGTATATTTTGGAGAGAAACATCGATCAAGGAATCGTGCTAGTAGTTCACTATGTGGTGGGTATCCAGAAAATGCGATATCTACGCATATTTTGGAGAGAAAAATCGATCAGGGAATCGTGGTTGTAGTTCACCATGTGGTGAGTATTTAACCACGTAATAGAATCAAGTAGGAATCAAGAATATGTCAGTTGCCGACTATTCCGCAATATATGTACATTGAAGAATCAGTATATTACATCAAGTCTGCAGTACTACCCAGGTATAGCCCAGTTATTTCTATAGGATTTTCTCTGTAACTTTCAGATCTGAAATAGTATGTTCACATTACATTCAATCGCAATTATCGTAACTGTTAAGGCTATATGATGCAGACGTCATATTTCTTCTTCCTCCAAGAATGTATGCTAAATAAATGATCAGTTTTGAGACGTTCACTCCATGTAACACATTGAGTTCCTTAGATAGTAACATAGTGGATCAGATATTCGTCACACAATAATTATCGTATCACAATGTATGTGTACATATTTCCCCTGTAGGATCATTGTGGAAATTATATTGAATATTTGGTGCCAATTATATGAAATATTTATGCTTCAGCTTTCTTCCTACCTACGACTGTCTCACCTACAAATGCGATCCAGTTTGTTCTAGATTCTGAGAGTTAGATAAGTAACATTCTGATTATTTTCCCTCTTTTCAGCAAATACCCACCTGAAATATGTACCCCTCGATATAACATCTTTATGTGGGGAGTGGTGCCATAATAATATAGTTTCTAGCTCTATAGCTAGACAGGGGTACTCTTAGTATAAAACAAGTTGGTGATAAACTGAGATTCACTCCACATAGGTGACAGCACGCAAACACGCAACACTAAAGGTTGGTTTATGCTGGCTGGTAACTTCAACTTAATCCTTTATATATGTATAATATATAGACATAGAGTTTAAGTGTTATGGCCAATAATCAGACTAAAGAATCCGTTAACTTATTAATTACTATTATTGATAAGTGAACGGATTCTTTAGTCTCAGTATAAACAATATTCCTAGAAACCTATGTTTCAATTTGAAGTTAAGGGTTAAGTTGAAGTTACCAGCCAGCATAAACCAGCCTTAACATGATTTAATACTTGTAGATATGTCATTGAATATTCTATTCACTCTATAAGTGCTGACGTCATTTTGCCATTTTAGATATCTTAGGTCCGGTCGTTGTCAGGGCATTGTATATGTATAACTCTTTCTTCAAATATTTGGATCTTTGGAAAATCTGTGAAACTTACAGGTCTTCTAGAGGCCCCAGAGATAAGACCCCAAAAAAATTTTACCCTAAGAACATTAATGTTCTAAGTAACCACACTCTTGTCCGCTACAAATACTTCAGCAACATAACCCTAATGAAAGAAATAATGAAATAATGAAACTAGAATTTTTAATTAACTAATGAATAACTAATTGAAACATCCGTCCGATAAACATTTTTGTACCACGGATTATTGTTCATTGATCTATCCTGCAGGCACCGGATTTTTTTTCAATTTTTTATTTTCATATTTAAGTAAGTTTAAATAATATTTATTCGTCAAAGGTACGAAGGGGGCGAGGCTTGCGCAAGTCGGAGTACCCGTTTTCGGGGGCGAAAACCTAAATCTCCTTCGCTTTTTTTTCACTTAACTGTTTACGACTATTGCAATTTTTGCGGGTGGCTTAGCATTTTCTCAAAAACTATCTACACGCCTTTCCGAATCAAATGAAACTTCAATCATAATTTTTGGAGAATACGCAAAAATTTTTACCTAAAAAGCACTTGTTGACTGGACTATCATAAGCCGAAACATGGCACTAAAGTCAGGTGCGCAAATTCAAGCACAAATGCGCAACCAAAACGTACAAGATGGCACTGTAATATGTGGTTGTGAAGTTGGGTTGTGTTCATCGAGTAAAATATACCTGCCAAGTAGTTCCATAAGGGGAACACCATTCTTTTAGTAGTTTAAAATAAAATAATTTTGTTATTTCTTCACTTTTCTTTTTTACAACAGTTCCTCAATTGAAATTACACAAAAAAATAGAAAATTTCGAAAGTTCGTCGTGAAAGGGTCAATCGGTATTCATTCGGTATATTCAATAGAAATAATTTGAATTTCGGGGGCAATTGAATTGCCCTAAACTTGCTATTGAAGGGTTAGTAATGAAATTAGTCAGAAGGACAAAAGTGCAAGAGTTCCCCAAAAAAATATATTCATCAAAAATAAAAGCATCAGGTTCCAATGCGATCGCATACCGTCCTAGATCTAACCATATGCTAATCCAGCTAGCGATCCGCTGACGTTCCTACGATGACTCGGCGGGTAACCAAAGCTTTTGGTTCCGGGAATATATGGTTGCAAAGCTGAAACTTAAAGGAATTATTGGAGGCGATCCACCAGAAGTGGAGCCTGCGACTCAATTTAATACAACACGGTAATTCTCACCAGGGCCGGACTCGGAAAGATTGGCAGGAGTGTTAGCACTTTCTCGATTCGGTGGGTGGTGGTGAATAGAGTACATGTCAGCTGACGTCACAACATAGCTTTCAAAGTCGGTTGGGAGGAAAACGAAACCATCTCCTAAAAGATTTTGTGCAACGTTTTGTGTAAGTGAATTTTCAACGAAATATAGCGTATTAAGACTCTTTTTGGCGCCCTTGTTCCTCGGAACAGAGTCCTTATAAATTTGCCCAAATGTCTGTAATTTTTGGATGAAAATGGTTTGGACGATTTGTTTCGACTCACTGATCAAGAATCCATGGTCAAAATCGATCCTTTCCGGCCGGTCCGGCCGTAAACACGATAACTCTCGAACCGAATAAGTTAGACAGTTGAAATTTTCAGAGTGGGTTTGGGAGATAAATATCTTGGTGTTCATTATTGGGCAAAATCGGCCGGATGGTTTCAGATTAGAGGAAACAAAAATATTTTTTTGAATTACTAATTTCAATTTCAATTTTTTCTAAGATGCAGTTTGTCATAAGAATCCGTTGATATCATTTTCAACTCTAACAATTCAATACCTACTTTAGGAGATATGATTTTTCAAAATGTCAATATCAAATCGTATTCTTTCGTGGCCCATATAGTGCTGAAAGTGCTCTATTCTTATGGTATATGCCATAGGAGTGCCCCATCCTTGATTTTGACCGTTCCTGCAACCGTGGCATAAGACATACACGCCACCTTCCCCTTTCCCATTATACCACCCGAATTTGCGTGGCTTTATGCACGGACAGTCGTGGAACGACGAACTCGTCACATTCGCTGGTTTGTTCATGTTTACTTTTGATTAGATTGGGTTGGTGCGTTCCTGTGACAATTGGGGCGTAAAGCTCCAGTACGTCGAGCTTCGGGATATTTCGCACCTGACTGGAAAGCCCTAGTTATGTTAAAGCAACCAGTAATTAGTAATTTTCCTGATTAATGATAAAGTAAAAATCTCCGAATGGCTGTCATATAAATATAGTATTATGCCAGTTATATCCGTGATCATAATATCTAAGACTGCTGATATTATGTTAATTATTAGGTATTATGTACCGTTATGAAATGACAAGTCGTTTTGAATTTAATAATCCTGAGGCTACTCTGATCACATAAACTTTTTGGTGCTTTTATGTAAACAATAATTACATTCATCCACTAACCAATTTAGATTATATCTGATAAATATGAAAAGCATTGAGGTGAGGGCAATCTGCTTTGACGCGCTTATTCAAATTCATACCCAGATCGGTGACCCGTCTAGGTACTGAAGTCGCCCAAGACTGCTTGGCTTCCAGGAAAAATAATAGGTTCCACTACTGGCATGAAGTAAGGAGGTTTTGCGCATATGTTCTATTGTCCATTTTACTGATAATAGAACATACGCGCAAAAGCTCCTGACTTCAAGTCAGTGCTTGAATCAATTTTTTGTTTCGTAATTTTTTTTAATTTTCTAGTAGTACGGTTCTCAAAAAATTTTGAACACGTCTTTATGTCGATATTCTACAACTAGTTACCAAGCTTCAATTCGATCCAGTCTATATTTGTTGAGTTATCAAGGAAATAATATTCGAGGGGAATAAAACTCCGAAACCGTGGAACCGATTATGCCCAAAAACGAACTTAACTCTGCCATTTGGATACGCAACCTACCCTGAAAATTGCAAGTCCCTATCCCTTTCGTTCGAATGTTATCGAGGCAACGGTCACCCATCCATCTACTGAACTCACACAAGGCTGCTCGGATCTCCAATAATGTAGATTCGATCTTTCAAACTTGGAACTATTCAGCGATGTCGGACGAATGGTTAATGATATATATAATTTTTTTCAATGATTTTTTAAGAAATTTCTAGTGAAATGATCCTCACGAAATTTCGCGAAAATGCTCGCGTTGGCATTCTACAACTAATAATCATGCTTCAATTTAATCGTTGTTGTATTTTTCCAGTTATTAAGGAATTAACAACCAAATATCAGATGGGTATAACTCCAAAACCATTCGGCCAATTATGCCTATAAACAACTCAAATGTCGCATTCAGATGCACAACCTAACCCGAAAATTTCAAGTCGCTATATCTTTCCGTTCTCAGGTTATCGTGAAATAAAAATATTTTTTAATAATTCTCACAAAATTTCACAAACATCCTAAGGTTTATATTCTACAACTACTCACCAAGTTTCAATTCGATCAGATCTGTATTGGTTGGAGACATTAACGAACTTGTCCGTCCTACTGGGATGAATGCGCCACCTACTTGGAACTATTCAGCGATGTCGGACGAATGGTTAATGATATATATAATTTTTTTCAATGATTTTTTAAGAAATTTCTAGTGAAATGATCCTCACGAAATTTCGCGAAAATGCTCGCGTTGGCATTCTACAACTAATAATCATGCTTCAATTTAATCGTTGTTGTATTTTTCCAGTTATTAAGGAATTAACAACCAAATATCAGATGGGTATAACTCCAAAACCATTCGGCCAATTATGCCTATAAACAAACTCAAATGTCGCATTCAGATGCACAACCTAACCCGAAAATTTCAAGTCGCTATATCTTTCCGTTCTCAGGTTATCGTGAAATAATAGTTATTTATTATACAAGGGAAAAAAGTATTAGATTTCAGCTCGAGGTTATGTTGTCTCCCGACGCGAAGCGGAGGGAGACAAAAAACCGAGAGCTGAAATCTAATATTTTTCCCGTGTATAATACACTATTTTTTTCTGTGACAGGAAAAACGACGATTTAATAGTGAAAGAACATATTATTACAATATATTAAAGTCAGAATGTTATCCATATGAAATTTGAATTTTTAAACTAGTAAGCTATCAGACCTGCGTTGCTAAGGAAAACTTCAGTGTAATCAAATATCTGTCAATTTAATTTTGTGATTTGATTCAAAAATTGCGAACTCAGTAATTGTTTAGTAGTTATTTTGAATACCATAAAGTTAAAAATGCTTGATTCTGAGTTTTCTCTGACTCCACCGGAGTTGATAGAAGCAGCGCAAGTAGCAAATATCTTCCATTATCTATATGTATATATATCCGGGAAGAAAGTATTCACTTTTTTCCCGGGGAAAAAAGTAATTTCGTGAAAAGTTATATTTTGTTACCTGTCAACAGAGATGAAATGTCAAATTTTTTTCCCGTCACAGAAAAAAAATATTTTTTAATAATTCTCACAAAATTTCACAAACATCCTAAGGTTTATATTCTACAACTACTCACCAAGTTTCAATTCGATCAGATCTGTATTGGTTGGAGACATTAACGAACTTGTCCGTCCTACTGGGATGAATGCGCCACCTACCCTGAAAATTTCAAGTCGCTGTCTCTTTCCGTTCTCAAGTTATCGTGGCAACGGCAAGCTGATCATTAAAGCATACTGTGGGAGGTATACTCATTATTAAAAGGTTTCTTTCTGGGTTTTCTCTCCCAAACTCTGAAAATTATCTATAAAATAAAAATTGGTTCAAGGCCTGTGGACAGGAGCTTTCTGGCGCTCTTGTTCAAACAGACAAATTATATAGCCGAAAGTATTGGTTTCTCAGAGTTGAGAATTAAATCAATGTATTCTTATGATAGAACTGCATCATAAAAGAAATTCAATTCAATTAACGAAATTAACTGTCCTATTCGGATGCGCTTCCTAACCTACAAATTTCAAGCCGTTATTTTTTTCCTTTCGAAAGTTACCGGGGAAATGACCACCCATCCAGCTACAGAACTCACCCAAGGCTGCTCGAATCTCCATCAATATAGTTCCGATCGTGTTCAAATTTGAAACTTTGCTGTAAAGTTAGGTTCAGAAGGCTCTCGAAAATTTCCACGCTGTTGGACAAATAATTTCTTATATATAGAATTTTCCAACTATTTTCAATGATTTTCTTAAAATGATACGATCCTCACGAAATTTTGCAAAAATGTTTTCGTCAGTATTCTTCTTCTTCTTCTTGAGGTGCCTATCCTCTGTGGATGTTGGCCATCACAGTATTCTACAACTGATTATACCATGGCTGAATTGGATTTTTTCGTAATTTTTGAGTTATTGAGGAAACAACAACAAAATTTGAGGTAGGAATAACTCCAAAACACTTTCTGCCAATTATATGCCAGTTAAAAAACTCCAATATCACATTTGGATGCGCCTAAAAATTGTAAGTCGCTATCTATTTTCGTGCTCAAGTTATCATGAGATAAATAATTTTTTTTTAATTTTCTGTTGATTCGATCCAAACAAAATCTCACCTACGTCCTTATGTCGGTATTCTACGACTAGATTCTACTTGGAAACCGGTGGGCCGATTATGCCTATTAACGAACTTTCACATTTGGACACGCCACCTAAATACTCTGAAAATTTCAAATCGCTATCTCTTTCGGTTCTCAAGTTATCGTGGCAACGGCCTGTCGGCCGGCCGGACAGATTTAAAACGACCTCGATTTCTCTATGAGTGAACCTAATCGTTTGAGACTATTTTCGCAAAAAATTCGAAAATTACAGACATTTGGGCAAAATGATAGCACGCTGTTCCCCCAGAACATGCGCGGAAATATCAGGATAACGCAGAGAAGTAAACTTGAATAGAAAGTTAAACGGGTAATTCCGCAGTCAAATTTTTCACTGTTCCCCAGAAAAATCACCTATTATTTTCGCTAAAGAACACTTGTGGCTCTACAGTATATTGGTCGAAACCTCTCCTGCCTCGGATTACTCACCATTGATTTGAACCCCATCATTGGGCACCATTATCGGCCACAAAATTCCAAAAATCTATACCTTAGGGCAAAATGATAGATTCAGAGGAACGCAGGGCAAATGATAGATTCAGCGCGAAAAAATTAAATGGAATCGCGCATCCATAGAATGTACGAGCTCTTGCGGATAAATTTCAATTATTCCACCTGAAAAGGTTACAGCAGTTGATAAAACTGGCAAAAATATTCTTCAATACCTCACTCGTTCCGAAATTATATTTTCCATGTTGGATTCACTGCATAGAATAAATATCGAATTCAATCAGTGGTTTCCATTAAAGGTGTAATTCACTTCGTCGATGACACGCATTGAAATGTAAAGGGTGGTATCAGCGGAATAGATATCTTTATTGGGATCACTGAATATTAATGTGGTTTTATACAGTTTTTATTACATCGTTACAATAACAATATATCAAATTGCATTCATTCGATATATGTGATAATTATTTTGTCAAAAGGCAGATATTTATAATTCGTGAAACTCGTAATAATCCGCAAACATTTACAAGTCGGAAACAATTCACATCCGTTAGAGGACACTTTGTCACCGAATGCAGATAAAATTCATTTTTGGCGCGCTGTTCTATGAACAGAGTGCCTATAAATTCGTCCAAATGTCTGTAATTTTTGAATATTTGGAAGAGAATGGTCTTAAACGATTAGTTTCGACTCACTGATCAAGAATCCGAGGTCAGAATTGATTCTGTCCGGCCGGCCGTCCGGCCGGCTGGCCGTCAGCATGATTACGCTGGAACGCAATGAGCTAGAGGGTTGAAATTTTCAGGGTAGCTTTGTAGTCCGAATGCGCCGGCTAAGTTCGTTAATGGGCAAAATCAATAGAGTGCTTTCAGAATTATAGCCATTTGAAATTTTGTTTTCCCAATAACTCTAAAAATACTAATCTGATCGAATCAAAGCTCGGTAATTAGTTGAATAATACCAGCACGAAGACTTATGCAAAATTTTGTGAGGATCACATAGCTGCAAAATTAAAAAAAAATATAAAAAAAAAAATCTGTATCTCAGAAACTATCCGTCAGATATCGCTGAAATTATACGAGAGCCTTTAAAACCTTATTATACAGTAAATTTCTAGATTTGAGCTCAATCGGATCTATATTGGTGAAGATATTGCGAAATTTCAAAATATTCCAACGATTGGGGCCAACTGGTCCACTGTTTTTACATTCAACCAAACAAATTCTTGACAGTTTTTGTTGCAAGAATATAAGTAATCATGACGTGTTTCAATAGATCATTATTTTTCGTATTCTGTGATGTCTTTCATATTCATATTTCTCAATAGTCGAATTTAAGCGAATATCCGGAACAGTGCGGTTAAGACCAATCCCTTGCAATTATAACCGATCGGTTATGTTTAGCAAGTGATTGGTCTTAACCGCACTGTTCCGGTTATTCGCTTGAATTCGAATTATATATGTTCCAGTTTACAGTTCATGACATGACTTAGTTGACATTGTTGACAGACAAGCTGATTTAATTTGAGGATTTTTCAAATATATTTAAAAATGAGAAAACTTGGTTATAGGATGCAGGAACCAACAACAGTTACAAACAAAGATTGGAAAATGGTTAGATATCTAAAAGAAAAGTCTCATGCGTAAGACTATCAATTTCGGCAATTTCATTTGACGAATTCTGGAAGAAATATGTATTTCTAAGTGTAAATATCTAAAGGAAACTCAAACGATTTAATAAATAGGTATATGTGCAGAAGGAGCTTGCTTGTCAGAATTCTATAAAGCAATTAATACATTCTTGTCACCATAATTCTAATTCCTAGTGCATTATGTGATATTTTTCAGAGTTTGAGAGAGAAAACCCAGAAAGGAACCATTTGATAATGAGGATACCTCCCAAAGTATCTTTTAATGATAGATCACAGACATTCTATTGACTCAGAGAACTAAACTTCAAGCTGTGAGATCCTTCTTTTTGAACGGAGATATTATAGATTGGTCTGGAGTTAAATATCTAGGAGTAACACTAGTAAACTTCTGTGGAATAAGTGCATGTTGAAATCACTGCTAGTCAAGCAATGAAGGCTTTAATGGCGTGCAGAAAAGAAATCTAGCCTGTAAGGCTTGTTTCAGTTGCATACGGTTCCATTCAGTTCGGTTCGTTTTCAGTTTCAACCAAAAACGAATGACGCCCTTTCACACATATACGGTTCATATTGGGTTTAATGTTATATGCCAAAACACAGGCTCAATCACCATTCCAATTTCTTCGTGACGTCAGATCCATCAAAGTTATTCAAAATTTGTACACAAACATCTTTGCACGCTTCCTGCGTCTCTAATTCAACTTCATATTTTTCGGAAGTTTTTTCTCACAGCACTGGTTTAGATTTACAGCAAAAATCAGTCGATCCACATTTGGTAAACCATCATTTTCTCATGGATACTGAGATAGCAATGATATCCCGAACATATGTATTTATGTTTATATTTCTATATTTGAACAATTTGATAAATATTGAAAGATATCAGCTCAATAGGAGGTTAAGACCACAGAACGAGACAGAAAACATTATGTATAATGTATGAATATTTATTTCTTTATAGTTAAAACCAAAACTAAACCGTGTTGGTGTGAACGCTCTGGTTGATCTGTATTCCCAACACACGAATCCAAACCTGATTGAAACCTATTCGTGTCGAGGGACTATTCGGTACTGTACGGTTTCTATTCGATACCGAATGGAAAACGAACTGAAGCGAATGGAACCGTATGCATATGAAACAAGCCTAAGATTTGGGATTGCAGCGTATGGGGCAGTAGTCTGGAATACAAAAATCAGTCAGAATTGTACTAGGGAAACTCTCCAAAAAATACGAAGGCTTGCATGTGTGTGTCACTGGAGCTATGGGAGGGTGTCCTACCAGAGTCAATCAGAACTTTACAACTGGAAGGCGAGCTGTAGATGGTGATGACAACTCTGATGGGGGGCACAATAGACCTTGAGGTCATAGTGCAACGTGCAACGTACATAGATAGTTTATTCACTTCAAAATACAGAGATCTGTGCAGGAAAAAATGTAACAGTAGTAAGTTACATTGAAGAAAACATGTTGTTTCAGCTTTACAAAATTCAAATTATTCTTGTACATTATAAGGCTCACTTTGTACTATGAAAGAATGAATTCTCCTATGTAGTAATCTTTCGGTTTTCATGAAACGAAATTGCCTCGGCAATGAATTTATAAGCTTCATGCCCATATACATAGCATTATTCTATATCACAGTCAACATTCATTTTTGAACGAATAGTGGATTAATGTATTCGAATGAGACCTTTGCCACAAACAAACGTAGCACTGTTAATTTTAGAACAGTGAATGTATTGAGTTGAAACTAATTGGTTGATTCTATGCTTGGCCAAAAAGTGTACCATTTTTTTGGACGCTTGTTTTTACTTTCGGATTTAAATTATTGTTTAACAAAAACTCTATCACCGAAATCCTGATATCTGATATCCTGGTCACTCGGGAATGAAAGGAAATGGGGAGCCAACATATTGGAGTACATCAGAACTCTAAAACTGGAAGGCAAGCTGTAGATGGTGAGGACATCCACATCTCTGGGGGGGGGTTGGGAGGCACAATAGACCTTAAGGTCAAAGTGCAAGTATAGAGATTTGTACAGAAAAAATTTCAACAATAGTTACATCAAAGGAAACAAGTTCTTTCAGCTTTACAAAATTCAAAATATTCTTGTACGTTATAAGGCTCACATTTTACTACGGAAGAATTAATTCTCCTATGTAGTAATCAATGCAATGCATTCATTAGGTTCATATTGGTTTCATACACATATTATACATAGCATTATTCTGTGTCACAGTCAACGTCAATATTGACTGTGTCGTGTAAGGCATGTACTCGAATGGATACTTATGCTACCACAAACGCAGCATAGTTTGTTTTTGACCCAGTAAAATTATGTATTTGAATAGACACCATACGCCACACAGCACTATCCATTTTCGAACCAATAGTGGATGAATGTGTTTGAATTGGACCTTATGCCACCACAAACACAGTACCGTTCATTTTCGAACCAACAGTGAATGTATGTATGTCAGTTGAAACTAGTCGTTTGATACTATTCTCCACCAAAAAGTATACCAGTTTTTTTTGGACGCTTGTTTTCACTGTCAGATTTGAATTCTTGTAAATATTTTTTTTTTCAACAAAACATTGCTTCAAGCCCTGTGGACAGGAGCTTTCTGGCGCTCTTGTTCAATCAGACAAATTATATCTCCGAAAGTATTGGTTTCTCAGAGTTGAGAATTATATCAATGTATTCTTATGATAGAACTGCATCATATAGGAAATTCAATTCAAATAATAGTTCATTTATCAAGATTAAATAGGCAATCATGGAAGAAATCCAATTAAAATACTTGAAATGAATTTGACTCTCTCTTATAGAACAGGATGAAATATACGATACGAGTATAAACACAGATCATATAATAAATCATAGATTGAATATTTAGAGCATTCTGTGAAAATATAGAAGTACGATTCATTATTGAAATTTCGAAAAATCATATCTCCGAAAGTATTAGCTTGTTGGAGTTGAAAATGATATCAATGGCTTTTTAGGGCGAAACTGCATCTTAAAAAAAATTATTTTGAAATTTGTAAGTTAAAAAAAAATGTTTTTCGTTACTCCGATACCATCTTGCCTATTTCACCCAATAGCGAACCTAACCGAGATATTTATGTCCCTAACCTACTCTGAAAATTTCAACTGCCTAGCTCATTCCGTTCGATATTTATTGTACAAACAAAATTTAAAAACTTGTTTTGACACTTTACGGTAACCCGATCAATACAAAACTTCACATGCGTCTAAAAGTCATGATTCTACAATTCGATGCTAAATTTCAGATAGATCGAGTGACCGGTTTCGGAAATATTCATAAAAAACGTTTTTAGTAAAAACGACATATTTATGTTCCAAACCTACCCTGCAAATTTCAATGCTCAAACTCCTTTCGTTCGAGAGTTATCGTGTCAACGAATGGCCGGACAGAATCGATTTCGACCACGGATTCTTGATCAGTGAGTCGAACCAAATCGTTTGATACTATTTTCAGCCAAAAATTCGAAAATTATAGACACTTGGGCAAATTGATAAGCACTCTGTTCCGAAGAACAAGAGCGCCAAAAATCATTGTACTTGTCCAGTTTCGAACATTGCATTATACGTAAATTAACGTAGTATATTATATGGAGTTAGCAAAATGTGATTAACAACACATTTTCCATCATCGATTATATGAAAAAATATTTATGGTCAATTTTTGAGATCCAGTTTTGTATTTTCTTCTTCTAAAAAGGCCTAATTGCTTCATCGAGTTTGATCGAGAAAAGTTCGAAGAAACGGCCTTATATACAAAGAGTGAAAGTAATCTCACACCACGGCAATGCACCGAGTAACAAGCAACATTGTGCGAATTACACCTCGAATTACTTCCACACCCACCCTACTCTCCATATTAAAGTTATTTATCTGCAGATCCAAAAATGTGCTCGCCGGAAAGAGATTCGGCTTAAATGAGAGGGCGATCGCCGATGCAAATGCCTATTTTGAGTCCAAAGATAAATCGTTCCCCAAGAACTGTATCGAAATCTTGAAGATCTGGAATGATCGTATCGCTTTCGAAGGGGATTATATTGATGCATAATAGCGATTTTGACTGAAAAAGTTGTTTTTGCGTGCATGTTCTAGGTAACAGCCTGCTAAATCATGTTGCTCAAATGTCTGTAATTTCCGATTTTTTTTGCCAGAAAGGGTCGACGATCCAAATACGATGGACAAGCTCGTTAATGGGCATAGTCGGCCAAACGATTTCTGAGTACAAATTTTGTTTTCAAACAATACAGATCCGATCAAATTGAAACTTCGTCATTAGTTGTAGAATGCTGACAAAAACACATATGTGGATTTTCATGAGGAACGTATTTAGAAACTAGAATAATAATTAAATGATACTGTGTGAGGTATATTTATTATTAAATGGTTTATTTTTGGGTTGCTCTCCCAAACTCTGAAATATCTATTAAATAAATATTTATTATTTTGTGAATTGCTTCTGCGTAAGAAACCCAAGATATTTGTCTGAAGCAATAAAACGAACAATCTTGCCTGACAAACAATAATGAAACAACATCAACGATGAAGAACTATTTCGTAACGTTTCGGGCTCTTAATCAGACTCCTTCGTCAGACACTTAGCGAAAATCTCCAGAATTATGTTTTGTTGAGATAGCTATTCTGGAATTCGAGAATTGTCACAAAAAATAATTCTGAAGATTTTCGCTTTCTGAAAAAGGAGTCTGATTTAGACTCTAATACGTTACGAAAATGTTTTTTCATCGTTAATGTTGTTTCGTCATTGTTTGTTAGGCATCATTGTTCCATTTGTTGCTTCTGACAAATATGTTGTGTTTCTTTGCAGAAGCAATAATAAATGTTTATTCAATACATATTCTTCATATTTTGGGAGAGAAATGCCCAGAAATAAACCATTTAATAGAAACTAGAAATTAGGAATTTAAAAAAAAATTTTTAATAAATATTATGTACCTATCTCAAAAAATCAGTCCGCTATTGCTGAAATTTTGCGACAGTCTCTCGATGGATGACCGTAACCATGATAACTTGCGAACGGAAAGAGATGGCCACTTTCAATGATCAGGGTAAGTTGCTTATCCGAATGCGACATTTGAGTTCGTTATAATCGCTCGGCATAATCGGCCGAACGGTTTGTTCGGTTGATTTTATTTTCTCAATAAGGATAATATCGAGAGTTATCGTGTTAACGGACGGACGGCCGGACAGAATCGATTTCGAGCACGGATTCTTGATCAGTGAGTCGAACCAAATCATTTGAGACCATCTTCAGCCAAAAATTCGAAAATTACAGACATTTGGACAGATTGATAAGCACTCTATTCCGAGGAACAAGAGCGCCAAAAATGAATAGGGTGGTCTGTATGGGTCAATTTTCTATAAATAGTGAAAGCAATCATATTATTTTTATGGTGCAATAAAAGATCTAATGAAGGAATCGTGCAATATTTTCCTACTTCCATGGGGAATTCACCTAAAGATGAAGATTATTGATCCAGCCCAAAAAGCTGGTCAGTTCGTTGAGATCTCCGGTCCAACAAATTATCATATCATCTACATATCTGTACCAAAACAATATATTATCCTTGAAAGCATTACCCACATTAAATACCAACTTTCTTTCGAAAAAAGACATAAGCATCTCGGCAAAACAAGGAGAGGGAGGATTTCCCATGCCGACTCCATCAAGCATTACATAAAAAATATCCTCGAATGTGAAATAATTCTGTTCCAGGCACAATTTCACAAGATTGAAAACGCTTTCGGAAAGTTCATCACTCAAAGACGATGTGTACGATATGTGCCTAAACAAATTCAAGGTCTGAGCTATTGGTACGTTCGTGAACAGGTTAGAAACATCGAAAGAAACCAAAAAAGCATGATTTGGAATGAAAACATTTGTCAACTTCGACATCAAATCATTAGTGTTCAAAATGCTGTATGGTGAACGAAATTGCAAATTACCCTGGATGAAGTTACTCAGCCATTGCGCTTAATTGTAGGCTGGGGTTCCACAAAATGATATGACTGGTCTGATGCATAGATTTGGCTTATGGATATTTGGTAGGCCATATAGTCTTGGAGGGTGATGGTTCATTGGAATAACGAAACCATTTTCAGTGTATTTTTTTATCTTTTTTGAACCTTTCCCACTGCATTCTGGTTCAACATTGTTTGTTTCACTTGTGCATGTCCTTTCTAACGCACCGCCACTGTACGAAGAGTCATTTTTGACCTTGGTCATTCTGTCATGTCTAACGAATTCTCACTCTTAATTTAAATTTACCATGGTAAATTCGAATTAAGTGTCCAATACTGGAGAATGGACAACATAATTTACCATGGTAAATTCGATTAAGAACAATATTTATGGACAATAGAACATACGCGCGAAAGCTCCTGATTTCACATCTGTGCTTGAACCAATTTTTATTTTCATAATTTTTTTGAAATTTTCTAGGGGTATGGTTCTTACAAAAATTTTTTTCGTCATTTTTTTCAAATTTCCTAGAGTTACGGTTCTTGAAAAATTTTAAACACGTCTTTATGTTGATTTTCTACTAATAGTTACCAAGCTTCAATTTGATCGAAACTTAATTTTTTGAGATATCGAGGAAATAATATTCCAGGTGGGTATAACTCGGAAACCGTTGAACCGATTATGCCCAACAACGAACATAACTCTCCCATTCGGATAAGCAACCTACTCTGAAAATTTCAAGTCCCTATCTCCTTTCGTTCGAAAGTTATCGAGGCAACGGTCACTCATCTACTGAACTCACACAAGGCTGCTCGAATCTCCAACAATATTTAAACGATCGTGTTAAAACTTAAAACATGGCAGTAGAGTTGGGTTCTAAGGGCTTTTTCAAAATTTCAGCAATTTCAGAGGAATAGTTTCTGATATATAGATTTTTTTTTTATTTTCAATGATTTCTTGAAAGTTTTCTACGAATCCTATCCTCACGCAATTTTTCAAGAATTTTTCGTTGGCATTCTACAACTAATAACCATGTTTCAATTCAATCGGTTTAGTATTTTTCGAGTTGATGAGGAGAAAAAAACAACCAAATTTCAGATGGCTATAACTCTAAAACAGTTTGGCCGATTATGCTCATAAACAAACTCAAATGTTGCGTTCTGATGCACATCCTAACCTGAAAACTTCAAGCCGCTATCTATTTCCGTTCTCAAGTTATCGTGACAACAAAAATATTTTTTAATAATTTTCTAGCCATACGATGCGCACACAATTTCGCAAGCGTGCTTAGGTTCATATTCCACAACTACTCACCAAGTTTCAATTCGATCGGATTTATATTGGTTGAAAACAAAATTATTACTCGGAAACCATTGGGCCGATTATGCCCATTAACGAACTTGTCCGTCGTATTGGGATGCGCCACTTTCCTCGAAAATTCCAAGTCGCTAGCTCTTTCCGTTCTCAAGTTATCGTGGCAACGGCCGGCCGGCCAGCGTTTTCAATTTATTTTTGGCGCTCTAGTTCCTCGGAACTGAGTGCTTATCAATTTGCCCAAATTTCTGTAATTTTCGAATTTTTCGATGAAAATGGTCTTAAACGATTTGGTTTGACTCACTGATCAAGAATCCGTGGTCGAAATTCATTCTGTCCGGCCGGCCGGCCGGCCGGCCGTATGCACGATTACTCTCGAACGGAATGAGCTAGACAGTTGAAATTTTCAGAGTAGGTTTGGGAGATAAATATCTCGGCTAAGTTCATTATTGGGCAAAATCGGACAGATGGTTTCGGAGTAACAAAAAAAAAATTATTTTTTACAAGGCAAATTCCAAATTAAATTTTTTTCAATAAGCTGTTTTACCATAAGAATCCAATGATATCATTGTTAACTCTAACAAGCTAATACTTTCGGAGATATGATTTTTAAAAATTTCAATAATAAATCGTATTTCAACGTTGTCACAGAATGATATTATTCTATGTATGAATTGTCATAATGTCAAATGATGTTCCTGAGACATGACATTATCTAATCAATCGAAGAATTGTGAGCGAAGTGAGAAAAATCTCAGTTGCTTGCTCCGAAATTAGGTTTTCTCAGAAAATTCTTACATTTCGGAACGGAACATGAAGTAAGAGATCTGAGAGTAGTGAGACTGCTTTTCATCCATAGACAAAGCTATAACTCTCGAACGGAATGAGGTAGGTAGTTGAAATTTTCAGAGTAGTTTAGGGAGATTAATATCTCGGTTAAGTTCGTTATTGGGCAAAATTGGCCAGATTTAATTTGATTTATTCCATGGTGAAGTTCTCATTCTCATGATTGCTCATTCAATCTTGATAAATAAACTATTATTTGAATTGAATTTCCTTTAGGATGCAGTTCTATCATATGAATACATTGATATAATTCCCAACTCTGAGAAACCAATACTTTCGGAGATATAATTTGTCTGTTTGAACTAGAGCTCCAGAAAGCTCCTGTCCACAGGGCTTGAACCCATTTTTATTTATTATTTAAATTTGTTTTCTCCTTTGCAGTTGTCTTGTTACTCAGCTCTTAAAAATGGCGAGTGTGTAGCGCCGAAACTATTCGAGCAGAATTTTTGTATCTATTAATAAATAGTTTCACCAGAAATGAGGCATAATAGTATACATCTTTCCCTGGTATAATGGTGGACGCCAAAAGGTTTGGAGATACATATTAACCGTAAAACTCACGGCGTGGTCTCACGGATAAAGGGTCGATTTCGATAGTCTAAATCGAGATGGTAGATGATAGTTGATAAAGAAAAACAATTTACCAAACTAATTTTAGCATCCCAAAAACGTATTTAAATATTACTCACTGCCAAACTTTGACGCATATTTTGACACACAAACTGTAATGAGATATTCAGACCACCATTTATTTCATCTCATCTATTGAGAACAATATTACGAGAAACGTTAAAAGAAGTACATACCTCGCTCAAGAGCTAAAATCTAAAAGCCAGATGACGGAGATTATAAGTCTTTCTTCTGCCGTAAGACCTCGGAAAATTCTGTTGTCGCACGGAATCGAAACAAAATTTCTGTACGGAACAAAATTATAGAATTTTTTTTTTTAATATTAACTAAAGAATATTAATAGGGATTCATGTAACCAAACATTTCTAATTTAGATTGATAATAAATTAACCATTTCAATTTATCTGGTGACCAGTAAATCAAATTAAGATTTTACGGGTTACGGACTACTAGCAAGGGATTTATTGAATTACGAAGCTAGAGATAAGGATTGAGTGCTGAATATATTATATCTTTATGATCAAAATAAACCAGAAGGTAATATTCAAGATTTCTAGAACTTCAGTTTAATTTGATGATTGTCATGATGACATATTAAATTATAACGTAAATTGTCCGGGTCATTCTTTTATACAAAAGAAAGTAAAACATGTATCTATGGGTGATGATAGCCCTACATTAGGGTTCTGTAGCGGTCTTCGAACATCTGAATTTATGAATACTCATCGCTTGGATTAGTCAGACCTGGTGTTGAAAGAGACCCTCCTGGTATTGCGAGCGACATTTTCCTTTTTGAATTCAAATACTGAAGGGATTTCGAAGAACAAGAGTGAGTATCTTTGGAAACAGATCCATGCGGCTTCAGAGAAGTATATTTGTGGGAGGGGACTTTTGAAAGGTTATGTATTAATTTTAATTTGTTGGTTTTTCTCGTCTTGCCTTTTCATTTCTCAGGTTGAGTTTCGGGTACCTTAGAGTCACGGGGAGAAAGAGTTTTTTTGCTGAAGTTTTTCCCTAAGCTCTTGTATCATAAGTCGAACTGTATGGTAACTCGTTTCACTAACCTCTGCTAACATTATATATACAGGGTGTTCCTAAATTGAACGTACAAACGAAAAGGGGAGATTCCTTAAGTGAGTTTAAGAAAAAAAAGTCCCATAAACATGGGGTCGCAAACGTTTCGTTTTCGAGATACAGAGTGTTGAAGTTTGAATTTTTTCAAGTTCTTTTCTCATAGTATCTACACTTCACAAGATATTCAACTGAAATTTGCCATAGATATTACATTTGAGAGTTCTCACCACGTGACATAGCAATTTCGATAGAAGATGTACAGGGTGATATTTTTTCTGGAACACTGCCACCTGTTCTTCTGCAGAACTTTTTTTTGGTAAGCAACTGTTAATTTGAAAAAATGTATAAAGAAGCTTTGTTCTTATACTAAACTTTTCGGTCACATGTAGTTTTGTCGTATCTACCAACGATTTCGAGAAAAAAAATTTTGAACGATTCTCTCGAAATCCTCGTGAATAATAATTTGATGTGTCAAAACTGACACTGAATTCATTCACCAAAGATTACAAACTGGCCTTCCTATCATAGTTACGAGAATTTCGAGAGAATCGATCAAAATTTTTTTTCTCGAAATCGTTGGTAGATACGACAAAACTACAAGAGACCGAAAAGTTTAGTATAAGAACAAAGCTTCTTTTTACATTTTTTCAAATTAACAGTTGCTTACCAAAAAAAAGTTCTGCAGAAGAACAGGTGGCAGTGTTCCAGAAAAAATCACCCTGTATATCTTCTATCGACATTGCCATGTCACGTGGTGAGAACTCTCAAATGTAATATCTAAGCCAAATTTCAGTTGAATATCTTGTGAAGTGTAGATACTATGAGAAAAAATCTTGAAAAAAATTCAAACTTCAACACTCTGTATCTCGAAAACGAAACGTTTGCGACCCCATGTTTATGGGACTTTTTTTTCTTAAACTCACTTAAGGAATCTCCCCTTTTTGTTTGTACGTTCAATTTAGGAACACCCTGTATAGCTCTCAATCAAAAGAAATTTTGCGAGAACCTTCAAAACCTAACTTTACTTCCAAATTTGAACACGATCGGATCTATATTGTTGAGATAGGAGCACGATAACTTTCGAATGGAAAGAGATAACGACTTGCAATTTTCAGAGTAAGTTTCTCATCCGAATGGAACAGCAGTTTGGCAATGGGCATACTCGGTCAAATGGTTCTACCTATTTTAAATTTTGTTGTTATTTTCTCCATAAAACAAAATATACAAATCCAATTCAACTGAAACTTGGTAGTCACTGGTAGAATACCAACGCGAAAATTAAAAATGTTATATTTTGTAATCTGCTCAAATTCCGCACATATCTTGGAGCCACCATTTTACAATCGAGTACTGATTTCAGCTCGATCAACGTTATATGAGGCGTAAATAGACCATGGAACATACGCGCAAAAACTCCTGACTTCACGTCAGTGCTTTGTAAGAATTTTTCCTTGTTAAAATGGGAACTTATCTACCACTGTGTTATCAGTGAATATGATATTCATTAAATATCTAATAATATACGGAAAAAAATATAGCATAAATCATCTTGCCGTATTTATTCAACAGAGTATTAGATTTAAATTCCCTTCAAAATATCTGAACTCGCCCAAGTCTGCTCGGATCTCCAACAATATAGAGATCCGATCGTGCTCAAACATGCAATTTGGTAAGAGTTAGGTTTTGAAGGTTCTCGCAAAGTTTCAGCGATGTCGGATGAATACTTTCTGATCTATAGAATTTTTTAAAATTTTATAGTAATACGATCTTCACGAAATTCCGCAAAAATTCTCGTCTGCATTCTATGACTAATTACTATGTTTGTATTAAATAGTATTTTTCGACTTATGGAGGAAATAACAACCAAATTTCAGATTGATATAACTTCCGAAACCGTTCGGCCGATTATGCTAATATTTTTTTAAATTTTCTAGTTATACGATTCTCACAAAACGTATGTGTATGTGTTATGTATGCATTGATATTCTACAACTAACTACCAAGTTTCATTTCGACCGGATCTATATTTTTATAGATAGCGAGAAAGTAATATTCCGATGGGTATAACTCTGAAACCGTTTTGCTGATTATACCAATTGCTGCTATAGCAATTACTGTCCCATTCGGTTGAGCAACATACCCTGAAAATTGCGAGAGTTTTTTTGCTGAGGTTTTTCCCTGAGCTCTTGTATCGTAAGTCGAATTGTATGGTAACTCGTTTCACTAACCTCTGCTAACATATACATATATATATATATATATACAGGGTGAGTCTTTGACCACTGCATTAATTTTAACCAAAGATTCCTCTCATCGAATGAAACACTTTTTTAATTTACCATTTTACCAGATTCGGCTCAGGTAAAAAGTTACAAGCGTTTAAAGATTTCACAATGTGCTAATACACTCCCGCATATAAATTATCTATGACATTGTTGGCGGACGAGAATAAGGCATGGTAACGTGGTTTACAGCTTGATTCGGGATTCCAACGCTCAGAGACGGATCCATAAAAGTAGTGAAATTTCTGGAGTTTTCCATTTTAAAACATTCAATGAAGAATATCTCGAAAACGGTGCGTTTAAGGAGAAATGATGAAGAATAATATAATGTTCTAAAACGATGGAATATTCTTGAAATGGCTCAAGAAAAACTTTATATGCTTTCTTTATGCTAATTTCGTTTAGTTTTATGAATCCACGTGTCCATAACTAGAAAACCAGTAGAAGTAGAAAATAACTCATATTTGGAAAATATGTATCATAGTTATAGGAAACTTTACGCCAACATTCATTTCATTCGAAAAAAGGATGTCAAAGCTACAAAATAAAAACTGATGTTTAATGAAAAAAGTGTTTCATTTGATGAGAGGAATCTTTGGTTAAAATTAATGCAGTGGTCAAAGACTCACCCTGTATATTAGGGTGGGTCAAAAAAATCGATTATTTTTTTTTTACAAGTGACACGGAAAAATGGGTTGCTAGACACCTTAAATAAATTCTCACCAAGCATAAGCTCTTAATTTTAATAGGAAGATCCTCCGCATCGCAGTTTTGTATTTTTTCTCAGTCCAATAGAAAAAAATTCATACATCATCATTTATCTAATGAACAGAAAAATGTTCCAGGAGAATTTTTTAGGAAATTTAATGCTCTACAAAAAAGGTATCTTATATTTTTCCGTAAACCTCACCATTTGAAAGATATTAAGGATTTATTTTTGATTATTTTAAGACAAATTTCATTTTTGTTTATGAATTTTATAACTCGACAATAAATGACTTTTACAAAATGCGCAATACAACTTTTTGTTGGAAATTAACTGCTCTATAAAAATGTTTTCTTCTGTTTTGGCGATGAAATTAACCGTTCAAAAGATATTCATCATCAAATGAAACCCAATGAAACATAAACACATATAATTACTGTTGAAATAAATGGATACAAACCAACAACAACATAACCATAAAGGATAAAGTAGGTGGCGCTAGTTCGCAATTCAAACAGATGAAATAAAATACAAAACAAAAATTCTCTAGAGGAGAAATTTTCCTTAGGATCGTGATTTCTAATGATTAAAAATCAAATGTTTAGAATAATTGATGAAAAATATTGATAATTTTGAAAATAAAACTCAAATAATACTTATATTAATGACAAGAAATGAAATTCATATGAAATTAATAAATTAAATTGAAATTTTTCGAATATCTAATCAAAAACTTTTAAAATCCGTACGCATGAAAGTTTGATGATGAATATCTTTTGAAGGATTAATTGCATCGCCAAAACATAAGAAACCATTTTTATAGAACAGTTAATCTCCAACAAAAAATTGTCGCATTTTGTAAAAGTCATTTATTGTCGAGTTATGAAATTTGTCTTAAAATAATCCAAAAAAAAACCTTAATATCTTTCAAATGGTGAGGTTTACGGAAAAAATATAAGATACCTTTTTTGTAGAGCATTAAATTTCCTAGAAGATTGTCTTGGAACATTTTACTGTTCAATCGATAAATGATGAGGTATGATTTTTTTTTATTGGGCTGAGAAAAAAATACAAAACTGCGAAGCGGAGGATCTTCCTATTAAAATTAAGAGCTGACGTTTGGTGAGAACTCTTTTAAGGTATCTAACAACCCATTTTTCCATGTCACTTGTAAAAAAACAATTATCGATTTTTTTGACCCACCCTAATATATATATATATATAGAGCTCTCAATCAAAAGAATATATATTTATATAAATAGGACTTCGGGAAGTACCATAGATCTGTTAGTTTGATATTCAGTCTTGGACCACATTTTATGGAGTTGGAAGGTTATAGTTACAGGTTTCTTCATTCTTCTGTTGTTTGTGCACTAAATAAAGTCTGCATTCAAAACTTCACCTCTCTAGGAGATCGGAAGTAGCCGAAAGAATTTGATAATCAGTGGCAAACTCGACGTAATTCAGGTATTAATGAAAGCTTAAGTATTGAAGCTAGGCAGATGACTTGATATATTTCATGAGTTTACTGACCACATCTCATTCTGAGATTTTGGGCTCCCTAGTATTATCCAGTCCTAAACTACGAGAGTTTATACATACCACTCAACGCTTCGAGAAAAGATAGATAGTGCCATGCTTTTTGTGACTTGTCTTGGCGAGATTAAGATATAGCTTTCAACAATATGACAGAAAATTGGTTCAAGTCCTGTGGACAGGAGCGTTTTGGCGCTCTTGTTCAAACAGACAAATTATATCTCCGAAAGTATTGAATTCTCAGAGTTGAGAATTATATCAATGGATTTCTATTATAGAAATGCATCATCAAATAAATTAAATTTAGAAAGAGTGACATTAAAAAAAATGCTTCAAAAATTATCTTATAAAAAAAGAGCAATCTACAATGCTTCAATGCATTAATGTTTCTAAAATTGTCATTAAATTTATTTATCAAGATTAAATGAGCAATATGCAATGATTCAACCTCGTGGAATGGATTGTTGCAACTTACACTCGGTGCATAGTTTTCACAACTCAAAATACCTAAGGAAAGTATCATCGAAATGTCTAGAGCCAGGCCTAAGACAATCATAGCAGATTGTCCATTTATTCCTGATATTTGAGTAGGTAGTGGATAACGAACAAATTATTTTAATAATTCAAAATATATTAATAAAATACTATCCTCTTTTCATAATTTGAAATTTAATAGTTCATACCACTAACACATTCTTTTCTGTATTATGAACCTAAACTCAAGAAAAAATGATTGATACACAAATGTAGATCCATATTTCAGTATTTTTTGCTAGCAATATTATGAAAATACTGTATATAGGAACATGTCTCACTACTCAAGGAAGTAAGAGGTAATATTAGCCTCAGTGGTCAACGAACAGTAATTTCTTTTGATGATTCCATTATGTTCTTCTTTCCTATTGCCTCCATAAACTACATCAAAACAGTCTTGTATATATTCACAAATTCGAGAATCGAATACTCGCTTTCCAAGAGAAAATAACAACTATGAATTGACAATCTCTAATAGCTAGAAAAGAATACATTTATGCATAGTGATCACAGACAGATTCTGTGTTCACATTCTGTGAATACATATAGAACTTACGATGTATTATTGAATCTTTGAAACATCATATCTCCGAACTTATTAGCTTGTTAGAGTTGAAAATGATAACAATGGATTCTTATCATGAAACTGCATCTTAAATATATTTGAATTCAAAAGTTGTAATTTAAAAAAAAATATTTTTTTCGGTACTCCGAAACTATCAAACCGATTTTGCCCAATAACGAACTTTAGAGATATTTATCCCTCAAACCTACTCTGAAAAATTCAACTGTCTAGCGCATTCCGTTCGAGAGTTATCGTGTTAATGACCGGACGGCCGTACGGGCGGACGGACGGACGGCCAGACAGAATCAATTTCGACCATGGATTCTTGATCAGTGAGTCGAACCAAATCGTTCAAGACCATTTTCAGCCAAAAATTCAAAAATTACAGACATTTGGGCAAATTGATAAGAACTCTGTTCCGAGAAACAAGAGCGCCAAAAAACTGACCGAGAAGGAGGAGGCGTGTTGCTCTCAACAGCATGTTTTACAAAGGCTTTACCAATACATCGAAAGTAACCAGCCTGTACCATCTTTACTTCTGTTTTAAATTTTATGCAGTAAATCTTTTTCAGAATATTTTCCATGATTAAACAAATAAGCAAAAAAGATTCTCCATTGTGTGTCAACATCTTTCGAATCTTGCAGAGAATTCGTTCGTTTACGATCTGCTTAGGCCGTATTTGCAATTCGAATACCGACAAAACACAGCTTTGTTCGTTAGGGGTAAGCACCCATATTTGCATAAACATTTTGCAATTCAAATCGAAAAGTATATACGTAATGAGGGAGTCATCCGCCGAAGTTTGCATAATTCCATCTGTTGAATACGTTTCTTCGATATTTCTTGGAGAATACTCATATGCATCAGAAACAACGATATGGATGAATTTTCCATTCTAGATGCAAGAGCAAAAATATATGCTAATAGAGATGGATCATTGGAATTCTCCACCGTTCTGTATCCTGAAAATATGGAAGAGGCGAATTGGAGAAACTGGAATAATTCAAAGAATTCCACATCGTGAAAACATAAGGTCAGAAATAATAGCCAAAAAGGAGCCACTAGCTAGTTGTTCTGATATTTTGTGGCAGTAGTTATATACAGGGTGTCCCGGGAGGAATGCGAAAAATAGAAACCATAGACTAAGGTCATGGTCTGGTGTCTTTGGTTTTGTGTATATGTCCAGGGTGATTTTCGGATATTGAGTGAAATTTCAAAGTTCAATAAATATTGAACCCATCAATTGACATATTTAAACTTTGTGGATATATCACCCTTTTCGATTGCTTTTGTTTACCTCTTATTAAAATTGAAAAACTAGGCGGGACTACGAAAATTTTGGATAAGCGTTATCATTGATCTTATTTCTTATTTCCACCTTTATGAGCGTAGTAGAGGAATTCAACAAAAAAAATCTGAAAATATTGTTCAGCACTATGATGCAGGATGATTCATACATTTTTATTGTATGTAAAAATATATTTTGACTCTATTTTTTAAACTCAATAGATTGATATTTCACCCTGTATGGTAATGATAAACCAATTCTAATATTCTTAACTATTCAGACAAATGATGACACGAATTTCAAAAATTTTTAACTAGGAATTATTTTGATTTCTCAAATTATTTTTGTTTGTGTTGAAATTTTTTGGGCATTTTATTTACATTTGAACATTGTGAAAAAATATCGTCATTTGTTAGTGAGGAAATATTATATATAATTAACACATCAATAATTTTTATTACCGTCTGCAATTTTTCTGACATTTAAAAACTCTCAAAACAGATTTTCACAGGTTAATCTCGCTATATTCATTCGTATATCCTATACTTATGGAAAGTATTAAACATCAATAGTTTTATACAACATTCTGAATGATTTAACATTTATGTTACATTATTTTTCTCCTCAATTTACATTTATTACATTATTAATTTTCATTGAGAATTGAGACTAACTTATACATATCCTGTTTGAGATAATTGAAATTTGTCCCACTAGTAAAAATTATTAATTTGTCAAAAATGTTATTTTCTGATTAAAAAGTGAACATAATTATGTAAAAACATGAATGAAATAAACGAAGAAATTGGAAAAAAAATCTACTCTTGGAATATCCTCTACAAATAAAATAATTAAAAATATTATTATTCAACAAAAGCTACAAATTCTACAAGCTTATCTATTGAAGGTCAGTATTTTAAAATAATTATCATATTGATTAAATTTTTATTCGGATGCAAGATTAGTCTAGGTAAAGTTTTCATAGTCAACAACGATGCACGACTGCGCAGTCACCGATTTAAACTGTACAGATAAACTTTCAACGAACTAGCAGATAGAACAGTAATGGAGGTAACTAACTCACCTGAAATAATCAAACATTAAGTATCGGCAAGGGAGCTAATATACAGGTGACAAGAAGAATTGAAAAACTATGGGAACACGAATGGGAGAATAACGCCTCACAGCTATCTAACCAAAAGGATGCCAAGATCGAAGTAAAGTAACTAGAATAAGAACTGGCCACACAAAACTCACACATGGTGACCAGAGCACATAAGTGAAACACATATTGTGCGAAAGTGCCAAATTTTCCATGGAACGAAGACAGTGCGGAGTTAGTGAAAATATCGAAGTTGCGTTAGGCAATAATCAAGAACTTGAACAATTACTGAACTTACTAAAGCAAATCAACCTGTGCAATAAAATTTAAATTGTAGCAATATGTAAACTTCATTAAATGGTTTCTTTCTGGGTTTTTTCTCCCAAACTAAAAAAAATACTAATACAAACTAAGAAAAATATCTATAAAATAAAAAATTTATTATTTTGTGATTTTCTTCTGCGTAAGAAATACAAGATATTTTTCAGAATATCAATCACCAATCAATGGAATAATGTTGCCTAACAAATAACAACGAAACAACATCAACGAAGAAACAGCTATATCGTAACGTTTCGGAGTCTATATCAGACTCCTTGTTCAGACGCTTAACGAAAAATCTTCAGAATTATTTTGTTGATCGTTATTCTGAGATTCGAGAATTGTCACATTGACAGTATTTGAAAATCATAGCTATAATAGTTTTACTTTGTATAGAAATTTCCAAGTTCCACCTCTTTTTTCAATAAATTCAGCCAAATATGGTCAATACCAACTGAGCAATTTGCAAAATTGCATTCTCTGTTCAATAAAATACCAGTTGACTCCTTAAGTTTCCTTTTAATATAATCAGGTTCTGTCATTAGAATCTTTGTATTACTCCAATCCATCATGTGATCTCCTTGGATTGTTCATACATGTTCTGCTAATTTTTATTTCTGTATGTATCTATTTTTCAAGTTATTCTTATGCTCTGACTTTCTTACTTCTAGTGGTCTTGATGTTTCTCCTCTGTATGATTCACCATAAATACAAGGAATATTATATACACAGTTTTTTGATTCTTGTTCTTCTTTAGTGGGTTTTGTCTTCGTTAATATAGGCCTAAGATCATTTTGTGTTTTAAGACGGTTTTTATATTGAACTTAGAACCGATTCTTCTGATTTTTTCAGAAAGTTGATTGTTGATTATTCTGTTGATTATTCTGTTGTACTTGATTATTTGCTCTTCTATCTAAATTCATGATTGATGTATTTATGAATTGTCTCGGATATCCATTATCTTCAAGAATTTTTTTGATTAAATCAATTTCTTTATTTCTAATTTCAAGAGTAGAACAATTCAGGTTAGCTCTATCGTAAAGTGTTTTAATAACACCTCTTTTCACACTAAGTAACTACTTGAAGCGACTTCTCGACAGGAAAATTGGGGAACAAACTGACAACATCAAAGCTCACTAGAATGTCATTTTGGTTCAAATTTGAATTTCGTAGTTTTTCAAGAAAGTGTTTGCTGTTCTTCGAAGAACTTTCTTTCTTTCCTGTTAATGGGTTCAAAAATTGAGTCAACTTGTATTTTATTGAACAGAGAATGCAATTTTGCAAATTGCTCAATTGGTATTGACCATACTTGGCTAAATTTATTGAAAAAGGAGTTGGAACTTGGAAATTTCTATGCAAAGTAAAACTATGTTAGCAATGATTTTCAAATACTGTCAATAGGAATAATTGAGTTTGCGGCTTGAGGACTGGGTAAAATAAACTCTCTTTTTTGAATAGTCAACGTTTCGATCCGTATTTGGATCTTTTGAGAACTGATGTAGAATCATTGAGTGTGGTATACAGTAATTTATCAATAAAAATTAGAATTAAATAATCTGTTTCACTCATAGGATCCACTTGTCGAGTATTCGGTCGAATTCAACAAAAACATGATATCTATATACAACCCAATATGTTCCATTCGTTCGCGGTCCCAGATTCAATTGAATTCTATAAGGGAGACATCACCTGACTATTGTTTACTCCTGTTCTTTGGTACTTGTTTTATATAAAATTTTAACGGATTGGGAAAAAACGGCCAATGGATATCACAGACATAATTTACTTCCTGAAGAATCTGATTGAAAAGGTAAATTTCGTTTAAGATCGCGTAACTTCTGGGTTTTTCTGTTTGTTTGATCTGGCTGCTTCTAAGAGAAATATATTAATGTCAACTGAGAATTATTTTGTTGCTTAAGTTTGTGCAAGAGTTAGTCTCATTGTGAATTCGTTTTATACAAGAGTTTATTGCATGTATCATAGTTCAAATGTAGCTGTTATAATGATTAAATTCTTGAGTCTTGAAAAAGATCCAAATACTATCACTATTCAAAAAAGATATTTTATTTTGCCCAGTCCTCAAGCCGCAAACTCAATTATTCCTATTCAGTTGAAGGGCACGAAGAAGATAAGTATGGCAAATACTGTCAATGTGAAATTTCTTGAATTTCACAATAACTGTCAACAAAATAATTCTAAAGATTTTCATTAGGCGTCTGATGAAGGAGTCTGACATAGACTCCGAAACGTTAGGATATAGTTGTTTCTTCGTTGATGTTGTTTCGTTGTTGTTTGTTAGGCATAATTGTTCAATTGATTGCTTCTGACAAATATCTTGTGTTTCTTACGCAGAAGCAAATCACAAAATAATTAATTTTCATTTTATAGATATTTTTCAGAGTTTGGGAGAGAAAACCCAGAAAAAAACTTTTCAATAATATGTACATGTAGGTACAAATATTTTTGTAACACAGCGTAATAAATATAGCTTTACAAAATTATTCATTATTGTATACCATTTCGTTGATAATATTTATTATCGTTATTCAGAATTAAGTGAGACGAGACGAGACATCTGATAACGAGACGAGAACGAGACTTAAACGAGACTCTCGTCTAGTGTGAAGCCCTACTCTACTCTTTTGCTCTATTTAGAATTTGCTTTATTTAGTTGGTTTTGTTTTACATTACAATAAATATTTGGGATCGGAATGTGTGAACTTGGCTTTCGGCTGAGGCTGGAGATTTGAGTGTGGAATAATTGCTTCTGAATTTCTGGTGAGTTTTGTTAATTTTCCTTAGAGATTATTCTGGCATAATATTAATATACGAAAATGAGTAAACATATGAAACTACTTTATGTAAATATCAGATCTCTTTTGCCTAAATTCGCTGATATTAGAGATTTGTGTATGGACAATGAAATAACTGTGATGTGTTCGGTTGATACATGGCTCTCCCGTTGTATTCATGATTCCGTTTTGAGCATTCCAGTTTATACTCTGATTAGAAGAGATAGATTATCCGGTGACAAACATGGTTGAGTGTGTATGTTTATAGAAAATAGTGTCAGATTCAATTATTTATCAACGAATAGCTCAATAGAACAACTGTACGTTGAATTGCTTGTTGGAAAACGTAGAGTAGCTTTGGGGGTAGTGTATAATCCCCATCTTAGATTTTATAAGGATTTCCTTGACTGCTTGTGAGAAACCATTGCCAGTATTATCCCTACAAAAGATGAAATCGCCTGTTTTGGTGATTTTAACATAGATCTTTTAAAATATAATGAGCCAGCATCAATACAGTTTAGACATCTGTGTCAAACTTTTAACCTCGGCCATCTGATTGACACTCCCACCAGATTGATGGCAAATAGCGAGAATTTGGTCGATTATTTGGTGATATTCTTGTTGCGCCTCAGAATACGATACAGTTGCTGGATCATGAATCTATCGAGTGTAAGATGGCAATTCAACACGTAGCCGTCAGACCTCTTTATAGAACCATCCGTGATTATAGAGTTTTTGACCAGGATAGTTTTTCCCATGATCTTTCACAAGCTCCTTTCAAAGAAATTTTTAGGATAGGTAATGTCCAAGATAAATTACAGTGTTCCAACAATAACATTCTGGAATTATTTGGTGTGCATGCGCCTATGACGAGAATTAAATTCACTAAACGGAATCCATCATGCCTAACTGACAATATTAAATTTATGATTTAACTTCGTGACAAAGCCTATCAAAAATGGAGGCGCACTTGTGAACCATCTCATTTCAACTATTATAAATCATTGCGCAATTACACTTTTGTATGCCGTAAGGAAAGAGAGGTCTACTATCGGGATTGTGTGGAAGGAGGGAATATGAACTCCGTTTGGAAAATGTTCAAAACAGAAAAATTTCCTGAAATTCGTGTCAGTCTGAGGAATGCAGAATCACTCAATAACTTTTTTTTGTCAGCTAGTCAACTGAATAAGAGTATGAATGTTTATGAATCATATGATATGATGGATTGATTTGGAAAACGGCTATTGTAAAACCTGTACCGAAGATAAATAACCCACGCGAATATAGGGATCTTAGACCAATAAGCTTTCTGCCCACTTTTTCGAAGGTAATCGAAAGAATTGCTTACAAACAATTGAAAAATATTTTAGAGTCAAATAATATACTTCCTCCTTAACAATCAGGGTTTCGTCCTGGTAATTCCTGGAGTACTGCACTGTTAAATGTTGCAGATGATAAAATTTCTTCGAGGGACTGTAGGTGGGTGACTGTTTTGATCCTGCTTGACTTCAGCAGAGCTTTTGATAGCGTTAATCATGGGATCTTATTGAAAATTTTGCGTAATGTGGGGTTGAGTGATCATGCATTTAGTTTACTTCAAAGTTATTTATGCAGAAGTCAACAATATACTCAGGTTCAGAGAAATCTGAGGTAGGTTTGAGTTCAAGTGGAGTCCCACAAGGCTCTATACTGGAACCACTTCTATACATTGTCTACACATTTGCATTGATGAAATGTCTGAAGTACTGTTCTGCCTATATGTACGTGGTTGACACTCAGCCATATTATTCTTTTCATCCAAAAGATGCTGCTGATGCATTCAGAGAGATCAATGCAGATATAAAGACCTTATTCAATTATGCCCGTGACTATTGCCTTCAACTCAACGCATCAAAACTTAATTTCTGTTATTGGGTTCGCTGTAGCCTCAATATGTGATGATTTCAGGGTGGTTGTAGATGGAACGTGTATTGCGTCAAGTTATGAGGCCAAAAACCTTGGAGTGATATTTGACGAGGGTCTGCATTTCAGATCTCATATTCGGGAGTGTATACGAAAGGGGTTTTATAAGCTAAAGGTGGTCTATAAATAAATAAAAAAACTAAATCTATTTTATGTAATTCAATGGTTCTCACGGGGCTGAAATATTGGGATTATGCTTATGGTCCATGGTTGAGTTCGGAAGGTGCAAGGCGGATTCAGGTGTTCTAGCTAACAAAATACGCTGTAGATCAGATGTACACAACATTAATGTTAGATTCAGAGGATCTGTAGCCATTCCCAGCCATAGAACAGAATTCTACAAACGCGCCTTTCCTTACCAGGTCGCCTCTATCAATTCTCTACCATACTATCTGCTAAAGTGTAGTTCATCTCAGTTCAAGCGAAAGCTGAAGGAATAATTGTTTCATATACAGAATGATTTACCTAAGCACCACCATAATTATGATTTTTTTCATATGTATTTTGTATTGGTGGTGTTTTCAATATATCTCAATTGTTAAAAAACTTGCTTCTGCCGAGTGCCTGTTCCTGCATCACCACGAGATTCGTCTATTAAGTTTAAGCTTTTTTGGTCAAGGAGATCAGAGGTTTGCCAATCTTTGGATTTCCAATCTGGCCTTCGCCATTTCCATAATTGGAGTATATTCATCGTCATTGTTTTAAATGTATTACTAATACAATGTTTCTGTTTGTCATGGAATAAAGTCACTTTTTTTCCGCTCGAGAGGAAAAACCTTTTATAGGCCCGCTCTGAGAGGGTCCGCTTCTCTGAGGAGTGTGAGACTCCAGATGTTGATTGGTTACTCACTAAAAAACCTCTCGCACGTTCCTTGGAGTAGTTCTTCGTCCTGTCCTTACAGCGTTCCTTAACAGAAGAAATGAGCTGCAAGCGGCCTTCATAGTTATGGGACCTGATGACTCGAAGTGATCCGAGCAACACTGCTTTCTGCATTGTGTGCGCTAATTCCTCGGCCAGAGATTTGCAGGACGGAATAAGCTTCAACTTGGTCACGTAGTTCGCTCACATTAAATCCTTGTATTCCTCCCTCTTCTGTTTTTCTTTAATCACCACATTATTTTCTACGGTGGAGGAAAATTCGACGACAAACAATTCCCTCAGTTCTTTGTCGAGCAGAAGTATATCTGGCCTTATGGCGTGGATCTGCCGAGTTGTTGGAATCGCATAGTTCCAGTAGATGCGAGCTTTGTCATTTTCAACAACTGCTTCAATGTCCAGAGGTACATATGGTAGCACTGCAGAAAATCTGGTTCCATCATACGCAGACAAACAGTTCCAGAAACAATTTAAGTTCAAAGAGATGTGTTGGCTGATTTGTACGATGTGTTTCAACGAAGTGAATTCATTGCAGAAAAAAAGCACTGGGTTCTTGAGAATCAGTGCTCTCAGTCGATCCATTTAAAGTTTGATTGAGTACACTGCACCTAATAATTGAAGAAACAAACCGATTCAACAGTAGCAAGTGCAAAGAAGTTATCAAATTGCCTTCAGAAGAAGAAAAACATGAAATTCTAGATAAATTGGCTGAAATGGGATTCCCTGACGTGCCGGGATATGTGGATGGTAGTTATGTTAGAATTGGTAATCCCGGTGATGACCGTGAATCGTATTATTTCAGGAAGAAATATTATACCATTCAGGTAAGTGGCAATAAATGTGTCAAACATGGTGTGATATTTCTCATAAGTGTTTTTTCAGTTTCAAGAAGTATGTGATTCAAAGAGACGAATAAGGCATGCATTCGTAGGATTTCCAGGTTCTGTCTACGACTTAAGGACTTTCCAGGGTTCCGATTTATATACAAATTTACCAGACATGTGCATAGATAAATACATTCTGGGAGATAGTGCCTATCAATGCTTGAGAAATCTGTTTACTCCATTGAAAAATAATGGACACCTCACTCCAGTTAAAATCAATTTCAATAAGAAATTGCCAAGTGACGATTGAGCACACCTTTGGAATACTGAAACAAAAATCCAGGAAGCATGTTGTGTGCTACATAACTTGTCACTGTAGGCAAATATTGGGGATCTTATTACTGGAGAGGATATCGGTGGTGGTGCTTTTTCAGCTAAAATAAGTAGATGAGGAGACTGAGGATAATGTTGTCGGACTGAACTTCAGGAATTATATTACCACCATTTTGTATATAGATAATTGAAGAAAGTTGCTCTTTTTAATAAATGATTTCCATAATTTGTTGTATTTGAACCCTAAATTGAAACATTGCATTATACTAGAACAAGACATTTCTGTTTTGAAACCAATCTGTTTTTAATCCTTTTGTCTACTCCTCAAAACTCAAAAATTATTACCCAGGGGTGTAAAATCAAAGGGTGACATAATAATATTCTGTCACATGGAATGTTTTCAGATTGTCGAACAAAAATGGGTTCAAGCCCTGTGGACAGGAGCTTTCTGGCGCTCTAGTTCAAACAGACAAATTATATCTCCGAAAGTATTGGTTTCTCAGAGTTGAGAATTATATCAATGTATTCTTATGATAGAAGTGCATCATACAGGAAATTCAATTCAAATAATAGTTTATTTATCAAGATTAAATGAGCAATCTGAGAATGAGAACTGCACCATGGAAGAAACCAAATTAAAATAGCTGAAATGAATTTGACTCTCTCTTATAGAACAGGATGAAATGTACGAGTATGAACACAGATCATATAATAAAGCTTAGATAGAATAATTATAGCATTCTCTGAAAACATAAAAGTACGATTCATTATTGAAATTTAGAACTTCATCTTAGCAGAAATTGAATTCAAACATCATAGAAGAATTTAAATTCAACAAGAGTGCCAAAAATTATCAATCCAAAACCAATAGACGAATTCTACCCAACAACGAACTCATCCGAGATATTCATTCCTCAATTCCAGTTTTGTTTTTAGTGAAGATATTCTGAACTCAATATTATTAACTTACCATCACCATTCCCATCATCATATGGATTGACCATCGGCATGAAAATATCAACCAACAAAAACTATGATATTATATTATAATTCTCATATTTATACGATTGCTGGAATGAATGACAATGTTATTAACTTACCATTACCATTCCCATCATCATATGGATTGACCATCGGCATGAAAATATCAACCAACAAAAAGTATGATGATATTATAATTCTCATATTGATACCATTACTTGAATGAATGACAATGAGACAACGTCAAAGTTGACGTTATAACAATTCATAGAATAGCCACAGAATAATTCAATCATTGAAATTTTGAAAAATCATATCTCCGAAAGTATTAGTTTGTTAGAGTTAAAAATGATATGAATGGATTCTTATGGTAAAACTCCTTATTGAAAAAAAATTTAATTTGGAATTTGTTCTGTAAAAAAAATTTTTTTTTTTGTTACTTCGAAACCGTCTGTCCGTTTTTGCCCAATAACGAACTTAGCCGAGATATTTATCCCCCAAACCTACTCTGAAAATTTCAACAGTCTAGCTCATTCCGTTCGAGAGTTATCGTGCCTACGGCCGGACGGCCGGACGGCCGGACCGGCCGGACAGAATGAATTTCGACCAAGGATTCTTGATCAGTGAGTCGAACCAAATCGTATAAGACCATTTTCATCGAAAAATTCGAAAATTACAGACATTTGGGCAAATTGATAAGCACTCAGTTCCGAGGAACTAGAGCGCCAAAAACGAAATACCACTTTAGAAAATTATTGTCTCATGAAGTCGAAACCAATCGAGACTAGACACCTATATTATCATGTTTTGCACTTTTGTTGTATCATATGTTCATCATAGCAGCGAAAGTAGCATGAATATGCCTAGCCACAATACTCTGTCCATTACCATAATAATATGACTAATCCATTCAAAACTTAACTGAGGTGCTTTTATAGATACATATAGCACCACATGGGTCAGATGTTATCAATTGAATAACACTTTTTTGTATTTGTAAATAGCTAACAATGATTCTGTTCAATTTTCCTCAACAGCACAAAAAAATTAATAAATACCAATGTTCTGTTTTGAAATATAGGTATAAATAACAATTTTATTGAGTGTATCAGGTTTTTTCCTCTTAAATACAAAGCTTTCTGAATTTTCCACCTCGAGACAAAGGACTCCTGATGGTTCTGACAAATCTGAAAAATGTTCACGAGCTTCGAATTTATTATACATGTACTTAATTTCATTGACTTGACTCTTTACTTTTCGAACTGGTTCAAAACATGCCAATATTGAAAAATCAAACTGAATTCCTTTTCCTCCAGTCGTTTTTAAAATGTATCTAATGATAAACCTACCCCGATTAAGCGCGCACGTATCTTTTTGAATTCAACACAGAATAAATCATTCTCATTATCTGTGATCTACAAAAATTCATGTTTTGGTTCAACAACTTTCAGAACTGATCTGGGATAGTTCAGAATCAAGCTTCTACAGCGCATCAGTTCTGCGCAGAATTGGAACTGTCCTAGGATAGTTCTGAATTTCCCAACCAGAACAAAGCTATTATATGCATCTGTGCAGAACTGGTGCATCTCAGACCCGCGCTTTGGCTAGCCAGTTCTTGGTCATCATAAAATGATAGTCACGGCCTCCATGGATGTTGTCGGGTTTGCAAAAGCCGTGGACAATATTTTTCTAGAGATTAACTGAGTGGGGTAATAGAAAAAAATGGGTTCAAGCCCTGTGGACAGGAGCTTTCTGGCGCTCTAGTTCAAACAGACAAATTATATCTGGTATTGGTTTCTCAGAGTTGGGAATTATATCAATGTATTCATATGATATCACTGCATCATAAAGGAAATTCAATTCAAATAATAGTTTATTAGATAAGTAATAATAAATTACCTTGTAATCGATCAAAAATTTGCTGATCTACGTTCATCAAATTTTCTCCTCTCTCGAACTACAGAATTATGCTTTCAATATTTACGTAATATTTTCAAACATTTTCGGGTGAGGTCCCCGTTGCATCGCTAAAATACGAGTATTTCAACCCCAATATTCTTGACGTTACAATATTCCCTTCTGTCAAGTTGACTTTATGACAATTCATACAAAGAATATACATAGAATAATTATATCAATCTGTGAAATACGATTTACATTGAAATTTTGAGAAATCAAATCTCCGGAAGTATTAGATTGTTAGAGTTAAAAATGATATGAATGGATTCTTATGATAAAATTGCTTATTAAAAAAAATTTAATTTGGAATTTGTTTCGTAAAACAAAAATTTTTTTTTTATTACTCCGAAACCTTATGTCCGATTTTGCCCAGTAACGAACTTAGCCGAGATATTCATCCCCCAAACCTACTCTGAAAATTTCAACTCTCTAGCTCATTCCGTTCGAGAGTTATCGTGCCTACGGCCGGACCGGCCGGACCGGCCGGACGGCCGGCCGGACAGAATGAATTTCGACCACGGATTCTTGATCAGTGAGTCGAACCAAATCGTTTAAGACCATTTTCGTCGAAATATTCGAAAATTACAGACATTTGGGCAAATTGATAAGCACTCAGTTCCGAGGAACTAGAGCGCCAAAAAGGTAACAGTTTTGGAAGGCGGCATATAAAATTATGTTTACGTTTTAACAGAAAAAATTCATTGAGGTTGTTTGCCGATGACGCAAATTGTTTGATCCGTTCTTCTTCTGTTTCTTCTGCTGTAAATGATTCAAATATTATGGTGAACTTGATAGTTGAGTGGCTGTGTAATCACAATCTTGTTTTAAATGTTAATAAAACCCAATGTATGTTTTTTTATAATGAAAGGTCTAAATTAGAATATCCTGCCTCGATACATGTTCTTGATAATTTTATAAGCGTTGAGGATAGGGTGAAGTTTTTAGGACTTATACTTGATAAACACCTTAAGTGGGGCCCCCACATTGAACAGTTGAAGAGTAGACTTAACTCTGCTTGCTATACGTTATCATGTTGAGGAGTCAGGTTGATCTTGACCTGCTGAAGTTTGTGTATTATGCGAATTTTCACTCTGTTCTCTCTTATGGAATCATCTTTTGGGATAGTTCTTCTCATACTGATACTATTTTTGTTACTCAGAAAAGAGCATTGCGTACCATGTTATGTTTAGGGTATAGAGAGACCTGTAGGGGAGTTTTTAAGAAATATGGAATTTTGACAGTGTATGGTTTGTTTTGTACATTTACAGACTGCTTGTCTTCTTTAATAAAAATGGTCAGTACTTCGCAAACTTCAGAAATTTGAATAACACTAGAAGAATTTTTCCCTACATTTTACCATCGCATAGTACGGTTTCGAGGAGTAAATCTGTTAAGTTTCTTTAATGCCTTACCAAAAGTATTGCGAAATATTACATGTCATAGAAATTTTAAGAAAGAATTGTATAGTCTTATTTTGGATTGTGAACCTTATAGTTTAAGTGAATTTAAGGAATTTTGTAAAAGGTGAAATACGTAGTGTTTCAACATATTTGTTGACTTGTTTCATTTCTTATATCTGCGTGGTGTAATTATTTGGAACTAATAAACTATTATTATTATTAGCCAAAAGACCCCGATTTTTAACATAATCTGACCTAAAGCTTCTCTGTAATGCTTATATCGTTCTTGAAGATGGCTATATTAATCATATTTGACCAGAAGTGTAACTCTTACAGGCTCATCTGAATAAACAGAAAAATTCTGAAAATTTTAAGGTATGAATTCCCTAGAAAATTGATGAGCAAATTTGGTTTATTTTCGAAAAACCTGCCTAATTTTCTACGAAACGGGTATGTACTGGGGATTCGATTGTGGTTCAGGAAATGAAGAGCATTCATCTGGCAGAATTGACTACACCAGTGAAAACTGAACCTAGGGTATACTATATTTATTGGATTACGCCTCATTCGACTAAATTAACTTGTGGTGGGAGTTTTCATACAACGATTACCTATCATCAATCATTATAGGCCCTCATTCAGGAAATTAATCGAAACTGAAATGTGTCAGCAGATAAGATAATTGCATTTGATTGTGGTAATAAAGGGAAGACATAATTCATACCATAACTCAACACGTCCATAATTGGAACGATTCAATGACAGTTCGGACTTGCATTTCGTGAATGAAACTGATGAATCATATTTCAACCACGCACTTCAAATCAAGATAGTGTTTGATTCAGGCTATTTTTCTGCTCTGATAAAATAGTTATTTGTGCAACCAGTTGGCAAAAGAACCCGAGTTACGGAACATAATGGTTCTCAACGTGTTTCACACAATTTTTTTATATTTTGAACAGAATGTGACTATTTGAATTTAAATTAAAATTACTTAGGCTGAAGGACTTCGGTCGATGGCCTTTTGGAATGTTTTTCCAATAAAGAACTGTTATTATTATTATTTTAAAATTACTAAATACAGCCATATGGGCGTCCTTCGTAGATTCCTTCTTAATCCTAGTGAATTTGGAGATATTTATTTGTTACCTCGTCGCTATGGAAGCGAATATTTTGTAGTGTCATAAATGTCAAATGAAATGGAAAATTATATAGTTTTTCTTCTCGTAAATAATTTATTAAAATTTTTGAAAGTAGAATAATATATACACTACAATATCCGATTTAGAGAACGAGTTACCAAGCAGCATCGAGGAAGCGGCTCAATCTGCGTTATCGACAATTATTCCTGCCAAGATGACATATTAAATTATAACCTAAAATTTTCCGGTCATTATTTTTTACAATAGGAAGTAAAGAATGTGTCTATGGGTGATGATAGCTCTACATAAGGGTCCTGTAGTAGTCTTCGAACATCTGAAATTCTGAATAATCATCGCTTGGATTGGCCAAACTTGATTTTGCATCAGACCCTCCTGGCCTTACGAGCAACGACATTTTCATTTTTGAATTAAAATATTGATGGTATTTCTAAGAACAAGAGTGAAAATCTTTGAAAACTTGTGGAAGCAATTCTTCTTCGAGGGATTCATGCGGCTACACATGAGTAATTTGTGAGAGAGACATTTGGAAGGTAATGTTTTATTTTTAATTAGTTCGTCTCTATTCTTTTATCAGGTTTCGGGTAACTTGGAGAAACCTCTCCGTTTTTTGACCAAGGAATCTATAGCGAAGAAAGAGATGCCCATCAATAGTTTAAATTTCAGCTACTTTTGTGAACAAGTTCAATTTTCACAAATCACAACACTCACGGGGAGACAGGGTTTTTTGCTGAGGTTTTTCCCTAAGCTCTTGTATCATACGTCGAATTGTATGGTACCCCGTTACAATAACCTGTGCTAACACATCTAAAGATCTCAATCAAAAGAATATATATATACTCCTAAGATGTCGAGGAGCAAGTATGATTATTCCTATACCAAATTTAGTGTATGGTGTGAACGCAAAAGGATTACCCATTTGAACTAAAAAGTTTTGCTAGCGTATTTTCAAGAAAACGGCCAATGAAGAGGTAGTACAAATAGTTTTTTCTTACAATTATTCTGTATTTTTCGCAATCAATGGCCAATGTACCATTCATTAACAGTTTCGAAATATTTAAATTTGTGTAACTGGTTACGAAAAGCAGAACGTTTCAAAACGTCAGTAAGTTTTAACACAAATGTCACTTTATATATCAATATCAGAAAAAAGTATTGTCTGCCTCTACTTTTAGCCTCCAATAAAAAAAAGTTGGTTGAAGCATTGTCGTGAAGTCTGGAGCTTTTGCTTGTATGTTCTATTATCCATTCTGCTGTATTGATCACTCTTAAGCGAATTTACCATGATAAGTTCGATTTGATTAAGAGTGTCGAATACAGGAGTATGGACAATAGAACAATTGAACCAACTTTTAAAAAATTTTCTAGGGGTACAAAATTCCACAAACGTCTTTATGTCGATATTCTACAACTAGATACTAGGGCTTCACGTCTCGTTCTCGTCTCGGAAAAGCGAGACGAGACGAGACTTTTCCAAAAATATTATAGGCGATACCGAGACTTTTAAATATTATTTATAATTATGTTTTGAACGATTTCACTGATTTTCAGCTTTTCAGCAGATTTTATGCACCTTCGAATGTCTATATTGACCGGACTATGGTGGAATTGCACTTCAAGGCTCTGTCGAAATCTCCTCGATTTCTATCTACTTCAGGCGCAGTGTACCCAGTAGGAACATGTCTGTAAACTGTCCATGAAATCTATTATGAAATATCTAACGCCAATAAATTAATTGAGCTACCATCATAGGAATATAATCAGAAGGAATATGCAGAAATATAATCGAATCAGCCCTAATATGCTTGACAATAAAAGCTATCAGCACATTGTTTTCTAAATTAAGATTTCGCAGATTCGTGATTATGGCATGGTGGTAACAAAATGTATATTTTGCGCGCCCTTCCAATGACGTTCATTTCGCTGAAAGTCACTGCTTATAGAGTTCTCGAAAGAGAATGGTCTCAAATAATTACATTGGACTCACTCATGCAGAATTCATTGTGAAATTTCATTATATTCGTTTGTCCGGACGTTTGTATGCACGATAACTGTCAATCAGAATATTTTACGTAGGTACTTGATATTTGGAAGAAGGATTTGCGGCAAGAATGGAATGACCGAGTTTGCGAATGGGCATAATTAGGCCATTGGGTTCAGAAAATAAATTTTCTTATAATCCGGAAAGTACAAATCCGCCCAAGTTTGAAGTGTAAAAATACTCTTAGGTGAACCTTGACACTCTTACGGCCAACGAATGAACGTCGCTGGACATTGCTCAAGGTTTCTTCATGGCAGAGGCTCGGAGTTCCAAAGGATTCTCCATAGGTGACGCTGGTGGGATTCTTTCCCTACCAGTTCTCGACCGATGGATATAAGTTTCCCAGAACGCCGTCAATTTTCATTCAGTGTTCGTCTTAGTCACACTGATGATTGGTAATCACCATGAAAGCCTGGGTTTGTGTCTGGCCGTGAATGATACATTCCTCTTTGGGGAACACTAAGCGATGAGGAGGATGAGGTGATCTAGCCCGACCACGCGGAATATTTGTTGATGGTTAAAATCAATAAATATTTCACCGTGTGTCTTGTTTTACTCCTAGGTGTAAGAGATCGATCAGAATTTCGTGGAGATCGAATCACTTGAGCCTACAGTAAATCTAGTTTCAATAACATTTCTACAGGGTGTCCCAAGTTCGAGTGCCTATTACACGTTTCTGGAGAGAACTGGACATATTTGAAATCTGAAAATTGGGGTTATGATATTGCCTGAAATTCTCTACAGAGCTAAAATATTTTCGAAGCTTCCGGTTATACAGGGAGATAAAATAAATTCGATATTAAAACCATTGTATTCCTTCGAATAGTTTTCAAAATATCGAAAAAAAACCGGAAAAAAAGTCAAATATGTCGAGTTAGTATTAAGTTCTTTATTCTTGTTTTGAACATCCTGAGCGTGAACCGTTTTTACAACATCGAAGAGGAAGAATGTGGAAAGGTCATGTATCTTTTGAATGCCAGAAATATCATCACAGGGTGTTTCAAATTTTGTGTCGAAAATTGTGATCAAAAATTGGCCATAACTTCTGTTTTTCAAATTAAAACACTTTTTTTTTATTGCGCTGGATTCTGTGGTGAAAAATAATAATAGTGTTCATGATTATGCACCTAAATTAAAAAAAAAACTCAGAAATTATTTAATTAAGGAGCCTAATCATGTAAGAAAACTATCAATATTTTTCGCCGCAGAATCCAAAGCAATCATAAAAAAATGGGCTCAAGCCCTGTGGACAGGAGCTTTCTGGCGCTCTAGTTCAAACAGACAAATTATATCTCCGAAAGTATTGGTTTCTCAGAGTTGTCAGAGTTCTCAGAGCGCCAAAGCTCCTGTCCTCAGGGCTTGAACCAATTTCATGTAGGTACCACAATTAAGATTGAATCAAGGCATGCATTTCTGTTGATAGGGATACACTGTATACCTGACCGTGTATTTCGCGCGAGCTTTACTGCTTTGTCGTCTCAATCGCTTTGAAAGGAATCAGTAAGGTAAAACTTTTTCCCTTGGCGTAAAAATATAGCCCTATGACTCAGAGCAATATAAATCATGACAAGAGGTTAAATAAACCGGAATCGACAACTTTTTCGAGGCTTTGTTTGTTCGCTAACTTGCGAAACTTACCTGTCTTGTTCAAATAATCGCTCGACCACCGATCCACGTATTTCGACTTCAAAGAACAACGAAATGCACTTAACTTCCCTGCTCTTCTTTGTGATTCTGGCGCTTCTCTTGAGCTGTGACATTTCCTCGGCGAAAAATATATCGACCATTATTTTCCACGGCACAGATTCAGGTACATTCTTTGATAGCTCTGAAAGCAGCTCCAAAAGAGACGTAGGGGTGACGTTTACGGCGGATTGTAACTCAGGTGGTTGACTAATTGGTTATGTGATCAATAGTTAATCTACCAAGTAAGTTTAACTCTTTTTATGTTTTAGCATAGAAAATCAGAGAGTAGTTACGTGAACCACCATTTTGTGATTATATTGTTGGCTGCATTGATGATTTCTTAACTGACGCTAAATGAACTTTTAAGGAAGGTAAGTGTATGCAATATCGTTCGTAATTTTTTTTGCAAATGTGGGGGGTAAACAGAGTAGGTACCTAGGGTAGGAGGAATCACCGAGACCACAGAGTGTGTGTTCTGAGCGGGGAGGACGGTAGACTAAGATGATTGACAAGACAAGTCTTTATCCCTAAGACTTGATTGAGTGTTGATTGAGATACTTTCCTGACATTCGTCTTTAACGTCTTAGATTTTCAAAAAACACTTGTTCTGCTATTTACACATTTCATTTACAATTCAAATCGAAGAACTATCCACAACTCTGATAATATTTACTTCCGCAATTACTGAAGTCAACTATCGCAATTTTGTCTAAATTCGTCAAAGTCAGAATTCAATAAAACCGTCTTGGTTCTATGTTGCGTGCTGACTTGACACGTTACACAACAATGTGGCCTGAACACTTTCTAAGGTTTTTGCGCGTATGTTCTGGGGAACATCGCGTTATCATTTTGCCCAAATGTCTGTAACTTTCGAATTTTTTGACGAAAATGGTCTCAAACGATTTAGTTCGACTTCCCAATGAAGAATTCGAGGTCAAATTTTATTCTGTCCGGCCGACCGTCCGGCCGTTGCCGCGATAACTTGAGAACGGAAAGAGCTAGCGACTTGAAATTTTCAGGATAGGTGGCGCATCCCAATACGACGGACAAGTTCGTTAATCGGTTAATCGTTAATCGGCCCAATGGTTTCCGAGTAATAATTTTGTTTTCAACAAATATAAATCCGATCGAATTGAAACTTGGTGAGTAGTTGTAGAATAGATAGATATATAGATAGATAGATAGATGAATTTATTCTCATAAACATTGTACATTATGTAAAGAGAGAACGTCAACAAAACCAGCAAATGAAGTTCTGGCCCACAAATACACAAAGAGCGCTCAGATCTGAGAGGCGAGGAACTCAAGAATGTTGTAGGGTTCTTTTTCAATTAAGAATTTTTTCAGACTCGTTTTGAAACTTCTGAAACTCTTGATTGTTTGAATTTCTTTCGGAATTTTGTTATAAAAAGTGAAGATTATATATTCCGTATTCTTCTCAGTGAGAGTCAGACCATGTTTCGGATAATTCACTGGGAACCTGTTCTGTTCCTGTTCTCGTATGGACCAAAGCAAACTTCTCTATTTTTATAGAAGAAGAGAAGACACCTATAAATGTACAGACCAGTCAAGGGCGTAGCCAGGGGGGGGTTTCGGGGGTTCAAACCCCCCCCCGAAATGTTATTTTTCCCTTAAAAAAAAATTTTTTGCTGCAGAAAGTGACCCTTACACCCCCAAAACCCCCACCCGAAATTAATTCCTATTTCAAACCCCCCCCCCCCCCCCCCGAAATTAATTCCTGGCTACGCCCTTGAGACCAGTTACAGTTAATATTTTGTTCCCCCTGAAATAACCTCGACAAGATTGTCTATATGTTAGGTGGTAAATGACTCGAATGGCCGATTTTTGAATTTGAAAAATTTTGTCCAGCGCAGAACAACCTCCCCAAGCAATTATCCCGTAGGTATGTTAAAAGTCCTTGGAAATTAGAAAAATAAAGAATCTCCAGTATATTACGGTCGACTTGTTTAGACATCACTCTCAAGGAATACAAAACGGAGAGAAGCTTTTGTCTGATATACGCCAAATGTTCATTCCATGACACATTTGAATCTACAATGATCCCCAAAAATTTTACACTAGATGAAACCTGAATAGTTTGATCCAGTAGGTTGATCGATTTAGGATAATTCGTTGGCCTTTTTGATGCGGAAAAAAACATGCATTCGGTTTTCGTAGAATTGAATATTAGGCTATTATTTTGACACCACTCATTCACAAACTCGGTTGAAAGTTAAGCCGATAAGCGTTTAAATCATTTTCTCGGATAATGAAAGCTTATTGTATCATCCGCAAATTTTACCGTGGAGATTAGATCATTTATATATATTAAAAAATGAACCTAAGTACAACCTAAGTATGATTGTGAAATTTTGTGCGAATCGTATGGCTAGAAAATTATTAAGAAATTATTATAAAATATTTTTGTTGTCTTGATAACTTCAGAACAGAAAGAGATAGCGGCTTGAAGTTTTCAGGTTAGGATGTGCATCAGAACGCGACATTTAAGTTTGTTTATAAGCATAATCGGCCAAACGGTTTTGAAGTTATAGCCATCTGAAATTTGGTTGTTTTTTTCTCCTCATTAACTCAAAAAATACTAAACCGATTGAATTAAAACATGGTTATTAGTTCTAGAATGCCAACGCGAAAATTCCTGCAAAATTTCGTGAGGATAGTATTTGTAGAAAATTTTCAAGAAATCATTGAAAATTTAAAAAAAAATTCTATATATCAGTAACTGTTCGTCTGAAATTGCTGACAATTTGCAAGAGCCTTTAGAACCCAACTCTACTGCCAAGTTTTAAGTTTTAACACGATCGGTTAAATATTGTTGGAGATTCGAGCAGCCTTGTGTGAGTTCAGTAGATGGGTGACCGTTGCCTCGATAACTTTCGAACAAAAGGAGATAGGGACTTGCAATGTTCAGGGTAGGTTGCGTACACGAATGGGAGAGTTGAGTTCGTTTTTGGGCATAATCGGTTTAACGGTTTCCGAGTTATACCCACCTGGAATATTATGGAGGATGGACAATAGAACATATGCGCAAAAGCTCCTGACTTCACGTCAGTGCTTGAACCTCTCGAAATATCTCGAGATATTCTGAAAAATGGGAGCAATTTAATTTGAACGAGTTTCTGTCGTATATAATGTGACACCGAAATGAATAAATGCGAGTCGAGTTACGAGAATGCCGAGGTATATCGTATTCCTTATGATATTACGGATTTCGAAGGCGGCATTTTAGACTCAAAGGCCAGATATAAGAGATTAATTTGAAGGTACATAAAATGTATGGGCGACATCTGCTGCGTATTGTTGTCATTGTAGAATTTATTCTTGGGAATTTTAGGTTCATACTTTCATACATCATTTCGAACCGCTGGAAATAAAAATGGTTACGAACTTGGCATAATCTTCCAGCGGTGAAACGCAATTAAATGATAAAATGTAAATACTGAATACTGTTGAAGCGAGGTGAAGCGAACCAATTGGAGATAAGGGATCTAGGAAACAGCAGATGCGATAAGGACTGAGACAAGCACCGATGGGTTAATACCTCGAGTGATCATTCGATTATTGAAACAACAACAACAATATCTTGATTTCATATCAATTTAATTCAACAATACTAAAATAAATAATTCATATAGAGAAAACAGTGTCTGAAAAAAATATATACAATTTAGCATTTCTACGCTATGTATTCCTCGATGATGTAAGGTTCTAAATTTAGAAGAAATTTATGTAATTTATTCTGGAACAGTTTGGTTTCCTATATAGTCCTTATATTTTTTTGTAGAGTATTGTAGATTTTCATGCACCTGCATTTGTTTTTTTTCTGACTAGTTGTTAATTTGAATTTGGGATATACGAGTATGCAATATTCATTTCTTGTCTCATAAAAAAGTGTTTGATTAACCTGACCATCAAATAGTGACTCATTCTTCTCAATGAAAAGGGAACATTCTTGTTCATAGATAGCACGTACTGTTAACATCCCTGTTTCCTTGAAAACATTTCTACATGATTGGTCATATTTGAGATTGTTTAGTAAACTCATTATTTTTTTCTGTAATGTAAACAGAGGTTTAATGTTTCCTAATGCATAAAATGTTATAACAAATCTTAATTTAGCTTCTAACGTTGCATGATTTACCATTTTCGAATAAATTCTGCCTATATATATTTCGATATTAATCTAAAGCAGGTATAACAAGAAGCAAATATTTGCCTAAATTGCAGCAAATAGTAATCCAAATATTTAGTTATGCGTGTGATGATCAAATATTTATTTCAAATATTGGCTGAAACATATTTGATACCCTGTTTGACAAATAAAAAAAAAATCATGGCAAATATTTGCCACGTGAAATGCTGTTCCAGGCAATTTTCTCCGACACGGAGCAAAGATTTGATGGATAATTTTCTTTGCTCATACCAAATTTCAGTATGAGCAAATACGCAAATATTAGACGTGGTCACGTGATCATCATTAGTGTTGAGAAATTCGACGAAGTTCAACGTAGCACTTTTTGTATTTGTGATTGGAGGATTTTTTCAGGTACAATTTAGTTAGTTTTTCAAGTAGTGTATTCTTTGAATTTAATTCTAATTAGTTAGTTTTATATTGTATTACCATTCATAAATTAAATGTATTTAGAGCTTGTGCTGCAATAAGGTTCAAAATCTCGTCCCCATACTGAAGTGAAAAGGTGATTCATAGAACTGGATCGAAGGAAACTTTTCGAAAACGTCCCCGTGATATTTTTTCGGACGTTAGGAGGGGAATTATTTTTGAAATCGTTGATTGAGGAATGCGGAAAAGGCATTGCAGAGACATGAAACTGTCTCCTGTGGCAAGAAAACGCAATGTGAGAGCGAGACGTTCGCCATATGAAATAGAGTCCCGCATGGTTGTATCCTCTTTTTTAATCAACGGAGACACCATCTCCAAAAGGTTATTGAAGTAAGCAATATGCATGCGAAGAAAGTTTTTGTACAACCCAGCTTATTAAGACGTTTAACCCATTCCCGCACCTACACATTACGCACGCCACGATCGTTTCATTCTCGACATTTTCGATAAAACATTGAGCGGCACCAAAAAGACGAATCATCAATGTATATTTTCTTCCTCTAAATCAGAAGTAGTCAACAAAAACTAGTTATTCATGACTACTGTCGCCGACACTATAAAAACGTTCGTTCCTACTTTCATCATAAAACTTCTGAGTGACACCAAAGATTATGATTTTATTTATTTATTTATTTATTTATTTATTTATACGATTAACAAAAGCCAAGGTAACCTATGTGGCTCAAAACAAGCTAAAGAAAAACAGACAAAGCAAACAGAAAGCAGTGAGAAAAAAAAAAGAATTTCTTGCAATAGAAAAAAAAAATACAAAATAATTCAAATTCAAAAAGGACAAATTGTATGCAACAGTTAGAGTTTTACCAAAACAAACTTAAGTTAGATCTGGCCCAGTTGTCAAACCTCACTTTGAATTGGTTCACGTTCGGCGCACACACAACATCACTCGGAAGTTTGTTCCAAACATGGAAAACTCTGTTCGACAAAAAGTGTTCCCGCGAAACCGAGCGGAATGCTTCCCTATATAGTTTATAGGGGTGGCCTCGGAGTCTAGCAATGGTGTTCATGCGGTATAAATGTGACAGATCCACTCCGGAAGACCCATGCAGGATTTTGTATGTTGAAATGACATCTCCTCTTAAACGTCTGTGTTCGAAGGTGGTTAGCCGGAGATTCTGCAATCTGTCTCGATATTCTGGTCTCTGGCTTCCATATGGCATTCTGGTGACTCTCCTCTGTATTCTCTCCAGCCTGTCTTAGTCTCTACGGAAACGAGTATCCCACGCTGTACCCGCATACTCAAGGATCGGTCTTATGTATGACTTCAGTAGATGGTAAGATGTTGAGATAGAGCAGCGACCGAACACCTTCTCGAAGAGATAACACCTCTGAGAAGCCCCGCGACAGACAGTGTCCACATGATTCGTCCAGCTAAGTTCCTCATTCATTTATTTGTCCTTAAATTTTTCGCACCAAATATTTGTCACCGTGTAATGACACAGTAAATATATTTACTATAAAATGAGCAAATATGCTTTGCTTCCAATTTTTCAGTGTTTGGCAAACAGATTTGATAGCAAATATTTGCTACAGTGTAATGTAGGCAGCAAACTCATTTGCTCAAAGCAATACTTGCAGCAAATAAACTGACTAGCAAACACAGAAAATATTTGATTCGTGTAATGATACCTTTAAGCCATAGATAGTTGCTCGGATATTTTCACAGAGATGGTTGATGTGTTCTCGCCAGTTCAAGTGTGCATTTATACGAACTTCGAAGAACTTGGTTGATTTGACTAGTTGGTATCTTTCTTCATTTAGATGGATGTTTCTGCTTGTTTCAATTTCTGAATTACTAGGTGTGAGAAGTATCATCTTAATTTAGATGAAGATTATTGCTCTTAAACGATTCCTTGGTATTCCCTAACACAATTTCTCCGTCTCTGGGTATACAATACTCAATCACGAGTAAGTTGGTGTCTATCACATAATCAACTGCAGTCACTCTGCCAGTGTTTGGCCCAATTTGAAAATCATTTGGGTATATTATGAAGAATAATGATTCGGCGATGCTTTCCTATGGAATGCCTAGAAGTAGTTCTTGCATATCCGATCTGAACATATGTTGTTGTATAGTTTCCATAGGCATCTATTCCATTTTTTTGCGTTTCACGATAGCAATCTACATTTCATCTGGGAAAATACCATATCGAAGTGACTTCTTGAAGATATAATTTAAGGGTTCACTTATTTCTTCAGCTGTTTTCTTGATCATGCTATTCGATATCTCATCATATTCGCTGTTTGAATTCTAGTGATTTTATTATTTCATCAGTTTCTGTAAGGGTGATTTTTTTCAAGAGAATCAATCAGTCAAGTTGCTCGTAATTATCATTTTTGCGCGCATGTTCCGGGGAACATCACGTTATCATTTTGCACAAGCGTCTGTAATTTTCGAATTTTTCTGAAAATGGTCTCAAACGATTGGGTTCGACTCCCTGATGAAGAATTCGAGGTCAATTTTAATTCTGTCTATTGCCACTATAACTTGAGAATGGAAATAGATAGCAATTTAAAATTTTCAGGGTAGGTGGTGCTTCCCAAAACGACGGACGAGTTCGTTAATGGGCATGATCGGCCCAATGGTTTCCTAGTAATAATATTGTTTTCAACCAATACTAATCCGATCAAATTGAAACTTGGTGAGTAGTTGTAGAATACAATCCCAAAGACGCTTTTGAAATTTTGTGGGAATCGCATTAATAGAAAATTTAAAAAAATATTAAAATTTTTTATTTATGTTAGGATAACCTGAGAACGGAAAGAGATAAGAAATCAGCCAAACTGTTTTGGGGTTGTACCCATCTGAAATTTGGTTGTTATGCCCTCGATAACTCGAAAAATACCAATCCAATTCAAACATGGTTATTAGTTTTAAAATACCAACTCAAAAATTATTGCGCAATTTTGGGACGATCGTATCACTAGAAAATGTTAAAGAAATCATTGAATATCATTGAACAAAATTCTATATATCAGAAACTATTCATCGGACATCGCTAAAATTTCGCGAGTCTTCAAAACCTAACTGTACTGCCAAGTTACAAGTTTCAACAGGATCGGATCTATATTGTTGGAGATCCGAGGAGCCTTGTGTGAGATTAGTAGCTGGATGGGTGAGCTTTGCCTATATAACTTTCGAACGAAAGGAGATAGGAATTTGCATTTTTCAGGGTAGGTTACGTATCCGAATGGGAGAGTTAAGTTCGTTGTTGGGCATAATCGGCCCAACGGTTTCGGAGTCATACCCATCTGGAATTGTATCCCCTCAATAACTAAAAAATATAGACTCGATCGAATTGAAGTTTGATAAATAGTTGTAAAATATCGACATAAAGCCGTGCGTGAAATTTTGTGAGGACCGTACCACTAGAAAACAGAAAGAGATAGCGACTTGCAATTTTCAGGGTAGGTTGCTCATTCGAATGCGACATTTAAGGTCTTTAATTGGCATTACTGGCCAAACAATTTTGGAGTTATACTCATGCGAAATTTTGTTGTTATTTCCTCGGTAACTCGAAACATATAAATCTGATCCAATTAATACTCTTGTAGAATGCCGACCCACTAATTTTCACGATATATCGTATTCTGCAGTTACATGAAGCGTAAGTTTTTTCTTATTTTAATTCGAATAGAATTAAATATTCTGTGATCATATACGTCACTTAACTCTGTCACTAAAATGGTATAAAATATTTTCATGTATTATATAAGCTGAGAAAACGGTATACAGGGTCTTTCACGAGGAACCTCACCCATATTTATACGGGAAACTACTGAACGTATTTTCATGAAATTCAGCACTTATAAGTATTTCACGATGCTGATGAAATCTAAAATATTTTCAAGGCATGAGCACCTCCGGTTTTTCCGGAAATGACGTCAACTTCCGTTTTTCAAATTAGAACACCATTTTTTCATTGCAGAAATAGATTCCTTAGAAAATTTCAAGTTATTTTGATGTAACATTTTTCAGTTTTGGTTGGAAAATTCTCTCTGAGCGGGAAAATTCGAAAAAAAAATCGAAAATAGAGCTCCGCTGAAACAAGAATAACTTCGAGGTTTTTGGATGGAAAATTTTCATTTTTGGGATTTTTCAAGATGTAAGATTGATGTATCCACTTTAAAAATCGAAATCGCGATTCATGATACAGGGGGTGAAAAAATCGCTTTCAAAGTTAGGGATGACAAAATCGTGAAAAATCAATTTTTTCAAATTAGAACCCCATTTTTTTATGGCAGATGTTGAATCTACGTTAAAAAATAATGTGAGTGTATGCATCACACCCTTGCCCTAAAATGGATATTTTCTGAGTTATTCACAAAAAAACTGTTTTTTGTCTTGAATTTCTATTCTATTTCTTTTCCCTTCACGCCAAAAAGATGAAATTTTCAGGAACTGTTATTTGAACCATGCTGTAGATTTTTCACCCCTTCTTGAAACCGACTTCAAGTTACTATTAGGAGAACCATGGCAAACTCTCGCAGTTATAACTAGAGAAGATGCTCAAAGTTTTGACCGTTAATTTCTAGACATTTATTTATACGTCTCAGGAATGCTTCGTGCGTTGCTCTTCTTATTTCATCGGGAGGAAGAGATCTGCAAAAGTGTTTAAAAACCAAATTGAGTTTCAAAACTATGAATCTAAAAATCTAAACAAACCTGAACGCATTTCTGACTCGTTCTATGCAGTCCTCTTTATCAGTCAGGGGAGTTGAGTAGACAATATTTTTTATCCTACCCCAAACATAATAGTCTAAAGGAGTTAAATCGGGAGAACGTGGTGGCCAAAGATGTGGACCATTGTTCGCCAACCATCGATCTTCAAATAGCCTGTAGAGGATATTTGACACATTGAGTGAATTGTGTGGAGGCGCGCCATCTTGTTGATACCATAAGTCATTATGGTTCTGTACTAGCTGCTCAATTATTTGAGTCAATATGTCAGAATATCTATCTCCTAAGGGAGAACATTCTTTAAATAATGCAAACATGTGTAGTGTTCTATCTTACCAGTTAAAGTCCCATCATAAATGTGAACATCGAGAATTGCATTATTTTTGATGGCGCAAAAAACATTGAAACTCCAGGTCTCTTGAAAGTTCCATTGTCTGAAGTGGTGGTTGTTCTCTTCATCCCAATAATGACTGTTATGCCTATTGAAAGAACCATTCTTTGTGAATTTAGATTCATCTGTCCAAATTATAGGTACAGTCCAAAAAGTTTTCATTCTCTTGAAATCGAATCATCATAGCTTCGCAAAACTCTGTTCTCCTGACGAAATCAGTTTCCTTCAAATGCTGTACCCTATTGAATTTATATGGGTGCATTTTAAGTTTTTTTAATTTTCTCCAAACACTCGATTGAGATAATCCCAGATCAATCTCGGCATCTTTGAGAGAATCTTGAGGATTCACACGAAAATATGCAAGAACTGTAATTTCGTTGTTCTCATCTTCTACTACACTTTTTTCTCTGTGTATAGTTTTCTTAACGAAAGATCCGACATTTCTCAAGTTTGTCATGGTTCTGTTAATGGTATCTCTCGTTGGTCTGGGTCGGTCAGGAAACCTCTCAATGAACAGTCGAATCGTTCTATCTACAACTTTATTACATTCTTCATGAAGTAGAATGAGATTTAAATAATCTTCATTGGTAAAATTAGGCATAGTGATCGATTTTATAACTTAATACGAATTATCACTAAATTAATAGTAAACACAAAATGCTACTGAATAAAGAGGAATTTGGCAGATGTAATTAATGATATCTATCATTAAAAAAAAAGAATGTAAAACATGGTAAGTTTTTGCATATGGTTCATAAGGAATTATTTATTTATCACTGGAGAGAAAACCGATGGCCGATTAGTTGAAATAAAGAGGTTTCCGATACAAATTCGAATCAAAATTCGCCATCTATTTAGGAACAACCTGTAACTTTTTTCTCTTGCATATTAGGGTAGTAAAATCTAAAACATGGTTTAAGTAACAGTTCCTGAAAATTTCATCGTTTTGGCGTGAAGGGAAAAGAAATAGAATAGAAATTCAAGACGAAAAACAGTTTTTTGTGAATAACTCAGAAAATATCCATTTTAGGGCAAGGGTGTGATGCATACACTCACATTATTTTTTAACGTAGATTCAATATCTGCCATAAAACAATGGGGTTCTAATTTGAAAAAATTGATTTTTCACGATTTTGTCATCCCTAACTTTGAAAGCGATTTTTTCACCCCCTGTATCATGAATCGCGATTTCGATTTTTAAAGTGGATACATCAATCTTACATCTTGAAAAATCCCAAAAATAAAAATTTTCCATCCAAAAACCTCGAAGTTATTCTTGTTTCAGCGGAGCTCTATTTTCGATTTTTTTTTCGAATTTTCCCGCTCAGAGAGAATTTTCCAACCAAAACTGAAAAATGTTACATCAAAATAACTTGAAATTTTCTAAGGAATCTATTTCTGCAATGAAAAAATGGTGTTCTAATTTGAAAAACGGAAGTTGACGTCATTTCCGGAAAAACCGGAGGTGCTCATGCCTTGAAAATATTTTAGATTTCATCAGCATCGTGAAGTAATTATAAGTGCTGAATTTCATGAAAATACGTTCAGTAGTTTCCCGTATAAATATGGGTGAGGTTCCTCGTGAAAGACCCTGTATATCGATGCTAAATTCGTAGTACAGTGTCCAATATAGGTGAGTAGACAATAGAGCATGCGCGCAAGAGCTTCTGACTTCACGTCAGTGTGAACTAATTTTCTTCGTTACATCCATGTGTTTCGTTAAACGTTGTCCAGTATCAATGAAAATATTGTTGTTTTCATTGACAGTTGTTGTTGGGCGTCCTGCTAATCGGATATCTCTTCTTCTTGAGTTTCTCAAAGAATTCATCAAAGTACACATTGATTTGTATTTGTCGTCTGAATTTTTAAGTAAAGTTTCGTGATTCTTACATCTTTGTTTTTTTATCAATTTGTCATATTCCATTTTTGTCTCACAATACTCCTTTTTGAATGTTTCATTGTAGGTACTTATTACTTAGCAGTATCTCTAACGTTTTCTTCATTTCTTTAATTTCTGATTGAGTTGCAATTGTTTTCTTCCGGTTATTCTCGTTTCCCTTCTTTACTCCTCGAGAACCTACATATCAATTATTGAAATCATTCGATTATGCCTGACTCTAGTACATTTATGTCCTATCATCGTCAGCGAATAATTGAGCATCGGTTAAAAAAAGTTACCCCTCGTATTTTCTCATCAGAGAAGGAGATTTCCTAAATTGAGGTTATCATTATATGATAATAAACTATCTAACGCTTTGAAATCAAACATTTTTTTGAAAGATTCTTGTAGCCATCGAACGCTTGATTTTCCAGCATGCTTACCGAATCATGAATATTTTTCCTGATATTATATTCACTGGCATTTTTGGGCACGGTGTCGATAGTTAGATGCCAGGTACCGACTCAAGCCACTTTTTCGTGGGGATAGCACGAGAAGAAAATATTCAACATTTTTTTAACTATTAGCGGAATATTTTGCATGAAATTCCGAAACCAAATATCGGATTGTGTTCAATTTTGGCAATAAGTGACCTCCACAGACAACAGACCACTAGGAGCCCAAAATTAATTTTATAATATTGAACTTCCAGACTGGACAAAATATTTTGGTTCTTTTTCTACGAGGGAAATAACATTTGGTAAAGATTCGACGTGTTTTATCTGATCTGAAATATTGCGATAATAACAATTGAATTAGTGGGTGAACGATGTGTGCAATTTCAAATTGGTTCTCAATATTTGTCTGAACTGAAGGTTGAGCGACTGAGGAGTGGCCATGTTAACAGCTTATGTCATAATCTTTGGGGCCAATATTGAAATTCTTGCTGTCTCTTTCGGGCATTTTCCGTTATGCATGACCAGACGAGAAATGATTTATTGCTGGAGTTTTCGTCTGAGAGGATTGGGGTTTTGAGGCGGAGGTTTATAGAAACCTCCGCCTCGAATAGTCCTCCATAAAATCTAATTGTGAGAGTCCACGCATGCGTGGATTGAAGATGCGATATCTCCTGAACCACTGGTGTTGAAGAATCACAGTTTTATGTGAGGTGTGTGATTTTGAGAGGAATTTTTCCACAAGTAGGTTACGCATGCCCAGAGAAGAAGTGGCTTTTTTCTGGTTATATGGTTTATGCTAGGAGTGGTTTTTGTCTAGGGGTCATGTATTTTGTGCTGAGCCGATATTATGAGGTTTTAAAAGAATCTTCATGGAAATTTTGTGCACGGACGAGTCAAATTCGAGGAAATAGCGTTGTTTCCGAATTTAAATATCTGTAACGTGTCTCTGAGGCCCATTTATAAGTAATCATATTCGGAAGATCTATTTCAAATTATATTTGGATGTGATGAATAGGCATAGGCAATTACGTTCCCAACAGGGGTCCCATAACCTCATTTTTTGGCGCTCTTGTTCCTCGGAACAGAGTTCTTATCAATTTGCCCAAATGTCTATAATTCTGGAACTTTTTGCTGAAAACGGTCTCAAACGATTTGGTTCTACTCACTGATCAAGAATCCGTGATCAAAAACTATTCTGTCCATCCAGTCTGGCCAGCCGGCCGTAGACACGATAACTCTCGAACGGAAGAAGCTAGACAGTTGAAAATTTCAGAGAAGGTTTGAGAGATAAATATCTTCGTTCGTTAATTTCGATATATACATGAATATGATTATACTGACCTCAGGCCTCGGGAGGGTCAGTATAATCATAATCATGTTTATAGCACGCGCGCCAAAGCAGATTGAACCCACGTCAATGCTTTCAGCCTTTTATTTCAATATGAAGTCAATCTGCAATTGGCGTGCGTGCTGTAAACATCATCGTGATTATACTGACCCTTCCAAGTCGTCCCCAAGGACATACCTCAGAACCTTCTAGGAGCTTGTGCGACTAAGGAGAGTCAGTTGTGTTCTTTGTCGACTTTGTTACTCTATCTTTACGCCAGCCATGACAGAGCACTGTTAATTTTTGACCCGACATTGAATGATGTCCACTACCCCCTGAGTAAATCTCCGGCTCGCTCTATACTTTGAGCTTGAAACACTCATAGTTCAATTCAAATCAGCCAACGTGAACACGCGCGCCAAAGAGTACTGACTTCACGTCAGTGCTTTTTTATATTATCTACTAAACTTCGTCATTGTGGAAAATAATAACAAATTCAGAAATTCAATTCAAACCAGCTTATTTTTCGATTAATCCCTTTCATCCGATTGAGGATATAGGTTGGTAAAAGCGACAATAGAGTGGGTACTCATTTATAATCTCTCCCTAATTAATTCTGTTCCATCCCGCTACCTGTGGGCATGGATTAAAATAGGAATACACTGAAACCGATTTCATTGTGATCTATGGAATGATATAAGGTATTGATTGATGTTTCTCGGAACGTCCGCTATGTATGAGGCAATTTTATGATATGTTGGTTTTTCGGGTAGCATACCTATCCTCGTAAATCATTCAAACCGTCTATTTCCTGATACAGCACACAATTGAAAGATTAAACAGTTAGTTCGTCATTATTTTTCCGCAAAAACTGGCTTCGGTATTGATTTCATGGCTTCATGCTGAAATAGGATATTAAATTCTCACGCACCTGATATCGCAAATCACAGTATTGGATTTTATACTTGACTGGTGTCATGCTAGTGTCTAATTAACATATGACAATAGTTCGACATTTCAATCTTTTCGTTTCATCAATATGCGATTTGCTGTGGCCCAAAGCCATTAAAAAAAATTAGTGCCATTTCTCCTCATATCATAATCCTTGATTGGTATCGATTTTCATGAGATTGTGACATATGGAACACGAAGCACAGAGAACAGAAATTGAAATGTCAAAACCACTCCAATCCAAAACTCAGAATTCGACATGATCGCTATACACAGTACACAAATATAACCATTAATTATTAGTAGATGGTCAATCGTTCATGAATCTTTCCATTTTAAAAAATGTGTGGTGGGGGAGGGATGCAAATTTGAGGTTTTAAGTTCTGATATTCAAACAATCTCAGAACATTAACATAAATAAATTTCACCAGAATAAGAAAAAAATAATATATAACCTGATTGCAGCGCCATCTACCTGGATTTAATTGTAAACCAAAACCATGCAGGGGATTACGAGAGCAAACACACAAAATTACATCAAATCAGTAACATTGTTCAGAAGAAGTTCAAGTCACATACACACGTACAGTAAAATTTAGATAAAAGATAAGATGAAAATTTCAACAAATTATCATATTTGCACAGATAAGTTACTCATATGCAGGGTGTAAGGAAAGTTTGGAATAAGATGAACATTTCTTCTAGCTGGGAGAATGACAAAACACATCAATTTTGATATTAATTTTTGGGATTTGTGTTGTGAAAAGTCTGGTGCCATTTGGTTACGGAACATGTATCACTCGAAGGGAGATCGAGTGACGACTTCCAAAAGTTAATCTCGTTAGCGCCCTGAAGCCGATGATTGAATTGATGTCACACGTCTCATAAATGTGGACAAGGATTATTTTACTTCGTGGTAGGCCCGAGTTCCAGGAATTCGTTATACACGAGGATTGTTCGTCTAGAACGGTCACAATGACCAATAGACCTTGAACACAACCTTGGGAGTGCAACCCTATGAGAGCAGTGAAAAGCCAGGGTAGAAGGGGAGAAACAGAGTACACCTAGTCAAGACGAGGAGTAAATTGCGAAAGAATCTTTGGAGCAGTAGTAGTTGAACTTGTCGATATTGTAAAGACTTTCATCGATTGTGAATATTGTGTATATATATCAAAACCAGTTTTTTGATTACCAAAGATGCGAAAGACCAAATGCGTAACTCAATCAACCCGTAGGCGATTTATAAAAAACTCCTTCATATGCAATAGAGAAAAAAATTCCAATTTATTTGTTATCGAATTCACCTTTACGTAGTCTAGTCAACAAGTGCTTTTTAGGTCAAAATTTTTGCGTATTCTCCGAAAATTATGATTGAGGAGTCATTCGATAAGAGAAAAAAAGGAGGTTTAGGTTTTCACTTATATCTCACAAACTGTTTGAGACAATTCAAGTTTGAAAGAAGATTCGAATAGACGAGGAAATTGTTTAAACTGACGTAGCTGTAGGACCAATATTTATAATTTTCCTAGAGGGTTGAAAATACGCCCGAAAACGGATACTCCGCGGCTTGCGCAAGCCTCGCCTCCTTCGTACCTTTTATGAATAAATATTATTTTAGCTTATTAAATATGAGAATAAGAAATTGAAAAAATTCAGGTGACTGCAAGATAGATCAATGAACAATAATCCGTGGTCCAAAAATGTCTATCGCGATTTTTCGATTAGTTATCCATTAGAAAATAAACAATTTTTTGTAGCCCGAACATTAACATTGCAAGTACCTACTCTAATTGTTAAACTATTAATCTGAGAATTTTTTCCTTTCGTGGAACTATGTTTCAAAGGTCTTAGAATAGATTCCTGTTGGAAAATTAAAAAAATTGTTAATTTTCGTTTTGTTATGAACAATTTACTTAAGTGAAAAATTATAAAGCTTCAATTTATAATATTAGGTACTATTGATCAGTTTTCTTATTATCAGAAACTACTCAAGAGTGACTTGAATTAGAAAAGTCGTGATAAACATTTTTGGGCCACTGATTATTGTTCATTGATCAATCCTGCAGACGCTCGATTTTTTAAAATTTTTCATTTTCATATTTAATAAGTTTAAATAATATTTATTCTTGAAAGTTCTGAAGGGGTCGAGGCTTACGCAAGCTAATGTACCCGTTTTCGGGAGTATTTTCAACCCTCTGGGAAAATTATAAATATTGGTTTTAGTTCCGGGAGTTGATATTTTTTTTATAAAATTTCCTCCTCTTCTTTTCTTAGATAGTTTTTGAGATATTGGCGAAAAACCAAAGCCCCTTCTTTTTTTCACTTAATTGTTTATAACTGTTGCAATTTTTGCGAGCGGCATTTTCTCAAAAACTATCTACATGCCATTTTGAATCGAATGACACCTCAATCATAATTTTCGGAGATTACGCAAAAATTTTGACCTAAAAAGCACTTGTTGACTAGACTCTACGCTTGCACCTGAAATGAGGTGAAGCATGATCCTTCTTCTTCTGCGGCGCCCAGCTTGGACTGAACAGAGGGCCATGAGGCCGATTGTTCCTCAAGCCTATTACATTGAATGTATGTTTTGTTCATTACTCAGCAATCAGCATATCAAAGTTGTAGAAACACAGATACAAACTATATTGCGGCCAAGGAGGACCCGAATCTACAACCGCTAGCTTTATAGCTTGCATCGCCGCACCAGTAGAATTATATATCCATGAAGAAAATTAAGTGTTTTTGGTGACAAACTGTGAGTACAAAAGAGACAACATGTATTTTTAATTTCACGCTTATTAATATCTTATGAATCCAACGAGAGCGGCATGCCATAAAAAATTGAATATACGCTTTAACGATTACCTGTTGTGCAATTCACGTAGGATATATATATAATTTATGATATTACATGCTCTACGAGAAAAACAAGCAACATATTTCTTTCGATGAATAAACGTTGAGAAAATGGGAGTACCTACCTGTGAAAATAGTGCAGTCAACATACATAATATGGAGTACATCCAAATACCAATTTCAAAATAATTCGATTGAAATAAAAGACGCAAAGTCTCTATGGATTAAAAGTTTTATGTTTGCTGCTGGTCGTTCAAGCTGAACGTCGGAGTTTTCATGAAATTATTCGTGTTGACATAAGAAACTCCGACGAATGAATCTCTTGGGAGATATATAAGATTCTCCTCATATTTTTCCCTGAGCTTGCATCGATTCCAAACTTTTGGAACAAACGCCACTTGTCACGAAGATATTTCCTTTTACTGCAAACCGTCTATCACCACAGCTTCTGAACTCTGAATGAATGTTTTCCATGTATCAAGAATATTGTTGATCTTCCATCTTCTAAGAAGTCTTAATTCCACTTCATTTCTCTTTTGGGAAAACAATGAACGGAAATCTCAAATGTAGTCACATAAATCAGGAGCATTAGCGCATTCGTTCGTTTAATTATGCATACATCAGTAATTTGTAACACTTACCAAAGCTTGAATTTATGTTTATTAGAGATCCGTTAATTCAAAGAAGCCCTGTGGACAGGAGTTTTCTGGCGCTCTAGTTCAAACAGAAAAATCATATCTCCGAAAGTATTGGTTTCTTAGAGTTGGGAATGATATCAATGTATTCTTATGATAGAACTGCATCATAAAGGAAATTCAATTCAAATATAAGTTTATTTATCAAGATTAAATGAGCAATCTGAGAATGAGAACTGCACCATGGAAGAAATCGAATTAAATCTGGCCAATTTTGCCCAATAACCTACTTAACCGAGATATTCATCTCCCTAACCTACTCTGAAAATTTCAACTACCTAGCTCATTCCGTTCGAGAGTTATTGTAGAAAAACTTTTTTTAAATTTTCAGAAATTCTTTTTGACACTTTACGGTAATCTGGTCAATACAAAACTTCACATGCGTATGGAGGTCATGATTATACAATTTGATGCTAAATTTCAGATAGATCGAGTGATCGGTTTCGGAAATATTCATAAAAAATATTTTTACTAAAATCGGCAATAACTCCGAAACCGCTTGATGGATTTCGCCCATTAACGAGCTCGTCTGAGATATTTATGCTCCAAACCCACCTTGCAAATTTCAATCCACTAACTCCTTTGGTTCGAGAGTTATCGTGCCTACGGCCGGCCGGACAGAATCGATTTCGACCTCGGATTCTTGATCAGTGAGTCGAACCAAATCGTTTAAGACCATTTTCATCGAAAAATTCGAAAATTACAGACATTTGGGCAAATTGATCAGCACTCAGTTCCGAGGAACTAGAGCGCCAACAAGTTTCGTTTGGCAATTGCCCAAAACAGGTTTAAAGTACCTACAAATAGTAGATATTCCATAAAACATGTATGAAATAAGAGTAATAATGAAAAATTACCTTGTAATCGATCAAAAATTTCCTGATCTACGTTCACCAAATTTTCTCCTCTATCGAACTACAGAATTATGCTTTCAATATCTACGTAACATTTTTGGGTGAGGACCCCGTTGCATCGCTAAAATACTTCATGTTCCGTTCCGAAATGTAATTAACTAATTTAGGAGCAAACAACTGAGATTTTTCTCACTTCGCTCACATTTCGGAATACACTTTATTCTCATAATTCTTCGATTGATTAGATAATGTCATGTCTCAGGAAAATAAGTTGACATTATGTCAATTCATACATAGAATAATTATGTCATTCTGTGAAATACGATTTATTATTGAAATTTTTAAAAATCATATCTCCGAAAGTATTAGCTTGTTAGAGTTTAATATGATATCATTGGATTTTTATGGTAAAACTGCTTATTGAAAAAAATTCAATTTGGAATTTTTTTTGTGAAAAAAAAATTTTTTTTTGTTACTCCGAAACCATTTGTCCGATTTTGCCCAATAACGAACTTAGCGGAGATATTTATTCCCCAAATCTACTCTGAAAATTCCAACTGTCTTGCTCATTCCGTTCGAGAGTTATCGTGCCTACGGCCAGCCGGATCGGCCGGACAGAATGAATTTCGACCACGGATTCTTGATCAGTGAGTCGAACCAAATCGTTTAAGACCATTTTCATCGAAAAATTTGAAAATAACAGACATTTGGGCAAATTGATAAGCACTCAGTTCCGAGGAACTAGAGCGCCAAAAAGTGGGAAAGCCCTTTGGATAGGAGCATCCGCGCGCTGTTCAAATTTATAGCCAGAACGATCACCCATTAAGGTACTGAACTCGCCCAAAGCTGCTTAGCTCCAGGAATAATATTCCCGATATTTCTAAGAACTTGAATCTGACAGTAAAAACAAGTGTCCAAAAAAAGCTGGTAAACTTTTTGGCCGAGAATAGTATCAAACGAATATTCTAAACTCACAATTACATACATTCGCTGTTGGTTCGAAAATGAACAGTGCTGTGTTTGCAATGGTTTAAGGTCCCATTTTAGTACATGCATTACATGATACACTACATATTGACATTGCCACAGAATAATGCTATGTAATTGTGCATGAAGCTAATTAATGCTTTGCCGATGCCATTTCGTCCTAAAGATTACTACATATGAGAATTAATTTCTTCATGGTAAAGTGTGAACATTATAGTGTTCAAGAATATTTCGAATTTTTTAAAGCTGAAAGAACATGTTTTCTTTAATGTAACTATTGTTGACATTTTGTCATGTAAATATCTCTGTACTTTGAATTGAATAAACTATCTATGTATACAGGGTGAATCTTTCACTACTGCATTAATTTTAACCAAAGATTCCTCTCATCAAATGAAACACTTTTTTCATTTACCATTTTGCCAGATTCGGCTCATGTAAAAAGTTACAAGCGTTTAGAGATTTCACAATGTGCTAATACACTCCCGCATATAAATTATCTATGACATTGTTGGCGGACGAGAATAAGGCATGGTAACGTGGTTTACAGCTTGATTCGGTATTCCAACACTCAGGGACGGATCCATAAAAGAAGTGAAATTTCTGGAGTTTTCCATTTTAAAACATTCAATGAAGAATATCTCGAAAACGGTGCGTTTAAGGAGAAATGATGAGAATAATATAATGTTCTAAAACGATGAAATATTCTTGAAATGACTCAAGAATAACTTGATATGCTTTCTTTATGCTAATTTCGTTTAGTTTTATGAATCCACGAGTCCATAACCAGAAAACCAGTAGAAGTAGAAAATAACTAATATTGGAAAATATGTAGGTATCATAGTTATAGGAAACTTTACGCGAACATTCATTTTATTCGAAAAAAGGAAGTCAAAGCTACAAAATAAGAACTGATTTTTTTTCAAAATTTCAACAGCCTGTATCTTTTTACCTGAGCTGAATTTGGAAAAATGTTAAATGAAAAAAGTGTTTCATTTGATGAGAGGAATCTTTGGTTAAAATTAATGCAGTGGTCAAAGACTCACCCTGTATATCTATCTATTGTTGTAAGAGGTAACGTTGCACTACGACCTTAAGGTCTATTATGCCTGTGTCCCCCCATCAGAGATGTGGATGTCGTCACCATCTACGGCTTGCTTCGCAGTTCCAGAGTTCTGATGAACTTTTCGAATTTACCATGGTAAATTCGAATCAAGATGGTCCAATAAAGGAGAATGGACAACATAATTTACCATGGTAAATTCGAATAAGGGTGTACAATACTGAAGAATGGACAATAGAACATACGCGCAAAATCTTCTGACTTCACGTCAGTGCTTGAACCAATTTTTCAATCTTTGTTTGTATCTTGAGAAACTGGTTTCTGAATTTTATAACCAAGTTTTGTTATATATCTCATCATGTAGTGCGATTGGCTCAGTAGTAGAGTAATTGACTTGGGAGCGGAAGCCCCAAGTTCAATTCCGAGGCTAGGAAAGAAATTTTCTAGTCACGGTAATCGCCACCATTCGCTGTTGGGTCAAAAATTAACAGTGATGTGCCTAAGGTGGCGTAAGGACACAGTAACAAAGCCTACACAGAACACAACTGGTTCTCCTAACTCAGGGCAAGCTCTTAGAGCTTATGAGGGGTCTCCTTGTGGAAGACCCAGGAGGATCAGTATAATAATAATAATAATAATAATAATATGCAAACTGGTTATTCTGTCAACCTGTCATGTCAGAAAATGGCATGAACTCGAACATAGAGAGGAATGAAATATGAATGACATCACAGAACAATAAGTTTAATGATCTATGCAAACACGTCATGATTACTTATAATCCTTCAGAAATCAAAAACAGACAATTTGTTTGGTTGAATGTAGGAACAGTGGAACAGTATACGATCTTTGGAATATTTCGAAATTTTGGCAATATCTTCACCAATATAGATCTGTTCAAGCTCAAATCTAGAACTTTACTGTATAATTCCTTTTGGCTCTCGTAAAATTTCAATGATATCTGACGGATGGTTTCTAGGATAAAGAATTTTTTTAAATATTTTTTTTTTATTTTGCAGCAATGCGATCCCCTCAAAAGTCTTCGTGTTGATATTTTTCAACTAATTATCATGCTTTGATTCGATCAGATTAGTATATTTCGAGTTATTAGGAATACAAAATTTCAAATATAATATAATTCTGAAACCACCCGGTGGATTTTGTCCATTAACGAACTTAGCCGACGAATTTGTACTCCAAACCTACTCTGAAAATTTCAATTCTCTAGCTCATTCCATTCGAGTGTAATCGTGCTGACGGCCGGCTGACCGGACATAATCAATTCTGACCTCGGATTCTTGATCAGTGAGTAGAAACTAATCGCTTAAGATCATTCTTGGCCAACTATTCGAAAATTATAGACATTTGGGCGAATTGATAGGCACTCTGTTTATAGAACAGCGTTCCAAAACATAAAATACAAATGGGCAAATTCTGGATATTTTTCTGAATATGCATTCGGATAATCAGGCAAATCCATTGAACATTCAAAGAACTTGAACATATTATATCATTATTTTTATTGTATATTATTTTTTTTTATCCGCTAGAGAGGAAAAACCTTTTACAGGCCCGCCCTGAGAGGGTCCGCTTCCTTCAGGAGTGTGAGACTCCAGATGTTGATTGGTTACTCACTAAAAAACATCTCGCATGTTCCTTGGAGTAGTTCTTCGTCCTGCCCTTACAGCGTCCCTTAACAAAAGAGATAAGCTGCAAGCGGCCTACACAGTTGATTGGACCTGATGACTCGAAGTGATCCGAGCAACACCGCTTTCTGCATTCTGTGCGCTAAATCCTCGGCCAAAGATATATAGATATTATACTAATCCTCCTAGGTCTTCCCCAAGGAAACCCCTCATAATCTCTCGAAGAGCTTGAGCGAGTAAGGAGGACCAGTTTTCGTTCTGTGTAGGCTTTGTTACTGTGTCCTTACGTCACCTTAGATACAGCACTGTTAATTTTTGACCCAACAGTGAATGGTGGCGATTATCGTGACTAGATTTTTCTTTCCTAGCCTCGGAAAGCAAATGAACAATCTTCATCTCATATTTTTATTCATATAGAAATAAAAGATTTTTTCTAATATTCATAATTTATTCATAATATAATACAAAACACTTGGCTTAACTTTCACAATATACAGGGTGATTCAAAACTCAAGGTGAGAAATTAAGGGACGTATACAGTCTGATATTCTTGATAAAATGTGAAAGAAATTTCCTACCGAAAAGGCATCGTTTCCGAGTCATTGGACTTTGAAGTTTCTGAATGCCAACAATTTAATTTAATAAATTACAGTTAGCCTAGAAATAAATAAGTGAGTTGGCTGTCACCTGGTGACAGAAATAAACTCGCATAACAATTTAAAAGTTACTTTGTTGGTTTAGTTTTTGGCGCTCTTGTTTTTTTAATATGCAATTTTCTAACGATGAATGCAGATATTATTTTTGTGTGAGGTTTTTGTAATGGCAACACATTGAAAGCTTGTTGATACAACAGAAGATTCCCTAATAGACGACAACCATCTCGCAAGGTGTTTTCCGGCGCTTTTCAAAGACCACGATAGTTTGGAATAGGTAATTCCCGTACTGGTGTTGGTGGTGCACGATCATAATATTATGATCGTGCGCACTATACCTGCATGGACCGTAACGGACCGGACCAGAAAAGTCTGCCCGTGAAGGTGCCCGTGTTATTTAATGGAGTAGCGCACAGTAGGCCTGGACCAGCGCGTAACGTCACCAGCAAATTTGCGATGTAATACACGATGAAGGATTGCCTGTGCTGGTCCATGCAGGTATAGTGTGCCCGATCTTAAGGTAGACGCTCACGTCGCTCACTTACATAGGCGAAGAGTCACGAGCAGAAGCGGCGCGTCGCTTTTGCCTAAGAAGTTTACGTTTAATTAAATAGAGACCCACTCGAGGTGACGCGAAGAGAAGAGGCGAGTTGGTTGATGGGCGAATGATCTTCGGTGCAACTAGGAGTTGTTTCTCCTGACGCTTCGCTCAAGGGGGCGGTATGAGCCGAAGAGAAGATTCAAAATTGTATTCTTGGTCCGTTTTCTATAGTCAGTCAGTGGTAGTATTCAGTAGGAAATCCTTGCAGTAGGCTGTAGGAAATATTTATTCTAAAATATTTCATTCTATTTTGTCTGAGGTCGGAAAACAAGTGATGAAATTTACCGTTCGTCTTTATCGGCATCTTCTTCTTCCATACTGGCAACTAAACCCAAAACAAACACATCATCTTCAGAGGAAGAGCAGCTCGTTTTGACAATATCATTCAAATGATGCTGAAATGATTAAACGGAATTCCTTCCGATACGCGCCTTGACGCTTCGTCCTGAAGCTCAGTCCTCGGCGAAATTACTCTTCTCCTCGCCGCGTTTCCGTTCGCGCCGCTTCGTCTAAGTGAGCATCAACCTTTATGATGCTATGAGGGAAGAAGAAGCTATAGATTGTGAACTCGTTAATCCGGAAGTTATTACTTGAAGCATTGCTGTCTGTCTTAATGTGTCCCAAAGTTTTGCTTGGAGAAGCTTAAAAACCGAAGTTTTACATGCATTTCATCAACAAAACGTACATATTTTGCACACAAGAGATCACATGCAGGGACTCACATTTTGTCAATGGCTTCTTCAGCAGTATGAATAAAATGAAAATTTCTTCAGAGGGACGCTTTGGTCGGACGAAGCTAGTTTTACTTGGGATGGCATAAATAACTGCCATAATGAAAATGTATGGTCTCTAGAGAATCCACACGCTTTTAAAGGAAGGGGTTTTCAACAAGGATTCTCTATTAATGTATGGAGCGCCGTCTTTAACGGAAAATAACTTCCAAATTGTCCTTCCTAATCATTTGAATGCTGATTCGTACCTGCAATTTTTGCGCTCACCTTCTGGGGAACATCGAGACTCAGTAATGAAGAATTCGATTGTGAAATTTTGTGAGAATCGTTACACTAGAAAATTAAAAAAAATTGTTAGAATATATTATTTATGCCACGATAACCTGAGAACGGAAAGAGATAGCAACTTTTAGAGTTGGTTGAGCATCTGAATACCACATTCGAATTTGTTAATAGACAGAATCGGTCAAACGGTTTTGGAGTTATACCCATCTGAAATTAGGTTGTTATTTCCTCTATAACTCGAAAAATATGGAACCGCTCCAATTAAAACATGGTTATTGGTTGTGGAATGTTGACGCGAAAATTCTCGCGGAAGTTCGTGAGAATCGTATCATTAGAAAATAAAAAAAAAATCATTGAAAAAAATTCTATATCTCAGAAACTATTCGTCCGACATCGGTTAAATTTTGCTATATTGTTGGAGATCCAAGCAGCCTTGTGTAAGTACATGAGCTGGATGGGTGACCATTGACTCGATATCTTTCGAAGGAATGGACATAGGGATTTCTCATAATGTTATTTTCTCGATAACCGAAAAAATATAGACTCGATCGAATTGAACCTTGGTAACTACTTGTAGAATACCGACATAAAGAGGTGTGCACAATTTTCTGAGGACCGTACCACTAGAATATTCTTAAAAAATTACAAATATATATAATGTATCTTACGATCCCTTTAGAATGGAAGATGGAGATAGCGACTTGCACATCCGAATGCAGTATTTGAGTTCATTAATTGGCATAATCGGCCAAACTGATTTGGAGCTACTCTCATCTGAAATTTCTTTGATATATCCTCTATAACTCAAAATACACAAATCTAGTCGAATTAAAATTCCAATAGAATTCAAAATTCGGATATGATATCTAGACGTCACGGAAGTCTGTCATTAAAATGGTATAAAATGTATTCATATGTACTATAAAACAGCCACCATTTTCAGAAGTGGGTCTTCACTTATCAATATCCTTATTGCCATTTCCAATTTTTGTTGATGGTGTTGGTATTCCAAACTTTGCAAACCTCTGCCTCCCTGCGTTCGTGGAAGGTATATTCTTTGAATCGAGCAGTTGGGATGCAGACTACGATTCATGTTTATCACTTTACGAATGGTTCTGTCTAGCTCATTCAATGTCCAGTTAACTATCCCGAATGAGTAGGTGATTATCGGGACTGCCAAGCTGTTCGTTGCAGTTACTTTATTATTCCCGGACAGCTGCGATTTCTCGGATCTTCTTTTTGTAGCTAGTTGATAAGGCATCCTCAATTTGGGCCGTCTCCAGTGCACCTCGTTGTTTCATCCCACGGAATTTGTATGTTTCTTCCTCTTCGAGGTGTCGAATGCTCATTCTCGATGTCGATGTCTTCTCTGTTTCTTCAGTTCTTCCTCTGCTTGGATGAAAAACAGCACATTTGTCCAAACCGAATGATATTCCTATTACTGAGGTGTATTCGGCAACGATATACAGTAGTTGTTGTAGTGCTGCCTTGGAAGAAGCGTACAGTTTTAAGTCGTCCATGTAGAGGAGATGTGAGATCAGATGTTCTCTTCTGCCTGGTGGCCCGACCTTGTACCCTATTCTGCTTGCCCTCAACTCAGTTTTTAATGGTAGAAGTGTTATGCAGAACAATAACGGGCTAAGGGAGTCTCCTTGAAATACGCCTCTCCTGTATCTCACCCATCCGGTATAAGTGGTCCGAACGGCAAACTTAGTCCTCCATAACGCCATGATGTTTTCCATCGCATGGAAGATGTTAGGGTGAACTTTGAGCATCTCTAGCAGCCGTATTATCAAGCTGTGCGACGATGTCTCAAATGCCTTCGCATAATCCAACCATGATGTATGTAGGTCGTGCTTGTAGTGTCTCGAATCTTGATAAATACTCTTGTCTATAAGGAGGTTGTCCTTGCACCCATGTACTCCTTTCCTCACTCCTCTTTGTTAATGGATTTGATTCTACACTGGTCCAATGGACTCCAGAATCCGATGTTGAAGAATACTTGTGAGAATTTTATACAGCGTGTTGAGACATGTGATTAGGCGGTAGATGTTTTGCTGTCCTATATTACCTGATTTCAGTATCAGGATAGTTCTACCCTCTACCTACCATGAAGGAAAAGGCTCACGGTGAATTACTATCTCACTGAATAATCTAGCTAGGTCTAGGTGGGTAGCTGGAAAGTTCTACCACCAGTAGTTCTGAACGCCATCCAGTCCGGGTGCTGTGAACACATGCTTGTTGTTCAAGGCATGTCTAATCTCTTCGGTTGTTATTTCAGTCAGCTCCTCGGTCTGTTTTGATCACATAATATATGGAATCTGTGAAGTGCTGAAGTATCCCTGGTTTCCCCTGGTCACTCGTACAAATATAATACATTATTAGCAATATTATTATTATTTATTGAGGGTGCCTGAGGCATGAATAGAGAATAAAACATACAAAGCATCTAACTGCACGTCAGTGCTTGTTCAGAATTGTTTCGCTTCTATTACGTACTATTATTCCAAACCTGCATATGAAATTACAAGTCAAATGGGTCTAAAAATTTGGTAAAATTGGGCAAATAACTTCTCAATGTAATTCTTCAAAACCTTCGTGTGGATTTCACCAATCCACAAAATTTCCTAGCTCAAAAATTCAGACATTTGGACAAAATAATAAATCCCTGGTATGAGCACGCAAAAACGGATATTAGCCGAATATTAATATGCATTTTTGCGTTAGGCTTTCACACTCTCTTTTATCGAAGTGGCGAACTATATCAACCTACAAAATGGCAAACAAGCAAATCCAATTCCACAGATTGTAACCACGTTATTATCAGAAGTTAATATCGAATTTCATAGCTGTATATGATATATTGATTTACTAAACATAAAATAACCTCCTATTTTTAGCACCTTTCTACTGTAAAGCGATATAAATATAAATAAAATTATGCATTGTTGTTTTGTGATAGCATTCGATTATAACATGGAAATTGGTTATACATTTTAGACCGTCCACAAATTCAATAAATTATTCTATACCGGATGTCTCCAGTTCGAGTGCTTATTCTAACAGTAGGTAAATAACAACTTCCAGTAAAATCATATTCGTCAATGTCCATTTGAGAATATTTTCCTTCTCAACAGATTTCATAAGTGACTAAATAATATTCAAATAAGATAGACTTTTGGAGACCAGCTTTCATACAAGTGCAGTAAAAATGTAAAAATAATTAACATCTTGTCGAAGACGAGATTACATAGAAGTGCATTGAAGGAAAAATAATTTATTTATTTTTTTGGATGTTATGGATATTCTGTGAATAACGAATTGAAAGGCTTGCCATGATTACCTAAACAGGTATTCTTGCATGACAAGATTTAGTATCTGTTATTCACAGAAAAACCTACGTCACATATCTGAAGAAATTAACTGATTTCTTCAGATTTTCATCAATGTGTTTATTTTATTTATTGCTAAATATCTAAGATTTGAAATAGTAGTCAATAAATTGTAACCCACAAAAAATGGAATAAAAAATGGGAGAATAAAATAAACCTGGAAGAAAAAAGAAAGTATTGACAGGAATTGTTCCACATTCCCATGCCCGTTGCTAAGCTGGGATCTACTAACTCCGGTAGAAGGCAAATAAAGAAAAAATATTTCAACTTTGAGGGTATCTCATTTTGCCAAAAAGTGTAATCTTATTAATCTGATAAGAAAACAAGGAGGAATACATTCTAAATTTGAAACTTATAAGGGAAGTTTTCGTCCTGTCATTACTTGTAATATGAAATTTGAGGCAAAGGTGTACAAACTATAAAATAGGTAATTCCCATAGTAATTCCTGTTCCTGACAAGACTCAGGTAGGTTAGTTTTTGGCGCTCTTGTTTCTCAGAAGAGAGTGCTTATCAATTTGCCCAAATGTCTGTAATTTTCGGATTTTTTGATGGAATTGGTCTTGAAATTTGTGGTCAAAATCGATTCTATTCGGCCGGTCCGGCCAGCCCTCCATTAACAACAGAACTCTCGAACGGATTTTGCTAGGCAAGTTGAAATTTTCAGAGTAGGTTAGGAGATAAATATCTCGGTTAATTCCGTTATTTGGCAGAATCAGAATGATAGTTTCGGAGTAACGAAAGAAAAAATTTTCTTGAAGATTTAGTTTCATCATAAGAATACGTCGATATCATTTTCAACTCCAACAAGCTAATACTTTCGGAGATGATTTTTCAAAATTTCAAACATAAATCGAACTTCTATGTTTTCACAGAATGCTGTACTCATAGAAATCTATACTAGGTTAGTATAGAGTTCATTGGCTGTACTTAATTATTCTATCTATGAATTATTATATGATCTGTGTTCATTGATGTCATTTTATTTTGCTTTAAGTGGCATTTCAAAGATATTTCTGGTTCGTTATTCTTGATTTAAAATACCCCACCTGTTAGAGAACAAAGTATGGTTGTATGCAGAATGACCAATGAAATATCCTCAGCTATCGTAGAATTAAGTGGATGATATGATATTATACTTTTAAGATAATCTAATGCTCGTGGATAATCCATATGATGATGGAAATATATACTTTGGTAGGTGAGTTGGGTTCAGAATATTTCCAGTATGAACAAAACTGGAATATTGGCTAAGTTTCAATTTATGTAATATAGTTTTCATAGTAGATTTGAGGAATGAATACCATGGTGAATTCTATTGTCCGTTCTCCTGTATTGGTACGGTTCTCACAAATTTTTTTTGTAATTTTGAAACATTTTGTAGGGGTACGGTTCTCACAAAATTTTACACACTCCTTTATGTCGATATTCTACAGCTAGTTATGAAGCTTCAATTCGATCAAGTCTATATTTTTTTAATTATCGAGGAAATAATATTCCAGATGGCACTCAACTTAACTCTAAGTAACTCTAACTTATCTCTCCCATTGGGATGTGCAACCTATCAATTTTCAGGGTAGGTTGCACATCCCATCGTGACGTGAATAATATTTTTCAATAATTTTTTTAAAATTTTCTAGCGATACGATTCTCATAAAATTTCACAACCGTCATTAGGTTGATATTCTACCACTACTTACCAAGTTTCAATTCGATCCGATTAGTATTGGTTGTAGACAAAATTATTACTCGGAAACCATTTGGCCGAATATGCCCATTAACGAACTTGTCCGTCGTATTGGGATGCGCCACCTACCCTGAAAATTTCAAGTCGCTATCTCTTTCCGTTCTCAAGTTATCGTGGTAACGAACGGTCGGCCGGCCGGACAGAATTAAATTTGACCTCGAATTCTTGATCAGGAAGTCGAACCCAATCGTTTGAGACCATTTTGGGCGAAAAATTCGAAAATTACAGACATTTGGGCAAAATGATAGCACAATAATTAGGTATGGTCAAATTCTATTCACAATGTTCGACACAATATTTCAGACACCATGATGATATTTCTCGAAGTCAAAGGATGCTCGATATTCCTACATTCTTTCACTTCGAAAAGGTGGAGACGGTTTGGGCTTAGTATATTGAGAATGAAAATAATTTACATAATACTGACTACGCATTCTGTTTCCGTTTTTTTCAGTTTTTTTTTCGATCTTCTGAAAGCTATTCGGCCTAAAGGCGAAAATTCATGAAACGATAAAATCTCAACGACGAGTGATCACGTGATAATGTAAAAGCAACGACGCTGTCGTTAAAAAAATCCTTCCTGTCTTTTTCATGGAACGACGAAATCAAACGACAGTTTTTGAACTGATTTAAAAACATAACCTATTAGCGGCCCGGTACGTGCTTCGCTACGTATAAAGTGAAATAATAAAAATTTTTTATTGGAACATCAAATTCCTTTATTCAAACAAAAAACTATTTTATTAATTGCTAGCTATTTGAAAACTTAATCCGAAACATTTGGATAAACAATATTTTTTGTTTTTCCATTTTGAGCATGAATAAACAAACGGCAGGGGTTTTTCATTTTTGACCGTTAATTTTCTGCTTAATGTTCGAATATTTTGAGTAATTTTGGTGCAAAAATCCGTCCGATCGAACGGATATTCATTACAGATTTCGTAACTTAACGAAAAGATGCAAATCCCAAGATATGTTTACTGGAATAACGTTCCTTTAAGTTTTTCATTGGGTGAAAATGACAAAAATTTAAGAGAAAGCTATTTCGGACGCTCCCAGTTTAGATCCCGCCGCCCCGCGAGGCTCGGGAGCTATAAATTCCCAATCCAAGGCCTCAGGTCACTCGGCCACGTAGCCTACGTGAATCAACTCCCATTATGTACCAAATAAAGATTTTTAGTACTAGGATGATTTCCGTCTTTCGATTTTCAGAATTTCGTCAATCCTGTCATGCGATCGTTCGAAATCGGTTAAGTCGTTTATATTATTTCTCGCAGTTTTCCTAGACGATTCCAAGATTTTCGAGTAATGTCGTTCGAAAATCAAATTTGATTTGACATTTCTCGTCGCTCGTTCAGACCGAAAACGTCGACCTTGAAGGAGCTGCGTTAAAATTCGCCACAGAAAAACGTGAAACGTCAGATATATGTCGATTTTCGCGAAAAGTCACATTTTCCTATCGTTTTTCCAGGAAAATGACAGAGAGGATCGAAAAAAGAACTCCGTGACGGAGTAATTTCGAATCTCATCTTCGGGTTCTCGCAAATACCGTCGTTCCGAACGGCCCCGTTCCTCCGAATTCCTTTCCACAATTCCACTCCTTTTGCCAAAATCGGCGTCTATTCATCTTTTCGCGATGTTTTTTTAAATGCACGACCATCTTTTCGCTCTGAAAACTCAAAACTCTACGAAACTTACGTGTTTTTCCTCGATAGACCCCTTCGAAATCTGCGTGCTTTGCACATCCTACATTTTACGCGCATGTTCTAGGGGACACAATCACGTTATCATTTTGCCCAAATGTCTGTAATTTTGAAATTTTTTGCAGAAAATGTTCTCAAACGATTGGGTTCGACTCTCTGATGAAGAAATCTAGGTCAAATTTGATTATGTCCAGATTATGTGATATATCAGAAAGTATTCGTCCGACTTCGCTGAAATTTTGAGAGAACCTGCCAAACCTACTGTACAACCAAGTTGCAATCAGTTGAATAAATACGATACGTATACGTACGTACGATACGTATTTTTTTCGTATATTATTAGATATTCAATTAATTACATTTTCGATAGAATAAATATACCAGAATTGAAAATTCATTGATCTTAGATGATTCTCTCATAACTGAAGTCCTTAAAATAGTACCTACGAAATATAATATCGATGATAAATCCGATTAAAGGCCGATTCACATTATACGTCCCGCTCGGCTCAGCTAAGTCACGCCAAAATATCTTTCAATGGGTTTTTAGATAAGGTAGTAGACGGATGATGTGAATTGGTACATTTAAGTCCCATTGAAAGATATTTTGGCGTGGCTGAGCTGAGCCGAGCAGGACGTATAATATGAATCGGCATGTCCAATAGAGATGAGTGGATAATAGAACATGCGCGTAAAAGTACCTGACTTCACGTCAGTGCTTGAACCAATTTCAATTTTTGTGGCTGTCAAAGGTATGGCATATGGTCGGAGGAAAGCTAGATTAATCCATCATCACAACGGCGTCGTTCATTCAAATGACTAAACGAACGACGAGAACACGCCTCATGAATGTTCGGCTTAATGCAACAGTTCAAACCGAAAGTTATTCATAATGGAATACTTAATCATTCAAAGAGGCCCAGTTCTACAGAAACGCGTAACAGGACAAGAACTTGGGACACTCTGTATTTTAGAATTATTGTATATCTGCCGGTACCGAATTGATGATGTACATTTCGCTGACCGTGAAAGTGTACTTTCAAGACATCAATCTCTTCGGAGAGCTCCCTGCTCCTGCAGACATTTCTAGCTCGTATATCCTGTTGATTTATCAATGAGTCGTTGGCAAAAAGTTCGATTAACTTTGTATCACGTTAATATATCAGAAGCCAGTGGATTAAATTTTCATCGAGTTTCCTGCTGTTCTTTAATTGAGGAACATAAATTTAAAAGTTTGTATCACCATAGAAGCCTCTAGTTGGAATTGTAATATGTTTCTATGCAGGTTGATCTGGAATGTGTTATTTGGATCCTAGTGTAGTCAACAAGTGCTTTTTATGTAAAATTTTTTGCGTGTTCTCCGAAAAAAATTGCAATAGTTATAAACAATTAAATGAAAACAAAGAAGGAGGTTCAGGTTTTCGCCAATATCTCAAAAACTATTTGAGATAATTCAAATTTGAAAAAAAATCAAATAGAGGAGGAAAGTTCCTAAAAAAAATACCCAACTGCCGGAACTGTAGGACAAATATTTATAATTTTCCTAGATGGTTGAAAATATGCCCGAAAACGGGTACTCCGGCTCGCGCAAGCCTCGCCCCCATCGTACCTTTGATGAATAAATATTATTTAAACTTATTAAATATGAAAATAAAAAATTTAAAAAATTCTGACGCCTGCAGGATAAATCAATGAGCAATAATCCGTGGTCCAAAAATGTTCATCGCGATTTTTCAATTATTTATCCATTAGTTAGGGTAAAAGTGGGATAGACGCCCTTGGAGGATAGACGCCGCACCTTAAAAAAAGAGAATTTAACACGCTCTAGTACCAAGTTCCTCGGACAGATTTCGCCCCGCACAGCTCAGTCCGCGCATGCGCTTCGACAGGACTGCACGTGTCGCCGCTTGAGTTAAAAAACGTTGCAAAATTTAATCACGCTTGCATGATTCTTGTGACAGTGACATTTTGACGTGTTCAGAACTTTCGTATTCGAAGGTAAGTTTTAAGTGTGTATTGTTATTTAAATAGTATGTATCATCTATATTTATGGTGTGTTTATAAAATTACGAAATTATTTAAGTATTTTTATTCATTTGCTGGGGCGTCTAACCCTACTAAAAGGGTTAGAGGCCCCACTATTGACTGAGTATAGAAGCCCTTAGAGGCATATATCCTCTACGACTTATTCACAGGTACTTAGGCTATAGGTAAGATTTTTTTAAATAACGTACCTATCTAGTTAATATGCAACTTAGTAGGAAAATTGACTTTCCAGTTTATTTATGAGCTGTTTATACCTTTACATGTCGTACTTCACTGTACTTGTAAAAAATAATGCAGCCTATCACCTAAGTAATAGAGGAATTAATTGCCCTAATCAAATTCAATTTAGGCACTGACTTCTTAGTTTGTTTTTTCATACTTGTCCTTTTTGAGTCCTCAGTTTTTTTTCTGTACCTATTAATTTCTTCTTTTTCAGGAAAACATCCCACACTGGACTTTGACAACGAGAAACGTCTCGTAGCGCACATACAAAAATTAGAAAAGGCAGGATTTCCCACAACACGACAGGATGTAAGAAGACTCGCTTTTGAATTAGCCGAGAAACTTGGTTTGGAAAAGTGCTTTAAAAAAAAAATTATAGTCAGCTTACAGAAAGTGGGGCATCTATCCCACTTCTACCCTAATTAATAATTTTTTGTAGCATGAACATAAACATTGCAAGAGTACGATAATTGTTGAACATTTAATCTGAGATTTTTTTCCTTTCGTGGAGTTATTTTTCAAAAGTCTTTGAATAGATCCCCATTGGAAAATTGTTAATTTTCTTTTTGCTATGAACAATTTACTCAAGTGAAAAACAAAGCTTTAATTTATAATATTACTATTGATCCGTTTCATTATGATCAGAAACTACTTAAAAATGATTTTTAATAATTATTATCTCCTATTGTTTGAAAAATTGTTATAAACCAGTGCGTTGTTCATCAGATAATTCAAAATTTTCTTTTAAAACATAATTGAAGCTTTATAATTTTTCACTTAAGTAAATTGTTAATAACAAAATGAAAATTACCGATTTTACAAATTTTCCAACGGAAATCTATTCCAAGACCTTTGAAAAATAGCTCCACGAAAGGAAGAAATTCTAAGATTAATAGTTTAACAATTATCGCACTTGCAATGTTAATGTTCGTGCTACAAAAAATTGCTGATTAACTAATGGATAACTAATTGAGAAGTCGCGATAAACATTTTTGGACTACGGATTATTGACCATTGATCTATCCTGCACACGCCTGAATTTTTTCAATTCTTTATTTACATATTTAATAAGTTTAAATAATATTTATTCATGAAAGGTCCGAAGGGGGCGAAGCTTGCGCAAGCCGGGGTACCCGTTTTCGGGAGTATATTCAACCCTTTGGGAAATTTATAAATATTGGTCCTATAGTTCCAGGAGTTGAGTTTTTGTTAGGAAATTTCCTCCTCTTCCTGAGTCTTTTTCAATTTGAGATATTGGCAAAAAACCAAACCCCCTTCTTTTTTTTCACTTAATTGTTTATTTTGCATTTTCTTAAAAACTATCTACATGCCATTCCGAATAGAATGACACCTCAATCATAATTTTCGGAGAAAGCGCAATAATTTTGACCTAAAAAGCACTTGTTAACAAGACTATCCATACTAAAAATGTAACATCGACGATACTGTTTTTGTGCACTTGTTACAGCGCTAACACTTTGTACAAATGTCTGTATTTATTTATTTATTTTTATTTACAAGAAGGAATACAAACAAATGTATGGAAATACCCAAAAGCAGTATTCACAAAAGAAAAATCAATTTAACTGAAAGCTACATCAGTGACAACCCAAACAAGATGAAAAAATGAAGATATATATATTTGTTTTCAATATATAAAACAGGATTATACTCATTCTTAACATAATAACATCTCCTCATTCCAAAAATAAATGCCTTAATTCATTTTTGAGTACATTCTTGCGGTGTTGGAAAATGTCGATTTCATTCGATAATTCATTATTTAATCGGAGAATTCTACATGGAAGTGAATTGAAGGATCTATTGGTATTTACTGATGGTATGTGAAACGTATAATGTTGTCTGAGGGACCTGGCAGGCACATGCAGTGAGGCCTTACTAAGAACTTCGGAAGATTCAATTTTACCGCTGAATAATCTAAACAAAAACATAATATCGTTGATTTTCCTTCGATTTTCCAGACTGAGCCAGCCAAAAACTTTTAGTGGAATAAAATAGTTCTCGGAATTTCTAGGACTCAATCGGAAATCTATTTTATGACTCAACAATTTGAGGAATCTGTTTTGGACCTTGTAATTTGGGTTCCAGATAATTGATGCATAATTTATTTTACTAGAAATGAGTGAATAGTACAAGGTAGTAAGAGTATATTTAATATTTATATCTCTGAATTGACGACATTCCCTCAATAAATCAGTTAGTCTATTATAGGGGTCACCAAATGGCGAACCGCGTTCCGGATGCGGACCGCGAACCTTTTTTTTGCGGACCCTTTTTCCAGAAAACATGTATTCTTAATAAAAAAAATTCAGATAACTTTTCGTTTTATTTACTAATTATTGATATTAGATTTAGATTAACTGCTAGTCAAATTCTTATGCCATTATAATGCTATCGAACGGACCGCGACAGATATACAGATTTTGTGAACGGACCTCCAATGAAACTAATTGGTGACCCCTGGTCTATTACATGATTCAACAACAAAATCTATATAAGTATCGAATATAAGTTTTCGGTCAAATATAACGCCAAGATCCTTCACTTTATCTGCTACTGGCAATAGAGTCATCTAATTTATAAGACGAAACTATTGGATTTGTATTACGAGTGAAATACATTTCATTAGGTACAAATTGAAAAATTTAATTATAGGCTGTATTATTGTACTTCATGGCTAGGGCTTCACACGAGACGAGAGTAGGCGAGAGTATAAAAAATCTCATCTCGCTCGCGCAAATTCTCAAAAAATTAAGTCTCGTTCTCGTCTCGTTATCAGTTGTCTCGTCTCGTCTCGCTTAATTCTGAAAACGATGATAAATATTATAATATATAAACGAAATGGTATACAATAATGAATAATTTTGTAAAGCTATATTTATAACGCTCTTGTACAAAAATATTTGTACAGGTACATATTATTTTTGATTTTAAACACTGATAATTTCAACTTTTAAATTACTCCATGACCAAGAATTCAAACATACCTAATCACGCTTGCATCACATCATTTTCCAATGATGTACGTATTTTTGCCATGATCATACCTGCTGTGGAAAATAATCATTCAACAGGAACAGATGTATCCATTAATAAATCATCGGCCATCTTGGAAAGTGTAGGAAGAACTTTTTTATCACTCTCCACAGTGGTGGAGAGTGATGCAAGCAAATGCAGCACATGCAGCGAATATTCTTCAAACTCAGCTTTCCAATATTACGAAAGTTTTGTTAATGTTTTGAATAGGCTATCGATGTCGATACATGTTTTAATAGAATTGAACAATTTGGTATAGTTTTCAAAGAATACCTTCCTAGTGAGTAGATCATTGAGGGTGTCCTTGGCGTATTCCTCATAACACTTTCCGAAATATTGTATAGCTTCATGTCTTTACCAGTTTTATTATACCCAGTTCCACAGAGGTATACAATAATTGTTCACTACAAGGAGCACAAGAGAATAAATTTCTCCAGATGTTCAGATAGAGACGAAACTTTCAAAGCATTGTGATTTAGGGGCAATAAAAGTTGTCCGTTAAGTATTGAATTCATTCTGGCATCCGTTTTTATGGTTGTGAATTCTATTTTTTCTTGAAAAATAATCTCAATTATCGCAAGTTCATAACGAATTAATAATCTTCTAAAAAATCATGTATTTCTAGAACGATCGATGCATAATATGGACAAAATATATTGGTAATTATAGTGGAAACTCTTCATATTCATTTGTTTTCTGTGGGAGTTGAAGATCGTCGAGTCGTATATAAAACTTCATAAAAAAAATTTAACGAGGCCAAAAACGAGACTCTCGTGTTGCGGTGTGGATGTGGTCTCGGTATCGCCTAAAATATTTTTGAAACCGTCTCGTCTCGTCTCGCTTTTACGAGACGAGAACGAGACGAGACGAGAACGAGACGAGACGAGAAACATCTCGCTCTCGCGTGAAGCCCTATTCATGGTTGAAAATAGTCTCAAACGATTGGATTCAATTCACTCATGAATAAACCGGGGTCAGATCCAATTCTGTTAGTCTGGCCGGCCGTAAGCACGATAACTCTCGAACAAAATAATTTGGAGGATAATATAAGTATTTAAGTTATTAGCAATTATCTACATTCACCCTATTCTATGTTTATAGGTTCGTGGTCTTCTCTAAACACACTAAACCGAGCGTTTTCATGAAGGCATTGGGGTTATATACAGTATGGAAAAGCCAAATGGAATAAATTCTTTATCTTGGTTACTGTACATATTTATGGAAAATCCCGAAACACATCAAATTGAAGTTTTAAATTGTCAATCTTCTTCGCAAAAATGCGAACCCCCCTTTGAAAAATGGTACCACCCCCAATTTTTGCTCTAGGAAGTATTGGCTTGTGATACATCGTTTGAAAGATCTCGTGAATCTCTATTCAGAAATGTCATCACTTTCATGTTTATTGGAAAATAAAATTAGTAAAAAATAAGATGTGATTACCGAGATTCATTATAATATATTTCCTTCAATATTTCCAAATCTTATTTCAATAATAATAAACTTATTTGCCTTCAAGATGATCAAGATGAGATGTTGAATAATGTTGGGGGAAATTTTTAATTGAGGTAAGGATGTTGCCAAGGCTTTCGCGGTGAAGACTTTGAACATCTACTTCATTAACATTAATAATTTTTTTGCTACATTTTAATTTTTGATTTTGTACCAAATTTGGCTAATCATTTGATTTTATTTTTTTCTAATTTGATTTTTGCGATAAACATGAAAGTGATAACATGTCTGAATAGAGAATGACGAGACCTTTCAAACGATGTATCACAAACCCATACTTCCTATTTGAAAAATTGGGAGTTGTACCTGTCTTTCGAAGGGGGTTGAAGGTAAAGCTCACATTTTTACGAGGAAGAATGACAATTTAAAATTTAAATTAGACATATTTCGGGATTTTCCATAAGTTTGTAGTATAGTATTGTACAGTAACCTAGATAATGATTTTTTTCCATTTGGCTCTTCCACATTGTATGGGGTCTGCATTGCATTCCCTGACTCCCTCTAAAGACAAAAGAATTACCATCGCTCAAGGTTCCCATCAAAGAGAGATGAAGTTCGCAAGGATCTTTCTAGGTGGCGCCAGTACCTCGCCACCATAGGGCTTAAGTTTCCAAGAGCTCCTTCGTTAGTCGTTCAGTGGCTAAGTTACGCTGATAATTAGTAATATCTATGAAATCGGTACGTATCTGCACTGAATGACACTTACCACTGAGCGATGAGATGGCTATCCCAGAACACGAGGGAATATTGATATAGTTAAAATCGACGAATATTTCGATGTGTGTCATTCAGTAGGTAGCAATTAGCTTTAGTCGCCTTATTCTATGTTCACTGGATTGTGGTCTTTTCTAACTACACTTAGGCAATGGGGTTATAAAGGTGGCCTGCATTGCAGTCTCTGACTCCCTCTTGCTACTAAGGAATGTAGGTCACTGAGCATCATTCAAGTTGTCCACATTGGAGAGGTTTAGAGTTCGTAAGAATCTCCCTAGGTGGCGTTGGCAAGAGTGTCTTTCTAGTACTTCGCCACAACAGGTCTTAAGTTTGTTAGAGCTCCTTCGTTTGTCATTATGTCGCTAAGTTATGCTGATGATTGGTAATAACCATGAAACCGGTACTTATCTACCCTGAATGACACTTTCCTCGTTTCGGGTACACAGAGTGATGAGGTGGCTATCCCGGATCAGGAGGGAATATTTGTTGATGGTTAAAACCGACGAATATTTCACTGTGTGCCTTCAAGTTACAGGATTGAAATTTTCAAGATCATTTTTTGGTATAAATATCGCGGTTATGTTCGTCAATGAGCAATATTGGCTGAACGGTTTTGGAGTTATGTCAATTTTAAGTTTAAATGTTTTCCAAATATTTCCGTAATTATCCATTCCACTTACTGAAATTCAGCATCATGTTGTAGAATTACGATCTGAATATGTATTGAAAGTTTTATAGTGATCGGATGACTAGGAAGAGAAAGAAAAATGTGGGAAGACCTGTGGATAGGGGCTTTGGCTCTCTTGTTCAAACTTTGACAAATCATATCTCCGAAATATTGGTTTCTCAGACTTGGGAATGATATCATTGGTTTCTTATGATAGGACTGCATCATAAATGGAAATTAATTTGAAATTTTCAAATTAAAAAAAGTGTCATTTAAAAAAAATCAAGAGTGCTTAAATTATTAAACCGAAATGACCAGACCGATTCTACTTAATAACGATCCTACCCGAGATATTCATTCCTCAAATATACTCTACTGAAGATTATATTATACCAATTGAAACTTAGCAAATATTTCAGTTTTGTTTTTACTGAAGATATTCTGAACCCAATTTGGTTTACTTACCAAGTATATATTTCCAAGAGCATTATGTTATTACCCAAGAATTATAATATCCTATAATCCTCGAAATTCTACGATAGCTGAAGTTATTTCATTGGTCATTCTGCATTGAATCATACTTTGTTTTCGAGAACACGAGGTATTTTATATGTAATGAATTTTGAATAGAACCAGAAATTAATATGACATGTCTCGTATCGGTAGATAGAAGGACATGTATGAACACAGATCATGAAAGTCATGAATACAAATACGGATGTTAATTTTCGATTACAGCATTCTGTAAAATCATAGAAATACGATTTATTTATTGATCTCCCATTCTTGATCAGTGATTTGAACCAAATCGGCTATTTCAACCAAAAATTCGAAAATTACAGACATTTGGGCAAATTGATAAGCACTCTGTTCCAACGAACAAGAGCGAGTCATACCTTTATGTGAACAAGCTGTGCTCAGGAATGAATCAGTAAGTATAAGCAGATTATTTTTGGTTTCAAATCAGTCGTGATGAAAATAATTTTTGTGACTCGACATTTATAAAACGTAATGCATGAAACAGTCGATTTCAGTCCTTCAAGATTCGGTCACACTATTTTCCGAGAATGTACCCAATTCAAACTCCATATAAGTTATTTATAATTTTTCATTCGGAGAACGAAAGACCATGGAACCGTGAAATTATCAACAGTGAATAATCTATATCCCTTTCGTCATGCATCTGAAGTTTTCCATTTCTTTCGTAAGAATATGTTCCCAAACGTTTAATATTTAAAGCATTCTTCCGCCTAAAAATCCCGATTATATTCAGGGCCCGTCCTGGTGTACATCACTTTTTCAAGAAGTTTTCTCTCGCAATTTTGAATACATTCGGAGGAGTTTTATGAGAATTTATGACATTTGGGGTAACAATTTAACTTTATTCTCAACACTCATAAAGTTAAGCCTATTTTGATCAGATATGGAACTTGTCTTGGATAATTTGGTCACTATTTGATCTTTAATCAATGAATATACTATTCGAAAAAAAATTGGTTCAAGCCCTGTTGACAGGAGCATTTTAACGCTCTTGTTCAAATTGTCTGTTTGAACAAGAGCACCAAAAAGCTCCTATCCACATCAGGGCTTGAACCAATTTTTTTTTCCGAAAGTATTGGTTTCTCAGAGTTGGGAATTATATCAATGGATTCCTATGATAGAACTGCATCATGAAAGAAATTAAATTTAAAAAAAGTTTCGTTCAAGAAAAATGCTTCAAATATTATCTTTTAAAAAAAAGAGCAATCTTCAATGCTTTAAAAATTATCATTAAATTTATTTATTAAGATTAAAGGAGCAATCTGCAATGATTCAACCTCATGGAATGGGTTGAAGCAACTCACACTCGGTGCATAGTTTTCACAACTCGAAATACCTAAGGAAAGTATCATCGAAATGTCTAGAGCAAGGCTGGAGACAATCATAGCAGATCGTCCATTTATTCCTGATATTTGAGTAGGTAGTGGATTACGAACAAATTATTTTAATAGTTCAAAATATATTAATAAAATACTATCCTCTTTTCATAATTTGAAATTTAATAGTTCATACCACTAACACATTCTTTTCTGTATTATGTACCTTAACTCGAGAAAAAATTATTGATACACAAATGTAGATCCATATTCCAGTATTTTTTGCAAGCAACATTATGAAAATACTGTATATAGGAATTAACATGTCTCACTACCACTACTTAAGAAAGTAAAAGGTAATATATAACCTCAGTGGTCAACGAACAGAAATTTCTTTCGATGATTCCGTTATGTTCTTCTTTCCTATTGCCTCCATAAACTACATCAAAACAGTCTTGTATATATTCACACAGTCAAGAATCGAACACTTGCCTTCTGATAGAAAATATAGGAATTGACAATCTCTAATAGCTGGAAAATATGAGATTTATGAATAGTCACACATACAGATTCTGTGTTCACATTCTGTAGAATAGAACTCATAGAACTTACCTACGATGTAATATTGAAACTTTGAAACATCATATTATCTCCGAAAGTATTGGTTTGTTAGAGTTGAAAATGATAATAATGGATTTTTATGATGAAACTGCATCTTAAAAAAAATTGAATTCAAAAGTTGTATTCTAAAAAAATATTTTTTTTTTCGTTACTCTGAAACTATCAGACCGATTTTGCCCAAAAACAAACTTAACCAAGATATTTTTCCCTCAAACCTACTCAGAAAATTTCAACTGTTTTGCTCATTGCGTTCGAGAGTTATCGTCTTAACGGCCGGCCGGCCGGACGGACGGACGGCTGGCCGGGCAGAATCGATTCCGACCCCGGATTCTTGATCAGTGAGTCGAACTCAATCGTTTAAGACCATTTTCAGCCAAAAATTCGAAAATTGCAGACATTTGGGCAAATTGATAGCACTCTGTTCCGAGGAACAAGAGCGCCAAAAATGCCGTCACTTTGCGCGGCCAATCATGTCAATCATCGAAATCGGTTTTAGCAGTTTGCCCATCTGGTCAACAAAATTTGGTTCGAGCACTGACGTGAAGTTGGAAGCTTTTGCGCGCATGTTTTATTTTCTACAAGCACCTCTACTGGACACTCTTAATCGAATTTACCATCGATATAGACCGTTGTCTCAGCTTCTCAGATATTAATACATTTCGTATCATTTTAATGACATACTTCAGTATTGAGAGAATCGTCTAAGATCATAGAATTTTTAATTCTGACATAATATGTGTATTCTATAGGAATTGAAATACGTTATGTATCTTAAAATTTTACTGTCCCATTCGGATGCGCAAACTATCCTGAAAATTCTCTATCCCTTTTCGTTCAAAAGTTATTATGGCAACAGTCACCCGTCCAGCTACTGAACTCAACCAAGACTTTTTTATTTATTTATTACCATACACGGGTTATCCCCTTTTTATATATGAAATATAATACAAATATACACTTACAGTAAACATAAACCAAGAAATAAAAAACTTCAGCAGTACAACAGCAACATTGTAATACTTATACAATCAACCTTTCCACACTGATTCTAAATGAACTTAAAGTTTGTCCAGTAAATTCCAAACCTTTACCGTAATATTCAATACCCAATCTAAGAAAACGTGTCATAGCAGTATGATAGCCATAATTTGTGCGATGGTAAGGAACCCGGAACAACTGAGAGCCACGAATAGGCCTGTTCGGTACTCTAAAACCAATCAACTGGAGCAATGAAGGATAGTCTATATCTCCCGAAAGCAACTTATATAGAGTGATCAAGTCAGATCTTGTTCTACTACCTTCCAAGGTGGCAACATTCAAACTTTGGATAACCTCCACATAATCATATTCACCACGTTGTAGATTCATTTTGAATGCTACACACCTCAGAAATTTCCTTTGCACTCTTTCCACCCGATCGATTTGAGATCGATAATATGGTGACCACACCGGTGAGGCATACTGAACAACCGAACACACTAACGAAAGGTACAATGATCTAAAAGCCGTAACGGACAATTTTTTGGTATTTCTAGTAACGAAACCCAACAGCTGAAAAGATTTACTGACAACTGAATTAACATGAGATGTAAAATTTAACTGATGATCAAATAAGACTCCCAAATCGCGAACTTCAAAAACCCGTTTCAGGCTGATTTCAATTTGATAGGTGAACAGAACAGGATCACTCGACCTAGAAAACGAGATACAACAGCACTTCTCAACATTTAGCGTCATTCCATTACTTCGTGACCAATTGATCAACGCGTTCAAATCGGATTGAAGGCACTCACAGTCCGTGCTGGAGCCGAACAAGAGGCATCTACAGTAGCAAAAGTTGAGGGCTACATCATTAATGAAAATATTGAATAGGAGCGGTCCCAGATGTGACCCCTGCGAAACACCAGATGTAACATGAATATCCCTGGAAATGTGGTTTCGAATCTTCACCATCTGCCTTCTATTAGATAAATAACCACTCAACCAACTCGTTAACCATGTTGGAAAGCCTGATTCATGTAATTTACCAATCAACAAATCGTGGTTGACCCTGTCGAAGGCACTACTGAAATCAGTATAAATTGCATCAACCTGAAAACCCTTCTCCAGGGCCACCACGATGTCCTGCTGATATACTAATAGATTTGATGTTGTTGATCTACCGGTGGCAAATCCATGTTGATTCTCAATTAGCAAACTTCCGCAATGCCACGAAATGTAGCGCACAAGTAGTGATTCGAAAAGTTTTGGAATGGCTGAAAGCTTACTAATTGGTCGGTAGTTCCTTATATCGTCTTTTTTGCCACTTTTAAAAATGGGGTGACATAACTATTCTTCCCTTGGCAAGGAAATATTCCAAGCTTCAATGATAAATTAAACATTGTACAGAGTGGCATAGTTAATGAATAAACACATCTTCCAAGGAAATAAGCAGGGATCCCATCTGGTCCACAACTCAAATTATCCCCCAACTTACTCAACCCCTCAAACACCTCTTCAATACTGAATATTATGAATGGAATATCAACCGCCGACGCCGCAACCGTGTTCGTGACATCATTCACATGCAATCCCCCTCCAACATAAACCCTTTAAAAATGTTCAGCAAAGAGATCAACAATATTCTCCCCCGTGTCAGCTATTTGATCATCAAGATGCATACTATTTGGAAATCCGCGGTTCTTTCGTAATGAGTTTATATAATTCCAAAAATATTTTGAATTATTGACTACCTGGTCGTCAATACTTGCTGTATATGCATCCTGACAAAATTTCATAAGATCCTTGCATTGAGATCTCAGACCGGAAAACAGTAGATAATCCTGATCAGAACGAGTCGACTTATAATGCGCATGAGCCTTCTTTTTTTCAGCTATGAGTACCCTCAGCACGTGGGTAATCCATTTAGGATATGTTGTTGGTTTACTTCTCTTCCCAGGAATGAAGCACGCAAAAGAATTCCCAACAATTTGGTAAAATCTATCAACCATAGTATGAATATCCAGACCATCGAATACAAGCCCCCAGTTCACCGCCGCAAAATAATTATTCAAACCAACGTAGTCCGCATTCCTAAAGTCATAGTAAAACTCATCAAATAGAAGAGGTTTGAATCTAAATAATAGTTCCAATTCGACGGTAATGGCCTTATGATGGAAATTATTAGGCAACAGCAGATCAGCAGCCTCCTGAATTTGAACAAAAACATTCTGTGAAAAAACTAGATCTAAATATACATTATGATCATTAGGAACCACATTGAGTTGTCTAAAATTAAGAAATGAAAAATAATCACAAATAATCTGGGCTGGACATCCTGGGGGGCAACGAGCGCTAAGGCCATGCTCCTCCGAAGATTCCCACGTGGTCGATGGCAAATTATAATCACCAAAGAGATAGCATTGAGATGTCCCAAATTTCTCAGATATTCGCTCGACAGAAGTACAATGACTCACATACACATCGGAACCCGAACATGGTGTATGTAGGTAGCCCCGAAAATAACACTTACACTTGCATCCATCAAAAGAACGAACAAATGTTCAACATCCGGACTAGCCCCATCCAGCACTCTCACGCTCAGACCCCTCCTGAAGCACATCATTACTCCACCACCTCGAGACTTGCCACTCGTGTTCATACTTCGATCAGTTCTAAAAATATTATAGTTGATTAATCCAACTTCAGCATCACAAAAGGACACTGTCAGCCATGTTTCAGCCAATATAATAATATCATAATCGCAGCAAAGGACAGAGGTTCTAAATTCATCAAGCCTAGTTCATAAACCACCAACATTTTGGTATTATATCTTCAACGTTTGGCAAGAGAATGTTCTTAGTTTTTCGATTCCTCAATAACAGGAATACCTTTTCTATATTTAACAGTGAGATTTTGCTCACCTCGATCCCGACGTTGCCTCAGCTCATCCTGAACCGTCTTCATTTGTTCCTGCTGTAATTTGGTCCTATCTGAATCAATTCTGAACTTTTTGTTAAGCAATCTATTCTTCAGTCCCAGAGCTCGACCAACTGCATTCGAGTTAGATAAAACCATCTTAATAGGCCTGGGTTTATTACCTTGTCAACCCATGCGGATCACTCTAGTTAGATCACTGCTCTGAACCCCGACAGATTCAAGTACCTGAATGGCAGTTTCTCTATCATGGGCCACTCTGACCTCCACACGCTCCGACCCTGATTCATCAACATTAAACAGCATAAGATTATTCGAACGTATTGCACGTTCATGAACCTCAGCAAGTACATCCTCCATCCCAGCACTTCCAATGGATTTTAAATCATTCAATTCTCGCTTCAACAGACTGAGTTCCTCACTATGCTTCCTGTTCGCGTCTTTAAATTCTTGTTTCAAAAGACTAATATCATTTTCCAACACTGATAATTTGGTTAGGAGATGAGGTACTTTCTTAAAAGACGATTTACACTCCTCGCAAAAAAATAATATCACCCGCTTCTGCACCACTATGGCCTTTATCTCGCTTGGCCACAATCCCGAACAATCACCGCCAAGATGGAACGGAGTGCGGCAGCTGTCACACTGTATATATTTATCATCATCCTGTATATGGATTGAACACTTGGAGCACTCCATTTAAGTCGAAAAACCGTTAGACCGATTATGCCCAAAAACGAACTCAACTCTCCCATTTGGATACGCAACCTACCCTGAAAAGTGCAAGTCCATATCTCCTTTCGTTCAAAAGTTATCGAGCCAACGGTCACCCCCATCTACTGAACTCACACAAGGCTGCTCGAATCTCCAACAATATATAACCGATCGTGTTAAAACTTGAAACTTGGCAGAAGAGTTAGGTTCTAAAGGCTCTCGCAAAATTTCAGCAATTTCATATGAATAGTTACTGATATATAGAATTTTCTTTTTCAATTTTCAATGATTTTTTTTTTAATTTTCTACAAATACTATCCTCACGAAATTTTGCAAGAATTGTCGCGTTGGCATTCTACAACTAATATCCATGTTTGAATGTAATCGGTTTAGTATTTTTCGAGTTGATGAGGAACAAAAACAACCAAGTTTCAGATGGCTATAACTCTAAAACCGTTTGACCGATTATGCTCATAAACAAACTCAAATGTCGCATTCAGATGCAAAACCTAACCCAAAATTTTCAAGCCGCTATCTCTTTCCGTTCTCAGGTTATCGTGACAACAAAAATATTTTTTAATAATTTTCTAGCGATACGATTCTCACAAAATTTCACAAACGTGCTTAGGTTTATATTCTTCAACTATTCACCATGGTAAATTCGATTAAGATTGTTCAATACAGGAGAATGGACAAAAGAACATACGCGCAACAGCTCCTGACTTGACGAAAAAAAAATTTGGTTCAAGCACTGACGTGAAGTCAGAAGTAGTAGCAATTGAAAGAAGTGTGGAATTGAACCTAGCAAGAAACTATCGGAGATGTGATATAGCAATCCACTCGGACAGTCAAGCTGCTATTAAAGCTCTGAGCTGCCATGTTATCCAGTGTAAGGTAATATGGGAGTTCCGAAGAAAACTTAATGAAGTAGGCAAGAACACAGGGACTCCTTGGTCTGGGTTCCTGGTCATTCGGGAATGAAAGGAAATGAGGAGCCAACACATTGAAGTTAACCAGAACTCTAGAACTGGAAGGCAAGCTGTAGATGGTGGTGACATCCACATCTCTGAGGGGGTTGGGGGGTACCATAGACCTTATGGTCATAGTGCAAGTGCAAGTACAGATATCTTCACAGGAAAAAATGTCAACAATAGTTACATTGAAGAGAGCAAGTTCTGTCAGCTTTACAAAATTCAAAATATTCTTGTACGACACACATTTTACTATGAAAGAATTAATTATCCTATGTACTAATCAATGCAATGCATTCATTAGCTTCATGCACATAGTATCATCATCATCATCATCAACCAGCCCTCATAGCGTCCACTGCTGGACATAGGCCTCCCTCATGACTTGCCACCTGACTCTATCCTGGCCTGCCTGGATCAAGTTGTTTGCAATCCTTTTCAGGTCATCGGTCCATCGTGTAGGTGGTCTTCCTCTACTCCGCTTATCGGTGCGTGGTCTCCATTCCAACAACCTCTTTGTCCATCTATCGCCGCTCATTCTGGCTACATGACCCGCCCAGTTCCACTTCAACGTGGTTATTCGCTCGACGATGTCCATTACGCCGGTTTTTCTCCGCAGGTCTTGGTTCGTAAATTGGTCTCTCAAACTCAATCCAGTCATTGACCTTTCCATTTTACGTTGTGCAACCTTCAGTTTTTTTGCGGATGTCTTTGTTAAGGTGAGTGTTTCCGCGCCATAGGCGAGCACTGGTAGAATGCATTGATCGAAAACTTTTCTTTTTTGACAGAAGGGTAAGTCACTCTTGAAGACGTGTTTCAACTTTCCGTAGGCTGCCCATCCAAGGCTGATCCTTAATGCATCTCACATGTCTGATTATCTTTAGATTTTCTAATCTCATGGCCCAGGTACGTGTATTTTTCGACCCATTTGATTTCTGTGCTATCGATGTTTAGGCCTTCGCTCATGACAAAATTTGTCATGATCTTTGTTTTGGAAAGGTTCATTTTCAGACCGACCCCGGAGCATGCCACTTCTAATTCATGCAGCATTTGTTTCGCCGCTCCTAAATCATCAGTTGTTAGGACGATATCGCCCGCGAAACAGAGGTGGCTAAGCTTCTGTCCGTCTATGTTTATTCCTTTTGTATCCCATAGTATACATAGTATACATAGTATACATAGTATACATAGTATACATAGTATACATAGTATACATAGTATATATAGTATACATAGTATACATAGTATACATAGTATACATAGCATTATTCTTTGTCACAGTCATCGTCAATATTGACTGTGTCATATAATGCATGTACTCGAATGGGTTCTTATGCTACCACAAACGCAGCACTGTTTGTTTTCGACCCAACAGTTAAACTATGTATTTGAATAGATATCATACAATGGATCAATGTATTTGAAAGGAACCTTATGCCACCGCAAAAACAGTACCGTTCATTTTCGAACCAACAGTGAATGAATGTATGTGAGTTAAAACTAATCGTTCGATACTATTCGCGGCCAAAAGGTGTACCAATTACACTTATACAATTACAATTACAATTCTATGAAACATAATTTCTTTTCCTGGATCTTAGCAGCTTTGGGCGAGTTCAGTAACTGGATGGGTGACAGCTCTGCCTATAGATTTAGACAGCGCCCCAAAGCTCCTGTCCACGGGGCTTTCATCCTTTTTTTCTGATGTCTTAGACAAACCATGAGTGACCCACCGCTTCGCAGTGAGCGAAGCGAAATCATCTTCAAATATTTTTCAACACCATGCTGAAACAGGTCATGAATATATTTCTAGCAGAACCAGTGCTATGGAAAGAACTCTCACAAGTAGAATCATCCAATATGCACTCGAAATCTAAAAACTTGTCAACATTCTAAACAAAAGAAAGAATAGCTAAGGATTACCTAATCGCCCAGTGTCCTTCTAAAGAGGAAAGTGTCATACAGGGCAGATACGTACAGTTTTCATGGTTGTTACCAATCGTCAGCGTTATTAAGCTACTGAGTGACAAACGAAGGAGCTCTGGGAAACTTAAACCCTACGGTGGTGAAATACTGGAAACAAAATCTTACCAGCACCACCTAGGAAGATCCTTACCAACTCCCAGCCGCTATAATGCGGGAACCTTGAACGAAGTTCAGTAACGTTCATTCTTTTGTCACAAGAGGCACTCAGGGACTGCAATGCAAACTACCGATATTACACCATTGCAACACGAAAACGCTCAGCTAAGTGTGGTTAGAGAAGACCAAAAACCTATAAATACTAAGCTAGTTGACCCTAAACCTCAGTCATCCCAATAGTGCAAACACACTAGTTATGCATGGCTCCAAAATTGAAGCCGAAACGTCGAACAGATACATTATTGAAGCGGTTTAACCGGGAAAATATTATCGTCTGATTTAGGCCGGCCTTATACAGCCGGAATGTCTCTCTTAATTCATACTCTTGATTCAAATTATTAATTCTGAAAACACAGAATTACACTATAATTTACTATTCTCCTCACACATTCTGATTTTTTCAAGCATTAATTTCTAGATTTTGCAAGCTTCCAGAATTCAGATTATGAATTAAGAATATGAATTCAGAGAGAAATTCCGGCTGTATAAGGCCGGCCTAAAGGTATATGATCGAATACCTCTTGTGGGACTACCTCTCATGGCTGAAATTGAATTGAATATAAATTCCTCACCATTTAGTAGCTTGTTTATCATACCTCATCATATGATTTCGGCACGACGGCAGGAGACTGTAAATCCGTGTATGTTGGCATTTACCTGAAAACAAACGTTTATTATGAATCTGAATTAAATAAACTCCAACACAAATGTTCATGATTTCATTATCAAAATATAGCAGAGAGGCGTATCAAATAATATTCGATATTTTATAACATTTCCTTGAATTTCCGCCGCAAAATAATTTTTCGGTCTTGATGTAAGCCATATATTCGTCTGCATAATTAGAGACGTGAAGTCAGTACTCTTTGGCGCGCGTCAATTTGCCTAATTTGAATTCATTGATGAGTGTTTCATGCTCAGTGGATAGACCAAGCCGGAGATCTACCCAGATGGGATTGGACACCATTCACTGTCGGATCAAAAACTAACAGTGCTGTATCTAAGCTGGCATGAGGATAGAGTAACAAAGTTGACAAAGAACACAACTGACTCTTAGTAGTTGCACAAGCTCCAAAGAGCTTCTGAGGGACCTCCTTGGGGAAGACTTGGTAAGGTCAGTATTATCATAATCATGTTTGTAGCACGTGCGCCAAAGCAGAGTTACCCCACTTGAATGCTTTTTTAGCCTTTTTCTTTAATTGTAAAGGCAATCTGCATTTGGGGCGTGCTATAAACATGACTATCTGAGATCCCTCAGAAGCTCCTTGGAGCTTGTGCGACTACGGAGAGCCAGTTGTGTTCTTTATCAACTTTGTTAATCTATCCTTATGTCAGCTTAGATACAGCACTGTCAGTTTCTGACCCGACAGTGAATGGTGTCCACTACCATCTGGGTAGATCTCCGGCTCGGTCTATCCACTGAGCTTGAAACACTCATCAATCAATTCAAATTAGCCAACTTGAACACGCGTGCCAAAGAGTACTGACTTCACGTCGGTGCCTTTTTATATTTGATCACATATATATGATATTCTTTCCTTCTATCAATATTTCTTTTGTTCAAATTTCAATGACGATTTCTGATCCTAATTACCTCGTTCTCTAAATGATTCGCGCCTGAAGCTCCGCATCTGTTGCTTGAGATTGCTGATCATTTCAAGTGAATTCTGAAGATATCCAGACCCGGTGTTATTTATTTCGATTGTACTAGATTTACCGCTACCTTGTTAGTTCATTTGAGTCCCACCGATTGGCCTCGGCTGAGTGAAGTGAGTGACCATTGTTGCCTCCTTTTGTGGCAATTTTTGTTTCCTATTTTCAATATCTCCATTAAAGTATTTATGTCCAGCCGGCAAAGTAATAATCCCCGTCCACTTCGGAGCAATTTGGGCGTCCCGGTGACCCATGGAATATAGTTTTGTCTAGGTTATCAGTCCTCGACGGAATTGCTGGGGATGTTGTGGAGATTAAGCAGGCACAGAACAAACTTTCGGATGAACTGAGCAGCTGCTTAAGAAATGTGAAGGCTCGTGAAAAACTGTTAAAGCAGCATGAATCATCACTGCAGGAATGCAGTAGTGAAATGAGTGTCATCAAGGCGTCCCATACATCTTTGAAAGAAGAAGTTTCTGAGCTGAAAAATCAGTTGAGCTTGGTGGATGTTGTTGCGTTGGAAAAGACTAATACTATATTGAAGAGCGAAGTGTCGACCTTGAAGGATACTGTCATACTTTCTAACTTAACAGTGACGACTGAAGCTGGTCATCTGAATCTTCGTCGTACGTTGATCTGGTTGAGTTATTGGATCGTGTAAAGCGAGTTAATAATCTCATTGTACGACATGTTTCTGAGTCTGTAGGTGAAGCAACGGATAAGTCGACGATTCTTGACATTATTTCCAAAATCAAGGATGGATCAGTCATCAACGTCATTGCAACCAGGAGACTTGGTAAGGTGCGGCAGGGAGCACAAATACAAGTTAAGGTAGAGTAGTGTTTTCAAATTCGGTTGTACCTGCCAATATTCTACGTCATAAGCGGGTCCTAACAACCTTTGATAAGAACAAAAAGATCTCTATTGATGATGATAAGACAACTCTCGAGATTGGACAACTGCAGAATATTCGTAAGGAACTTATCACGAGACGTTCTTCTGGAGAAGATGACCTGACTATTATATACAGGAGAGGAATTCCTTCAATAATTAAATATCGTTCTCAAAAAACTGAAATAACCTTGTTGTGTGGTTTGTCATTTATACGAATCTCGCTTCTCTGACCTCGAAGTTCAATGATTTATCTCTCCAGATTTTCGATCGTAAACCTGTGTTTACCTTTCTAGATAAGTTGGCTTGATCAACTTGTCCTGATGTTGTAGGAGTCTGGAGGACAACTGCTAGTTAAAGCGTTCTTTTTTTTCTCTAAACACTGGAAATGGCAATAAGGATATTGAGAAGTGAAGACCCGCTTCTGAAAATTATGACTCATCATTAAATTAGGAACCAAGGTGCTTCCCTATTTAGGGCTGGTCAGAGAACTTTGGGAAAGCTCAATATAACTGGAATATCCATCGATCATGAGCTAGCAGGAATACCTATCACGCCAACAGACCAAAGCAGAGTTGGCAGAGAGATAAAAAAGCCACAACTGGAGACACTATTCGAAGATCACAGGAGTAACCACATGCACTCCATATATTTCAGGAGTTTGAAAGATCAGGGCCTTTCAGAAGAATTATCCTTCGCTTTTTTGAAGTCCGCTGGGCTCAAGTTGGAAAAAGAGGGATTTGTTATGGCTTGTCAAGCTAGGGTGATAAATACCGAATGGTATAAAAAAAACATCATGAAAATGGACGCCCCCACAACGTGCAGAGCATGCCATAGCCAGTAGGAAACTGTTATACACACGTCTACTTGCATAGTCCATGCTCCATCAGTAAATGTGGAAAGACACAACGCGGTACTCCGAATTCTCTACTTTCACCTGAGGGACATGCGTGCCTCTGAAGATTGAAGGAGTTGTTGAAAATGACAAGCTCGCATCTACTGGAACTATGCGATTCCAACAACTCGGCAGATCCACGCCATAAAGCCAGATATACTCCTGCTGGACAAAGAACTCAAGAAATTTTTTGTCATCGAATTTTCATCCCCCGCAGAAAATAATGTGGTGATGTAAGGAGAACAGAAGAGGTAAAAATATAAGGATTCAATGTTAAAGCTGGGGATCCTGTATCCAAGGCATAAGGTTAGGATGATCGTACTAATCATAGAATGCCCAGATGGAATGAGAGCAAGCTACGTGATCGAATTTAAGATTATTACGGCATGTAAATCTCTGGACGAGGATTCGGCACACAGAATGCAGAAAGTGGTGTTGCTCGGATCACTTCGAGTCATCAGGTCCCATTAACTGTGAAGATCGCTTGCAGCTCATCTCTTTTGTTAAGGGGCGCTGTAAGGGCAGGACGAAGAACTACTCTAAGGAACACGCGAGAGGTTTTTTAGTGAGTAACCAATCAACAACTGGAGTCCCACACTCGTGAGAGAAGCGGACCCTCTTAGGGCAGACCTATAAACGGTTTTGTAGGGGGTAAAGTTGCACTGCGACCTTAAGGTATATTGTGACCCTCCACCAGATACATTCCTGGGAGAGATCACAGATCTCCTCGTGCTTATTTTTGTATACCAGACTATTGCCCAATATGTGATCATGATAGACATCCATCGCAGTATCTTGGGGTTGCAGCCCCAAGCTCTATCACCGGCGTTATATTTTGTTTTAACGGTATTGTTTTCCGATTTTTTATTCGATGCAATTGCAGCCTCCTCGTCTTTTTACTTTTGTCACCTTCATCTTTAGGCATTGAAGTCTCAGTTACACGATGTTTAGCTCTCTTGTTCCTCGGAACAGAGTGCTTATCAATTTGCCCAAATGTCTGTAATTTTCTAATTTTTGGCTGAAAATGGTCTTAAACGATTTGGTTCGACTCACTGATCAATAATCCATGATCAAAATTGATTCTGTCCGGCCGTCCGTCCGGCCGTTAACACGATAACTCTCGAACGGATTGAGCTAGACAATTCTCAGAGTAGGTTCGAGAGACGAATATCTCGGTTAAGTTCATTATTTGGCAACAACGGTTAAACAAAAAAAAATTACTTTCGGAGATATGATTTTTCAAAAATTCAATAATACATCGTAGTTCTATGTATTCACTGTCTATGTTCACTGTTCATAAATGTCATCTTATCTAGCTATTAGAGTCATGTCAATACGTAGTTTGAAAACAAGTATCCGATTCTTGAATTTGTGAATATATACAAGACTGTTTTGAAACCGAAAATAATATTGACTGGTTGCATATTGAATAATTTACGCATAAATTCGGGATGATGCTTCAGAAGATTTAGAATCGAATCACTTTAATGATGTAGTTTATGAGGGCAATAGCAAAGAAGAATATAATGGAATCATCAAAACAAATTACTGTTCGTTGACCACTGAGGTTAATATTACATTTTACTTCCTTAAGTAGTAAGACATGTTCATATATACAGGATTTTCATAATGTTGCTAGTTAATATATTTTGACTATTAAAATAATTTGTTCCTAAGCCTCTACCTACTCAAATATCAGGAATAAATGGACAATCTGCAATAATTGTCTCCAGCCTTGCTCTAGACATTTCGATGATACTTTCCTTAGGTATTTCGAGTTGTGAAAACTATGCACCGAGTGTAAGTTGCAACAACCCATTCCACGAGGTTGAATCATTGCAGATTGCTCATTCAATCTTGATAAATAAATGTGATGACGGTTTTTGAAGCATTGTAGATTGTTCTTTTTTGGCGCTCTTGTTTAAATTATAATTTTTGAAACATTCTTTTTAAACGACACTTTTCTTAAATTTAATTTCTTTCATGATGCAGTTCTATCATAACAATCCATTGATATAATTCCCAACTCTGAGAAACCAATACTTTCAGAGATATAATTTGTCTGTTTGAACAAGAGTGCCAAAAAGCTCCTGTCCACAGGGCTTGAACCAATTTTTATGATACATCTGTCCAATTTACATATCTGTTCATGTAGTCTGAATGTATCTCATCTGGAAATTATCACTGAATAATCCGAATAATGTTTCATTGTATAATAATAAGAAAAAAGTGGGAAAGCCCTGTGGACAGGTGCTCTGACACTCTTGTTCAAACTTTGACAAATAATATCTCCGAAAATATTAGTTTCTCAGAGTTGGGAATGATACCAATGGATTCTTTCGAAATAACTGCTTCAGAAAAAATTAATTCGAAACATAGGTCTATGACTCACCTCATATTTTGGGTTTACTACATACATCAGCAAAACATTCAAATAAGAGTTTATTTATCAAGATTAAATGAGCAATCTGCAATGATTTGTTCCCTATTACACTTGGTCCATAGTTTTCACAACTCGAAATACCTGAGGAAAGTATCATCGAAATGTCTAGTGCAAGACTGGAGACAATCATAGCCTATTTTTTGAATAAGTATAGGCTCACCAACAAATTATTTTAAAAGTTCATTCTATTTGTTTGAAAGTTTAAATATGTATTTTATATTCTACTTTTTCTTTATTTGGAAACTTATCTCATTACAAGACAAAATATAATAATAAAATACAGTCCTATTTTCATAATTTAATAGTTCATACCACTGACACATTCATTCTGCATTATGAACCTTATTATTTATTATAACTCGAGGAAAAATATTTGTTAAGCAGTAGATCAATATTTTATTATTTTTTAGCTAGCAAAATTATGAAAATACTGTATATAGGAACACGTCTCACTACTTAAGGAAGTTAAAGGTAATATTAACCTCGGTGGTCAACGAACAGACATTTCTTTTGATGATTCCATTAAGTTGTTCTTTCCTATTTCATTCATAAACTACATCATTAAAATGAGCCAATTCTAAATCTTCTGTGAAATCATCCCCAATATTTATACATAAGTTATTCAATATGCAACAAGTCAATATTATTTTTGATATCAAAACAGTTTTGTATATATTCGCAAATTCAAGATTCGGAACCTTCTTTTTCAACAAAATATTTTGGAGTACGAATTATAAAAAAAGAAAAATTGGTTCAAGCACTGACGTGAAGTCAGAAGCTTTTGCGCGTATGTTCTATTTTCCATTCTTCTGTATTGGACACCCTTAATCGAATTTACCATGGTAAATTATGTTGTCCATTCTCCTGTATTGGACACTCTTAATTCAAATTTACCAGGGTAAATTCGAATTAAGTGTCCAATACGTGATATATATACGAATATGCTGTGATTTAAGTGGATCGGATTCCTTTTTTTGATTTTTATATTTTGAGTCATATATAGAATAACAACAAAAATTCAGATATGTTAAACTCCAAAACCAAACCATTTGGCCTATTATGCCTATTAAAGAACTCAAATGTCGATATCACTTTCCATTCCCAACTTATCGTGAGATACATATACGCATACATATCTTTTCATAACTTGTCTAAAATTTCCTAGTGATACGATCCTCACAAAATTTCACATACGTCCTTACGTCGGTATTCCACAACTGGTAATAAGTTTTAATTCGATCAGATTTGTAGTTTATGAGGAATCAAGAAAATAATATTCCAGATGGGTATAATCTTTTTGAAACTCCTCATAAAATTTCTCAACAATTTTCTCTTCAGTATTCTACAAATAATTACCACGTATGATTTGGCTATGATTACTATTTTTTGAATTATTGTGGAAATAACAGCAAAATTCCAGATTAGTATAACTCTGAAATGCTTTTGCCGATTATGCCTATTAACCCACCAACATATTGTATTCAGATGCGCAGTCTAACCTTAAAATGGCAAGTTGATATCTTGTCCCGTTCCTAAGTTATCGTAAGATTAATAATATTTTTTTAATTTTGTTTTCTGGGTGTACGATCCTCACAAAATTTCACGTCTATAGTCTGTATTCTATAGAATTAGTTACCAAGTTTCAATTTAATCGGATCTGTATTGGTTGAAAACAAAATTTTTACTCGGTACCGTTAGGTCGATCATGTCCATTAACGTCGCATTTGGACGTGCCACCTAATCTGAAAATTTCAAGTCGCTATCTTTTTCCGTTCTCAAGTTATCGTGGCAACAACTGGACAGAATAAAATTAGACCTCGAATTCTTCATCAGAGAGTTGAACCTAATCGTTTGAGTTTATTGAGACCATTTTCGGTAAAAAAAAAATGATAGCACGCTGTTCCCCATAACATGCGCGCGAAAAAATATCTAGTTCAGCATCTCTTATCTGAAAATATGAGTTTCACTCCATCAAAATACGTCAATAATGCCATATTTCACTCTCTTCATCCAACGAATGGTTTTAAATAGTGATATTAATTCGTCTAGGTAGGTTTGAGGCATAAATATCCCGGTTAAGTTCCTTAATGGGCAAAACTTGCTGAGTGGCTTATAGCCATTTAAAATGTTGTTTTCCCGTTTGTTTTCTTGATAATACAGCTCTGTTAGTTGAAATATACCAAGCAGACTGGCCTTACATCTGATTCTCCAATTTTTCATTTTACGTAATATTTCCCAGGGCAAACACAGTCTACTTCCTTCACTTAAATGAAAAAATACCAATGGAAATCCTTGTGATATCTATAAATTAATACATTACATTATATAAATATATAAATTCATTCAGCATATATGCACGTGTTCGACTACTGTGTATATTCCCTCCATACTAGTGGGATATAAATCGCGTCTCCCTCGGGAGAGTATTTAATACCGCTTCACTAAATTCCCCAGACTATCGTTTACCGCTGGAACCATCTCTTCCACCATAATTTCCGTAATGATTCCGGTATTATAACGATCAGTGTTACAGCTTCAATAACTTCAACAAATTTGGGTGTTATCTTATACTCTTTCGGTCTGAGGTCAGTCTGTTCACTTTCGGAGGTAAGCGTTCTTTTAATGATTACAGCCTTGGGGGATCAAGCCCTAATTAAACACTCCTATTACTGAGGCGTAGGAGAAAATTTACTGAATTAAAAGTTCTCATTAAAAGCTTGTCTGTGAAAGAGTTCATGTAACCTTTCATCAGTTTTTGTATAGATGCTTCGTACTGAAAATTTGTGGTGATGGTCTCAGTTCCCCCATTGCTGCAATTAGTCGCAATTCTCCGGCTAAATTTGACATACCATCAATATATTGTAATGAAGTCCTGCTGTAATAACGCAGAATAATACTAAAGTCTTTGATTTGGTTGGTTAATATATGGATATATGGAATAGTAAAGCTTTTATGGTATTAAGGATGAAAATAGAAAGTATCCTGAAAAATACATTCAAATTATGTAAACACGAATAATGTCAAAGGGTCGGAAGACCTAGTAGTGTCAGTATAATCATATAATATTACTCTTTATCATCCTATCCGTTACAACAAACACGTATATCTCAAGTTACTTATTACCTGACAAAAATTGCATTAATCCCAATATCTCTGATTTGGGCCATCCATAAAGAATTCACGTTTTGCGCCACAGCGGAATCTTCCACGTACTTTCTGGATTTCAAGGTTTGTATATTTTCTAGTTTCGTCGTGTTTTCAAGATCATTTTGGAGTGCCTAAGGAAGTTTGAACATCCTGCTAAGACTTAATTTTAGTTACTTATTTTCATAAGATAGGTGAGCTGAATTGTTTGTTTTCATATTCCTGTTTCCATGGTGGTCATAAAATATGATCTACTGAATTACAATGTTCATTGAAATGGACAATATGAGTTACTCACAAATGGACAATCGGGACGATAACTTATGGGATTTTCCTCCCCTTATTAAATGCTTGGTTGGAAAATAAACAAAAATCACAACACCAACATAATCTTCTCCACCAAAAGAACCACCACAAAGAGGTAGACCGAGTGTATCGGATGGCGGAACGACTTCTAAAAAAAGTTATTGCTGAACTGAGGCAAATCAATGAGAAAATGTATGATAATTATGAACATATGCCTTAGTTTGATCAAAACAAGGAAAGCACACGGTGCAGAATGGACAATGTATGGGTAAATCCCGAGTATTTGTACAAGGTACAGGTACTTCATGTATATTATTATTATTATAATTAAACGATGAAAAGAGTTGAGGCACAGGCCTATAAACTCACAATAACAAAATTCAACAAAACAAGTATTTCAAGAACATTAAATTACATTGAAAAAAAAAGAAATAACAGAAAACAACTAAGTGTTGAAGAAAGATAATAAGAGTCGAAAATTAGTGATCACGGAGCCAGATATCATATGAGTTCTTAAATGCATTCACAGAAACCGAACTCACAACACCTGCAGGCAATCCATTCCACAAATCAAACACCCGGTTTGAAAGAAAATGCTGTCTGGTCACTGTTGAGAATTTCTCTTTTTTAAGCTTAAGGGTATGGCCTCGCAGACGAACGTCACGGTTCATCTCGAACAGACCTCGCAAATCGACGCCAAAAATACCGCGAAGTGCACGAAATGTAAATATTAAATCACCACGAGCTCTACGGGCCGCGAACGATGTAATGTTCATAATTGAGAGCCTATCATCATAGGTTGGCCGGAAAATTCCATAAGGCAATAGTTTATGTTTACTTCGAAAATATTGGCGGTTTTTGAGATATTTAGCGTGACCAGTTTTTTGGCCCTCTTGTTCCTCGGCAAGTATTTATAAAGTTGCCCAAGTGTCTGACATTTTTTAATTTTAGGATGAAAATGGTCTTAAATAATCTGGTTCGACTCACTGATCAAGAATCCGTAGTCAAAATAGATTCTGTCCGACCGGCCGTTGCCTCGATAACTCACGAACGGAATGAGATAGGCAGTTGAAATTTTCAGAGTAGGTTTGGGAGATAACTATTTCGGTCCTTTATTGGGCAAAATCAGCCTGTAGGTTTCAGAGTAACTAAAGAAATAAATTTCTTTTTACATCATAATTTCATATTCAATTTTTTTTAAGATGAAGTTTCATAATCAAAATCTGTTGATATAATTTTCAACTCTGACAAACTAATACTTTCGGAGATATGATTTTTCAAAATTTCAATAATTACTCTTAATTCTATGATTGCATAGCATACTCTAATTATAATTTACTGATGTATGTTAATCGAACATGAGGTGAGTCATATAACTACGAGTTGAATTTAATTACGAAAATTCTTGAAAATTGACGCACAGAAGCCAAATTGAAAAAATATTACATTACGCGGTGTTCTCAAGCGGTCACCCATCTGAGTACTAACCACGCTCGACGCTGCTTGGCTTCAGTGTTCGGACGGTATCTAGTATATTCAGTGTGGTATGGCCGAAAATAATAATTCTTTCTCTAACTCTGCAATTAGATTTATGATGCAGTTCCATCATAAGAATCCATTGATATCGTTCCCAACTCTGAGAAACCAATACATTCGGAGATATGATTTGTCAAAGTTTGAACAATAGCGCCAAAGCTCCTGTCCACAGGGCTTTCCCACATTATTGTTCCTCGGAACAGAGTGCTTATCAATTTGCCCAAATGTCTGTTATTTTGGAATTTTTGGCTGAAAATGGTCTTGGTTCGACTCATTGATCAAGAATCCATTGGCAAAATCTATTCGGTCCGGCCGTCCTCCAGCCATCCGTTAACACGATAACTCTCGAACGGAATGAGCTAGACAGTTGAAATTGTCAGACCAGGTTAAGGAGATAAATATCTCGGATAAGTTTGTTATTGGACAAAATCGGCCAGGTGGTTTCGGAGTAACAAAAATTTATTTTTTTTTACGTTACAAATTTTTAAACTAATCTATACTAATATTATAAAGAGGAAAACTTTGTTTGTTTGGTTGTAATGAATAGGCTCAAAAACTACTGGACCGTTTTTAAAAATTCTTTCACCATTCAAAAGCTACATTATCCACGAGTAACATAGGCTAAATTTTATTTTGGAAAAAAATAGGGTTCCGTAAAATATTTGGGTTTTTTGGACACAAGGTGTAAAAAATCAACCAGAAAGGTTACTTATTTTGCGTACGCTGCCTAAACTATAAAAGATAGAACCATAAAATGTTGTAATTAATTGGAGATCTTATAAATATATACAAAAAAGTCCGCGGCATACTATACCTATCTATGTCGAGTGAGGCATTCCTCTTTATAATATTAGTATAGATTAGTATAGATGATAATTTTTGAAATATTAAAACATGAAGATTGCTCATTAATTTAATTTTGATAAATGAACTATTATTCGAATTGAATTTCCTTTATGATGCATTTCTATCATAAGAATCCATTGATATCATTCCCAACTTTGAGAAAGCAATACTTCGGAGATATGATTTTTCAAAGTTTGAACAAGAGCGCCAAAGCTCCTGTCCACAGGGCTTGAACTAATTTTTTATTATATGATTTATCTTTTTCTAATAAATAGAATTTCCCTGTCACAATGTTAGTTACCGTACTCCTCCGAAACATTTTTACCGATTTTTGCCAAATTTTATATGCGTATTCAGTAGGTCTGAGAATCGGCTACTATCTGTTTTTCATACCCCTAAGTGATAAGGGTTGTTCACCCTCAATTTTTTTTTTAATTTTTGGACGAAATTTTTTTAAAATTTTTTATAATGTGGCATTACAAAATACATACAACCCTAAATTTTCACCCTTCGATCACCAACCCCTTATTTTTTAATAGTCATTTTAGTAATTAATTATTTTTCATCCCGCTCGATAACTGATCAATTATCACTTGGTAAGTTATCCCAGAGAAAGAGTTAATTAAAACCAAGTCGCGTATTTTTTGTGAATGTTTTTCACTCTATTTCGATTAAAATTTCCCTGAGCTCATAGCAAGCTAAAATTTCGTACAAAAAAAATATTTATTTTTATTATTAGTATCAAGTATCAAGGCAGTTTATTCCTGCTCTACTTAGTGCTAGATTTTTTAAAATGTCCGCGTCTTTCTGGATCAACACTCATTTGCCAGACTATACCGGTGTCACGTCCCAGTAAACAGCACGGAGTAGGGATGAGAACGAAGCCGGTCTCCTGTCTTTCTCACCTTTTCTCACTTTTCTTAACCAGATACGTTTGAGTGGGTAGTTCGTATTCACAATTGAACCCGGTAGGTGGCGCCGCAATCGGGTTCCAGGTATTTTTTAGAATTACGTGTTTGAGTGGGTCCCTGGATAACTTGGAAATTCAATTGTTCCGGTAGGAGGCGCTGCAATCGGGTTCTAGGTTTTTTTTAAGATTTTTCGCATTTGGAAATAAAATTGCAACCGCAATAACCGATTTGGAGCAGGCGAAGTTGCGTGGGTCAGCTAGTTTTTTATAAGATGCAATTTCATCGTAGGAATGCATTGATGTCATGCTCAACTCCAACAAACTAATACTTTCGGAGATATGATTTTTCAAAATTTCAGTAATCATTCTTAATTCTATATGATTTCATAGAATACTCTAATTAATAATAATAATAATAAACTTTATTGATACATGATCAATTGGCTAACGACTACTCTAATTATAATTTCCTGATTTATATAAATCCAATATCCAACGTTTTAAATTCAATTCTTGACAATTGACGCACAGAATCCAAATTGAAAAAGTGGGAAAGCCCTGTGGACAGGAGCTTTGGCGCTCTTGATCAAATTTTGTCAAATCATATAACTCCGAAAGTATTGGTTTCTCCGAATTGGAAATGATATCAATGGATTCTCATTCAATGCATTTCATTTTATGTTGCAGTTCTATCATAAGATTCCATTGATATCATTCCCAACCTCAGTTACATGTTAAAATTTCAAATTACTCTATTCTGAACTCGACGGCACATTTTGACATTAACTTTATCTGCAAATTTCAAGTCTTAAAATTTCGTCTCTCAAAAGTCTCATAGAACGGGTACGGACGAACGGACAGAACCAAATTCGACTAGGGGAAGTACGTCCAAAATGACATATACGGACAAAACGACACATTGGCGATATTTAAAAATTAGCGCGGTTTGAACTGTCAAAAATAAGCCAATCAAGAAGCGCCTACTTCGGAAATATACCATTGGATTTCTGAGAGACGTTTGAAATACACAATGGACGCCATGTTGACATTTGTTTTTCGAGGTTTGGCGGAAATTTGTTACCTAGTGGTTGTTCGTTTTTTGTTTTTCGGTAACTTTTCTTTTGTTATTTTACTGTTTTATAGTTTTATATTTTCAAGTATTTTGTATTTGAGGTGATCGTGTAGAATTTAGAACATTATTGTCACTGCAACAAGATTATTCTTCTAATCGTAATATTTTTGCGCGTATGTTCTGGGGAACATCGCGTTATCATTTTGCCCAAATGTCTGTAACTTTCGAATTTTTTTACGAAAATGGTCTCAAACGATTTGGTTCGACTTCCCAATGAAGAATTCGAGGTCAAATTTGATTCTGTCAGGCCGGCCGTCCGGCCGGCCGTCCGGCCATTGCCACGATAACTTGAGAACGGAAAAAGCTAGCGAAATTTTCAGGGTAGGTGACGCATCCCAATACAGGACGGACAAGTTCATCAATGGACATAATCGGCCTGATGGTTTCCGATTGATAATTTTGTTTTCATCCAATATATATCCGATCGAATTGAAACTTGGTGAATAGTTGTAGAATATGAACCTATGCACTTTTGTAAAATTTTGTGAGAATCGTATCCCTAGAAAATTATTAAAAAACTATTAAAAAATATTTTTGTTGTCACGCGAACTTGAGGACGGAAAGAGATAGCGGCTTGAAGTTTTCAGGTAAGGTTCTGCATCTGAACGCAACATTCGAGTTTGTTTATAAGCATACTCGGCCAAACGGCTTTAGAGTTATAGCCATCTGAAATTTGGTTGTTTTTTTCTCCTCTTTAACTCGAAAAATACTAAGCCGATTGAATTGAAACATGGTTATTGGTTGTAGAATGCCAAGGCGAAAATTCTTTCGAAATTTCGTGAAGATAGTATTTCGTCGTTGCGCCTTCAAAGTGCGACATGTGAATTTTGATAAATTGTGCATGCATACACTTTGCGTGTTTGCAGGAGCATATTTTCGATTTCGTACTTGTCGCTTTTCGATGAAATCCAACTGGAACCGAAACTAGTGTGATTATCACATGGCAGCTTTTAACGTAATATCCATCTTGCGCAGTTCTTAATCGAAATATACGCATTTTGCACAATATATGCACATGTCGCGTTTTGAAGGCGCAACGACGATTTGTAGAAAATTTTCGAGAAATCATTGAAAATTTAAAAAAAAATTATATATATCAGTAACTATTAGTCTGAAATTGCTCAAATTTTGCAAGAGCCTTCAGAACCTAACTCTACTGCCAAGTTTTAAGTTTTAACACGATCGGTTAAATATTGTTGCAGATTCGTGCAGCCTTGTGTGAGTTCAGTAGATGGGTGACCGTTGCCTCGATAACTTTCGAACGAAAGGATATAGGGACTTGTAATTTTCAGGGTAGATTTCGTATCCGAATGGGAGAGTTAACTCGGAAACCGTTAAACCGATTATGCCCAAAAACCAACTTAACTCTCTCATTCGGATACGCAACCTACCCTGAAAATCAAAAGTCCCTATCCCCTTCCGTTCGAAAGTTATCAAGGCAACGGTCACATAAAGATTCGATCGAATTGAAGCTTGGTAACTAGTTGTTGAAAGTCAACATAAAGACGTGTTTAAAATTTTGTGAGAACCGTACCCCTAGAAAATTTGAAAAAAATTACGAAAAAAAAATGTTTGTAAGAACCGACCCCTAGAAAATTTCAAAATAATTGCGAAAAAAAAATTGGTTCAAGCACTGACGTGAAGTCAGGAGCTATTGTCCATTCTCTTCACGTCAGTGCTTGTTGAGGCTATGTTCAAAATGACATACAACCACTATGGACAAAACAACAAAGTGTGTCATTTTCTCCCTAGAGGTGGTGAATAATAAAAATATCTAAATGTACGTGAAAAGCTATTGAAGCTGTTAAGGAGAAAAAAAATGGGTTGGGTTTTGGCTTCTAAAGGCGCGTCCAGTCTATGCCGATCGACATCATTCGGCCTGTGGCGATCGGCAAAGCCAGATAGGTGTGGACGCGAACCGAATCATGCTGCTTCCAACCCGAATCAGCGCGGTCCGCTTCGAAGGAAACCGAACCGAATGAAAACAAAATTCACAATGTGGACGTGACGACCGTCTTCAGTTCAGAGGACGACAGTCTTTGAAGGGCGATCTCGTGTTAATCTGTACGCGTTCATTAGTTGGATTACTCTTTGACGATGAAATGAACTGGACGGATGATCAAACTAATAGAAATGTAACGTGTTCGTCCACAATTTTGGGATAGTACCTACTAATACGAATTATAAAAATAAAAAATTGGTTCAAGCACAAACGTGAAGCCAGGAGCTTTGGCGCGTATGTTCTATTGTCTATTCTCCTGTATTGGACACCCTTAATCGAATTTACCATGGTAAAGTATGTTGTCCATTTTCCTATATTGTACACTTAATTCGAATTTACCATGGTAAATTCGAATTAAGAGTGTCCAATACAGGAGAATAGACAATAGAACATACGCGCCAAAGCTCCTAACTTCACGTCAGTGCTTTAACCAATTTTTTTTCGTAATTTCATTGAAATTTTCTAGGGGTACGGTTCTTAAAAAAATTTAAACACGTCTTTATGTTGATTTTCTACTAATAGTTACCAAGCTTCAATTCGATCGAATCTTCATTTTTTGAGATATAGAGGAAATAATATTCCAGGTGAGTATAACTCCGAAACCGTTGAACTGATTATGCTCGCAAAAACGAACTTAACTCTCTCATTCGGATACGCAACCTACCCTGAAAATTGCAAGTCCCTATCTCCTTTTGTTCGAAAGTTATCGAGGCAATGGTCACCCATCTACTGAACTCACACAATGCTGCTCGAATCTCCAACAATATTTAACCGATCGTGTTAAAACAAAAAACTTGGCAGTAGAGTTGGGTTCTAAAGGCTCTTGCAACATTTGAGCAATTTCAGGCGAATAGTTACTGATATATTGAATTTTTATTTTTAATATTCAATGATTTCTTAAAAATTTTCTACAAATACTATCCTCACGAAATTCCGCAAGAATTTTTGCGTTGGCATTCTACAACTAATAACCATGTTTCAATTCAATCGGTTTAGTATTTTTCGAGTTAATGAGGAGAAAAAAACAAACAAATTTCAGATGGCTATAACTCTAAAACCGTTTGGCCGATTATGCTTATAACCAAACTCAAATGTCGCGTTCTGATGCACATCCTAACCTGAAAACTTCAAGCCGCTATCTCTTTCCGTTCTCAAGTTATCGTGACAAGAAAATTATTTTTTGATAATTTTTTAATAATTCTCTAGCCATACGATTCGCACAAAATTTCACGAACGTGCTTAGGCTCATATGCTACAACTAATCACCAAGTTTCAATTCGATCGGATTTATATTGGTTGAAAACAAAATTATTACACGGAAACCATTGGGCCGATTATGCCCGGTAACGAACTTGTCCGTCATATTGGGATGCGCCACCTAACCTGAAGACTCCAAGTCGCTAGCTCTTTCTGTTCTCAAGTTATCGTGGCAACGGCCGGACGGCCGGCCGGACAGAAACAAATTCGACCTCGAATTCTTCATTGGGGAGTCGAACTAAATCGTTTGAGACCATTCTCGTCGAATAATTCGAAAGTTACAGACATTTAGGCAAAATGACAACGCGATGTTCCCCAGAACATACGCGCAAAAATCGGAGACACGATGCAATAACTGAAATTGAGGTGTCATTTGGCATTGACAGGTTGGAGTTCGCTTTTCGAGTGAAAGAAGAAAAGATATTAACAGTAAAAGAAATGGCAGGGATGCCAAAGAATAGCGTCATCATTCGTACTCTTTATTGGAATTAAATTACTTCACTCCTTCGATGCTCGAACACAATATCTCTTGTCTATGAACACAACTGAGTCGTTCGGCATCATTCGGGACGTCTACACTGCAAAACCAGTCTGGACGTCATGCCAACCGAACATGCCGAACCGAACGTGCCGCCTGACATTGGCCGAATGGTGCCGATCAGCATAGTCAGGACGCACCTTAAGACCTTCAAAGTGCCACAAGCTACACTAAGGCAGCATGCTTTGGGATAAAATAAAACAATTTCCGACAGAAGGTTTGGGCCAATTTCAGCTCTTGAAATCGAAAGACAATTGGTTTAGCACATCAAGCTACTCGAAACTCACATGGTTGTATTAACGCGTACAATGGTTCAAGAACTCGCTTTCAGCAGAAAAAAATGGCTTTGCGCACAGTTTTAATAATGATAAGGGTAAAGCCGGCCCGGTGCAGCTAGATGGATTTTTAAGACGCCATAAAGACATATCTTTACATAAACCTGAGCCTACCTCCGCTGCCAGAGCCCAAGCTTTTAATAGACCACAGGTAGAAACGTTTTTTGACAACTATCAAGAATGCATAGACAAATACAAATTCAACGCAAAACCGAATCTACAATGTGGACGAATGTGTCTACTGTCCAAAGAGCTCAAAAATCCTGGCTACCGCTGGCAGGAAACAAGTAGGTGCCATTACGAGCATGGAGCGGGGATCCAATGTGACAGTTGTGTGCTGCATGAACGCAGCTGGGTCGTTCGTACCTCCTTGTTTTTCCCGATAGTTCAGTCAATCTGGCATTTCGACGGTACAAAAAATAACCAGTGGCTGAATCTTTGTTAATGGTTGGAGAATGATGTTAGAAAAGGGTTTATTGGGTCGGCCACGTTGGACCGTGATGCGTGTTTTGAAAAACTCAAAAAAAATTTGAAATGCATTTATCTCGTGATCTATGCATTTCACAGAAAAATTTATTCAAGAAAAAATGTAGAGGACATCGATATCTACAATTAATCTCATTGGTGCTATGCCGTACAACAAAAAATGCACGCAGTAGGTGGCGCTAAAGTTCCAAAATACGAGTTTTTCCACTTTTTTGCTATTAAATTTTCTTTTTTCAACTATATTGTAAATGTAAATGTTGTTCCTTTTAATATTACGAACAACTTTTATTTAAACATTTTTTACATACAACTTACCGTTCGAAAGTTATAGTGTAATACAGCGCTGCGTTAACATCGCAGTGCTGCTAAGGAATGTACATTTTCAGTTGCTATGTGAGTTGCTATGTGAGTTGCTATGTGAGTTTATTTCGGAGAGTAGACAGCAAAACTCTGCTCTGTGAAAATGAGTGAAAAAGTTGAAGTTTGTTTTATTTGTGGTGAATTTGTTGTGGATGATATCCGTCATGTGGGTGAACAAGGTCGGAAGACATTATTAAAAGCAGCGATAATTAGAGGTGATTCTAATAATCAACAAATGCTCAAAGATGACAGCGTCATAATAAAATAACAGTTTTGAAAATTTACCTTGACAATTCTCGTGCTTTCTGCATCTTCTTGACAAACCGTTCGTAATTACTATATGGGCGATAGCATTTGTTGTGAACGTTTGGGACTGGGACGCTGTCATCTTCGAGCATTTGTTGATTATTAGAATCACCTCTAATTATCGCTGCTTTTAATAATGTCTTCCGACCTTGTTCACCCACATGACGGATATCATCCACAACAAATTCACCACAAATAAAACAAACTTCAACTTTTTCACTCATTTTCGCAGAGCAGAGTTTTGCTGTCTACTCTCCGAAATAAACTCACATAGCAACTCACATAGCAACTGAAAATGTACATTCCTTAGCAGCACTGCGATGTTAACGCAGCGCTGTATTACACTATAACTTTCGAACGGTAAGTTGTATGTAAAAAATGTTTAAATAAAAGTTGTTCGTAATATTAAAAGGAACAACATTTACATTTACAATATAGTTGAAAAAAGAAAATTTAATAGCAAAAAAGTGGAAAAACTCTTATTTTGGAAATTTAGCGCCACCTACTGCGTGCATTTTTTGTAGTACGGCATAGCACCAATGAGATTAATTGTAGATATCGATGTCCTCTACATTTTTTTGCGCGTATGTTCTGGGGAACATACGCGTTATAGTTTTGCCCAATGAAATTTAATTCTGTGGTGCCGTCCGGCTGGCCGTCCGTTGCCACGATAATTTGAGAACGAAAAGAGCTAGCGACTTGAAATTTTCAGGGTGGGTGGCGCATCGTAATACGACGGATAAGTTCGTTAATGGGCATAATCGGCCCAGTGGTTTCCGAGTAATAATTTTGTTTTCAACCAAAATAAATCCGATCGAATTTAAACTTGGTGAATAGTTGTAGAATATAGACCTAAGCACGTTTGTGAAATTTTGTGAGAATCGTATTGCTAGAAAATTATTAAAAAATTATTAAAAAATATTTTTGTTGTCACGATAACCTGAGAACGGAAGGAGATAGCGGCTTGAAAATTTCAGGTTAGGTTGTGCATCTGAATGCGACATTTGAGTTTGTTTATGAGCATAATCGTCCAAACGGTTTTAGAGTTATAGCCATCTAAAATTTTCTGAAATTTGGTAGTTTTTTGTTCCTCATTAACTCGAAGAATACAAAACCGATTGAATTCAAACATTACTATTAGTTGAAGAATACCAACGCGAAAATTCTCGCAGAATTTCGTGAGGATGGTATAACTAGAAAATTTAAAAAAAAATAGTTGAAAATTATTGAAAACAAATCTATATATCATAAACTATTCGTCCGGCATGGCTGAAATTTTGGAACAGCCTTCAGAACCTAACTCTGCTGCAGAATTCCAAGTTTGAACACGATCGGATCTATATTGTTGGAGAACCGCGCAGCCTTTTGTGAGTTCGGTAGGAGATGCGAATCGTCGTATGATATGTTGTCTATGGTCGTATTTTTGCGAGAACCTTCAGTTCAAAAATAAAAATATGAATGTCATGATGACATATCTTTTACGCGTATGTTATGGGAAAATCGTATTATGTATTTCATCACAAATCTATGGGAGATGATAGCCCTACATCGCATGCGCCCCGTTTTAACCTCAACATCGAATCTGATCTGAATGTGATCAAAACACAAATACAAAACGTAAACAAAATATTCTCAATCCACGAAGTACGAACGAGTATTCCTTCTGTTGAAAATAATCGAGATTACCTTGTATTTGAAGATTGGAGGAATCTAGAAATATTGTTTACGTATGTGAAAGAAATTCCAAATTATGGAGAACTGTGGAAAAGTTGTTCAGAAAGAAGATATCTGGTATATGTCCTTCAGGATTTCTGGCTAAAAATCAGCAGTAAGTAATAGAAGTGAATTGAATGAATTACTTTACTCAGAGAAATCCAAGTCTTAATATTTTCTTTCAGGTTGAAATGAATTAAGGTCCAGTTGACGTAGAGCAAAAAAGTAATGCTTTTCGACAAATAGAATGCATGAGTTACTCTTGGAGTTACTGCAGATAGAATTCTTAAAAACAAGGTATATGGAACTTAGTCGATTGAATATTTGTGAAGATTAAGTATACCTCATGAGAAAATTTAATATTGATAAGAGGCAACCAAGATGACATGAACACTAATGGCGTATTCCATTGGTAGAACTCGTGCGCACTGAGTGCATGAATCGTATTCCATTGGGGAATTTCGTCAAGCATTTTGACACATTTTGACGTCCAGTGCAACATTTTTTGCACTCAGTGCGTTCTCAGTGCAGCACTGGTGCTGCCAATGGAATACGCCATAAAATTTCTGCACCTACCCCATTATTCAGATTTGGCCCTTAGCTACTTTTACCTGTTTACACATAACATTTGCATAATACTATTGCACAAAAAAAAACAGTTGAATTACGCTTAGACCAGTGAATTTTGAACACTTTTCTGTTTTCCTGATATCATGGGTCTCTTACGATCCATCATCAGGGTGTGTGGATGCCAGCGTGTACCTATATAATAGGAATCTTAACAAAACATTTTAATTTTTCTAATTGCAGAATATTTTAAAATATGGGAGTAGAAGGTGATGCAATATAACATGTGTGTAGGTATGTGCGATTGGCTCAGTGGTAGAGTAATTGACTTGGGAGCGGAAGCCCCAAGTTCAATTCAGAGGCTAGGAAAGAAATTTTCTAGTCACGGTAATCGCCACCATTCGCTGTTGGGTCAAAAATTAACAGTGCTGTGCCTAAGGTGGCGTAAGGACACAGTGACAAAGCCTACACAGAACACAACTGCTTCTCCTAACTCAGGGCAAGCTCTTAGAGCTTATGAGGGGTCTCCTTGTGGAAGACCCAGGAGGATCAGTATAATAATAATAATATATTATGTATATTGTTTTCCCGTGGAACTTCAGGTATATGTTTCTTAAATGCTTGTTGCTTAGCATGCTTAACAATGAATACCTCTGTAGAACAGATTTTACTAATATTATAATAGAATGGCTTGATAATTCAACGCTAACTTTGAAAATGATGTATCCTAGTGTTGCGGAGGAAAATCCAAGTATATTTTACAACGAGAAGTAGTATATAAGGAAATGGAGAAAGTCAGTTATCATATTTTAATAATAATCTATATACAAGTATTTATCCTCCCTGCAATGTTTCACGAATCCTCCATGATTATGTGGGCAGCAGTGGTCCAAACTCGAAAAAATGCATTGCATGCTGCTTGATGTAGAATTGAATTTTCAAAATGAATGTTATTCTTGATCTCTCTTGAAGTAAATAATCGAATATGTTAATAGAGTTTTATTCGAAATTATTTCCTTTGTTTGTATTACGGCTTCAGTGAGGTATACAATTTTTTTGTTCACTGAGGGCTGATATATTTTACGACCTGTAAACTGTCAAGTAGCCTTACCGAAAGGAAAGTAATCTGTAAATGTTCACTTTAAAGGGGATCAGTAAATTCAACGAGCACATAGTTGACGAATACTTTACGGAGAGGTTGAATAAATCGGCCCTTAGTAGATAGTATAAAACAATATATAGATTGGTATCTAAATAAATGAATCTTATTTTCACAATAACTCTTTTCCCCTAACCCATGAAAACAAATTTTCACAGACAATTTACATGAATCATTAGCTTCAAACGTTCATTATCTTGAAATACAAATGAATAAGTGGAAATTTAATTTTAATATTTCAATATTGAATGGAATATTTAGAGTTTATCTATAATTTCAGATATCTCATCTCATCAACGATTGACAAAAGTATTGAAATTGATTATGCATTAAACGATGTGTTCAAATGTCAAATTATTACCATATTCCATATCGACAGACATTCTTGTAATGATTATGAAGAATTAAAAAGGTTTTTTTATTAAATATTTAAAACTGTAATTAGTTCTTTGAAATACCATTGAATGAAGAAATTCTTGTAAGTTAACAAAATATCTTTATTTGAACAATAAAAATGCATCATTTTATTAAAATGATAGTTTGACTATCCAATAATTGCTTATTTTCTTTATAATATTTTTGCTGTAAGTCAGTATAGCTTAGAACTTTCAAAGTAACGTCCAACAATATTAATTTAAATGATATTATAAATAAAAAAACAATATACCTACTTCAACAATGTTTCTTGAATTATAGACTTTACAGAATAAAATAGGTAGGTATACTTCTAATAGCGTAGAACTTTCAAAGTAACGTCCAACAATATTAATTTAAATGATATTATAAATAAAAAAAAAATTGGTTCAAGCACTGACGTGAAGTCAGGAGCTTTTGCGCGTATGTTCTATTGTCCATACTCCTGTAATGAACACTCTTCTTAATCGAATTTACCATGATGAATTCTATTGTCCATTCTCCTGTATTGGACAATCTTCTTAATCGAATTCACCATGATGAATTCTATTGTCCATTCTCCTGTATTGGAGACTCTTCTTAATCGAATTTACCAAGATGAATTCTATTGTCCATTCTGGACAATAGAATTCATCATGGTAAATTCGAATTAAGAGTCTCCAATACAGGAGAATGGACAATAGAATTCATCATGGTGAATTCGATTAAGAAGAGTGTCCAATACAGGAGAATGGACAATAGAATTCATCATGGTAAATTCGATTAAGAAGAGTGTTCATTACAGGAGTATGGACAATAGAACATACGCGCAAAAGCTCCTGACTTCACGTCAGTGCTTGAACCAATTTTCTTGAATACATTTTTCTGTGAAATGCATAGATCACGAAATAAATACATTTCAAAATTTTTTTGAGTTTTTCAAAACACGCATCACGGTCCAACGTGGCCGACCCAATAAACCCTTTTCTAACATCATTCTCCAACTATTAACAAAGATTCAGCCACTGGTTATTTTTTGCATCGGAACGATTCAATTTTTGCCAGATTGACTGAACTACGAGGAAAAATATGAAAAACGAGCTCGTGAATGAAGCATCAACTGGCACGGTTGGAGTACCTCAAGAAAGTGGGTGGATGACCTCTGAAATATTCGTGAGGTGGCTCCAGAATTTTCAAAGCTTTGTTAAAGCTAGTCATGATGATAAAGTCCTTCTTATTGTCGATGGCCATGCCAGCCATAAGTCATTCGATGCTTTGAACTTTGCGAAGGAGAATTGAATCGAAATTATTTGCCTTTCCCCTCACTGCACCCATCGCATGCAGCCTCTCGACTTGTGATTTTATGGACCGCTAAAGACATATTTTAGCCAAGAGATTTCTATCTGGCTAAGAAATCAACCAGGAAGTGTGGGGACAGCCATTCAGAGCAGATATTCGTTTAAGGAAGCTTATGTAAAATCTGCTTCAGTTCAAAATGCTTGCAATGGTTTCAAAACCACTGGACTGTGGCCAGTTAATCCAGACATATTTCCAGATCACTTTTTTGAACCAGCTGAAACAGCAAATATGCCAATAGCTTCCACAGCTGATAACCCAGACCCAATCCAGGATCAGAACCTTCTTCAATCGTTGCCAATAGAACCTGAGACTGGCGAGATTATGGCACAAAAACAAAATAAGATCCGTGAATCTTCATTAAAGCCATCCACTAGTAGTTGTAAACCATCTAGTTCATCCGATTCTTCAGTCGCAATAGCAGTCACTAATGATATTCATAACACTCTCACTGTGTATGTCATTTAGTCCATACGGCTCGTATCATTTTGTCCATAAGGTATGGATAAAACGGATTTATCTTGATCTTCATTCAATTCCAAATATTTTTGTAAGTGTGGATTTTTCTGACAAAATCTTTATGATTTCTTATATCCAATTAATATAAGCAAAGTTGTAAGAAAAAATTGGTTCAAGCCCTGTGGACAGGAGCTTTTTGGCGCCTTTGTCCAAACAGACAAATTATATCTCCGAAAGTATTGGTTTCTCAGAGTTGAGAATTGTATCAATGAATTCCTATGATAGAAATGCATCATGAAAGAAATTAAATTTAAAAAAAGTGTCATTAAAAAAAAATGCTTCAAAAATTATCTTATAAAAAAAGAGCAATCTACAATGCATTAATGACTTAATGCATCAAAAATTGCCATTAAATTTATTTATCAAGATTAAATGAGCAATCTGCAATGATTCAACCTCGTGGAATGGGTTGTGCCAACTTACACTAGGTGCATAGTTTTCACAACTCGAAATACCCAAGGAAAGTATCATCGAAATGCCGAGAGCAAGGCTGTAGACAATCATAGCAGATTGTCCATTTATTCCTGATATTTGAGTAGGTAGTGGATTACGAACTAATTATTTTAATAGTTCAAAATATATTAATAAAATAATATCCCCTTTTCATAATTTAAAATTGAATAGTTCATACCACTAACACATTATTTTCTGTATGATGAACCTTCTCAAGAAAAAATGATTGTTGCACAAATGTAGATCCATATTTCAGTATTTTTTGCTAGCAATAACATCATGAAAATACTGTAGATAGGAACATGTCTCACTACTCAAGGATGTAAAATCTAATATAATCTCAGTGGTCAACGAACAGTAAATTCTTTTGATGATTCCATTATGTTCTTCTTTCCTATTGCCTCCATAGACTACATCAAAACAGTCTTGTATATATTCACAAATTCAAGAATCGAATACTTGCTTTCCAAGAGGAAATAAAAACTATGAACTGACAATTTCTAATTTCTTTTCTAGAAAAGATGACATTTATGAATAGTGATCACAGACAGACTCTGTGTTCACGTTCTGTGAATACATAGAACTTACGATTTATTATTGAAACTTTGAAACATCATATCTCCGAAAGTATTAGCTTGTTAGCGTTGGAAAGGATAACAATGGATTCTTATGATGAAACTGCATCTTGAAAGAATTTGAATTCAAAAGTTGTGATGAAAAAAAATTTTGCCCAATAACGAACTTAACCGAGATATTTATCCCTGAACAACTAATTGACATCTCTAATAGCTAGAAAAGATGACATTTATGAATAGTGATCACAGACAGATTCTGTGTTCACATTCTGTGAATACATAGAACTTACGATGTATTATTGAAACTTCATCTTAAAAAAAATTTAATTCAAAAGTTGTAATCTAAAAAAAAATTTGTTTTTCTTTACTCCGAAACTATTATACTGATTTTGCCCAATAACGAGCCTAACCGAGATATTTATCCCTCAAACCTACTCTGAAACTTTCAACTGTCTAACTCATTCCGTTCGAGCGTTATCGTGTTAACAGTTGGACGGACGGCCGGCCGGACAGAATCGATTTCGACCACGGATTCTTGATCAGTGAGTCAAACCAAATCGTTCAAGACCAATCGTTTCAGACAAAAATTCAAAAATTACAGACATTTGGGCAAATTGATAAGCTCTCTGTTCCGAGGAACAAGAGCGCCAAAAATATGTTCCTATTATAATTGATACAAAAGTTATTGATAATTAGGTAATAAAACATTATCCGCCGTATTCACAAAGCATTCCATCTCCGTTAAGTCCTAACTGAGGTCCTCAGTTAAGGATACATTGGGGATAATAAGGGACAATAAGGAATAAAGGTGGTAAAACAGACCTGTTTCACCACCGTTAAATACGTTAACTGAGGATGCGATTCAAATGTATCCTTAACTGGGGACCTCAGTTAGGACTTAACAGAGATTCAAACACTTAACAATGCCTTGTGAATACGGCGGTATGTCATTTTGGGCGTACTTCCCCTACTACTATTGATCAGCAAGTCAAATGGAATCTTATGAGACATTTATCGGGTGAAACTTCGAAAATTACAGACATCTGGGTAAAATTATAAAGCGCCTGGATACGCCAAAATGTACTGCTTCACAAACGTTAGGGAAGTTCAGAAATGTTGTGACCATTTTAAAAGTTGCCAATCTTTGTCCACCAAATATTCATTTATGAGAAATCAAATGTTTACTCTCTCAGGTATATCTTGATTTTTGCTCCTGGTTTGATAAGTTTTTCAGTTTCAGGCAAGTACTCATCGTTTACGTTTCCGAGAATTTTGGATCAGTTATTGTTTTACGTTCTTACAATCGACTTTGATTGAAAATCTGAAAATTTGTTCTGCAATAATGCTTAAAAGTAGAATATTAGCCCGTATAGGAGTAGGGAATTATATCAATGGAATCTTATGATAAAACTGCATCTCAAAAAAAAACGGAATTTGTAATTAAAAAAAAAACGGGCTGCTTAGCCAAATAACGAATTTAACCGAGATATTTATCTCCCAAACCTACCCGGAAAATTTCTACTGTCTAGCTCATTCCGTTCAAGCTTTATCGTGTTAACGGACGGCTGGACGGAATCGGTTTTGGCCACAGGTCGAACCAAAACGTTTGAGGCCATTTTCAGCCAAAAATTAAAAAAATGCAGAAATTTTGGCAACTTGATAAGCACTCTGTTCCGTGGAACAAGAGCGCCAAAATGGAGACTCATGAATCAGTCTCAAAATTTCTGAAATTCCGTAACTTTTGTGAAGCAGTGTATAGAGTATAATGATGTTTGTCCTACACATTTCACTCATTTAGTGTTGCGTAGACTTCCTAAACTTTCTCGTTCCTCTGATAATCTCGAGAGTTATTGTTCCAATAAGAAAACTGTCCTATTGAAAATAAACTACCGAACTCAATCCTACCGTTTACGCCTACTTACCGATGAAATACAAAAAACTTGAGCCACAAAACGCACCCTTTGTCATTCGGTGGAAATCCAACGAAAAGAGAAATAAATACACAAAAAGTTAAGTATCGTACTGAAATCTGAGTTGCCCTCTGGGATGCGGAGTGTAATAAATTATGTTAACACTTGTTCCTTTCAACACGTTCTGCTCTGAAGATTTAGTGCGGTTTTCCACTCCGAGAATTTGTCGATGTCTGTCGTTACCAAAGTATTTCCAATTTGTTGAGATCCGATAATGGGATGATAAACGTGATTTTCATGAGGACCATCAGAATTGGTCAATTTTTTGTTTCATTGAATTAAGATTCAACTGAAAATCGAGTATTATAAGGCTGGCCTTATACAGCCGGAATGTCTCTCTGAATTCATACGCTTAATTCATATTATTAACTAAGAAATCACGGAATTACATACTATTCATCTATTCTCCTCACACGTTCTTATTTTGTAAGAGTATTCATTTTTTAGATCGATATTTGAGAATGACACTGACGAGCATTGTGAATTCCGGATCGGAAATTTCAAGATTATGAAGTCATAACACACACACACACACACACCGGGATAAAGGCGAAAATTCATGAGACGATGCCGTCGTTAAAAAGCAACGAAGCTGTCGTTAAAAATTTCCCTTCCTATCCTTTCCATGGAAATCGGACGACAGCAAGTATATTATTAACACGCAACTCAAAATTTTCTATTTATTATATTTTCTTTTCGCGCGTATGTTCTGGGGAACATCGCCACAATAACTTGAGAACGGAAAGGGCTAGTAACCTGAAATTTTCAGGGTAGGTGCCGCATCCCAATACGACGGACAATTTCGTTAATGGGCATAATCGGCCCGAGTAATAATTTTGTTTTCGACCAATATGAATCCGATCGAATTCAAACTTTGTGAGTAGTTGTAGAATATAAACCCAAGCACGTTTGTGAAATTTTGTGAGAATCGTATCATTAGAAAATTTAAAAAAAAATATTTTTTATGTCACGATAACCTAAGAATGGAAAGAGATAGCGACATGAAATTTTCAGGTTAGGTTGTGAATGTGACATTTGAGCTTGTTTATTAGCATAATCGGCCAAACGGTTTTGGAGTTACATCCATCTGAAATTTTGTTGTCACTTCCTCTATAACTCAAAATATACACAACCGATCCAATTCAAATATGGTTATTAGTGTGGATTCATGCAGCATCAAATAACAATTATCAAGTAAAAAGTATCAAATAACAATTATGAATTACCACGTACAAAAATACAGCATTCATGCACTCAAATTAACAATTAAGAAATAAAAACCGACAAGTCAAAGATGGGAGGTATTAATTTTTCAAAATAACCTCTGTTCCCCCTATATTTGAAAACAAGTGTTTAAAATTCATTTTTCCAATGTTATAACACGGAACCCACATAAATACACACCAAATAAATTGAATATCTTACAAAGTAAGGTTATATTTACATCATCGGGCTGTCTAATCTGCGTACAGCTGCGCACGAGTTGCGTACAAGTACGAAATCTCGTTCAATTAAAGTAGAAAGTTAAAAGTTGGCGAACTCCTACTTGTTATTTGTTAATTGATAATTGTTACTTGGCTGCATGAACACTCTCATTCAGATATATGAAGTTCAACTTTTACTCACTATTTGTAATTGTTAATTGTTACTCGATACTCGTTAATTTGAGCTACATGAATCCACACTTAGTTGTAAAATGCCAGTGCGAATGTGCGAATTTTTGCAGAATTTCGTGGGGATCGTATAACTGGAAAATTTTTAAAAAGTCATTGAAAAAAATTCTATATATCAAAACCTAACTCTAATACCAAGTTCCAAGTTTGAACACGATCGGATCTATATTGTTGGAGATCCGAGCAGCCTTGTGTGAATACAGTAGCTGGATGGGTGACCGTTGCCTCGATAACTCTTTAATGAAAGGAGATAGGTATTTGCAATTTTCAGGGTAGGTTGCGCATATGAATGGGAGAGTTAAGTTTGCTGTTGGCCATAATCGGCTCAACGGAGTTATACCCATCTGGAATATTATTTCCTCGATAACTCAAGAAATATGGACTTGATCGAATTGAAGCTTGTTGAATATCGACATGTAGACGTGTGTAAGTACGGTACCACTAGAAAATTTCAAAAAAATTAAGAAAAAATAATATGTAACTCACGATACCTTGAGAACGGAAAGAACTAGCGACTTGCAAGTTTTCAAGGTAGATTGCGTATCTGAATGCGGCATTTGAGTTCATGAATTAGCATAATCGGCCAAATGGATTTGGAGTTATATCAATCTGAAATTTGGTGATTATTTCTTCAACAACCCAAAAATTACGATGCCAATTCAATTCAAACATGGTTATTAATTCTAAAATGCCGATGCAAAAATATCTACAAAATTTCGTGAAGATAGTATTGCTAGAATATTAAAAACAAAATCATCGAAAACAAATTTATAATACATCAGTAGGGGTCGCCAAGTTCTTGAAAATTTCAAGATCTTGTAGCCTTTCCGGCTTCAAACTATTTCAAATGTCCGAGCTCAGTCGTTAGAGTGGGCGAGGTTCTTATCAATGAGTTTCTATGAATAGAAAGGACTCAAATTGCCTAGCAAATCACAATCCACAATTATTTACAATTATTTATTTACAATATTTAAGTAATTCTGACGTCAGAGAAATATTAACAATATCAAAACGATAAATTTGAGAATATTTCAGATATTGCGACAATTGATAATACTAAGCATATCAAAAAACAAGAAAATATAGAATAATTAAAACATCGTTAGATAATCGACAATTATATGAAGAATATTTTCGATACTGTAGAACAACTGAGAACAAAGATGAACTTCCCTGTATATGTTCCGTCGTTGGAGATGGTTGGTGAAACTCCTGATGATGACGCACAGCCTGTATAATCGCCGTTGGTTTTAATGGCTGGTGAAACTTGCTGGTTATGGTGACTGCTCTCTTGTTGGTGGTTAATATTCCCACTAAGGGTTTTGAGGCTGAAGGGAGTCTCCAATGGAGCAATTCTATAACGATGATTCACCAAGGTCAAATCTTATTCTCTCCAATGTATTATCCAAGAATAACGATGTCGCAATTACCGAAGTAGTCGGAAAAAATATTCTCCCGCAAAAACTGTGAAATATAAAATAAAAATCACCGAGACGTCAAACATATCATGAACATCATTCTGTCTCTGGAACAATCGATACGACATTTACAACATAAAAAAAATCTTCATAAAAAATATACAAACAATTGCGGTATTCAATCAAAATTTCAACAGGGATTATTATTTTCACCTATTTAATATTAAGAAATTCTACAAGCAGTCATACTCGAATAAATCCAGAAACAGAAAGAATATATTATAATTTTCCTGAAAATAAATGTGAACCATCACACGTTAGAAATACGGATATAAGAATTTATGCACAAGCAATCAACTCAAAGCAAGGCTGTGATGAAAATTACTTACCCCTTCAGAGGGTTTTCAATACACATTAACAATAAACTTATTGCGTTGCAAAAATCGAGGTAATTTGAAAGTAGGAAACTTTTATTCTCTAACGCACTGCACGAAGGTATCATAAAGAAAGGAAAGGATACCTGCAGTCGACCGATGTGCATATGTAGCCATGTACACATGTTTTCACGCCGGGCAGGCTTGTTTTCATTGTAGCTAGTTTTTCGTGGATTACGGAGGAAATATATACAGGGGGACAAAAATAGGCACGTAGCACGCTACACCACCCCATATCCCGAGGAAAAGGGATTTGTGCTCAAAGACCTTTTTCAGAAAGTCGAAGATACCAAAAAGTTAATGGGCGCCAGTGATTCTTCGAATCACGAGATATATTCAAAGGAAATATTCTCGACCTGAAATGATTAAGGCGACTGCATCCGAAAAGACACATAAGAATCTAAAATATTCAGAGTAATTTTGAACCATTTTACAAAAGGTATATGCAGAGCATTATGAAGGACTGCAAAAAGGTACATTACTCCGATCAAAGTAAGCGCATTTAAGGGAGGAGCTCTGAATTGATCAGAAATTCTGAACTGCAGCAGAAGATAAGATAGATAGATATAAGGTAAATGCTTACAGCTCAGAGGTAAAGATAAGGTAAATAGAAGGCAAGAAGGTAAGATAATCCCTAACGCTTATATTTCGAACTTTCGCTCATTTGAAGGTCAGGAAATATTTAAAATATATAATGGGGTTTAGAGAAAGGTAGCAGAAACATTGAGAAGCTAATGAAGGACGATACTGGTAAGTAATAAACTTCACAATGAACAAAATTAGTCAGATCCACCATCTTGTAGATCATCTGTGCAATCATCTTGACTCAAATCCGGCTTGATATCCTTTATATGGAAGTTTCCTAGATCTTTACCATCCAGGTCAACTAAATTATATACCAGAGTAGATAACACCTTGCTCACGATGCAAGGAATGAATTTTGGAGCGAGCTTCGCCGAAAAGTTTTTGGAAGCATCGGAAAGAACAAAATTCCTCTTCCACACTCTATCTCCAACGTTCAAACGTAGGTCACGACGCCTGAGATTATATCTTCGAGCATTTATGTCGTAAGAATGCTTCAACCTTTTTCGAATTTCATCGTGAAGATCAGGTAGTCGAAGAAGTAAATCAGGATCCAAGACCTTCTCTCCTATAGAAATGGCGTTGTCTGCGTTTTCTGAAATCAGACCATAAAAAGATCCATCAGTTGTGATATTTCTTAGAAAAATCACGAAAGAAGGGCTATACTTCAAATTTTCGTGTCTCGCAAGTCTAATGGCCTGTGCAATTTGATGAACGTTCTGATCCCAATTTTTATGATCACCATCAATGAAAGATCGTATGGCAGTGACAATTGTTTTATTGACACGTTCGGTTGGATTGATTTGGGGATGAAATCTTGCATTATAAAAAATTTCTCTGTACCTTATATTTGTTCATGAGATTTTTGAAATCCCTTGACACGAATTGTGAACCATTATCTACTGCAAAAATCTGAGGAACGCCGAAGACTAGAAATATTTGGTTCTCAATGAACTTTATGATAGCCTTGGAGGTAGCCTTAGGAAGTGGTTGCACCATCACAAACTTGGAAAACCAATCGGTCACAACTAACAGATATTGATTTCCAGCCTTAGATCGAGTATAAGGTCCTAATAAATCTGCGCTCAGAAATTGAAACGGAAAATTTATATTTCGATATTTTCCCATGAGACCAGCCTGAGGCAGATTACCAGGTTTACATGACGCACATACCTTGCAATTTCTGACATACTTAACCACCGAATTTTTCATTCTTGGCCAGTAGTACAGCGTAGAGATTCGGGATAAAGTTTTGTAGACTCCGAAATGTCCTGAGGTAGGTTCATCGTGAAACTCTTTCACTACCTCCAACCTATGGAAGGATGGTACTACTATTTTCCACTCTGGAGAGTCTTGTATTATACGGTACCTTGGCAAAATATGTTTGTATAATACACCATTACTAATTTTGAATTCGGGATAAAGATCTGGATTTTCCCCGACTTTCATCAACAATCCCCGATACCATTTATCATATTTTAGCTGAGATAAATTTAACAACGATATCTGAACATCATTACCAGGTATACGAGAAAGTGAGTCAGCTACAATGTTTAACGACCCACTGCGGTGAACAATCTTGTAACGATAGGAAGACAACTTCATTATCCACCTGGAAATACGCTGATTAGGATTTTTCATAGAATTAAGCCACACGAGAGAAGAATGATCAGTAATAATGATGAATTCGGTACCTTCAATATATGGACGGAACTTTTCTATCGATAATACAATCGCTAGAAGTTCTTTCTCTGTAGTTGAGTTATTACGTTGGCTTTTATTTAAAACCTTACTAAAATAAGCCACTGGATGTTCTAAGCCATCTTCTTCCTGGAACAGTACAGCTCCGACGCCGTTATCACTGGCATCACATGCAACACAAAAAGGTCTAGAGAAATCTGGGCTAGCCAGTATGGGAGCTGAAGTCAGCAAAGACTTTATTTGCAAAAATGCATCATTAGCTTGGTCTGTCCAAGCGATGGGTTGCCCTTTCTTTCTACCCTTCAATAAATCCGAAATTGGACTGCAGACCGAAGCAAAATCTTTCAGGAATCTACGGTAGTATCCTATTAATCCGATCAAACGTCTTATTTGCGTGGTATTCTTAGGAACTGGATAGTCCAAAATAGCTTGAACCTTAGACGGATCCGTTCTTAAGCCATTTGCATCCACGACAAAACCTAAGAAATTTAACGAAGGACGACAAAAACAACATTTTTCGAAATTAACCGTTAGATTTGCCTCTTTCAAACGACGAATAAGTTTTCTCAACACCGCCAAATGCAACTCAAATGTCGGAGTACAAACTATGATATCGTCGACATAATAAAACACATATGGCTCCAGTGAAGGACCGATCACTGCATCCATCAATCTCACCATCGCTTTACCAGCGTTGTTCAGACCAAAGGGTAAAACATTAAAACAGAACAATCCTCTACCCTGAACTGCAAAGGTTGTTTTAATTTTTGATTCCTGATCTAGAGGAATTTGAAAAAATGCATACTTCAAATCGATAGAGGACAAATAACAAGCATCACGTACCTTACTCAGTATAGAGTCCACAGGTGGCATGGGGTAGCTATCAGCGAGTGTGACAGAATTTAATTTTCTGGCATCGAAAACAACCCTATGAGTTCCGTCTTTTTTTGGAACCAACCATAAAGGTGATAACCATGGGCTACATCCAGAAATTGGATTTATAATGTTGAGCTCCAACATTTGATCAACCTCCCTATTGAGTATCTCTTGCATCGCTGGCGATAACGGATATTGTCTTTGTCTGATGGGTTTAGCATTCCCTGTATCGATAGTGTGTTCATACAGATGCGTTCTACCCAACCTATCAGAAGGACCGATCTCTCTGAAGAGGTCAACAGTATATTCCAACTCTAATTTTTGAGAGTCAGTTAAGGTATCAGATCCAACGAGAGCACGAATTGCTGCTACGGATTTCTCCGAAGAATTATTATAGGAAAAATCACGAAAGTTGAGATTCAAGTTAAAGATTCGTATGAAATCCATGCCTAAAATTAATCCATGCGTGATTGACGGAACAACGAGTACTTTCAGAACCTTATTTACGTTCTGCAAAGAAATAGGAAGATCAACATAACCTAATGTATTTTGAAGTTTTCCGTCGGCAGTTGTGAGGTTCACTGAAATGTCATAGTCGAGATTTAAATTCACTTTACGAAGAAGGTGCATGGCGGGCGAACCTAGAATGGTAACGTTGCTACCGCTATCTAATAGAGAAGAAATAGGTTCATCTCCAACACAAACAGTTAGATACGGTCTGTTATCATTTTGACGAAGTTCTAGGAGCGGATATATGTCTGTTGAGACCTCCGACTCGATATTATTGCTCAGGCTAGTTTTGCACGTAGAATCTGCAGATACGTTTGGAGGAGTTAAGCTAGGTGCATAGAACTCCTCGACCACTTTGAGCCAGGATTTAAAATCATCCTCATCGAATAGGTTTACCTTCTCTTCGGATGGGACTTTCCCTTCATTTTCGGAGCAGGATTTTGACCTGATGGACCTCCAATACCTGCGGGATTGACGGCCTCTTTCACGTTTTTTGAACATGATGTACAATTGGTCTTCGTAACATATTTTCGACCACATCCAAAGCAAAATCGGGATTTTGGCTTGCTACATTCAAAATATCGATGACCGTCCTCGTCGCAGTTCCAACACTTGACTACGGATCGAACCTCAGAAATCTGCATTTCACTTAGTTGTCGAGACACGCTCGAACAAAGTGTATCTTCGATTCTCTTACAAAGAGATGTCAATTCAGACACTGAACCAACGTCCTGTAAAACAAGAGCTTTAACAAAATCGGGAAGCAAATTGGTTCTAATTACTTCCACCATTTCGGTTTCTGGAGGACATTTTGTCAGCCTATAAAATTGAGCTTCCATAGAAGATATAAATAATGCAACTGATTCTCGAGGTACCTGTTTTCGTGACTTGATCCCATTCAATAAAACCGAGTCATAGTTAGTGTGCAAGAAAGTAGATTTCAAAGCAGACACCAAATCTTCCCAATTCTTGAACCGGCTTTTGAGATGATTACTGTGCCACCAAGTCCAAGCATCATTCTCAAATAAATCGCTAGCAGACGCGAATAAATCTGAATCTGTACAACCCCTAGAGCTCCTTAGAGATTCGATAAGCTCCAAAAATGGGATAAGCTGTTCCTTACCCTAAAATTTTTTCAGACCCCATTTGTAGACAGGAACGGATTTCGAATGTGATCCAGTGCTCATAGTAGGAAAAACCGTATTTTGGGCTTGTGAAGAGGTAGTTCTTACCGGAGTAGAAGTACAAGGAGCATCCGTTTCACAAGGAGAGGCTTTTTCCGCTATATCAGCTTCCAAATTTAGCACCTCTCTATAGAGAATTTGCCTAATAGCTGATTCTTCATCAGTATCGGTCGATAGCCTTTGAATTCTACCAGTCACATGAGTAAGTCGCGTGAGTATTCGCTTGTGGTCAAGCTGAGAAGATGAAGAATATCTGAACTTGCCACAAATATCAGTTAAATCCTCCAAAGTATCTTTTATACCTATGAGATTTGCCTCGAAGGAATAGGGATCTTTTACATTAGCGAAACTCCGATCAGAGCTTTCTTGGGATAACAAACCCCTCAAAACTTTGCGCTTTTCGTCTACTGAAGATGGAGCTTCAATTCCCCGAATTGCGATTTCATATGCTAATTCATTTTGCCTGAGAAAGTTTGGATTGATTGCCATAATGCACAAATAAAAAAAAAAAAAAAAAAAATCCGAATGAAATATACCAAATAAGTAAATATCTTAACCTAATTAGAAATGAAGAAATTGAGAAAAGAAAAAAGAAACGAAAATTCGGTGTAACTGCCGATAGAATGAAAAATGATTCGATATGAGTTCAAGGACCGACCAAAAAGATTGTGATCTGCTGCCAGAACAAGTCACCTCCATTCAAAAACTCAGAGATTCAAAAGAAAGCAGCCCCACGTTGGGCGCCAAAATTTGTAGCCTTTCCGGCTTCAAACTATTTCAAATGTCCGAGCTCAGTCGTTAGAGTGGGCGAGGTTCTTATCAATGAGTTTCTATGAATAGAAAGGACTCAAATTGCCTAGCAAATCACAATCCACAATTATTTACAATTATTTATTTACAATATTTAAGTAATTCTGACGTCAGAGAAATATTAACAATATCAAAACGATAAATTTGAGAATATTTCAGATATTGCGACAATTGATAATACTAAGCATATCAAAAAACAAGAAAATATAGAATAATTAAAACATCGTTAGATAATCGACAATTATATGAAGAATATTTTCGATACTGTAGAACAACTGAGAACAAAGATGAACTTCCCTGTATATGTTCCGTCGTTGGAGATGGTTGGTGAAACTCCTGATGATGACGCACAGCCTGTATAATCGCCGTTGGTTTTAATGGCTGGTGAAACTTGCTGGTTATGGTGACTGCTCTCTTGTTGGTGGTTAATATTCCCACTAAGGGTTTTGAGGCTGAAGGGAGTCTCCAATGGAGCAATTCTATAACGATGATTCACCAAGGTCAAATCTTATTCTCTCCAATGTATTATCCAAGAATAACGATGTCGCAATTACCGAAGTAGTCGGAAAAAATATTCTCCCGCAAAAACTGTGAAATATAAAATAAAAATCACCGAGACGTCAAACATATCATGAACATCATTCTGTCTCTGGAACAATCGATACGACATTTACAACATAAAAAAAATCTTCATAAAAAATATACAAACAATTGCGGTATTCAATCAAAATTTCAACAGGGATTATTATTTTCACCTATTTAATATTAAGAAATTCTACAAGCAGTCATACTCGAATAAATCCAGAAACAGAAAGAATATATTATAATTTTCCTGAAAATAAATGTGAACCATCACACGTTAGAAATACGGATATAAGAATTTATGCACAAGCAATCAACTCAAAGCAAGGCTGTGATGAAAATTACTTACCCCTTCAGAGGGTTTTCAATACACATTAACAATAAACTTATTGCGTTGCAAAAATCGAGGTAATTTGAAAGTAGGAAACTTTTATTCTCTAACGCACTGCACGAAGGTATCATAAAGAAAGGAAAGGATACCTGCAGTCGACCGATGTGCATATGTAGCCATGTACACATGTTTTCACGCCGGGCAGGCTTGTTTTCATTGTAGCTAGTTTTTCGTGGATTACGGAGGAAATATATACAGGGGGACAAAAATAGGCACGTAGCACGCTACAATCTTGACTTGATTTCAAGACAAGATCAAGACAAGAAGTAATATTTGATTTTAAGTCAGGACAAGAAATTGTATGTCAATACCAAGATTTCTTGTCAAGAAAACAAGAAATCTTGAAATATCTTGACTAGCAATGAAAACGCTAAAACTTATTTATTCGTGAAAAAGATAACATAACATAACATATTTTAATTCATTGAACAAATTTTTTGCTTGAACGATTCAGAAAAATGTAAATAAAAAAAATAAATCATAATTCTGTTTGCACTAAAATTGAGAACTAGATTTTGAAACATATCAAAATTAATATTAAATTCAAATCAGAATTCATGAGTCATGAACTAAGGCACATAAGACTTCTTATGGAGTCAATACCTAGCTGATTCCTTGGCTTTGATATTGTTAAAACTGCTCTTGAAAATAGCCTTTCCGCTATTTAACATAAGGATTGAAAAAAATAAAATTATATTTTCCCTTTATAAAAATTAATAAATTTGAGAAAATAAACGTTTTATCAAGTTTTGGATTAATAAACCGATTTTTTCTGTATATTATCCCCCCTCCCCCTTTGTTAGTGGGGGGATATTGCTCAATAACAATACGAGCATTTCGAGTAAATATACATCCACACACTCATACACCCAGAAACACGGACACAAAATTTTGTTTGCTCGAATGATGTTTTTGTACAATTTAGACCATATTAAGCCATTTTAGGTAAAAAAAAAATTTTCCCGATACAATAGATACACTTTTCACTATTGTGATGCGGAGGTACTTAAAAAAAATTTTTTGGGGAACTTTATGCCCATAATTTGGCAGAGTATTTTTGTATTTCTCTGGTAATTATTATTGAAGGCTCTGTAACGTGCGACGTGCACAAAAGTGAGTATTTTACAAACTATTATAATAAATCCCAACTTACATTTTCTTTACTTTGAACCCGAAATTTTTAATTTTCTGGCAAACACTTGTTATTCCTATGACAACATGGTATACATTTGGCTAATTTATCTTTTTGGGCGCATGTTCTAGGGGAACATCGTCCTATCATTTCGTCCAAATGTCTGTAATTTTCGAATTTCGAGCTGAAAATTGGCTAATAGACTAATTCGGACTCCCTGATCACGAATCCGGTGTCAGATTTTTGGGTGCCGTCCGGCCGGCCGGCCGGCCGTACTTCCGGCCGTAGGCACGATAACAGGAGCACCGAAGGTCCTATCGACTTCAAACTTTCAGGGTAGGTTTCTGATCAAAATGCGACGGTTAAGTTCGTTAACGGGCAAAATCGGCCGGACGGTTTAGGAGTTATAGACATTTAAAATTTTGAGGTTATTTCCCTGATATGTCAGGAACTAAAGAAGATGTTGAATCGAAACTTGGTAGTCAGTTCGAGGATATAAACGCGCAACTTTTGGCAAAATTCTGTTATGATCGAAATGTTGGTAATTTTTAAAAAAATATTTCTTTTAATTTTTTCAAAAAAAAAATTTTTTTTTCGTGAACTATTCATCAGATTGCAACAAAAACTTGTACTAACGTCAATTGTAGTATTTTGCATCATTGTGCAAAATTTTGGCTCTATACGATTTCAATTTCTGGAGATATAAGACAAAATGTGTCAAATTTCCTGGGTCTCTCTCAGTATTTTCATCGATTAATCTATGAACTCTTTGAATTCCACCGAAAACAAATTCAAAGACATAAACATAAAGAATCAAGTCATAGTTTAGACGTCGAAAGAAGGACGATGTTGATCGACTTGAAAAGGTACCTATTTCAAGAAATGCAATAATGAAATGCTTAATTTATGGATATAATATTATCTAAGTATTGTTGGGATCGGGCAGTTGGAAAATTTTTTAATAAAAAAATTTGTACCGACGTTAAATCAAGCATTCTACACGAGTGTGCAAAATTTCAGTTCGATACGATCTCAATTCCAGAAGATATTGCTTAAAATTCACATTCCAGCGTGTTTTGACGTTCTATGGTCACAGAAAATCGTCACAAAAATCTATTTACCTCATTTGACGGCTGTTTGTCAAATCAATTAATTCCAATAATTGATGTCAGATTTCCTACATACCAAGTTCAAACACATTTTATTATATGGAAAACACTTATTATGATCACGTTCTACAGGAATTGATACTAAATAGAAGCTAGATGAAGATTATTGTAATGGAAAATTTGAGTTCCAGAATAATATTAAGGTATTCAACATGATACTGCTTTTTTTCTTTACTGGTCAGTACGGGCCACAAGGAAGATGAACATGCGCCCAATAGCTCCTGTCCACAGGGCTTGAACCAATTTTTTTGTTTTCACCGTTGGTACTGATGTCCACCGCAATTTCGAAAACATCACAGAGTTTCTTTCGGTCAGTATTGCCACTAGTATCTACCACTATCCTAAATTGACGAACGCTTCTGATTTTTCCTTCCGCTACCGCAGACTGCTACGGTTTCAGATTCCGTTTTGTCATTCTCACAGGCACTATTCGTAGTCGCGTTAGTCTCACTCATCATTTTATATATTTATCAAAACCGTAACGATTACCTTTCTGTCTATTGCTTGTTGGTAAATATTTTGAGCCAAATGGCTCAGCAGACGTACTCTGTTAACTGAAGAATCACTGTCACTCATGGCGAAATAAGACTATCTCCAGACACCATAAGAATATTTCTTCTATTTCTCTATGACTACCACTTTGTAATAATAACCTCACTTAACTACACAGTGTAAAGCAAGCAAATGCGCGACACCTTTAATCATCGTTAATCAAGAAATTTCAAGATCTTGAAATTCCTTGAGTCAAGACAAGATATAACACGTCAAGAAAACGTCAAGACAAGATGTTTTTGAATTTCTTAACTTTATCTCAAGACAAGAAAAGAATTCTTGTCTTGTCGACCCCTATAAGATGAGGAAGCAGTTGTCAGACATCGCATCGCCGAAATTTTGCGAGAACCTTCAAAACCATGAATGTCACGATGACATATTTAATTATAACATACATTTTCGGGTCCATTCAAAAAAGGAAGTGAATCATGTAATATGGGAGATGATAGTCCTCCATTAGGGTCCTGTAGCGGTCTTGCTGGAAACTAGCTGAGACGATTCTTCTGCAAGAGATCCATGCAGCTACACAGGAGTATATTTATGAGAGGGGACTTTTGAACGGTAATGTATTATTTTTTATGTTCTTTTTTAACAAAAACTAACTCTACCGCTAAGTTCCAAGTTTTAACACGATCCGTTCTATATTGTTGGAGATCCGAGCAGCCTTGTTTGGTAACTTTCGAACGAAAGGAGATAGGGACTTGCGATTTTCAGGGTAGGTTGCACATCCCAACTGGAGAGTTACGTACGTTTCTGGGCATAATCGGTCCATCGGTTTCGGAGTTAAACTCACCAGGAATAATATTTCCTCGATAACTCAAACAAAATAGACTCGATCGAATTGAAGCTTGGTAACTAGTTGTAGAATATCGACATAAAGGCGTGGTAAATTCGATTAAGAGTGTCCAATACAGGAGAACAGACAATAGATTTCACCTTGGTAAATTCGATTAAAAGTGTCCAATACAGGAGAATGGACAATAGAACATACGCGCAAAAGCTCCTGACTTCACGTCAGTGCTTGAACCAATTTTTTTGTCAGCAATCATAATTGGAGCTGCTGTGATTGTTTCTCTTTTTGGCGCTCTAGTTCCTCGGAACTGAGTGCTTATCACTTTGCCCAAATGTCTGTAATTTTTTTATTTAATTTAAAGCATTCATATAATTATTAGAGATAACTGTAATACTTCGAATGTATTGATGATAATATTTTAAATAACACTTTCAATACCACAAATTGAAATAATGATTATAATCACCCATGTTGTGTATATTTAGTTGTAATATTAACACTCAATTAGGTTATGTTTTTGAATCAGTTCAAAATGATGTATAATTGTCATTACAACGCCGTAGTGAAGGTGTATACAAAAAGTCAGCTCACTAGGAATATTTCCTCAGATAGAACCTAAATAACTGGACTATAATAACAGCTAGAAATGGGTAAATTCGACATGAAATATGTATGATTTTTACATTCATGCCACGTATACCAACCTCTTCATAAATAATTAGGTCACATTTTAAACATTATTAAAAAAATTGGTTCAAGCCCTGTGAACAGGAGCTTTCTGGCGCTCTAGTTCAAACAGACAAATTATATCTCCGAAAGTATTGGTTTCTCAGAGTTGGGAATTAAATCAATGCATTCTTATGAAAGAACTGCATCATAAAGGAAATTAAATTCAAATAACAGTTTATTTATCAAGATTAAATGAGTAATCTGAGAATGAGAACTGCTCCATGGAAGAAATCTAATTAAAATAGCTAAAATGAATTTGACTCCTTCTTATAGAACAGGAAGAAATGTACGAGTATGAACACAGATCATATAATAAAGCTTAGATAGAATAATTATAGCATTCTGTGAAAACATAGAAGTACGTACGATTCGTTATTGAAATATAGAAAAATCATATTTCCGAAAGTATTAGCTTGTTGGAGTTGAAAATGATATCGATGGATTTTAATGATGAAACTGCACCTTAAATAAAAATTACAGACATTTGGGCAAATTGATAAGCACTCAGTTCCGAGGAACTAGAGCGCCAAAAAGTCCCGCCTTCTCTCGTTCCGAAACCGAAAACCCGACAGCGTAGACACACCGACACACCGGCTGTCCGACTCCTCGTACGATCTTGTCGATCTCCGGTATTAGAATAAAACGTCGGTACTTACTCTGGATACTCAGGTTGCGTGAAAAGTGCGCGGAATGAAAATGAAAATAACAATTTATAATTCTACAAATGACTTTATTCTTCAGTATAATCTCCTAAAAGCTCAATACACTTTGTCCAACGCTCCTCCAATAATTTTATTCTATCCCTGTGATGAGATTCCAGAAGCTCTGCAAAATACCCGTCTACATGGGCTATGGCCTCTTCATTAGACGAAAAATGCTTTCCGCGGAGGAATTGTTTGAGATTTCTGAAAAGATAGTAGTCGCTGGGAGCCAAATCTGGTGAATACGGTGGATGCTCAAGCAATTCGTACTTTAATTCCTTGAATTTAGCCATGGTGAAAACACTTTTGTGAACAGGTGCGTTGTCTTGATGAAAAATGATTTTTTTGTTTTGCAAACCGGGTCTTTTCTCACGAATTTTTTCATCCAATTGATCCAAAAGGTTACAATAATATTCAGAGTTGATTGTTTTACCTTTCTGAAGATAATCGATAAACAAAATCCCTTTTGCATCCCAAAAAACTGATGCCATAACCTTCTTTGCTGATCGTTGGCTCTTTGTCTGCTTTGGAGCCGAACATCCAGCTTCAGTCCACTGTAAACATTCTTGTTTCAATTTAGGATCATGGTGGTAGATCCAAGTCTCATCCATAGTTATAAAACGACGCACAAAATCTAATTTATTCTGCTTAAAACGATCCAAATGCTGCTGACAAAGTTGTTTACGATTGAGTTTTTGTTGAATTGTTAACGTGTGCGTCACCAGTTTTCCAAACAGCTTTCTCATATGTAATTCTTCATGTAAAATATGTCGTACTCGTTCATCTGAGATGCCTACGGTATCAGTAATTGCACGCGTAGTCAAGCTTTGATCTTCACTAACCATATTATGTACTTGCTCAATGTTTTCTGATGTTAATGCAGTTTTTGGACGTCCACTGCGTGGATCATCTTCAACGCTGGTACGACCACTTTTAAACAAGCCAGCCCACTTACAAACCATTGTTTTTGAAGGAGCAGATTCACCCAACACATTTACCATGTCTTCATGAATTTCCATTGCTTTTAAACCTTTTTTTACAAAGTATTTAATCACTGCACGATGTTCAATTTTTTCCATTGTTAAAAAATACACTGACACGTCAACTTCAAATGGCTTGTATACAAAGTATGAATTGACAGATCGAAATGAAATTTTGGGTATGTTCTTATGAAAGATGAAATATTAAAATGCCGTAGAAGGTTTAGTTCTACCCTTGAAAAATAGATGGCGCTCCGCGAACTTTTCACGCAACCCATATATTCTTAACTTTCACTTTTCGACATAAAATCGCCACATGGGGGTTTATTTGACGGTTTTTTACCTTTGTCTCTCTAAGTCGATTTTGACGTTTCTCGGACCAACTATTAGCAAGGAATTAGACAATGTCATATCTCAGGAAAATAAGTTGACATTATGACAATTCATGCATAGAATAATTATATAATTCTGTGAAAACGTAAAAATACGATTTTTTATTGAAATTTTGAAAAATCATATCTCCGAAAGTATTAGCTTGTTAGAGTTAAAAATGATATCATTGGATTCTTATGATAAAACTGCTTATTGAAAAAAATTTAATTTGCACTTTCTTGTGTAAAAAAAATTACTCCGAAACCATCTGTCCGATTTTGCCCAATAACGAACTTAGCCGAGATATTGATCTGCCAAACCTATTCTGAAAATTTCAACTCTCTAGCTCATTCCGTTCCAGAGTTATCGTGCCTACAGCCGGCCGGACCGGCCGGACAGAATGAATTTCGACCACGGATTCTTGATCAGTGATCCGAACCAAATCGGTTAAGACCATTTTCATCGTAAGATTCGAAAATTACAGATATTTGGGCAAATTGATAAGCACTCAGTTCCGAGGAACTAGAGCGCCAAAAATGGGGTTTGGTTTTTGCATATATCTCAGAAACTATTTGAGATTTTGCAAATTAGAAAAAAGATTCAAAATGAGGAGGAAATTTCAAAAAAAAGTCCCAACTCTCAGGGGCGGATCGTGAATTTAAGGGGCCCTGGGCTAATACCACTTAGGGGCCCTCAAAAAACAGTATTCTTGAGTGATGTAGGTGTAGGTACTGTATAGGACACAATAAAATATTTTATTTATTTAATATTACTTGTGTACGCATGTAAATTATAAAATAACCTATCAGCATTGTTGTGCTGCATAATCCTAAATCTTCTCATCACATAGTAATTCCTTTGTTAAATTACAATTTATGAAAAGAACTGTTAAATAATTCAGTCGATAGTTCGACGTTGTTGTCCTATATTTGTTCTCTAAGTAAGATATCCTGGAAAAAGAGCGCTCTGCTTCACAGCTAGTTATAGGCAACGTTAAACAAATCTTTCATGTCGTATAACAATTTGGGAAACAATTCTCAAGTTTTTTTCATAAATTAGCGTAAAAATTTCACAGCAAGAGGTAAGACTCTGGCTCAGACTGTAGTAAGTGAGATTTCAACTGATTACACTTATTCACTAAAAGAGAACTGCATCATAAAGGAAATTAAATTCAAATAATAGCTTATTTATCAAGATTTATCTCCGAAAGTATTAGCTTGTTGGAGTTGAAAATGATATCGATGGAATTTAATGGTGAAACTGCATCTTAAAAAAATTGATAAACACTCAGATCCGAGGAACTAGAGCGCCAAAATGTGTAATTCCCTTTCCGGGATTTGTGCCCGCCTTCTCTCGTTCCGAAAGCCGACGGGTCAGACCAACCGTCTATCGGGCTCCTCGAACGATCTTATCGATCTCCGGTATTAGAATAAAACGTCGGTACTTACCTGGGATATATATTCTTAATTTTCACTTTTCGACATAAAATCGCCACAGGCGGGTTTATTTGACGGTTTTTTACCCTTGTCTCTCTAGGTCGATTTTGACGTTTCTCGAACCAACAATTAGCAAGGGATAAGACAATGTCATGTCTCAGGAAAATAAGTTGACATTATGACAATTCATACATAGAATAATTATATAATTCTGTGAAAACGTAGAAATACGATTTATTATTGAAATTTTGAAAAATCATATCTCCGAAAGTATTAGCTTCTTAGAGTTAAAAATGATATCGTTGGATTCTTATGGTAAAACTGCTTATTGAAAAAAAATTAATTTGGAATTTGTTATGTGAAAAAATTTTTTTTTGTTTCTCCGAAACTATCTGTCCGATTTTGCCCAATAACGAACTCAGCCGAGATTATTATCTGCCAAACCCACTCTGAAAATTTTAACTCTCTAGCTCATTCCGTTCGAAAGTTATCGTGCCTACGGCCGGCCGGACGGCCGGACCGGCCGGACAGAATGAATTTCGACCACGGATTCTTGATCAGTGAGTCGATCCAAATCGTTTAAGACCATTTTCATCGAAAAATTCGAAAATTACAGACATTTGGGCAAATTGATAAGCGCTCAGTTCCGAGGAACTAGAGCGCCAAAAATATGATGGAAATCTGCTGGTACAGTAGATAATGTGTAATTAATATAATACCCACAAATGTTTATATTTCAACCTATTGAATATCGACTTTACAAACACGAAAGCACTACAATTTTACATGAAACTAGACTTTTTCTTTTGTAATAGAATTTGGAAAAAATATGTTTTCATTTTGAATAGCGAATCACTTTTTAATATAATATTTAAAATAATTATGAATATACCGACATCCTTCGCGATACTATGAGGATCTGGTCGATGGAAATAGCGTTTCTCTTAGCCTTTCTGTCATACTCGCAAAACCTCCTGACTTTACTTCAGTGCTTGAACCAATTTTTTTTTCGTAATGTTTTAAAAATTTTCTAGGCCGTTCTCAGAAAATTTTACACACGGTTTTATGTTAATATTCTACAACTAGTTACCAAGCTTCAATTCGATTGAGTCTAAAGTTTTTGAGTTATCGAGAAAATAATATTCCAGGTGAGTATAACTCCGAAACCGTTGGACTGAATATGCCCAAAAACGAACTTAACTCTTCTACTAGGATGCGCAACCTACCCTGAAAATTGCAAGTCCCTATCTCCTTTCATTCGAATGTTATCGAGTCAACGGTCACGCATCCAGCTACTGAACTCACAAGGCTGCTCAGATCTCCTACAATATGGATCCGATCGTGTTCAAACTTGGAACTTGGAAGTAGAGTTAGGTTCTGTCAAAATTTCAGCAATGTCAGACGAATAGTTTCTCATATATAGAATTTTTTTCAATAATTTCTTGAAAATTTTCTAGTACTACGATCCTCACTGAATTTCGCGAGAATTTTCGCGTTGGCATTCTACAACTAATAACCAAGCTTGAATTGGATCGCTTCCGTATTTTTCGAGTTATTGAGGAAATAACAACCAAATTCCAGATGGATATAACTCCAAAACCGTTTGGCCTATTATGCCTATAAACCAAGTCAAATGGCGCATTCACATGCACAACCTAACCTGGAGAGTCGCAAGTAGCTATCTCTTTCCGTTGTAAGGTTATCGTGACATAAATATCGGATCGGATTTGTATCGGTTCAAAACAAAATGATCACTCGGAAGCCCAACGGCTTCCGGAAGCCCAACGGCTCAACAGCCGATTATTACCATTGAAAATCTTGTCCGTCGTATAGACACATACTCTAAAAATTTCAAGTCGCTATCTCCTTCCGTTCTCAAGTTATCGTGTCAACGGCCAGATGGACAGAATGAAATTTAACCCACAATTCTTCATCAGGGAGTCGAACCTAATCGTTTGAGACCTTTTTCGGCAAATAATTCGAAAATTATAGACGCGCAAAAAGCTGCACATTTCACAACATTTTCATCTATTGGTAAATTAATAAATTATTAATGACACTGTAGAATGGATAACAAATAGGCCTTGCCACTGCACTAGAACTAGACTTGACACTAATGGAAACTAGACTTGGATGACACTAAATCATTGAAGAGATCTGGCAGATGTCACCCACAGACACCAGGTCAATTAAAGCCAGCTCCACACGTAGGCGCCAATGCTGGCCTAGCTAGTTTTAGCCTGCCTGTATCACAGAAACTGTCTATTAGATATCACTGAAATTTTGCGAAAGCCTTAAATCTTTATAGCCAAGACCTAGATTTGAACTCGATCGGCACTATATTGTTGGAGATATTGGATAAATATAGAAAAACCATAACCAATACAGTGAACCACTTTTATTTGGCGCGAGTGGTTACACTGAATCAACAAAATAATCATCTAAAACGATTACACAAAATGGTAGCCGCTATAATTCGTTCAAGTTTCACCCGGCCCCTATTATTTCTTAGAGCGAGTTTGGAGTCGCAATTTGCCCAAATGTCTGTAATTTTTATTCAAGATGCAGTTTTACCATTAAAATCCATCGATATCATTTTCAACTCCAACAAGCTAATACTTTCGGAGATATGATTTTTCTAAATTTCAATAATGAATCGTATGTACTTCTATGTTTTCACAGAATCCTATAATTATTCTATCTAAGCTTTATTATATGATCTGTGTTCATACTCGTACATTTCATCCAGTTCTATAAGAAAGAGTCAAATTCATTTCAGCTATTTTAATTTGATTTTTTCCATTGTGCAGTTCTCATTCTCAGATGGCTCATTTAATCTTGATAAATAAACTATTATTTGAATTTAATTTCCTTGATGATGCAGTTCTTTCATAAGAATACATTGATTTAATTCCCAACTCTGAGAAACCAATACTTTCGGAGATATAATTTGTCTGTTTGAACTAGAGCGCCAGAAAGCTCCTGTCCACAGGGCTTGAACCAATTTTTTTCATTAGAACGTCATAGAACAGACTTTCCGTAGTAACCTATCGTTTGTTCAGTACCTGTATGGGTGACCGCTCTGGCTATGAATTTGTAAAAATGCGCCCAAGTACACCTTATGTCAGTGCTTTCCAACTTTTTGGAGTTCTTGTTTCTCGGAACATAGTGTTATCAATTTGCCCAAATGTCTGTAATTTACGAATTTTTGGCTGAAAATGGTCTCAAACGTTTTGGTTGGACTCACTGATCAAGAAACCGTACTCAAAATCGATTCTGTCTGGCCGCCTAACACTATAACTCTCAAACGGAATGAGCTAGACAGTTGAAATTTTCAGAGTAGGTTTGGGAGATAAATATCTCAGTTAAGTTCGTTATTTCGAAGTTTCGAAGTAAGCATCATACAAAATTAAATTCAAAACATGTGTTGGATTTACATAAGTTTATCAGCAGATTATTATTAGACCATTCTATGGCAGAGGTTACACGGTCAATCTGGCATCAGTTCGCGAAACCGATTCTATACGCATAGACTCATGGATTGATGGCAAGATTGATCTCAGATTGATGCCAAATTGATATCAGATTGACCGTGTAACCTCTGCCATAGAATGCTCTAATTATAATTTGCTGATGTACTTATGTAAATCCAACACATGTTTTGAATTTAATTTTGTATGATGCAGTTCTATCATAAGAATCCATTGATATAATTCGCAACTCTGAGACCCCAAAACTTTCGGAGATCTGATTGGTCAAAGTTTGAATAATTGTCCGCAAGTAGTAGCCCCTGTCCACAGAGATTTCCCACTTATTTATGAGCGGAGCTGTGAGGCTTGAACTCGGGCTTGAACTAATCTGTTTTAGGTTCAAAATAGCGAATGCAAAAGTTAATTCGGCAAGGCTGCAAGAAAACAACTCCCATTTTACTTCGAAAACTATACAAAGAGTTTGAGTTGAGATTATTTCAAGTTCATATAGGTAGTCGACAAGCCGCCGTTTTCGAATCACCTGTCTAATATAATGAGGCAACCATGAATAATCGCAATAGAGGTAAGGAGTGATTTATGTTCGAACAAGTAGTTGACAGGCATTGTAGGGAGAGGATGTTAATTAGCACCGTCATTGACTACGGCAATATCAACAAGGGGGGTCAAATTGATCTTTTCATGCTGGTAAATTCACTTCAGAAAATTCGATAACCTATAGGGGAAACAGAATCTTCAATTTTCGGCATGACCGTTCATAAATCTAGAATCTCAACATATTTCCGGCAAAATATTCAGTAGTTATAACTACCTGCATATGCAATAGCACCCCATACCATAACGCCTACTGTCCGGTGTACATGACGCTCAATATCAAACTGAGGTTCACGTCTTTCTCCAACGACGCCGTCTAACCCTTCTTCGGCCATCATGTGCATCCAAGGAGAATCGAGATTCATCAGAAAAGACGACCTGATGCCATTCCACATTTCAATGTTGACGTTCTCTGAACCACTGTAATCGTTGCCGGCGATGCTCAACCGTCAGAGGTAACACAAGATGGAGTCGATAATGCTGCAGTCCAAAAGACCTTATCCGGTGGTAAATCGTTCGGACAGTTACAGGTTGGCCTCGTTCTCCTAACCACTCATCACCCAAAAATCGAGTTGTCGCAAATCGGTCTCTAATAGCCATAAGTCTTAGACGTCGATCTTGAACTTTATTTGTGCCTAGGGCTTCACACGTGACGAGAGTAGGCGAGAGTATAAAAATCTCGTCTCGCTCTCGCCAATTCCCAACAAATTGAGTCTCGTTATCAGTTGTCTCGTCTCGTCTCACTTAATTCAGAATAACGATAATAAATATTATAATATATAAACGAAATGGTATACAATAATGAATAACTTTGTAAAGCTATATTTATTACGCTCTTATGCAAAAATATTTGTACATACACATATTATTTTTAATTTTAAACACTGATAATTTCAACTTTTAAATTACTCGATGACCAAGAATTCAAACATAATCACGCTTGCATCACATCATTTTTCAATGATGTACGTGTTTTTGCCATGATCACACCTACTGTGGAAAATAATATCTCAATAGGTACGGATGTAGCCATTAATAAATCATCGGCCATCTTGGAAAGTGTAGGAAGTTCTTTTTCATCACTCTCCACCACTGTAAAATATTTTGATTCCTATTTGCTCTTTCTAAATGCAAATATTCTTCAAACTCATCTTCCAATATTTCGAAAGTTTTGTTGATGTTTTAAATAGGCTATCGATGTCGATAATTTTTTTTAATAGAATTGAACAATTTGGTATGGTATTCAAAGAATACCTTCGCATTGAGGGTGTTCTTGGCGTTTTAACGTTCCTCATAACACTTTTCGAAACATTGAATAGCTTCATTTCTTTACCAGTTTTATTATATGCACTTACACAGATGTACATAATAATTGTTCACATCTTCACTATACAAGGAGCACAAGAGAATACATTTCTCCAGATGTTCAGATAGAGACGAAATTTTCAAAGCATTGGGATTTAGCGGCAATAAAAGTTGAAGTACTAACTTCATAATGCCATCCGTTTTTATGGTTGTGAATTCTATTTTTACTTGAAAAATAATCTCAATTATCGCAAGGCCATAACGAATTAATAATCTTCTAAAAAATCGAGTATTTCCAGAACGATCGATGAATAATATAGACAAAATATATTGGAAATTATAGTGGAAATCGTCATATTCAATCGTTTTCTGTGGGTGTTGAAAAAAGTCGAGTCGAATATAAAACATCATACAAAAAATTTGACGAGACTCTCGTGTTGCGCTGTGTATGTGGTCTCGGTATCGCCTATAATATTTTTGAAAACGTCTCGTCTCTTCTCGTCTCGTCTCGCTTTTACAAGAAGAGAACGAGACGAGAAGAGAAATATCTCGCTCTCGCGTGAAGCCCTATTTGTGCCCCTTCGACGTCAAGTGCCTACTCTTCTTCGATTTTGGGCATTATCAATAGTGTTGAGTAGGACACGACTTGAAAAAGAGTTTGTAAGAGTAGCCTCTTTTTTGTCCTGAGCCAGTACAATGTCCCACTTCAAAAGAGGCGAGGCGTACTGAACCATTTGAAGTTATTATAGTACGAATTATGCGCGCCTCCTGGCGCCTCAAATGTTAGACGCGACGTGCTTTTGTCACTGCGGTATTGATGAGTAAGCTCTCTAGGAGGTTTGTCACTCGAACTTGGAAAGTTGTAAGAGTGCTTAGCTTATGTATAGAGGGTTTCGGCAAGAACATATCTAACGGACAGATATTTGGAGGATGAACCACATTTGATTGTTTAGTACAATTATTATGAAATTAGGCAATTCTACTACCCTCACATCAAAGGTTCCGACACAAAATGGAATTTCTTTATCTGCCTCTGCCTCGCTCTCGCTCGACCGCGACAAATAAATTGAAGTAGTACAATTTTAAATTTCGAGGCACTCTTACATTTTGACGTCATGTCCGGGACAAATGAAGCGCCTCTTGTATGTCCTACTCAACACTAATTATCAAACCACACTTGATAACATCTCATAACAGTAGTTTGAGTTCTGTTTGTACGGTTAGTGATTTCTCGAAATGACAATCCCGCATCCCGTAGACCAATAATTCGAGCTCTTTCAAATTCACTTAGCTGGCGATAAATTCCGCGTACACGTGCTATAGGCATTTTAGCAGCAACTAAACGTCGACTTTGGATCTCCTCGAACAGCTGGTTTGTTGTAAAATTCAAACAATTCGCAAAAAACGACTACAATATGTAAGTAACAAAAAATGTTTACATGAAAAAACCTTCACGATTTTTTCTTCAAATTTCAATCATTTACTCCTTGCTCTACTATCAATGTTTTAAAAAAAAAATTTAAATTTAAACAACTCCTTCTGGGTGTTGCAGTTTCTATGTCAGTTAGTATACAATTAAAAAATAAATTACAACCAATGGAAATTCTACTTCATTTATTTGTAAATTCATGGCTCTCGAGAGCTTTTCATTACTGAAATTCATATCTTATTATCTACAGGCACTCCCAATGCTCCTTCATTATCATAATTCCAATGAGATACATGCAACATTCTGTGCACGAACATTCTAAGAAGTTGGGTGAAAGTCAGTTGCAACCACGAAACTTGCCCTGCAAATCAGGCATGTACAGTTGAATATTAAACGAGGAGATTTATTGGAAAATGATCAAACTTTGCTTTCGATTATGTGACAAGAAACTCGCACGGAAAGCTGGCTCGATGTAAATATGTATAGAAGTTACGTCAAATCTTCATGACAATGCTGATGCAAGAAACGTGATGTAACGGTATATTTTTCGATGTATGAAAAAGTTCTTAATATTAATATCCCTAATATTGAAATTTCTGGAATAATACATGTAATATGAATAATGAATATATCCTGAATATAAATTCAATAATTAAAACATTTTTATTACTTCGGTTATGATCAGAAGGTTCAGCAATGGAGGATTATTTTCGTTTGCCTGATATGATTGAGTTGATTCCATTATTTTATGTTTTCTGCCATTAGTCTGGTTTTAAAGAGGGTGATTTATATTGAATTGAGATACTTCCGTTTTGAAACTATTGTCATGGAGACGTGGTTCTGGATAATATGATGAATCGTACAAAAAATTTGTTGAAATTGATGATGTTCAAAATATCCAGAGGTATCATTTTTACTCAGGCTCTCGATGCATTGAAAAGCATTTTATGCTTGGAACTTGGTAGTAGTTAGGTTCTGAAGGCTCTCGCGAAATTTCAGCGATGTCGGACGAATATAATTTCTGATATTAGAATTTTTTTCAAAGATTTTCAGTGAATTTTCTAAAATTTTCTGGTACGATCCTCATGAAAATTAGCAAGAATTTTCGCGTTGGCATTCTACAACTAATAACCATGTTTGAATTAGCTCGGTTTCGTATTTTTCGAGTTATCGAGGAAATGAGAACCAACTTTCAGATGGGTATACTTGTAACTCCAAAACCGTTCAGCCAACTAAGCCTATAAACGAACTCAAACGTCGTATTCAGATGCACAACCTAACCTGAAAATTTCATTTCGCTATCTCTTACCGTTCTCAGATTAACGTAACATATATCATATCTTTTGCGCGTATGTTCTGGGGAACATCGCGTTATTATTGCCCAAATGTCTGTTATTTTCGAATTTTTCACCGAAAATGGTCTCAAACGATTGAGTTCGACTCACTGATCAAGAATTCGAGGTCAAATTTGATTCTGTCCGGGTGGCCGTTGCCACGATAACTTGAGAACGGAGAGGGATATAGACTTGAAATTTTCAGGGTAGGTGGCGCATCCCAATAGGACGAAGGAAGTTCGTTAATGGGCATAATCAGCCCAACGGTTTCAGATTAATAATTTTGTCTACAACCAATACTAATCCGATCGAATTGAAACTTGGTGAGTAGTTGTAGAATATAAACATAAGGAAGTTTGTGAAATTTTGAGAACATCGTATTGCTAGAAAATTAAAAAAAAATTATTTAAAAATATTATTTACGTCAAGATAATCTAAGAACGGAAAGAGATAGCAACTTGAAATTTTCAGGTAAGGTTGAGAATCTTAATGCGCCATTTGAGTTCTTTTATAGGCATAATGGGCAGAAAGGTTTTGAAATTATACCCATCTGAAATTCGGTGGTTATCTCCTCAATAACTCAAAAAATACAAAATCGATCCAATTCAAACATGGTTATTAGTTGTAGAATGGCAACGGGAAAAGTCTAAAAACTTTTCAAAAAATCATAGAAAATTATTGAAAAAAATTCTATATATCAGAAACTATCCGTCCGATATCGCTGAAATATTACGAGAGCCTTCCGACCCTAACTTTACTACCAAGTTTCAAGTTTGAACATGATCGTATCTATATTGTTGGAGGTCCGAGCAGCCTTGTGTGAGTTCAGTAGCTGGATGGGTGAGCGTTGCCTCGAAAACTCTCGAACGAAAGGAGATAGGGACTTGCAATTTTCAGGATAGGTTGAATGGAAGAGTTAAGTTCACCGTTGGCCATAATCGGCCCAATGGTTTCGGAGTTATACCCATCTGGAATATTATTTCCTTGATAAGTCAAAAAATATGACTCGATCGAATTGAAGCTTGGTAACTCGTTGAATAAAATCGACATGAAGGCGTGCGTCAAAAAAAAAATTTTTTTAAAATTACCAAAAAATATTATGTATCTCATGATTCCTTGATAACGGAAAGAAATAGCGACTTGCAGTTTTCAGGGTACATTACGCATCTGAATACGACATTTAAGTTCGTTACCTAGCATAATTGACCAAATGGTTTTGGAGTAATATCAATCTGAAATTTGGTTATTATTTCCTCTAAAACTCAAAAAATACAAATCCGATTCAACTCAAATATGCTTATTAGTTGTAGAATGAAACGCAAAAATTCTTACAAAATTTCGTGAGGATCGTAGCACTAAACAATTTTTAAAAAAACATTGAAAAAAAAATTGTTTCAAGCACTGACGTGAAGTCAGTCCTTTGCGCGTATGTTCTCTTGTCCATTCTCCTTTATTTGACACTCTTAATCGAATTTACCATGGTGAATTCTATAGTATGTTCTCCTGTATTGGACACTCCGAATTTACCATGGTAAATTCGATTAAGCGTGTCCAATACAGGAGAACAGACAATATAATTTACCATAGTAAATTCGATTAAGTGTCCAGTACAGGAGAATAGACAATAGAACATACGCGCAAAAGCTCCTGACTTCACGAAATAAAATTGGTTCAAGCACTGACGTGAAGTCAGGAGGTTTTGCGCGTATGTTCTATTGTCCATGCTCCTGTATTGGACACTATTAATCGAATTTACGTTGGTAAATTCGGAGTGTCCAATACAGGACAAAGGACAACAGACAATAGAATTCACCATGGTAAATTCGATTAAGAGTGTCCAATAAAGGAGAATGGACAAGAGAACATACGCGCAAAAGCATCTGACTTCACGTCAGTGCTTGAACCAATTTCAATCATTTCTTTTTAATTTTCTAGTCATACGATCCTCACAAAAATTCTTAGGTTTGTATTGTACAACTACTCACCAAGTTTCAATTCGATCGGATTTATATTGGTTGAAAACAAAATTATTACTCGAAAACCATTGTGCTGATTATGCCCATTAACGAACTCTTCCGTCGTATTGGGAAACGCCACCAATGCTGACTCTTTCCGTTCTCAAGTTATGGTGGCAACTGTGAGACCGCCGGCCGGCCGGACGGACAGAATCAAATTTGACCTCGTATTCTTCATAATGGAGTTGAACCCAATAGTTAGAGACCATTTTCAGCAAAAAATTCGAAAATTTTTGCACTGCAGGAATTCTTGATTTGAAATTTCCACAATATATACAGGTCTATTCACATGGGTAAACATACAGGATATACCGCCGTACTCACAAAGCATTCAATCACAGGTAAGTCCTATAGGTCCTCAGTTTAAGATAAATTTGAACCGCAACCTCAGTTAACGTGAAAATTAACGTGGCTTGTTTCATCAACGTTAAATACGTTAACTGAAGTTGCGATTCAAATTTATCCTTAACCGAGGACTTCAGTTAGGACATAATGGAGATTGAATGCCTTGTGAATACGGCGGATAATCATTTACATTAGTCTGATCTCTGGGATCTTACCTAAAAATATAACATTTTTTTGCAGTAATGAGAATTGTGAAAGGAATGTAACATTTTTGGCGCTCTTGTTCCTCGGAACAGAGTGCTCATCAATTTGCCCAAATGTTTGTAATTTTCGAACTTTTGGCTGAAAATGGTCTTAAGCGATTTGGTTCGACTCACTGATCAAGAATCCGTGGTCGAAATCGATTCTGTCCGGCCGTTAACACGATAACTCTCGAACAAAGGGAGTTAGAGGATTGAAATTGGCAGGATAGATTTGGAGCATAAATATCTCGGACATGTTCGTTAACGTGTGGAATCCATCAAGCAGTTTCGGAGTAATGGCCGTTTTTAGTAAAAATATTTTTATGAATATTTCCGAAACCCATCCCTCGATCTATCTAAATTTAGCACCAAATTGTAGAATAATGACCTTTATATGCATGCGAAGTTTTGTTTTGATCAGGTTGCTGTAAAATGTTAAAAAAAATTTTGAAAATTTTTATATTTTGTTTTTACAATAACTCTCGAACAGAATGAGCTAGGCAGTTGAAATTTTCACAGTAGGTTTGGGAGATAATTATCATGATTGAGTTCGTTATTGGGTGAAATCGGCCTGATGGTTTCGGAGTAGCGAAAAAAAAAATTTTTTTACATTACAAATTTCAAATTCAATTTTTAGTATAATGCAGTTTTACCATAAAAATCCATTGATATCATTTTAACAAGCCTATACTTTCGGAGATATGAATTTTCAAAATTTCAATAATAAACCGTACTTCTATGTTTCCACAGAATCCTGTACTTAATTATTCTATCTATGAATTATTATATGATCTGTGTTCTTACATGTCATCTAATTTTCCTATGAGATATAAATGTCAAAATTATTTCTGGTTCGTTATTCTTGATATAAAATACACCTCCCCTGTTCTAGAAAACAAAGTATGATTGAATGCAAAATGACCAATGAAATAACCTCAGCTATCGTAGAATTATGAGGAGTATATAATGCCCGTGGATAATCCGTATGTGATGAAAATATATACTTTGGTAAGGTACATAATCAAATTGGGTTCAGAATATCTCCAGTAAAAACAAAACTGCAATATTGTATAAGTTTTAATTGATATCATATAATTTTCGGAGTAGATTTGAGGAAAAAATATCTCGGTCTCGGATAAGTTCGTTAGTGGGGAGAATCGGTGAATTTAATTTCTTTCATGATGCAGTTCTATCGTAAGAATCCATTTATGTCATTCCCAGAGACCAATAATTTCGGAGATAGGATTTGTCCAAACTTTGAACAAGAGCGCCAAAGCTCCTGTCCACAGGGCTTGAACCAATTTTTTTATAGAGGTACGTCGAAAGCAAAAAAAATATATATACATAAACAGCACAACCTTTGGTTTTGGGGGATAACTTTGTTTATTCTTATTATTGATTTCATATTGCGTTATCTTGCGTTATCTTGTATTTCTTTCTTTTTTTTGAATAAACATTATTATTATTATTATTATTATTATAGTTGGGATGAAGTATTTCAGAAGTTTGTGTCATCGTTTTAACGATAACGATCTTCCTGTATGATGAGTTGATGGGACAATTTATGTTTAATTTTGATGTTGGTGTTTTCCGTCCTGGTAGTCCCGAGATGTTGTGTTTTTTTCCGGATTTATGTAGATCTTCGATTTTTGTGTATCTGGGTTTGTTTAAATTTATTCAGAGGAATTTATTTTCAATTATATGAACTTTTTGAAGTTTATTTTCGATGTGTTGTTCCTTATAGGGTTAGCATATAAAAACACTGCTCTGATTCTTCGATTGTAAATTCTGAGTGAATTCTGACTTGAATTACTATGCTTGTCCAGTAAAGGAAAAATGTTACGTTGGATTGTGTACGCCTTTCGCGATAAATCGTTGATGTTAGTTGTATCAGTTTTTTCTCCTCGAGGGTTTTGCACAGATATTTAGCTTTGTTGTGCTGTTTTATGGCCGTTGAACGTTACGTTTTGTGCCAATTTTCGTTTTTTCATGTGTGTAAAGTGTACCAGGGTAGTTTATTAGCGTTAATTTCGACTTTCCATATGTCGTAGTACTTTTCGAGTGTCTTGATGTGGTCTTGTATGTAATTAAATGGTTTCTTTCTTAGTTTTCTCTCCCAAACTCTGAAAAATATGAATGTGACAATTCTCGATTTTCAGAATAACTATTAACAAAATAATTCTGAAGATTTTCGTTGAGTGTCTGACAAAGTAGTCTGATATAGACTCCGAAACGTTACGATATAGTTGTTCCTTCGTTTATGTTGTTTCGTTGTTGTTTGTTAGGCAACATTGTTCGATTGACTTCTGACAAATATCTTGTGTTTCTTACGCCGAAGCAAATCACAAAATAATTAATTTTTTATTTCGTAGATATTTTGCAAAGTTTGGGAAAGAAACCCCAGAAAGAAACCTTTTAATAATGAGTATACCTCGTACAGTATCCTTTAATGATTACTTGGTCTTGTATGTATTTGGCTGCCTGATTTGGATGGAGAGATTCTGCTATTACCGCGGTGTCGTCGGCGAGTATTTTCAGTTTTGTTCTGTCTGATTTGGAATGTCGTTTATGTAATAGTTGACGAGGGTAGGGGAAAGGAGACCCTCTTGGGCCTCTTGCGGCAACTCGGCCGGAATGGGGGATTTGTTAGATAGGGATTTATCAACCCTGGTTTGGAATCTTCGACCCGTGATGTAAGATTGTATGATTTTTTTCGGAAAACGTAATTTTGAATGATTCGGCCAGTTGGAGGGTTATAGTTGGGATGATCTGAATTCAAATTATTCATCAATGATTTCATTCTGAATGTTTTCGTGATCTTTAATATTTTGATTGAGATTATTTTTGCGTGCAGGCTCTGGGGAATATCGCGTTATTATTTCGAACATTGAAAATGGTCCGATCCCATTCAAACATGGTTATTAGTTATAGAATGCCAATGCGAAAATCCTTTCAAAATTTCATTAGTATCGTATCGCTAGAAAATAAAAAAAAAATCATTGAAATCCTAACTCTACTGCCAAGTTCAAAGTTTGAACACGATCGGATCTATATTGTTGGGCATCCGAGCAGCCTTGGGTGAGTTCAGTAGCTGGATGACCGTTGGCTCGATAACTTTCGAACGAAAATAGATAGAGAGTTGCAATTTTCAGTGTAGGTTGCGCATCCGTATGGGAGAGCTAAGTTAGTTGTTGGGCATTATCGGTCCAACGGTTTTGGAACTATAACCATACGGAATATTATTTTCTCGATTCTTCAAAAAATACAGTACTGATCGAATTGAAGCTTGGTATCTAGTTGGAGAATATCGACATAAAGACGTGCGTGAAATTTTGTGAGGACCGTACAACTAGATAAGTTTAAAGAAGTTACGAAAAAATATTATGTATCTCACGATAACTCCAGAACAAAACGGTATAGCGACTTGCAATTTTCAGGCTGCATCCGAATGCGACATATAAGTTCATTAATTGGCATAATCGGCCAAATTGTTTTGGAGTTATACTTATCTCGAATTTTGATGTTATTTCCTCTATAACTCAAAAAATACAAATCTGATCCAACTATTACTCGGTGATTACTTGTAGAATGCCGACCCACTAATTTTCGCGGAATTTTATGAATATTATATGATGAAGTTACTTGCAGCGTATGTTTTTTCTTTTTCAAATCCAATAGAATACATATTATTTGATCATAGACGATTCTCTTCTGAAGTCTTTCACTAAAATGGTATGAATTATATTCATATGTATATTATAAAAACTGAGAAAACGGTATATATTGATGCTGAATTCGTAGTAGAGTATCCAATAGAGTTGAGTATACAATAGAACATGCGCGCAAAAGCTCTTTATTACACGTCAGTGCTTGAACCAATTTTTCCAGAAGCTTTGACATTGCCGGTAAAAGGCTGATGGGGTGGTAATTTGTGGCATATTTTTGATCTTTTTGGGGCGTTGGAAAGGATAGGACAATGGCATTTTTCTATGTGGTTGGAAAGTATACTCCATTCACTTTAATAAAGTCTCCCAGTTGGCCATGAAAATTTGACACATTTCACTGTGTATATTTTGAAAATGTTAGGTTATAGTCATTTTCCAGTCAGATAACTACGCAACGTTGTTCTCTCTACATAGAAGTCGTAGTTTTTACGTATTTTCACAATGTGAATTTACATCGGAAAAATAAAGAATTTGAGAAGATATTTTGTGAATTCAATAATTCCACAGATAAAGAATAAAGAATTTGAGAAGATATTATGTGAATTCAATAATTCCACAGTTCTGGCTACTGTAGAAGAAAATTTTTCCTCTGTTGTTACTGGAAATATTTCCCGTATATAAACTGGTTGGAAGATTCAATTATGCTATTTTGTTGTATCGAAATCAAGAATCAAGTGTTGAAATTTTATTGAAATTAATGGATAGAGTAGTCCGTTACTTGAGTTCAACATGTCAGAATGAAGTTTTCCCATTGCAGATGTAGTTTCTGTGTAGCACTTCCTGATACCTTGTCTCTGGTTCTTCAAAAATACTTTCGGCATTTTCAATTTCAAAGTGAAGAGTTCTTTATTATTCGTAGGTGTATGATCTGTGATAATATCTTGTCTAAGATTGAAGATTATGTTACCTGCCTCTGTTTTAGTTACAAAAACGTGATAGACCTAAATCATGACCAACCGGGAGACTTTATAAAAGTGAATGGAGTAGTATATGTTAAGTTTAGGCAGCTGTTGAAGATGTATGTGCGTTGGACAATAGCTTTCCGTGGAAGTGATTTTAGGGCCTGGTTTTTGATTTCATCTATTCCTGGAACTTTCTTACTTCTGAGGGGTTTGATGATTTGTTTAATGTCCCCAGATGTTGTGAGGTACACGGGAGGTATTTCGTGGATTTGGTTTTTTAGAGTTTGGATAGCTCTTTAACTATTGTTTTAGTCTCGTTGTCGGACATGTCTTGGTTTGAGTTATGTATGTTCGCGTATGTGTCAGCTGGGCGTTGAGACTTGTCGTCGTTTTCAAGAATGTAGCCTTTAGATCCGTGTAGCGGGTGTATGCCGAATGTTTTGTTTCCTTTGAATGAGCGCGCTAGTTGTCACATTCTGTTTGTGTTTGTTAAGTCATTTGATCGAATCCTTCTATGGCTGGTAGAGTTCAATGTTATAGTTCCGTTGTAGCCGCTTCTGTAGTATGTTTTTCATTTTAGTAAGTTCAAGATTGTTTGCGGGAATTTTCAATCCGTTGAGTGCTTGTGTAGATTTTGTTGTTGTAATACAGGTTTTGTTTTATTAGTTTTGTAACGTACTTTATGCATTTGTCGATGTCATCTGCTGTGTTCAAATGTCTTTCTATATATGTTTCTATTTCTATGTTTTGTTCGGTTAGTTTCTTAAATTGCTTGCAATTTACGAATTTTTTTGTTTTGGCATAAGGGATGAATTTTCTTTTGATATTTCTGCCAAAACTGGGAAGTGGGTTGAATCTAGCGCCTCAATTGTGAATGTATTTTTCAAGTTTTTAGATATCATGAAGTCCAGTGTTGAAGGTGTACCTCCATGTGCTGGGTAGTACGTATATAGATTTCTAGGGAAATTTAGAATGAAGTTTGATCTGTCCAGGATTTGTTTGAGTAAACGTTACAGTACATTACAATTTCTACTTTTTGTGCTCCTGTACCTGAGTGGAATATTTTTTTTAATTGGCCGTATCTCAAAAACTTCTGGTCAAAATTGCTCTCAAATGATTACTATTGACATACTGATTAATGATTCATGGTCAAATTTAATTATGTCTGTCGTTCTGCTCGCTGGCCTCCGAATATTTAGAACTTGAACCTCAAAATGAAAGTTCGTGAATGGTAAACATGCCCATTGAATATATCGTTTTTTTGATGGCTTACAAATATAGATCCATGCTGTTTAGTTCGAAACTTACAGTAGTTTTAGTGAATCAACTAGCATTATTTTCGAAGCATCGGGAAACATATTTTGATTAAACAATGATAACTTTAGTTTTATCTGCAATCTTTATACTACTAGTAAAATTGGCCATTATTGACTGGTTTACTGAGTTTAATCGTGGTCGTACGAACATCGACCCTAGATGCAAGGAATTAAAGTGAGATTATATCAAGACATTGCACTGTGTCACGAGTCGGTGGCTACGACTGCTAAAATTAAACGAATTACACCTGGAATCCAACCTATCCTCCAGATTTGTCCCCGAAGGACTTTTACCTGTTAACAGATATAAAGAAAATTTGAGCCGGATAAATAGTGGTATTCAAGTATTTCATTTCGGTAATGGCAATAATAGTAGCAATAGAAAAATCCAGCAGCCTCAAAAGCTATACAGTACCAACACAATGCTCCAACGAGCAGGTTGTTATTTTATCATATAGCAACCTAGATTAAGAGCTCTTAGGTCCTTATTCAGTTAAACATCCCTTCTTATATACATTTCGATACCTCCATCGTTTCTTACGTGTAAAATTTATTGAAACTTTTCGCCAATTCAAAGAAATTTTCGGAAATTGGGTGGCTGATTCTTAGAACATGATTTGCAACAGCAGATTTATGTTTGTTGTTGTTTGGAATTTTATCTTTGAACCTTTTGAGAATATTTCAGGTTGTTTTCCCGAAGTGGCACTTGTAGTATTCTAAACATTTAATTTCATACAGCTCCCATTTTAACATATCTGGAGTTAAATCGAATGTATTTCCTGAAAGCTGTTTAATGTTTGTGTTTTGAAAATATACTGTTTGTGTTTTTGAAAATATTCTGGAATTTATTGTTTATTTAAATATTATTATGATAATTTAGCTAATTCACTTATTTTCTTTCTAGATTATATTCAAATGAGTCTCTTATATTTTTCTGATGGCACTGGAAACACAATATAACTCTTTTTTTTCTTGAAATTCTATTCAAAAATCTCCGGAACCAACTGACACTTCTATATCAATTCATAATATTTTTTTTCTATATCAATTCATTTATTTTATTACTACTTACAATAGTAATTATTTCCCTAGATAATTTCAAATTCTGAAATACACACTCTAATTTCAACTACAATACATATCATGAAAATATATTCTTTGGATTGAGAACTTTAAAAGTGTTAGCAGAGGATAGTGTAACGGGGTACCATACAATTCGACGCATGATACCAACAAGATTTTAGGGAAAAACCTCAGTAAAAACCCTGTCTCCCATCATAAGAATCCATTGACATCATTCCCAACTCTGAGAAACCAATACTTTCGGAGATATGATTTGTTAAAGCTTGAACAAGAGCGCCAATGCTCCTGTCCACAGGGCTTTTCCACATTTTTTTAAAGTTTTAATTGTTTAGCGGAAGATGAACCGATTGATCAGTAAAAAGACAGCCTACATTTCCTCGTCAACTGGTTGCGAAAAGCTGGCAGGTTTTGCATCTCCCCACACAGTGGTCACCTATTTATTTCTATCATTTTTATCCACTCTACCATATTTGTATTCCTGAAATATCTCTTATAGTTCCCGGTTTGGATCATCGCAAGATCATATCGCAAAATAAAGGATCCAATCTACCACGGATGATTTACAGCATATGAAAAATCCAGATCAATTCGACTACACCTACTTCCATTTCCTGAGATGCTTTTGTCTGATACCCGTAAGTTGAATATCCGGATATCAGCAAAGCAGAAATTACTTCGTCTTCTTTCGTGGATGGTTTCTGTTACCGATAAGGATCTCCTGAAATTTTGTTGTCAGAATCTCATAAACGATGGAGGAGGACCGGATATAGTGCCGCTCCCCTGAGAAATTCGAAAATGAGGACATTCAAGATGAAACGCGCTCTATTTGTGATGCTAACCATTCGTGAAAATGTCAGAGAGAACAATACTTTTTCCATATTCTGAACGCATCCGTCAGGTCACGGAATAAATGTAAAAAATTCAAAACACTCTGTTCGAGGGTATGAAAACACTTCGGTAGAGGTCACGAGCAAGCAGTAAAAAACATCGAAGATAACTGAAGTTTCGAATGCAGAGTTTATATAGAATTCTCTGATTGCCACCTCAAAATGTTTACAAACGAGTTATGTCTATATGTTATATTAACATGACATAATATATAATATAATAATGTTTTTCCCTAAATAGGGCTTCACGCGAGAGCGAGATTTTTCTCGTCTCGTCTCGTTCTCGTCTCGTGAAAGCGAGACGAGAAGAGACGGGACGTTTTCAAAAATATTATAGGCGATACTGAGACCTCATACAGCGCAACACGAGAGTCTCGTTTTTGGTCTCGTTAAATTTTTTGTATTAAGTTTTATATACGACTCGACTTTTTTCAACACCCACAGAAAACAATTGAATATGAATAGTTTCCACTATAATTACCAATATATTTTGTCTATATTATGCATCGATCGTTCTAGCAATACACTATTTTTTAGAAGATTATTAATTCGTTATGACCTTGCGATAATTGAGATTATTTTTCAAGAAAAAATAGAATTCAAAACCATAAAAACGGATGCCATTATGAATTCAATACTTAATGGACAACTTTTATTGCCCCTAAATCCCAATGCTTTGAAAATTTCGTCTCTATCTGAACATCTGGAGAAATTTATTCTCTTGTGCTCCTTGTAGTGAAGATGTGAACAATTATTGTATACATCTGTGGACCTAAGTGTAATAAAACCGGTAAAGAAATGAAGATATTCAATGTTTCGAATAGTGTTATGAGGAATACGCCAAAAACACCCTCAATGATCTACCCACTGGGAAGGTATTCTTTGAAAACTATACCAAATTGTTCAATTCTATTAAGAAATGTATTGACATGGATAGCCTATTTAAAACATCAACAAAACTTTCGAGATATTGGAAAGCCGAGTTTGAAGAATATTTGCTGTTAGAAAGAGCAAATAGGAAAAAAAATATTTTACTGTGGTGGAGAGTGATGAAAAAGTTCTTCCTACACTTTCCAAATTGGCCGATGATTTATTAATGGCTACATCCATACCTGTTGAAAGATTATTTTCCACAGCAGGTATGATCATGGCCAGAAAAAAAAAAGGAACATCATTGAAAAATGATGCGATGCAAGCGTGATTATATTTGAATTCTTGGTCATCGAATAATTTAAAAGTTGAAATTATCAGTGTTTAAAATTAAGAATAATATTCACATGTACAAATATTTTTGTATAAGAGCATAATAAATATAGTTTTACAAAATTATTCATTATTGTATACCATTTCGTTTATATATTATAATATTTATTATCGTTATTCAGAATTAAGCGAGACGAGACGAGACAACTGATAACAAGACTTAAACGAGACTATATTTTTTGGGAATTGACAAGAGCGAAACGAGATTCTTTATACTCTCGCCTACTCTCGTCTCGTGCGAAGCCCTATCCCTAAATATCTTTCAAATCGTATCTTACCAGCCAGTCAACTACTTATCATTCTAGTGACCTATACATGAATACATAATATTGCAACTCAATTTTTATTAACGCCCTGATACCCAATGACAATATACAGATATATCAAGGAATATTTCATTCGGTTTTGGGAGATTATATTGAAATCGCTCTTAATTGAATCATGAAACGACACTATCGCCTTCGCCATTTTGCATCAAATATGATTTTTCTTGCATTTAAGTTCCCCCATAGTGAATTTCATTTTATAGCGATAAACTATGCACTCCGGCAAAACCGATAAATGTTTTTTCTGCGATAACATTTTGACATATCACAAACTCAAGATCGGTCGATGTATCTGCTTGCTTGTGTTGTATTTCAACGAGTTAGTCATTCTTGCATTATTAATTTTTTTTTCTGCTCGAGAGGAATAGCCTTTTATAGGCCTGCCCTGAGAGGATCGGCTTCTCACAGGAGTTTGAGACTCCAGTTGTTGATTGGTTACTCACTAAAAAATCTCTCGCACGTTCCTTGGAGTAGTTCTTCGTCCTGCCCTTAAAGCGTCCCTTAACAAAAGAGATGAGCTCCAAGCTGTCTTCACAGTTGATGTGACCTGATGACTCGAAGTGATTCGAGCAACACCGCTTTCTGCATTCTGTGCGCTAAATCCACGGACAGTGATTGGCAGGCCAGAATAATCTTCAATTCGTTATTATTCAATCGCTATCTGCTATCATTATTATTATTATTTTCGCGTGAAATAGTCATGTCAAATATCACGCGAGACAAAATTATTCCAGGTACAATTTCACTCTTGCTATATTGGTTTTTGGCCATTTCGCTCATGACATTTATCCTGCAAATATCATTCGCGAAATTGCCAAGCAACGAACTCTTTTATCACAATGGAGAAATTTTGCCGTGAAAATTTTATCTCTAGTTATTTTATACCGGGTGGCCCACCACAGACGCTGAGCTCGTTTTGAGGTAGTAAATGAAGATATTTTGAAAATGTATATAGGGTCTTCAAAAGCACAATTTAAAATTATTTCCATATATACAGGGTGTTTGAAAACAAAGATATAGACCAAAGTTACATTTTTTTTAATGTAACACCCTAAATTTGACCTCAAAAATGGAATGGCAAGCTCAAGTTATGATGGGTTTCTTCAGATCACTTTATATACCTCAGAAACACCATTTACGAGAAAATGTCGAAAAATTGAAAATATGGAGTTTTCCTAATTAGCTATTAATGAAGAAACCAGTTACTCCAGCAACACAGACAGTATTTTTTCGAGTAGACATATTTGCTCCTCCTATACAGAAAAAAAATTTAACTCTGTAATATACAGAGTGATAGTAATTAATTTTCAAACATCAACTACAAATAATGGTCTAATTAGGTTTAGGTGTAGGAAAATCTTATGAAGATAATTTTGAAATTAATTTTTACGTTCAACGAGGTATAGAAATACCAGGTGTGCCATTTGAAATAAGAAAGTTTTTGACCATTATTTGTAGATGATGTTTGAAAATTAATTATGATCACTCTGTATATTCCACAGTGAATTCTTTTTTTGTCCCATATGTCTCCATATTTTCAATATTTCGCCATTTTCTCGTAAATGGTGCTTCTATGTTATAAAGTGGTCTGAAGAAACTCATCATAGTTTGAGCTTGGCGTTTCATTTTTGAGGTCAAATACAGGGTGATACATTAAAAAAAATTTAACCTCGGTCCATATCTTTGTTTTAGAACACCCTCTATATATGAAATTAATTTTAAATTGTGCTTTCGAACACCCTACATACATCACAAAAAAATTTTTTTTAAATTTACTCATTGACTCCCTCAAAACGAGCTCCGCGTCTGTGGTGGGCTACCCGGTATATGAAAAATATTACGAACAATAGATAATATAAGCATACGCATGAATGAACTGAATAAAAAAGTTGGTGCATATTTCTTACATGTTCAAGACTTTTTCCCTGAAAATTTATATTAGTTAATCAAATTTATGCCAAAAAATGTTTAAATGACCGACGTGGCATCAACAGTCTTAGCAAACTAGTTCATCAAATGATCAATAAATTCAGCTGATTCGTGAAAAAATACATTACTGGAATTTATGATCATCAATTATAATATAATATTAACACATCAACGAAATCTATCTCCAAAAATATTGAAAAGTCTTCACCCTATCATAATGGTGACATGTAAGCTGAATTTTTCAATGTTTCTATGACTACTTTTGAACCAAAGCATAAAGATCATTTAGATGAGGAAATACTACATGCATATACGTACATTTCATCATCTTCTGGAAAACTATAATATTTGTGTAAATGGAATCCGGCACTGAGTTATCATATTTTTTGACCCTCTATCCAACAAAATAGAATGAAAAATATTAAATTACTAGCTGGCCCGAAGAACTTAGTACCGCCTAATTTAATAAAAAAAATGCTCGGTATGAAAAAAGTTTTATTATTATTTTCGATCAATTGCACATGATGTTGCTTACTTACAAAACAGAGTTTTCCTGAACTACTGGCTATTTATAAGGTTTCAGTTTGATATTGACAGACACACACACAGTTATGAAACAGTCTCTTAATCAATTTAAAGCTTTCTGATTGACTATATCCTTTGTTTTGTTTTGTGGTGCGTAAATAAACAAAGTAGACGGTCTGCTGACGCGCGAACAGGAGACGTATAATTGTCCATGCGCCATGTCCACACATCAAAGGAAAAACAAAATTGTTACATTATGAGAATCCATCCAAGGTACCTATCTAGTTAATGCTTTGTTTGTGGCACAAATCACATCAATTGTGTAGTACTCTGTATAGTAATGGTTTATTTTCAATGATGTATGCCTCGAAAGCATATTTTTTAACTCAATTGTACGCCTGGCGTGAAAAACAGCAACTTATAATTGACGTTAAAAAAAAACACCCTGTATGAAAATTTTGGACAAATACATTATGAGAATCCAGCCAAGGTACCTATTTAGTTAATGCTTTCTTTGTGGCACAAATCAATGCAATCGCGTACAATTGTGCAGTGATATAAAGAACACCACGTATAGTAATGGTTTATTTTCAATAATGTATGCCTCGAAAGTATAATTTTTAACACAATTGAATGAAATTGCACGATTGGCGTGAAAAACAGCAAGTTGCAATTGATGTTAATGGAAAAACACCCTGTACGACAATTTCGGGCAAATACATTATGAGAATCCATCCACGGTGCCTATATAGTTGATGCTTTGTTTGTGGCACAAACCACTTCAATCGCGAACCATTGTGCCGTGAGAGAAAAAACACCCTGTGTAGTAATGGTCTATTTTCAATGATATATGGCTCGAAAGTATATTTTTTAACTCAATTGAATGAAATTGTACGATTGGCGTAAAAAACAACAAGTTGCAATTAACGTTAAAAGAAAAACTCCCTGTATGAAAATTTCGGACAAATACGACATTTAAAGAAAAACACGCTGTAGGAAAATTCCAGACAAATACATTATGAGAATCCATCCAAGGTACCTATTTAGTTAATGCTTTGTTTGTGGCACAAATCACTTCAATCGCGTACAATTGTGCCGTGAGAAAAAGAACACTCTGTATAGTAATGGTTTTTTTCAATGATATATGCCTTGAAAGTGTAATTGAATGAAATTGAACGACTATGGCGTGAATAAGAGCAAGTTGCCAATGATGTTAAAAGAAAAACACCCTGTAGACATTTTTATATTTATTCACCTTTAAAACCTTCCCTGAACCACAAATAATTCGAGACCTAAATTAGCCAAATCTGTCCAGCCATTCTCGTGTTTTAGCGAGAGTAAAGAACATCATTGTTATCGACGACGCTATATTACAATCTGAAAAGATCGGAACCACCGAACTACACTTTTAGAAACTTTTTTCGTCGTGGTATCGCGGGAGGAATTTTCGCGAGCGGCAAAGCCGCGAGCCCGGTAAGTGGCGAATATAGCGACGGAAAAGGCTAGGATGGACGTATCGCCGAAGGTGATTTTCTTCGAGATCGGAACATCGCGAGTATTTTTAAAAAATTCCGGAAAAGTCACTAAATCGGGGAAATCGGCGAAAGCGGGGTTGCTCGAATCCCTAAGGCTGTTTCGTTCAGGACGCGGCCGACTTTTGACGGTACGAATCGAAAGCCGAAATATATTCGGATAAACGTATCGCGCCACTTTTTTCCTATTCCTTTCCGTTTATTTTCAACGAGCATTTGAAAATCGCCAAAATGGGGAAAATCAACCGTTTTTATGGGACTATAGAAATAAAACAACCCGAGCGAGGCCGAAATCGAACGATCCTCTGAATCTTGAAAAAAGATTCCGTGCGGTGAAAACTCACGAACAGCTCGAAGTAAATTAAAGGATGAAATCGCAAACGCACATCTCTAATTTTTTGAAAGGAATGAGCTAGAACGCTAGAAGCATTCCAAGGTCAGTAATGTCATTCAGAACGGCGGCGTGGACTTTGAAGAGGAATTAACGAAAATCGATCGATTATGGATCGGAAATGTGCCGAGAATTATTCAGAATCGATAAAAACCCTTGGATTCGATTTAATACTTTCCACGGAAATTCATATTTACCACGATTCGCCGGTTGGAATGAATAACCTCAAAATGGACTGAACGGATGTGTTTTCGTGAAATCAACGATACGATCTGTTATAAATTACGGGGAATATCACTCTATAAGTAAGTACTATAAGGTAATTACCACTTTACTTGAATTTATAAAGAATTCGACGATTTTCAGGTCAGATGATCTTCCAGTGTATGAACATAAATAGTACTACAATATTTGAAGTTTTCCAGGATATATCAAGATAGAAAGTAAGTATTCATGCTTATATCTGGATATTTTCACTTTCCAAATAATTGGTTCGAACCTTTTCCATTAATTGTTTAACCTGTAAATATCGTGGTTTTTTGAAAGATTCTTGCTTTTGGCAATTCTGTAGGAACATGAATCAATAAGGAATTTATAACGATAACAAATTATTCTTTTTGCAGTATTTTTTATCAATTTCCGAGGATCTGCGATAATGATTAAGATAAACACCAAATCATCCTGTGTATTAAAGGCATTACATACATCTAGGAAGTGGTTTATATGGATATATATATTGAATACTTTCGTTAATTTACATTATCTATTTCCATACGTAAGTATTTTTTAAGCATAGGTGGCATTTAAGCGAATAACCAGAACACAGTGGTTCCCCTACCAAACATAACTGATCGGTTATGATAGAATAGGGTTGGTCTTAAAAACTGTGTTCTGGGTATTCACTTAAATTCGGCTATAATATTATACTTTCTTCCTGAGTTAAATTGTCTAAAGTTTAGCATCAGTTCAGTCTGTCATCTTGATTACGATGATACTGCTTCCAGATTAATGGACTGAGGAAACACATTACACGGTCGCTTCTCAATGAAAATGCATTGGATTCTTCGAATTCAATAAACTTGCTGCTTGAAATACAATCAGTTTCCCGTTTCTCTGACATCAATTATAAATGGATGTCAGACTGAACTGATTCCAGATTGACCGTGTAACCTCCTTGTTCCATGGAATTCATTGGACCTGAACCGGCCTGTGGTATCTTTCTTAGGCAGCGAGGAAGGAGAACAACATATGGTTGGGCCAAAAGGTCTAGGAAATCTGGACACAGACATGCTCGCTCAACAATTACTGGCCCATCAGCTGAAAGAGCCAGACAATGGCTCAGATTCTCTAGGGTATACCTGAGAATCCTAACAGCCGTATACACGGACCACTGTGGCCTCAGAAAAAACCTAATTACATTGGGTTTGATGGAGGACTCTGAGTGCAGACTATGCCCGGAGGACAACGAGTCTATCGAACACATCATGTGTGACTGCCCCGCTGGGGACAGGATCAGATTTGAGGAACTAATAGTCCACAAACTGAGACTGAGGGAACTGGACAAGTTCTCATCCACCAAACTCATATTCCTTATCGAGAGGCTTGAGATTGTGGGTGAAGTATAGGTTATAGGTGTGCCACAATAGAAAAATTGTTCTCAGTGGAGGGGCGGGTTTCGTCTGCCCAACACAATTCATATAATAATAACCTGTGTCTGAGTCATCTGTTTTAATGGAAATTCAAGAGTGGACGTCATAATGTGTTACATGCGTACCACACGTGGGATCAGTTTATCCTTACCTTTGTTGTAAACGAAGGGTATTTAATAATACTAAATAATGATATTTTTAGGTAAAGTAACTTTAAAACTATTAAGTTTGGTTCGGTTTTTGAATGTATACCTACACTTGACAGGATGGTTGTTAATATGATTTTCATCTTTTACCGGATAGCTCTTTATTCCATTGTAATAGTGCTCTTCTCATCACGATTTGGAAAATTTAGTGTCAATTTTTGATTAGCAGTACCTATTTGTTGTAAGTATACGAATTTTAACAGTTTATAATTATTTCAGAGCGGGAATTGGACAACAGATCTTTCCAGAATGGAGAATAATTTGATATGATATACCTAGAACAAGATGAAAGTGTACAAATCAAGAAGTTGAAACTATATATCAAATACGGGATGGTTCTTCATTTCTCTACTCATCCCACAAAATCCAAAATCTATCCCATCATTAATTATCATAAGAATTGATTATATAAATTACATTAGGTAAGATTATTTTCCCATTTTTATGTGCTCGGTCACTCGGACCATCTATTATATATTATTATACTGATCCTCCTAGGTTTTCCCTAAAGAGACCCCTCATAAGCTCTCGAAGAGATTGTGTTCTGTGTAGCCTTTGTTACTGTGTCCTTACGCCACCTTAGGCACAGCACTGTTATCTAAATACGACGGTCAAGTTCATTAATGGTCATAATCGGCCCAATGGTTTCCGGGTAATCATTTTGTCATCAATCACTACAGATCCGATTACCTTGAAACTTGGTAGCTAGTTGGAGAATACTAATACGAAGACGTATATGAAATTTTGTGGCGAACGTGTCACTAGAAAATTAAAAAATGGGTTCTAGCCCTGTGGACAGGAGCTTTCTGGCGGTCTATTTCAAACAGACAAATTATATCTCCGAAAGTATTGGTTTCTCAGAGTTGGGAATTATATCAATGTATTCATATGATAGAACTGCATCATAAAGGAAATTCAATTCAAATAATAGTTTATTTATCAAGATTAAATGAGCAATCATGAGAATGAGAACTGCACCATGGAAGAAATCAAATTAAATCTGGCCAATTTTGCCCAATAACGAACTTAACCGAGATATTCATCTCCCTAATCAACTCTGAAAATTTCAACTACCTATCTCATTCCGTTCGAGAGTTATATCTATGTCTATAGACATAGACATAGACTGCTTTTCATCCATATATGGATGAAAAGCAGTCTCACTACTCTCAGATCTCTTACTTCATGTTCCGTTCCGAAATGTAAGACTTTTCTGAGAAAAACTAATTTCGGAGCAAACAACTGAGATTTTTCTCACTTCGCTCACAATTCTTCGATTGATTAGATAATGTCATGTCTCAGGAAAATAAGTTGACATTATGACAATTCATTCATAGAATATCATTCTGTAACAACGACGAAATACGATTTATTATTGAAATTTTGAAAAGTCATATCTCCGAAAGTATTAGCTTGTTAGAGTTAAAAATGATATCATTGGATTCTTATGGTAAAACTGCTTATTGAAAAAAATTTAATTTGGAATTTGCTTTGTAAAAAAAATTTTTTTTTTGTTACTCCCCAATAACGAACTCCCAAACCTACTCTGAAAATTTCAACTGTCTAGCTCATTCCGTTCGAGAGTTATCGTGCCTACGGACGGCCGGACAGAATGAATTTCGACCACGGATTCTTGATCAGTGAGTCGAACCAAATCGTTTAAGACCATTTTCATCGAAAAATTCGAAAATTACAGACATTTGGGCAAATTGATAAGCACTCAGTTCCGAGGAACTAGAGCGCCAAAAATATTATTTATGTCGTGATAACCTCAGCAAGAACAGAGATAGTGAATGCGACAATTAAGTTTGTTAATAGGCCTAATATGCCAAACGGTTCTGGGGTTATATCCTACTGAACTTTGGTTGTTATTTCCACAACAACTCGAAAAATACAAATCCGATCCAATTCAAACATGATAATTCGTTGTAAAATGCTGGCGTCAAAATTCATACAAAATCACGTGAGGATTGTATCACGTGAGGATTGTAACAAAATCTAGCTATATTGCTAAGTTCCAAGTCAGAACACGATCGGATCTGTATTCTTGGAGTTACGAGTAGCCTTGCTTGAGTTCAGTAGCTGGATAGGCGAACGTTGCCTCGATGACTTTCGAACGAAAAGAGATAGGGACTAGGGGTAGGTTGCGCTTCCGAATGGGAGAGTTAATTTCTTTGTTGGGCATAATCGGCCGCTCGGTTTTGGAGTTATACCCATCTGGAATATTATTTTCTCGATGACTCAAAAAATACAGACCTGATCGAATTAAAACTTAGTATCTAGTCGTATAGAATATCGACATATAGACGTATCTGAACTTTTGTGAGTACCGTACCACGAAAATTTTTTATAAATATTACGAAAAAATATTATACATCTCACGCTAACTTGATAACGGAAAGAGATAGTGACCTGATAGTGCCAAGTATCAGGATAGGTTACGTATCCGAATACGATATTTAAGGTCCTTAATTGGCATAATCAACCAAATGGTTTTGGAGTTATACTCATACTAATTTTCGCGAAATTTCGTGAATATCGTATCCTTGAGTTACTTGAGGCGTAAGTTTTGCGTATTTGAATTTCAATAGAATACATATTTCAGAATTAAACATTCTGTGATCATAGACGATTCGCTTGATACTGAAGTATATCATTAAAATAGTATGAAATGTATTCATATATTATAAAAGCTGAGAAAACGGTACATATCGATGCTATATTCGATTAAGAGTGTCCAGTAGAGGTCAGTAGATAATAGAACATACACGCAAAAGCTCCTGACTTCAAGTCAGTGCTTTTTGACGCTCTAGTTCCTCGGAACTGAGTGCTTATCAATTTGCCCTAATGTCTGTAATTTTCGAATTTTTGGCTGACAATGGTCTCAAACGATTTGGTTCGACTCACTGATCAAGAATCCGAGATAAAATCGATTCTGTCCGGCCGGCCGTAGGCACGATTACTCTCGAACAAAAGGAGTTAGAGGACTGAAATTTGCAAGGTGGGTTTGTAGCGTAAGTATCTCGGTTAAGATCGTTAATGGGCAAAATCCATTGAGCGGTTTCGGAGTTATAGCCGATTTCAGTAAAAACATTTTTTATGAACATTTCCGAAACCGATCACTCGATCTATCTGAAATTTAGCATCAAATTATAGAATCATGACCTCCATACGTATGCGAAGTTTTATATTGACCAGGTTACCGCAAAGTGTCAAAAAAAATTTTGAAAATTAAAAAAAAAATTTTTACAATAACTCTCGAACGGAATGAGCTAGGCAGTTGAAATTTTCAGAGTAGGTTAGGGAGATGAATATCTCGGTTGAGTTCGTTATTGGGCAAAATAGGCCAGATTGTTTCGGAGTAACGAAAAAAAAAATTTTTCTTTAAGTAACAAATTTCAAATTCAATTTTTATTCAAGATGCAGTTTCACCATAAATATCCATTGATATAACTTTCAACTTCAACAAGCTAATACTTTCGGAGATATGATTTTTCGAAATTTCAATAATGAATCGTACTTCTATGTTTTCACAGAATGTTTTCATTATTCTATCTAAGCTTTAGGTATTATATGATCTGTGTTCATACTCGTTCATGTCATCATGTTCTATTAGAGAGAGTCAAATTCATTTCAGCTATTTTAATTTGATTCTTCCATGGTGCAGTTCTCATTCTCAGATTGCTCATTATACTTGATAAATAAACTATTATTTGAACTAAATTTCCTTTATGATGCAGTTCTATCATAAAAATACATTGATATAATTCCCAACTCTGAGAAACCAATACTTTCGGAGATATAATTTGTCTGTTTGAACTAGAGCGCCAGAAAGCTCCTGTCCACAGGGCTTGAACTCATTTTTTATAGTAAGTTCAACGAATATCTCTGATTTTGATGCAAATTGAAATCGATCTTTATTAACGTTTTGAGATGAAATTGGAACTATATTTCCTAACAATTCTTATGGCATTAGAGCTCTACATGAAGCGGAATCCATTTAGCTATATGTGGCAATTAAATTTCAGGAGAGAGCTAATGAAAAACCTTTCTATCTATGCCAATAAAAATTTAAGTGCCTAATTTGCAGTTAGGAAAAGCTTTCAGATTTATTTTATGTTTGTTATTTACAGCCAGAGTATTATGTCTTACGGGTTGTCTGGATTCGAGCAGATAATAGTCAAGACCCTTTTTTCCCTTAATGACAGGAATAAAGAATCACCAATAAAGTCCATGCTTCAATTGCCGGCCCAAAATTCTTAATTTTAATAGGAAGATTAACAGAGTTATGTTGTTGAGTGGAAGTTACTTAAATAATCATTAAAGGATACTGTGGGAGGTATATTCATTATTAAATGGTTTCTTTCTGGGTTTTCTCTCCCAGACTCTGAAAAATATCTATTAAATAAAATTCAAATTTTTTTTATTGATTCAGCGAAGCAGTAACAAGACATTTGTCAGAAGCAATAAATCGAACAATATTGCCTAACAAACAATAACGAAACAACATCAATGATGAAGCAACTATTTCGTAACGTTTCGGGGTCTAAATGATTCTTTCGTCAGACAGTGAAAATATCCTAATTATTTTTTGTTGGTATAGCTAGATATTCTGAAAATCGGGAATAGCTATCTAACAAAAAATAATTCCGAAGGTCTTCGCTAAGTGTCTGATGAGTCTGAGTTAGACCGCGAAACGTTACGAAATAGTTTTTCATCCTTTATGTTGTTTCGTTATTGTTTGTTAGGCAACGTTGTGTTATTTATTGCTTCCGACAAATATCTTGCATTTCTTACGCAGAAGCAATACACAAAATATTAAATTTGTATTCAATAGATATTTTTCAGAGTTTGGCATAGAAAACCCAGAAAGAAACCATTCAATATCGTTGATATAGTTACTTCATTTGATCTATTCCTCTCACCATTCTACTGCATTCATGAACTGACTTCAAAAAAATATCGTTGCGTCAGGAGCACAAAGGTGCTTGTTCTTTGAATATGAATATCAAATTTGGTGATAATTTTTGAAAAATATGACAAGTCTTTTGGACAAAGCATATAGACAGGACAAATTTATTTCGTCATAAATTTTCAATACTATTTAAACAATAGTTAATATTTCCTTTGCAGATATATCAAGGTCTATCAAGTTAGCCCAGTAGTTGCGGCATTTTCACAATGCTGAAGAGTGCTGAAAAAAAAATGAAAAATAGTGGAAAAATGAAAATTCAATTTTCCGGGCCAACTTATATGAAGCCCGGAAAAAACAGCACTTTCGATCGAAATCTTGAAGAAAGTTAATGCTAGCTAAGTGCTGGCGAGTGCTGAAGAAAAAATAGAAAAATCTCACATAGTAGTAGAAAAATTGGCGATAGAAATGTCCGGGCCAACTTATATGCAGCCCGCAAAAACCATTATTTTCCATCGAAATCTTGAAAAAAGTTATTGCTAGCTAAGTGCTGGTGAGTGCTGAAGAAAGAATAGAGAAATCTCACAAAGAAGTAGAAAAATTGGCGATTGAATTTTCCGGGACAACATTGAGCCACAGTCCATGGTACCCTAGACTTTTACGGAGAACGGGACGTACGATTTTATTGAAAATTTGGCTCCTTGGCTAGGAACCCCTGCTCCATCGATTTAGAATATTTTCAGTAATGCGGTGTTGCCGCTTATATAAAAAAGTAATGACAATATTGATATTTCAAATGGAACACCCTATATATTATTGCTTTTTTCGATCCGCCGTAGCCTCCTAATTAATTCAGTATGATTTTTATCATCCCTATCTGTAGCGGTTTTCGAGTAATTAATTTATTTATTTCCTTTGTTGTGCAAAACAACTTCAATTCAACATTCATTACTTCGTTACTTGGAATCCTAGAAAGCAGAAGTTTCGAGTGTGAATTAACAATATCCCGTGTATTCCTTAAGTATAATGACATACGTCCCTAATCATATATGGTTGTTTGAAGTCCGAGCCTATTCCATGATATATTTAAACGATAAAAAGTGTGGTTTTTCAAATGGAATGACCTGTATATCATAAGAAGCATTGAAAGAGAATTAAATTTCCTTCAAAAGCAATAACATGTTCCTAAGGCTTCGGAATTAAAAGCAACTTTTTATGCCAATGAAAATGAATATATATTGAGCTACATTTTGTATTAGCTATCCATGAAATTTCATAGAACATGTGTAAATTATGATAATTCAACAATTGGCATCGATAGAAAAGTATTGTTGAATTTATTGACGGATATTTAATTGAAAAGGGGGAAAGCCCTGTGGCAGGAGCTTTGGTGCTCTTGTTCAATTTTTGAGAAACCATATCTCCGAAAGTATTGGTTTCTCAGAGTTGGGAATGATATCAATGGATTCTTATAATAGAACTGCACCATAACTGCATTAAATTCAAATAATAGTTTATTTATCGAGACTAAATGAGCTATCTGCAATGATTTAACCTCGTGGAATGGGTTGTTGCAACTTACACTCGGTGCATAGTTTTCACAACTCGAAATACCTAAGGAAAATATCATGGAAATTTCTAGAGCAAGGATGGAGATAATCATAGCAGATTGTCCATTTATTCCTGATATTTGAATAGGTATAGGCTGACGAACAAATTATTTTAATAGTTCAAAATTTATTTATAAAATACAATCCTCTTTTCATAATTTGATAGTTCTTACCACTACAGGACCGTCGCTAGCGGAGGGGGAAGGGAGGGGAGCCTCCCCCTCCCGGATCATATCTCAAAGGGCGCCAAATTGACGGCGGATAGTTGGAAACTATAGCAAAATTGCGTAATAAAAAAAAACTGATTTTTTTGAACTACTACTTGCATAAGATGATTATTATTATACATAAGTACAGTGACTGTATCGAACGATTGCCTGCCCTGCCATCTAATCGATTTATTTGTACTAGACCGACAGCATTGTAGAAAGCTTTGCTGCTGCTTGAGACTACATGGCAGGAGTGAGGAATTCCCATAGAAATATAATATAATATAAATATTTATATATGGTTGTTTGAAGTCCGAGCCTATTCCATGATATATTTAAACGATAAAAAGTGTGGTTTTTCAAATGGAATGACCTGTATATCATAAGAAGCATTGAAAGAGAATTAAATTTCCTTCAAAAGCAATATCATGTTCCTAAGGCTTCGGAATTAAGAGCAACTTTTGATGCCAATGAAAATGAATATATATTGAGCTACATTTTGTATTAGCTATCCATGAAATTTCATAGAACATGTTTAAATTATGATAATTCAACAATTGGCATCGATAGAAAAGTATTGTTGAATTTATTGACGGAGATATAATAAATCATAATATAATATAATAATATAATATAATAATAATAATATAATATAATAATAATGAAATTTCATAGAACATGTGTAAATTATGATAATTCAACAATTGGCATCGATAGAAAAGTATTGTTGAATTTATTGACGGAGATATAATAATATAATAATATAATATAAATATTATATTATTGTAGCGTTTTTTTCACAATAAACCCACAAATTTACTAAGTCTAATTTATTTAGAACACTTAAATAATTTATCTACAGGAAATTTATATTCACAATTATATTTCACAAACGTAACGATTCGGTTTAACTCGTCAAAGTAACTAACCCCTGTGAATTCCGGTCTCGATATTTATATCGGGAAGATTAAGATCCAGAAAGTTCTCGAGTATTCTCGAGTACTCCAGATCTTCCATTTGTTCTCGAGCTTCTAGAAGGATGACTCAACCTCTCTCTCTGTCGGCGTCCGATTGCGTGACGGTGAAACGGAGTTGGGCTACAGGACCGTACTTCGCTTGCTTCGTTCGTCACATTGCTCCCTCCTTAAGATGTTCGGTCCCCGAACACCTTGTGCATTATGGCTGAATCTGCAAGCGTCCCCATTTCGGCAGTATCCTTGTTGGTCGAAATAACAGGCTACCGTTTTCTCCATTGGGCCGTCCTTCGGGTTGAAACTGCAAACTAGTATTCGCACATCGGTCTTCTCAAACACCACTTCCAGCATGTTGCGTACGACCCTCCAGTTAAGATGATCCAGTCCGCATCCCAGCTTTGGAACCGCAAGCTTCTTCACACCCAGTCTGGCCAGCTCGCCCCTAAGGTTCAGTAAGGTGGTCCACATGGTTTGGTAGGTTGGCTTTTCGCAGGATCTCTTCTTAGTTACCAGATAGAAAAGGTAACGAGGACCATCGGTCAACTTTAGGATTTGACCAGAGCTCGGTTGTTGCTTCAAGAGCTCTGATATACGACCAAATTTGTTCTTAAAGACGGAGGCAATTCCCTTGGACATGTACAGGTCTTCAGCTACACAATGGGCCATAGAATAGTCTGACGGGACCGTAAAAAGGTCTTGCTGCTGCTCGGTGGTGATTCCAAACCTGGCTTTTCCGGTCTCCCCATAGTTCGCCATGAATTGGTCGAAGTTCAAGTCCTCGTGATGTGGGGCCTGGGTGGTGGTCCTTCTTAATCCAATCTCATCCTGAGAGTCATGGTCGGCTTCATATCTTGCTAAGCGATTCACATGTACCACGCGCTTCTTCCCCCTGGGCAACTTTTGGATGCGATAAACTACGTCGTTGATCCTTTTAACAACCTTGTAAGGTCCTTCCCAATTCTTCTGTAGCTTTGGTGATAGCCCTCTTCTTCTCTGTGGGTTGAATAACCATACCAAATCACCCACCTCATATCCTCCTTCCGCAGCCTTGGTATCGTACCGGGTCTTCATGCGGTCACTTGCAATTTGTAGGTTTCTCCGGACTCTCTCGTGAACGTAGTGGAGCCTTCCCTTTAGACGGCTCACATAGTCCTCACCAGCTATCTCTACTCCAGGCTTACAACCAAATTCCAGGTCACAAGGTAATCTCACCTCCCGGCCGAACATTATACATGCTGGGGTTTCTCCAGTTGATTCTTGCACAGATGATCTATAAGCCATGGTAAACAGATGGAGGTACCTATCCCAGTCTCTCTGGTGGTCGGAGACAACCTTGGCCAAGTACTTCCCCACCGTTCTATTCATTCTCTCGACCATGCCATCTGACTGTGGGTGGAGTGCAGTTGTTCTGGTCTTTTTAATTCCCAGCAACTCACACAGGTTCTGGAACAAGCTGGACTCGAAGTTTCGTCCCTGGTCAGAATGTAGCTCCAGTGGTATTCCGAATCGACAGAACATCTCCTTGACCAAAACATCAGCAACCGTTGCAGCTTCTTGGTTCGGGATTGCATAAGCTTCCACCCATTTAGAAAAATAATCCATAGCAACCAGAATATACTTGTTTCCATCTTCAGTTTCTGGAAATGGACCAGCTATGTCTATTGCTACGCGTTCCATTGGGCTGCCAACATTATATTGTTTCATTGGGGCTCTACGGCTTCCTCTCGGGCCATTAACCGAAGCACACAGTCTGCATTTTCGGCACCAATCCTTGACATCTTCTTTACAGTTGAGCCAGTAGAAACGCTCCCTCACCTTTTCTAGTGTTTTCTTGATTCCGAAATGCCCTCCGGAGATTCCGTCATGCAACTTCTGTAATACCTCGGGGACTCGGCTCCTTGGGATTACGAGCTGATTCCTGGATCCGGTACCTTCCTCGTTCTCTAGGATCCTCTTCAGTAGTCCGTCTTCTATGAGGAGGGAGTCCCACTGTGCCCAATATGCTTTGACCGTCGAATTCATCTGGCACAGTTCTCCCCATTCAGGTCTCCGTCCCTCCGATTTCCATTTCAAAAATAATTTTAATTCTGGATCGTTCTCTTGGTCTCGTCTTAGGTGGTCTGGCAGCCAGTTCTCATCCATTATAGTAGTCCTCCGACAGCACTCCTTGTCTTCCAGCTTACTACAGTGCTTGCAGTCCATAGGACATGGTCTCCTAGACATCGCGTCAGCGTTGCTATGTAACTTCCCTGCACGATGCTCCACGGTAAAATTGTATTCCTGATCTTGTTGTTTAGGCTTGACAGGTTTCTTGCAATGGCGGCGAATATGCCCTTCATCACCGCAATTCCAGCACCTGGGTCCTCGGGTTCGTTGCTGTTGGAGAACCCGACGTATAACATCTTCCATGTTCTCAGCGCTAACCTCGGAATCATCCACAGTACGTCTTATTTTGTTCTGGCCCCTATGTGAAGCTTGCTTGGCTGCTTCGAACTCCAATGCGTGGGCCAGAGCATCGTCCAAGGTCTTAGGTCGGGCCAACCGCAAAGTTTGTTGGGTCTCACTGTCTCTCAGCCCGTCCACGAATGTCTGTACAGCTAGTTGTTCCAGGAAGCTTTCCGGTGCAGTAGGATATGCCAGTCGCACCAATCGTGCTATATCAGCTTCAAACTCCTGTAGGGTCTCTGAGCTCTTCTGGAGACGACTCTTTATCTGGGCATGATACACTTGTTGTAGATGTCCATCACCATATCTCATCTGGAGTTTACTTATCAAAGCTGCATAATTATTCTGTTGACTGGCTGGAACAATCTGGAGAATATTCAGAGCATCTCCCCTCAATGCGACAATCAAAGCTGTTGCTTTGTCTTCTTCGTTCCAGCCATTAGCATTAGCTGCAGCTTCAAACTGTTTTTGATACGTGCACCATGCAGTTTTACCATCAAAGGTAGGAGGTTTAATCCTCGCTCGGCCTGGCTCTCCACTGCTTTCTAATTTTATTGAATGACCGGAATTACATTTACTGACCTCGTCTGACCGTCTGTTAATTTTGGACAATCGATCTTCGATAATTTTCATCATGTACTCGGTATGCTCTTCAAGCTTCCCTTGCATTTGTTCTTCTATGGTTTCTAACATCTCCTCCACATTTTCGATCCTATTTTCTAGCTTCGAGTAATTATCGGTTATCATTCTCAGACTGTCTTCAACTTTAGTCTCCATGGATATTATTTTATTTGTCATATCCTTGGCATTTTCCTCCATTTTATTTGACATATATGATTTTTCCTTGGCATTTTCCTCCATTTTATTTGTCATATCCTTGGAATTTTCCTCCATTTTCTTCGTCAATTGTTCAAAGGCTTGTTTGAAAAAATCCATGTTGGCCTGATCCAGTTTTTCACTTTGAGCTCTCGTTATCGGCATTCAAAATCTTCAGGAATATTCCTCAAAACACTGCAGTTCGATATACCCCACACCTGACACCAATGTAGCGTTTTTTTCACAATAAACCCACAAATTTACTAAGTCTAATTTATTTAGAACACTTAAATAATTTATCTACAGGAAATTTATATTCACAATTATATTTCACAAACGTAACGATTCGGTTTAACTCGTCAAAGGAACTAACCCCTGTGAATTCCGGTCTCGATATTTATATCGGGAAGATTAAGATCCAGAAAGTTCTCGAGTATTCTCGAGTACTCCAGATCTTCCATTTGTTCTCGAGCTTCTAGAAGGATGACTCAACCTCTCTCTCTGTCGGCGTCCGATTGCGTGACGGTGAAACGGAGTTGGGCTACAGGACCGTACTTCGCTTGCTTCGTTCGTCACATTATATTTCTATGGGAATTCCCGGCATTCCCCGGTTATACATCAAAATCGTTCGATAGAAAGATACATAACCTTGTACTTCTTATATAAATTATTCGTGAATAGTGAATTAGTGAATCTGAATGTTGATTGAAATTTAAAATCGAAAATCGAGTATGGATCCTCGACAAAAAAAGTTCAAACCGTCTGAAGAGGAATTCAGGAGGAGAGCACAGAAAAGAAACATTGAAACGGAAAAAGCCGCAAATGTCGCTAAAGGCGAGTTATTAAAAAAATTGGTTCAAGCACTGACCTGAAGTCAGGAGCTTTTGCGCGCATGTTCCATTGTCTATTCTCCTGTATTGGACACTGTTAATCGAATTTACCGATTAAGAACCAATTTTTTTTTTAATTTTCTAAGGGTACTGTTTTTACTAAATTTTACATATATACCACAATGTTTTCATTAAAAACCGCTCAGTGGATTTTGCACATTAACGAACTCGTCTGATATATTTCCGCTCCAAACCTGTCCTGCAAATTTCAATCCTCTAACTCTTTTAGTTCGAGAGTTATCGTGCCTACGGCTGGCCGGACAGAATTCATTTCGACCACGGATTATTGATCGGTGAGTCGAACCAAATAGTTTAAGACTATTTTCATTAAAAATTCGAAAATTATAGACATTTGGGCAAATTGATAAGTACTCTGTTCTGAGGAACAAGAGCGCCAAAAAATCATTCAACTGAAAGGATATAATTATACAAATGAAGTTATGAAGTTTTGATAAAATTGTTCACTCTTCACGGCCAATCCAATCAAATTGTAGCAAGATCATCCAGAATGTTCCGGTTAGGCCTAAATCTGCACTTCTGGTGAAAGCAAGAGGATTTGCGTTAAATTAAGTTAATCCGTTTCAAATTTTATCTCCGCTTTGGTATTGTTCGTTTTAGTATTTGCCTCGGCTTTTGAATAAGAGACGTATTTCATTAAACGTAAACGATACGCAGCTCTCTAGGATCCCAAGTACCGAAGTAACGAATGTTTAATTGGAACTATATTTTGCAAAAAAGTGGAAAAGCCCTGTGGACAGGAGCTTCGGCGCTCTTGTTCAATCTTTGACAAATCGTATCTTTGAAAGTATCGGTTTCTCAGAGTTAGGAATGATATCAATGGATTTCTATGATGTAACTGCATCTTAAAGGAAATTAAATTCAAATAATAGGTTATCTATCAAGATTAAATGAGCAATCTTCAATGCTTTAATGTTTCAAAAATTATCATTTAAAAAAATGAGCAATCTACAATGCTTCAAAAATTGTTATTAAAAAAAAAACAACAGTCCCAAAAATTATTAATCCGAAACTATACCAAACCGTTTCTACCCAATAACGAACTTATCCGAGATATGCATTCCTTAAAACTACTCTGAAAATTATATTATATGAATTGAAACTTAGTCAATATTCCAGTTTTGTTTTTGGCGCTCTAGTTCCTCGGAACTGAGTGCTTATCAATTTGCCCAAATGTCTGTAATTTTCGAATATTTCGATGAAAATGGTCATAAACGATTTGGTTCGACTCACTGATCAAGAATCCATGGTCGAAATTCATTCTGTCCGGCCGTAGGCACTATAACTCTCGAACGGAATGAGCTAGAGAGTTGAAATTTTCAGAGTAGGTTTGGGGGATAAATATCTCGGCTAAGTTCGCTATTGGGCAAAATCGGACTGATGGTTTCGGAGTAACAAAAAAAAATTTTTTTTTTACGAAACAAATTCCTAATTAAATTTTTTTTAATAAGAAGTTTTATCATAAGAATCCATTCATATCATTTTTAACTCTAACAAGCTAATACTTTCGGAGATATGATTTTTCAAAATTTCAATGATAGAATTATTCTGTGGCTATTCTATGAATTGTTATAATGTCAACTTTGACGTTGTCTCATTGTCATTCATTCCAGTTATCAATATGAGAATCATAATAATATTATGATTCTCATATTGATAACTTAATGACTTAATGCGTTTTGATAAGTTGCTCCTCATATTATGAGGAGCAACTTATCAAAACGCATTAAGTCCAAAAACCATTTTATTGGGAATCAACGAAAAACGATTCTTTCTTCCTCCCTGGCTTATAATTTGAGTATGTCGAGTTTGTTTGATAGAAATTTACATCTAAAGGTAATAACTAATCTCATTTAAATCAATATTGATCAGATATACACAGAAAATGTAAAAAACGTTTGGACTTAATGCGTTTTGATTCATCTCATTGTATATAATGCGTTTTGATGTGGTTGAAATTGAAAATAATGCTGTTTGTTGCGATTTTTTATACATTTAGAGAAAACAGTCTGCACAGTAAGTGTTGGCCTGTAACCTAATTAACATGAGCAAATCGATAAAACATGTTTTTGGTTATAATTTATTTCTTTTAAAAATGCAAACGTAAACATAATTCATTTCGATGCGGCTTACATACTTTGGATTTGAATTACAGAGGGACATAATGCCATTTGGAAGATTTTGTTTACATAGGGCTATAGAGCAGCAGAAAACATTTCTGAATCCGCTTCAAACTCAATTTCGCCCAAATTGGACATAATGCGTTTTGAAAAGTTACTCCTCATATAATATCATACTTTTTGTTGGTTGAGATTTTCATGCCGATGATCAATCCATATGATGATGGGAATGGTAATGGTAAGTTAATAACATTGTCATTCATTCCAGCAATCGTATAAATATGAGAATTATAATATAATATTATACTTTTTGTTGCTTGATATTTTCATGCTGATGGTCAATCAATATGATGATGGGAATGGTAAGTTAATAATATTGAGTTCAGAATATCTCCACTAAAAACAAAACTGGAATATTGGTGTATTGGAGTAGATTTGAGGAAAGATATATTATCTTATCGTTCATCTTAGAATTGAGGAATTAATATCTCGGATGAGTTCGTTGTTGGGTAGAATTCGTCTATTGGTTTTGGATTGATAATTTTTGGCACTCTTGTTGAATTTGAATTCTTCTATGATGTTTGAATTCAATTTCTGCTAAGATGAAGTTCTAAATTTCAATAATGAATCATACTTCTTTGTTTTCACAGAATGCTATAATTATTCTATCTGAGCTTTATTATATGATCTGTGTTCGTACTCGTACTTTTCATCCTGTTCTATAAGAGAGAGTCAAATTCATTTCAGCTATTTTATTTCGTTTCTGCCATGGTGCAGTTCTCATTCTCAGATTGCTCATTTAATCTTGATAAATAAATTATTATTTGAATTGAATTTCCTTTATGATGCAGTTCTATCATAAGAATACATTGATATAATTCCCAACTCTGAGAAACCAATACTTTCGGAGATATAATTTGTCTGTTTGAACTAGAGCGCCAGAAAGCTCCTGTCCACAGGGCTTGAACCCATTTTTACTGTAGATATTCTGAACCCAATTTCATTAACTCACAAAAAATATATTTCCATCATTATATGGATTATCCAAGTGCTATCCATGATAGCTGAGATTGTATCATGTATCATTTTGCATTCAATCATTCTTTGTTTTCTAGAACAGGAGGTATTTTATATCAAGAATTTTGAATAGAACTAGAAATAAATATGACATCTTACTCAGTTAGAAATCTTCTATCCGTAGACAGATACAATACCTTCTATTTCTCTATGAGATGACAATCACAGAACACTAATATATGACAACGACGCCACATAGAATATATCTTAGCTAGGGTATATTCTTTGTGATATATATGAACACGGATCATCAAATTCATATTTACGATGACAGCATTCTGTGAAATCACAGAATTACGATTTAACGTTGAAATTTTGAAAAATCATATTTCCGAAACTATTAGCTATTTGAGTTGAAAATTATACCAATGGATTTTTATGATTAAATTGCATGATAAAAAAAATGTAGCTTGAAATTTGTGATGTAAATAATATATTTTTTTTCGTTAATCCGAAACCATCTTACCTATTTTTCCCAATAACGAAAGAGATGCGAGATATTTATCTCCAACCTATTCTGAAAATTTCAACTGTCTAGTTCATTCCGTTCGAAAGTTATCGTGTCCACGGCCGGCCGGACAGAATGAAGTCTAACCACGGATTCTTGATCAGTGAGTCGAACCAAATCGTTTAAGACCATTTTCAGCCAAATATTCGAAAATTACGGACATTTGGGCAAATTGATAAGCACTCTGTTCCGAGGAACCAGAGCGCTAAAAAAAAGTAACTCTATCAGTTACCCGAAAACTGCTATAGATACGGATGATGAAGTTGAGACAGAAATAATCAGGAGGCTACGGAGAATCGAAGAAAGCAATAATATACAGGGTGTTCCATTTAAAATATCAAAATTGTTAGTACTTTTTGATAAAAGCGGCAACACCGCAGCATTGAAAATATTCTAGATCGATGGAGCAGTGTTTCCTAGCCAAGGAACCAAATTTTCAATAAAATCGTACATCCCGTTCTCCGGAAAAGTCCAGGGTAACATCGACCGTGGCCCAATGCTGTCCCGGAAAATTCAATCGCCAATTTTTGGCGCTCTGGTTACTGGTAACAGAGTGCTTATCAATTTGCCCAAATGTCTGTAATTTTCGAATGATTGGCTGCAAATGGTCTCAAACAATTTGGTTCAACTCACTGATCAAGAATCCGTGGTCGAAATCGATTCTGTCCGTCCGTCCGTTAACACGATTACTCTCGAACGGAATGAGCTAGACAGTTGAAATTATCAGAATAGGTTTGGGAGATAAATATCTCGGCTAAGTTCGTTATTGGGCAAAATCGGTCAGATGGTTTAGGAGCAATAAAAAAAAATTGTTTACATTAAAAATTTCAAAATAAGTTTTTTTCAAGATGCAGTTTAACCATATGAATCCATTGATGTCATTTTTAATTCTAACAAGCTAATACTTTTGGAGATATGATTTATCAAAATTTCAATAATAAATCGTACTTCTGTGTTTTCACAGAATGCGAGAATTATTCTATCTATGAATTTTTATAGTATGTACTATGTTGATACATGTCAGCTCATTTTCCTGAGACATGATGTGCCAAATTTTGATATTTAATGCCCATTGTTAATCCATATCATGATGGGAATGGTAATGGTAAGTTAATAATATTGAGTTCAGAATATCTCCAGTAAGAACAAAACTGAAACATAGGATGAAGTTTCAATTGATATAAAATAATTTTCAGAGTGGATTTGAGGAAAAAATATATCGTTCATCATAGAATTGAGGAACGAATATCTCGGATGAATTCGTTATTGGGTAGAATTGGACTATTGGTTTTGAATTAATAATTTTTGGCACTCTTGTTGAATTTAAATTCTCTTGAATTTAATTTCTGCTTCTATGAATTAGCATAAGAATCCATTGATATAATTCCCATCTCTTACCAATACTTTCAAAGATACGATTTGTCAAAGTTGGAACAAAAGCGCCAAAGCTCCTGTCCACAGGGCTTGAACCAATTTTTCTACTCCTATGTGAGATTTTTCTATTTTTTCTTCAGCACTCGCCAGCACTTGGCTTACATTAATATTTTTCAAGATTTCGGCGGAAACCTCTGTTTTTTTCGGGCAGCATAAAGTTGGTCCGAAAAATTCAATCGCCAATTTTTCTACTCCTATGTGAGATTTTTCTATTTTTTCTTCAACACTCGCCAGCACTTAGCTAGCATTAACTTTCTTCAAGATTTCGATAGAAAGTGCTGGTTTTTCCGGGCTTCATATAAGTTGTCCCGGAAAATTGAATTTTCATTTTTTCCACTACCATCAGAGATTTTTCATTTTTTTTCAGCACTCTTCAGCACTTGACTAGCACCGAATATACAATTTTTTTTTTGTAAAAATGCCACAACTACCGGGCTAACTTGATAGACCTGATTTATCAACATGATTTTGTTATAATGGATATATCAACTTTTATATAAGGAGAAATTAATGAAATTGACGCGAAGTTCTATTCTCCATTATCCTGTATGGACAATAGAACATACGTGAAAAGCCCCTGACTACGCCTCAGTGCTTGAACCAATTTATTATTTAGTAATTTTTTTAAAATTTTCTAGGAGTATGGTTCTAGGAAAATTTTACACACGTCTTTATGTCAATATTCTTCAGCTAGTTACCAAGCTTGAGTTCGATCGAGTCTATATTTTTTGAGTTATCGAGGAAATAATATTCCTCGTGGATATAACTGTGAAACCGTTGGGCCGATTATGCCCAAAAACGAACTTATCTCTCACATTCGGATGCGCAACCTACCCTCAAAATTGCAAGTCCCTATCATCTTTCGTTTGAAAATTATCTAGGCAACGGTCACCCATCCAGCTACTGAACTCACACAAGGCTGCTCGGATCTCCAGCAATATATATCTGATCGTGTTCAAACTTGGAACTTGAAAGTAGAATTAGGTTCTGAAGGCCCACGCAAAATTTCAGCGAGGTCGGACGAATAGTTTCTGATATATTGAATGAGTTTTCGTAAATTTTCTAGTAATACGATCCTCACAAAATTTGGCAAGAATTTCCATGTTGGCATTTTACAACTAATAACCATGTTTGAATTGGATCGGTTCTGTATTTTTCGAGTATTCGATGAAATAACAACCGAAATTCAGACGGGTACAACTCCAAAACCGATTGGCAGATTATCCCTATAGACAAACTCAAATGTCGCACTCAGATGCACTACCTAACCTGAAAATTCCAAGGCACTATCTCTTTCCGTTCTTAGAGTATCGTGAATATTTTTCAATAATTTTTTTAAAATTTTGTAGCGTACGATTATCACAAGTTTTCACAAGTGTCCATAGGTTTGTATTTTACAACTACTCAACAAGTTTCAATTTGATCGGATTTGTATTGGTTGAAAACAAAATTATTACTCGGAAACAACTTACTAACAAACTTGTCATTAAGCGTCGTATTAGGAGGCGCCACCTGCCGTGAAAATTTCAATTCGCTATCTGCTTCCATTCTCAAGTTATCGTGGCAACGGACAGCCGTTGTAGCAAATCTTCGAATAGACACTCTTTTGCCAAAAAATCGAGCCCAGCAAGGTTGCTCCATCTGGATATCAGATCAGATAATATTTCGAAAGTAAATGAAATGCATGGAAAGGAGTAGGTATATTGCTTAGTTGCTTAACAATAGCATTTCTAGTGGTTTCCAGAAAATAATTATCTTCTTTCTGGATATCTCATCTCATTGATAGCTAATAGGTCAATCTAACGGCTTAATATAACGAACAATTCTCGAAAGAACGTTAGACTAATGAACTAACCAAGGTAGGTTCGCCTAATAAGGCCCATCTAATATGGACACCCGAAAAAAAAAATATGGAATAAAATTACGATTTCTTGTTATGATTGCTCTGAGGCCTGAAATATTACTAGAATCATCTATGAAATCGATATATGGATGAACGTCTTCATATCGGTTTTCTACAACTAGTTACCAAGTTTCGATTTGATCGGATATGTATTGGTTAAAAAAAAAATTTGTTTGGAAACCGGAAACAAATTATGCCCATTAACGAACTTGTCCGTCGCATTCGGACGCACTACATATCCTGAAAAATTCAAGACGGTATCTCTTTTCGTATTCAAGTTATCGTTGCAACGTCCGGCCAGCAGGACAGAATCAAATTTGACCTCGAAATTTTTCATCAGAGAGGTTTCAGACCATTTTCGGCAAAAAATCCGAACATTACAGACATTTGGCAGAATGATAGCATGCTCTTCCCGAGAACATACGCGCAAAATGACCTGATAACTGATATTCAACGTGATGGCAAACCATTGTATCATTTAGATATCAATTTTGATACACGTATTTCAAATCATCTTTCATTTTCGCTTACTTCTCCCCACCCAACGAATGAAATATTATCTTGCAGTTATCGAAATATTTCCGAATACCATTTAATTCGATTCTAATCTTGCGTGATAAATATCCACAGAATATACTGCAGGCTCAAGCCAATCCTCAGATAATTTGCTAGTTAGGAATCGTTAACACAACTGTGGAGTTTCTGGACGCAATCCAATATCAACACTGGAGTTCGGAATTGGTATTATTCGATGAGAGGATCGACTTCTGAACCGCTCGTTAAAGACAACACAGACTGCTGGACACGGGATTCTGTTCATTGAAATAATCAATTGGTCTTTCATCCATCAGTGGTGTTAATTTTGAAATATGCACAACCCTTCAAACAATCTATTGTTCACTATTATCGGTTTCTCAGTCAAATCCGCTTTATGTAAGTCAGTTCATATTACAGACGTTCCGTTACTATTGAAGAATCGGGAGTTCAGCTCCAGGGTTGTGTTCGAAAATTAACTCCACGGAGTAGAGTAAAGTTTTTGAAGGTTTGACAGATTTACTCTGGAGTTAACTCTGACACTGACACTGATAGTGACTGAAGGTGCCAATATCGGAAAATAGGTTATTTTGGATTAAGAAAGAACCTATTATTATTGTTTTCTTCACATATATGTAACTCTAATCATTAATATATTTTGTGAGCAGTATTAAAACTATTAAATTACTTCACAGAACATTCATAAAACAGTGAGACAAAGATACTAGATTTTCCGTCCCATGAGTTATGTCAATTTTGACAGGAGTAAAATGAACTCGGAGTCGAATACCCTGACATTTCGAACGACAGTCATGGAGTAGAATTTACCCAACCTATCAGTTTTCGCACGCAATGGAGTAAATATTACTCTACGGAGTCAATATTCAAACACAACCCAGGGGGTCCTCTATATACAGGGTATCCCAAGGTCGAGTGCCTATTAGACGTTTCTGGAGAACTGTACATATCTGAAATCTGAAAATTGGGATTGTGATATTGCTTGAAATTCTCTACAGAGCTAAAATATTTTCTAAGCCCAAGCACTTCCGGTTATACAGAGAGTGAAAATAAATATGATGAAAAAAAAAATTTCAGTTTTGCATTCCTGATATGATCCAGTATTCAATGCTGAATACGTTACTGTTAAAACCATTGTATTCATTCGAATAGTTTTCAAGATATCGAGAAAAAAACGGAAAAAAGTCAAATATGTTTAGTCAGTATTATGTTCATTATTCTTATTTTGAACATCCTAAGCGTGAAAAGTTCTTACAACATGTAAGAGGAAGAATGTGGAAAGGTCACGCATCTTTCGAATTTCTGAAAGATCATCTCAGGGTGTTTCAAATTTTGTGTCAAAAATTGGCCATAACTTCTGTTTTTCAAATTAGAACCCTATTTTTGGCGCTCTTGTTCCTCGGAACAGAGTTGTTATCAATTTGCCAAAATGTCTTTAATTTTAGATTTTTTGGCTGAAAATGGTCTTAAACGATTTGGTTCGACTCACTGATCAAGAATCCGTGGTCGGAATCGATTCTGTCCGGCCTGCCGGCCATCGGTCCGGCCCATAACACGATAACTCTCGAACGGAATGAGCTAGACAGTTGAAATTTTCAGAGTAGGTCTGAGGGATAAATATCTCGGTTAAGTTCGTTATTGGTCAAAATCGGTGGGAAGGTTTCGGAGTAACGAAAAAAAAAATCTTTTTTTACAATACAACTTATGAATTCAATTTTTTTTGAGGTGCAGTTTCATCATAAGAACCCATTGTTATCATTTTCAACTCTGACAAGCTAATAGTTTCGGATATATGATGTTTCAAAGTTTCAATATTACATTGTAAGTTCTATGTATTCACATAATGTGAACACATAATCTGTCTGTGTGACTATTCATAAATGTCTTTTCTAGCTATTAGAGATTGTCAATTCGTATATTTTCTATTCGATTCTTGAATTTGTGAATATATACAAGACTGTTTTGATGTAGTTTATGGAGGCAATGGGAAAGAAGAACATAATGGAATCATCAAAAGAAATTACTGTTCGTTGACCACTGAGGTTAATATTACCTTTTACTTCTTTAAGTACTGGTAGTGAGACATGTTCCTATATACAGTATTTTCATAATGTTGCTTGCAAAAAATACTGAAATATGGATCTACATTTGTGTATCAATCATTTTTTCTTGAGTTAAGGTTCATAATCCAGAAAAGAATGTGTTAGTGGTATGAACTATTAAATTTCAAATTACGAAAAGAGGATAGTATTTTATCAATATATTTTGAACTATTGAGATAATTTGTTCGTAATCCACTACTCACTCAAATATCAGGAATAAATTGACAATCTGCTGTGATTGTCTCCAGCCCTGCTCTAGACATTTCGATGATACTTTCCTTAGGTACGTTGAGTTGTGAAAACTATGCACCGAGTGTGAGTTTTGCAACAACCCATTCCACGAGGTTGAATCATTGCAGATTGCTCCTTTAATCTTGATAAATAAATTTAATGACAATTTTTGAAGCATTGAAGCATTGTAGATTGCTCTTTTTTTTAAAGATAATTTTTTAAGCATTTTTCTTAAACGACAGTTTTTTTTAAATTTAATTTCCTTCATGATGCAGTTCTATCATAGGAATCCATTGATATAATTCCCAACTCTGAGAATCCAATACGTTCGGAGACATAATTTGTCTGTTTGAACAAGAGCGCCAAAAAGCTCCTGTCCACAGGTCTTGAGCCATTTTTTTTATGATTGCGTTGGATTTTGCGGTGAAAAATAATGATAACTTTTTAACATTATTGTGCTCCTAAAATCAATTAAAAAAAAATCAGAACTTATTGGATTTAGGAGCATAATCATGTTAGAAAACTATCATTATTTTTCACCGCAGAATCCAACGCAATCATAAAAAATAGGGTTCTAATTTGAAAAACAGAAGTTATGGCCAATTTTTGATCACAATTTTCGACACAAAATTTGAAACACCCTGTGGTGGTATTTTTCTTCCTCTTCGATGTTGTAAAAACAGTTACGTTCAGGATGTTTAAAATACGAATAATGAACATAATGCTGTCTAAACATATTTGACTTTTTTCCGTTTTTTTTTTCCATATGAATACTTGATCATACCAGGAATGCAAAACGTGAAAAAATTTCCTTCAAATTTATTTTCACTCCTTGTATAAACAGAAGTGCTTGTGCTTCGAACATATTTTAGCTCTGTAGAGAATTTTAAGCAATATCATAATCCCAATTTTCAGATTCAAATATGTCTAATAGGCACTCGAACTTGGGACACCCTGTACTTACGAGTCATTAACACCAGAATAAAAGTTGGGAAAGCTCTGACGTGAGGCTTGATTAAATTCATAGCAATTCAGCTGTACTGATCGAGGTACAAAATCCACCCAATCGACTGATTTCTGCTGTACATCTAAACCACTGCTGTGGGACCTCCGAAAAATATAAAGATAAATGAAAGTAGAAGGAAGCATGCGAAGATGTTTTTGTTCGAATTTAGAATGACTTTGATGAATTTGACGTAATCAATATTTTGGAATTGAACCTGTCTTTCGAAAAAAAAAAGCCCTTTGGACAGGAGCTTTAGAGCTCTTGTTCAAACTTTAACAAATCATATCTCCGAAAGTATTGATTTCTCAGAGTTGGGAATTATATCAATGGATTTTATGAGAGAACTGCATAATGAAAGAAATTAAATTCAAAAGTGTCATTTAAGAAAAAAACAAGATTGCCAAAAACTATTTAACCACCAGACCGATTCTACTCAATAACGAACTTATCCGAATCCACTCTGAAAAGTATATTAGGTATATCAATTGAAAATTAGCCAATATTCCAGTTTTGTTTTCACTGGTGATATTCTGAACCCAATTTGATTAACTTACCAAAGTATGGGTTGGGATAAAGTATGGAACCAAGTAAATATCTTTTAAACGAAAAGAACGATATTTATCAAAAGGGAGTGCAATGGAACAAAATGCATCTGATGTACATTTTTTTGTAAACAATATACTTCTGGTTTAACCGGAAATGCCATCAACTTCTTTACTTCAAATGGGACACCCTATATATTTTTAAAGATTTTGAAAGAACTTGTTATTTTGAATTCATACATACTGAGTTTAGAGTCAAAAAATTTGTAAAAACGAGTAATAACTCACTGTAAGTTGTACAATAGGTATACATTTCATTATTTTAGAATAATGAGAAACAAAATTACTCCAAATGTTCAAAATGCTAGCCGTTTACTTGCTGACAATATTCCATCCTATTAACAAATTCTTGAAACACTCTTTCCAAGACTTCTCCACGTTCATCAATAATTCTTCGTCCCAATTCCTGTAAGTTAGTTGGTCGTCTAACGTAAACACGCGAAGAAGCCAAATAGCCTGTTGTCACCTGATGTTTGGCTCTCTTGTTCCTCGGAATATGGGCTTATCAATTTGCCCCAATGTCCGTAATTTTCGAATTTTTGGATGAAAATGGTCTTAAACGATTCGGTTCAACTCACTGATTAAGAATCCGTCGTCAAAATCGGCCGTTAGCAAGATAACTCTCCAACGAAATGAGCAAGACAGTTTAAATTTTGAGAATAGGTTTGAGAGATGACTGTCTCGGCTGAGTTCATTATTAGGCGGAATCGGCTTCATGGTTTCGGAGTAACGAAAACAAATTTTTTTTTGCATTACAAATTTCAAGTTCAGTTTTTTTTAAGATGCAGCTTCATCCATTAATCACGTGCTATTTTTTCAGCATTTTTTAACCCCTCCTTTCCCCCTAGGTGATACTTGGTGAGGTTTAAGGTAACCCCCCCCCATCCCAAATCACGTGGTATTTTTTAGAACCTACAAAGAATCTTAAAATTTGTAGAAATCATCTTCAAATACAAGTATAAAGCATTATCTAATTTTATTCTTGAAATCACTCTTTTGGAGAAGGACGTGTTCTAATATTCCTGAACCGTAGGGGGAGTTGGGGCACCTTGAAACGATTTTTACTTAAACCCAATAAAAGACGATATATTGACAGTTACATCCAATTTCAGAATGATAATCTATTCAATATATATTCAACTTACTTTTCAAAGTCAAATTATCTATTAGATTTAATAATAAAAAGCAGATTGACTTTTTACACTTTTTCTTTCATTGTTAAGTCAATCTGCTTTTGCGCGCGTGCAATAAACATGATAAGGATTATACTGACCCTCCCAAATCTTCTAGGAGGTTGTGCGACTAAGGAGAGTCAGTTGTGTTATTTTCCAACTTTGTTACTCTATCCTGATGGCAGCTTAGATACAGCACTATTAATTTTTGAACCGATAGTGACTGGTGTCCACTATCCTTTGGGTAGATCTTCGGCTCGCTCTATTCACTGAGCTTGAAGTACTCATCATTCAATTCAAATTAGCCACCGTGAACACGCGCGCCAAAGAGTACTGACTACACGTCAGTGCTTTTTTTTTTCGAGTTCCTTTAACAAATATAGCTATCAATACAGTTTGGCTGTTAGCTTTACCGTAGATCGAGAAAAAATGCGGTTGTGGGACCTCCGTTAGGAACGCAATTGCCTCTTCTCCAAATCCGAACGTATTTTAATATAGATCTACCGAATAAAGTTATTTATAAATTCGCCTCAGGGCCACCATACAGACATTTCAACTCGGAAACAACGTTATTTCCCCCAAACTGACTTGTGTCCATGCACTGAATTGACATGAATATTCTTTTAAAACCTCACAATATCGGCTCATTACTTCCAACATAACCCAAACAACCCAAAACCATTCACTTCTCATCTGCGCAAGCGCAATATACTCGTGGCTGCAATCCTCCCAAAATTACGCACCTCACAAAAAATTCCGATTTTCCAACACTAGTGGTTCAGGAGATATCGCTTCTTGAATCCACGCATGCGTAGACCCTCACCAGGGGATTCTATAGAGGAATAGCATCCGCCACCCCAAAATCCCAATCCTCTCTGACGAAAGCACCAGCAGTTAAATCACTGATGGTCTGCTCATGCGCATAACGAAAAATGCCCGTAAGGGGTAACATCAATTTCGAAATTAGCCCCAAGGCCACGATACGGACACTTTAACTCGGAAACAACGCTACATCCCCCAATCTGACTTGTCCTTGCACTGAATTGCCATGAATATTCTTTTAAAACCTCACAATATCGGGTCAGCACTCCCAACATAACCCATACAACACAAAAACAGTCACTTCTCTTCTGCGCATGCGCAATCTACTTGCGGCTGCAAGTCCTCCCAAAATCACACACCTTACAAAAAACTCCGATTCTCCAACACTAGTGGTTCAGGAGATATCACATCTTTAATCCACGCATGCGCAGACCCTCAACAGGGGATTCTATAGAGGAATAGCATCCGCCACCCCAAAACCCTAATCCTCTCTGACGAAAACACCACCAGTTAAATCACTGATGGTTTGCTCATGCGCATAACGAAAAATGCCTGTAAGGGGTAACATCAATTTCAAAATTAGCCCCAGGGCCACGGTACGGACACTTTAACTCGGAAATAACGCTACATCCCCCAAACTGACTTGTCCTTGCACTGAATTGCTATGAATATTCTTTTAAAACCTCATAATATCGACTCAGCACTCCCAACATAACCCATCCAACCCAAAAACAGTCACTTCTCTTCTGTGCATGCGCAATCTACTGGCGGCTAAAAGTCCTCTCAAAATAACACTCCTTACAAAAAACTCCGATTGTCCAACACTAGTGGTTCGGAAGATATCGCATCTTTAATCTACGCATGCGCAGACCCTCACCAGGGATCTGAATCCTATGGAGGAATAGCATCCGCCACCCCAAAACCTCAATCCTCTCTGACGAAAACTACAGCAGTTAAAGGACTTCTCATCTGCACATGCGCAATACGGAAAATGCCCGGAAAGGGCAGCATGAACCTCAAAAACATATGTTTCGGCATTAAAAGCAAAGTATTCCGCAAAATAGTAGTAATTTTTTTATTTTTTTCATGTCACGTGATCTTTACGAAATTTTGCAAAAGTGTTTGCTTTGGTCGTTTGCATCTAACTACTGAGTTTCAATTTAATCAGCTCAGTATTTTTCGAGTTATCGTGAAAACAATATTTTCAAAATTTTTTTTTGCCACTTTTGGGCCGTCCGTTCAACAAAAAACTTCGCAGGCATATAAAGGTCATGATTCTACAATCTGATGCCAAATTTCAAAAAGATCGAGTGATCAGTTCCGGAAATATTCATAAAAAACGTTTTTACTAAAAACGGCCTTTACTCCGAAACCGCTCGGTCGATTTCGCCCGTTAACGAACTTGTCCGAGATATTTACCTTACGAAACTACCCTGCAAATTTCAACGCTCAAAGTCGTTCCGTTCGAGAGTTATCGTGCTAACGGCCGGACCGGACGGACAGAATTGAATTTGACCTCGAATTCTTCATCAGGGAGTCGAACCCAATCGTTTGAGACCATTTTCGAAAAAAAATTCGAAAAATACAGACATTGTGATGAAATGATAGCACGCTGTTCCTTGCGGAACACGCGCGCAAAAAGTATTAGAGCCTATTCACTAAAAATTTAAATTTGTATCGATGTGCCCCACATCTGGGGTACATTGATACATAGACTGGGGCACTTTGATTCAAATAAACATTTCTACAAATTAAACAAGTTCCATTGATATTTATGACATTTATTTATTAAATACTTATTTTTTATACTTTTTGGTAGATTATGTGTACTTAAAATCAATCCAAACAATAAACTCTGCCATGAAAAATACTCAAACAATAAGATATAATAATTTTTTATCAATATCATCATGAGATGATTCCATGGTGGATCTTTCCGAATCGAATGATTCCTGTAACAAAATATTAGCTGAAGAATTTGAAGAGTCCGATTCCATAGATATAGTCCTTGCCCTTTTATTTGGTTTCTTGATAGGATTCACAGTTTTTCCTAGCAAATTTTGAGCAGTTTTCAAATCTTTTGCGCGTTTTCCTTGTTCTTTTTGGGCGCATGTTCTAGGGGAACATCGTCCTATCATTTCGTCCAAATGTCTGTAATTTTCGAATTTCGAGCTGAAAATTGGCTAATAGACTAATTCGGACTCCCTGATCACGAATCCGGTGTCAGATTTTAGGGTGCCGTCCGGCCGGCCGGCCGGCCGTACTTCCGGCCGTAGGCACGATAACAGGAGCACCGAAGGTCCTATCGACTTCAAACTTTCAGGGTAGGTTTCTGATCAAAATGCGACGGTTATGTTCGTTAACGGGCAAAATCGGCCGGACGGTTTAGGAGTTATAGACATTCAAAATTTTGAGGTTATTTCCCTGATATTTCAGGAACTAAAGAAGATGTTGAATCGAAACTTGGTAGTCAGTTCGAGGATATAAACGCGCAACTTTTGGCAAAATTCTGTTATGATCGAAATGTTGGTAATTTTTAAAAAAAAATTTCTTTTAATTTTTTCGAAAAAAAAATTTTTTTTTCGTGAACTATTCATCAGATTGCAACAAAAACTTGTACTAACGTCAATTGTAGTATTTTGCAACATTGTGCAAAATTTTGGCTCTATACGATTTCAATTTCTGGAGATATAAGACAAAATGTGTCAAATTTCCTGGGTCTCTCTCAGTATTTTATCGATTATTCTATGAACTCTTTGAATTCCACCGAAAACAAATTCAAAGACATAAACATAAAGAATCAAGTCATAGTTTAGACGTCGAAAGAAGGACGATGTTGATCGACTTGAAAAGGTACCTATTTCAAGAAATGCAATAATGAAATGCTTAATTTATGGATATAATATTATCTAAGTATTGTTGGGATCGGGCAGTTGGAAAATTTTTTAATAAAAAAATTTGTACCGACGTTAAATCAAGCATTCTACACGAGTGTGCAAAATTTCAGTTCGATACGATCTCAATTCCAGAAGATATTGCTTAAAATTCACATTCCAGCGTGTTTTGACGTTCTATGGTCACAGAAAATCGTCACAAAAATCTATTTACCTCATTTGACGGCTGTTTGTCAAATCAATTAATTCCAATAATTGATGTCAGATTTCCTACATACCAAGTTCAAACACATTTTATTATGTGGAAAACACTTATTATGATCACGTTCTGCAGGAATTGATACTAAATAGAAGCTAGATGAAGATTATTGTAATGGAAAATTTGTGTTCCAGAATAATATTAAGGTATTCAACATGATACTGCTTTTTTTCTTTACTGGTCAGTACGGGCCACAAGGAAGATGAACATGCGCCCAATAGCTCCTGTCCACAGGGCTTGAACCAATTTTTATTATTTGGTGTTTTGAAATGTCGTAACAAAATTATACTCAATAACCCTAGATTTTCTTGGAAATCAATGGATTAATGTATATTTATGGAATTTTCAATAATAAGAAGAATATTTTAAGAATGGGCGATGATCAAATTATTTTAGGTTTGCTTGATCTTTAGCTCATTGCAAGTCTTCTATTCTTAGATTCTCTGGAGTATCTGTGTCAATTCGCCATTTACCCTTTCCCTTTTTTCTATGCTGTAGAGTTGCAGGCTTCAAAGTATATTTATCAGCTGCTTTTCTGATTGATAATCTCCTTTTAACACGTCAGATATCGTAGAAGCCACAGAAACTTCATCGATGAAAGTTCTCTCAGTTTTGCGTTTGAATGTTCGAACCATTTTTCTATAAAAAAAAATGTTGTCTTGCATAAACATACATTTAACAAAATATTGGGGCACATTGATACGTATCAATGTGCCCCGCAGCACTTGTATCAATGTGCCCCTGCCTACTACAATCGAAATAAATATTTTATAAAATTAAAACAATTAATTATAATAAAAATTTAAGTGTTTATAATGTAATGACAGATATGTACTTACCAAATATATTAATATATCACACGTAACACTAAATGTATTAGAAGAATCACATCCGAAAGTAAACTATGAAAATTTTGTTGCGAAAGTCAGAAACAGGTTCATACGCGTCGAGCGAAAAGCATTGTGTGAACGTTGCTCCGCTCTAGTGTGCGTGTATGGTGTATGAATACCTACCTATGTCTGGCAAATGGCTCTTTTAACGCGTTTTGTTTTCGACTTATATTGACTGTATCTATGTGCCCCGTGTATCAATGCACCCCATCTCCCCCTACTGTGCAGTAAATTTAGTCGTCTAATATTACTGATATTCACTGGCAATGCCTACTCGACCAGGGTCGATAATTTTTGAAACCGAAAAAAATTATAGTAGAATGAAACCTGTTGTAAAAGGAAGAGAATATAACAAAAACGATAGGAAAGTAGTTTACGGGTGATCTGAGGTCGGGAAGGGGAAGGGGGTCAGTTTTTAAGTTTAAAAACGGTTTATCTCGATTTCCGGCAAAACTACAAGTCCTATGGAAAAAAGTTGGAACGCAAAGTTGTAGGTAATAAAAAGATCTACAGCTTTTTAATTACACTTTTTTCACATAACTTCAACATTTATGTGAAAAATTCAAATAACCACTTTTTTGGTTTTTAATTTTTACAAAAAATTTTTTTTTTCACCAAATTTGGTGATAGCTTACATTTTTATGTACCAAATACACTGTAATTTTTTGGATTTCAAATATTTTTTTTCATCGTAGATTGACTTAATATCGAAAAAGCATCCCTATTTTCAATCAAAAATTCTCACGTCAAAATATCTGCTTTTTTAAAAAAGTAGGTGGTCTTTTTCTTCGTTGAAACTTCTACTTTCTGATGGTCTAAAATTGAAATAAAACATTGCTATGGTAAATTTTCTCAGAAAATGCTAAGTTAATAAGGTTAATATTTAATAAGACACTTACAATATTTTGATAAGGTTGTAAAATCTTCTTTAAATTATATGCGTAGATGCTTATTTATTGCTATTTTAAACTTATACACCTGAGTGACTTACGAAAAATTTTAGGCCATCAAAAGTTATTCCATAGAGAATTGGGCAAAGTGCTATTAGGGTCTGGGCCTTACTACCTGTTATTTCGTAGCATTTTCTTAGAAGATTTACCATAGCAATGTATTTTTTTTTTTAGACCACCAGAAAGTAGAGATTTCAACGAACAAAAAACCCACCTACTTTTTTGAAAAAGCAGGTATTTTGACGTGAGAATTTTTGGTTTAGGATGCTTTTTCGATATTAAGTCAATTTAAAGTGAACAAAAAAAAATGTAATCTAAAAAATTACAGTGTATTTGGGACATAAAAAGGTTTTAACCAATGTTTTAACCAAATTTTGTGAAAATTTTTTTTTTGTGAAATATACAAATTAAAAACCAAAAACGTGGTTATTTGAATTTTTCACATAAGTTTTGAGGATATGTGAAAAAAGTGTGAACACAAAAGTTGTAGATCTTTTTATTACCTACAACTTTGTCATTCAACTTGTTTCCATAGGACTCGTAGTTTTGCCGGAAATGAAGATAAACCGTTTTTTACCCTTAAAAACTGACCCCCTTCCCTGTCCCGAACTCAGATCAAACGTAAATTATTTTTGTTATATTCCTTCCTTTTTCCAATGGGTTTCATTCTACTATATTTTTTTTTTCACTTTTTGCCATTTTTAAAGGCTTCGACTCTTGTCTATACTGTCACTATGGAGCGTTGCGAAATTATTAATTGCGGTCAGTATTAATTGCCAGCAATATCGGCAAAAAAATACACGCGATATCTTGCTACCACTCCCCTCCACCCTCGGGATGTTTCGTGATTTTTGCCACCACCCCACCCCCTTTCAAGCCTCACGTGATTAGTGGACGGTCCCTTATTGGGTAGAATTGGTTTGTTGGTTTCGAATTAATACTTTTTGGCACTCTTGTTTTTTCTTAAATGACCCTTTTTTTTAATTTAATTTCTTTTATGATGCAGTTAAATCATAAGAATCCATTGATATCATTCCCAACTCAAAAAACCAATACTTTCGGAAGTTGGCTTTATTCTGACGAAAGAATATTTGGGATTTCATTAACAAAATCGGCAACAGTCCTTCTGTACTCCGCAAAAGATGAAACAGTTTGCATAACTGACATCGGAAGCGTGAAAAACGACATAACCGTGCAAAAGCTGCCAATTCTACGACGGCAAAACGCTAACCAAAGATTTATCTGGCCATATTTCAATTCGGGACGATAACGGTGGAATCAGTGATAATTACTTTCCATTCAAATTTCCGTAGATCCGAAGGCTTGGTTTCAATGAAATTTAATGGTTCCTGGTAAGTAGATATGGCTTGATATATCACGAGTAGTTACAGTGCTCCTGAATGTACTACTCCAAGTAAAATCTATGCTCCATTTTTTCTTTCTTTCAAATCAATATCATCGCCTTCAAGGTACCCCATGTCCGACAAAATGCATTTATGCCAACATTCTTTTCAATCCTTCAAACAGTCAGAGAAATCGTTTTCTGGGATTGCACCGAATACTCACTTCTATTCGATTTTTGTTTCACGATGCTGAATTAGTGTACGAATTGTGTTGCAAATACTGCCTAGTAATTATATTCTTATAATTAAACTTGTGAATATTGATATGATATATGATTTTCACTGACACTACTTCCGAAGGGAATAGGCTCTTAAGAGCTTGTGCAAGTTAGGGGGAATCCCTTGTGTTCAGTGTAAGCTTTGTTTCTTCATTCTTATGACACCTTAGGCATAGCACGGTTAATTTTGGAATAGTAGCTGCTGACGTCTGACTAGACAATTTTTTTTACGGCTGATGGAAATATTTCATAATACACAACTGTAAACTCCATGTTTGAGTGTTGTTTGCGAACTCGTATAGCAGGGCCTTCTCATTCTAGAAAATGTTCGTGATTTTCGAATTTCGAGCCAAAAATAGTTGCGAACCTTAACATTTTTGTACCGTGTTCTAGGGAGCAGCGTGCTATCATTTTGCCAAATGTTGTAATTTTGTTTTTTGGCCGAAAATGTTCTCAAACAAAGCGGTGTTTCATTAGCAGGACACCTCGAAGGATTTCACGATTTTTACTCCATCGTTTTGCTCACCACTCAGTTTTTTTCGCTCACCTATATTATGCTGGCGTAAAATTACACTAGCAGACACCTCAACGGATCTTTTTGATGTTGGTATCACTTGAAAGCTATTGTTTTGCTCACCAGTCCGTTTGTTTTACTCACTTATACATTTTCTATATCTCGATAACTACAAGTCGTAGAGGGAAACGAATTGCAGAGTTGAGAATAGCAAAACGCGGATATCCCACATATGATGAGATGAAAAAATTGTTCTCTCAAAGTATAAGAGCAAAACGAGAGCTTTTGAATGACATCAACATCGAAAAGATCCGTTAAGGTGCCCTGCTAGTATAATGTTCGCCAGCAGGCCACTGTAACGGGTTCTTGAGAATCCCGTTTGTATTTGAAAGTTTGGTTGCATTTGGTGTCCCCCCGGTTGCATTGGTTGGGACGCCCCTGACTTGTTAAGTGCGTGTGAGTTAGCTCCGAGGTCGATTCTGTGGTCGATGTCAATCGAACGTCGGCGCGGTCTGCTGGAGGGGGTTCGTTGGTTAGTCGAGGCGAGGTGGACGATCATTTTGTTCGGTGGCTGTGGAGTTTTTAGTTATCTTGAGTTGTGGCCATTTTCGTTGAGTGAAGGGTTCTGAATCTGGTAGGTTTTAATCCAATTTGCTTTCAATTGACGACATGTTCTGATGCATATTTAGTAACTAATTCATTATTCTTTCAGCTTAACTTTTCGATAATATTTTTGCTGTATTATGATCATATTTTTGCTTTTCCGTTATCTGACCGCGTGGCCATTTTGAGCTCTAGTTTTTACCGGCAATTATTATCCATTATTCTCCTTCAAGAACTAATTCATCCTTCAGAATCATTTAGTGAAAATAGAAAGCCGGATTGATGTTTTTCCAGTCGTTTTGTAGTTTTTAACTGGAATAATTTTATGACCACTTTGTAACTTGAATGAATCACATTGTCATTATATTATATCTAAATTGTGAACTAGAAATCGAAATGGGCACGTTATTTGCAAGGATAAAGTCTAAGAATTATGTATCTTGCAGGAACCCTTTTTCACCTTATTCTGTAGCTGTTGGGTTATCTTCGAATTGCTTCCATACAAAGGAAGTTTCATAATCCTGCTTTGAAAACCACCTGTCAGGCACGTACCTCGAGTTATTCAGTTGGAGGAATATCTACGCTGTTTCCCAGGACAACCACCTGGTTGGAATTATTTCGTTTGGATAGAGGGACCTAGCAATCGACGAAGAAGACCAGTCTCGAGTTACATGATATCCAGTTCCTGTTGCTAATTTGGGGAACCTGATTGGACACTTAGATTGACTCATTGTGAAGTTGCCCATAGTGACTATATTTGAAACGATTCCAAGATAAGTAGTTTAAGCATTTCATTTGTGATCAGTCTGACTTAGTATTTATATTGCATGTTTCACATTGGCCAATCTTTAGACTGTTGATTTGAATAAATTTGTAAAATATAATTCGAGTTTTTCTGAAGTTGGAGTGTCTGGCGCCCACTTAACATCCATATTTTAGTTTTGCTAGGAGCTAGTAGGGTCCCGTAGAACCTCAACCAACTCTAATCTAATCTGCGATTAGGGGAGAGGGTTTACACCACTTTGAATTTTTTACATCTCGATGACCGATGACTATAAATCGTAGAGAAAAACGAATTGCAGAGTTGAAAAGACCAAAACAAGAGCAGAGGCAGATACCCCACTTGATAAGATAAGACAAAAAAAATATTTTCTTCATCGAAATCTCTCAAAACGAGAGCTTTCAAATGACACCAACATCGAAAAGATCTGTTGACGTGCCTTACTAGTGTAAAGTGCCAGCATGGCACTTTGAATTGTCTATAACTCAATGTACATAGGTGAGCAAAATAATCTGATTGGTGAGCAAAACGAAGCAAAACGAGATCAAAACGAGGGCATAAAAATCGTGAAAATCCTTCCAGGTGTCCTGCTAGTGTAACACCGCTCTGGAACGATTAGGTTCGACCCACTCACTCGGTGAAGAATTCGAGATCAAATTCGATTATGTCCGGCCGTCCGCTGCCGTGATAACCTTCGAACGGAAAGAGATATTGACTTGAAATTTTCATCCATATTTTAGTTTTGCTAGGAGCTAGTAGGGTCCCGTAGAACCTCAACCACCTCTAATCTAATCTGCGATTAGGGGAGAGGCTTTACACCACTTTGAATTTTTTACATCTCGATGACCGATGACTATAAATCGTAGAGAAAAACGAATTGCAGAGTTGAAAAGACCAAAACAAGAGCAGAGGCAGATACCCCACTTGATAAGATAAGACAAAAAAAATATTTTCTTCATCGAAATCTCTCAAAACGAGAGCTTTCAAATGACACCAACATCGAAAAGATCTGTTGACGTGCCTTACTAGTGTAAAGTGCCAGCATGGCACTTTGAATTGTCTATAACTCAATGTACATAGGTGAGCAAAATAATCTGAGTGGTGAGCAAAACGAAGCAAAACGAGATCAAAACGAGGGCATAAAAATCGTGAAAATCCTTCCAGGTGTCCTGCTAGTGTAACACCGCTCTGGAACGATTAGGTTCGACCCACTCACTCGGTGAAGAATTCGAGATCAAATTCGATTATGTCCGGCCGTCCGCTGCCGTGATAACCTTCGAACGGAAAGAGATATTGACTTGAAATTTTCAGGGAGGTGCCGCAACCGAATACGACTATTAATTCCATTAATGGGCATAATAGGCTAAACGGTTTCGGGGATATACCAATCTGAAATATCAGTTGGTCCTTAACATAAAATAAACTGCTCCACAAGAGTTAGGGATAATCGTTTCATATAAAATAACTGACATTCTGAAACCTTTGTTTGCGCTGAAAACGTAATTTAATATAGTTTTAGGTTCAAAACTATAAATGCACGTAAGTTTTTTAGTCTGCAACATATACAGGGTGATTAACAGAATATGGTCAAATGAAACGACTTTTATTTCCGGACATTTTATTGTTTTTTTGTCTTTTTATGCCTTCAATACAAGGTATGGCCACCACGGGCATCAATGACCGCCTGACATCTTCGTTGCATACTGTCAACGAGGGTGTTGAGCATATCTTGAGGAATTTCATTCTATACACGAGGCAGTAGTGCTTTGAGGTCATTCAATGTTTCTGGCGGAGGTTGGTGATCATCTAGTCTTCTTTGTAGCATATCCCATGCATGTTGTATGCAGTTTAAGTCTGGCGAATGTGGAGGTATTGGTAAATGTGGAATACCATGCTCGTCTCGAGCATTTTCTACTATTGCTGCACGATGGGGTCTTGCGTTATCCTCAAGAAATTGGAAATCTTCACTAATGGCAGCATGAAAATTTGGCACTACGTTGCCAATGACATGTTCCCTATAATGTAAAGCAGTCATATTGCCAGGACAAAGGTGAAGGTCTGTGCGCCGTTGTAACATATCCCAGCCCATACCATAACAGAGCCTCCTCGAAATGGATGAACCTCTTGCACATGACGGCGATTTCTTGGTATACGCGGCATAGTCCATACCATTATTCTTCGAGAATCTGAAAATCGACGGTATCTGGATTCATCTGTGAAAAGTACCTACACTACGCCATTGGACGTTCAGATTAACATGCGGCCTAGCCCTTTGTAATCTTTGTCGTTTATGCTCACGTGTTAACGGAACACCCCTCAATGGACGTCTAGAAGCCAGGTTAATCTCCCCCAAATGACGTCGGATGGTTTCAATGGAAATTTCAGGACCATTGGCATTTATAAGTCGATTTCTCAGCATCCTACATGAAGAAAGAGGATATCTCCTCGCCGAAATGGTGACAAAACGGTCTTGTGCGGATGTTGTTTTTCTTGGTCCACCAACCCTATGTCTTTCCTGCACCGAACCTGTCTCATTGAACCTATTCCAGAGTCGCGATATTACACTTTGCGATACTTGAAATTTTTCTGCCACAGCGACTTGAGTGAGGCCACCCTATAGCATACCGATAGCCCTTTTAGCCTCAGTGTTTGTTAATTTACGTCTTGGCATCTTAAGAAGCTCGTGAAATTTACTAAGTTCGATATCGCTAAGAGACTGACAATAAATTAACTGCATATGGAAATGCTAAATCTTACGAATAATGTGAAAAACTGCCAAACTCAAGAAAAAAGACGACCTGATGGTGAAAATATGCATTCAAATCGAATTAATAAGTTTTTATGGGCAGTTGATCATGTTTTTGATATTGTCTTTAAAATTTTACGCCCCTCACAACAACTTAATATGATATCCCTAACTCTTGTGGGGCAGTTTATATTACATATCCGATCGAATTGAATCTTGGTAATTATTTCTACAATGCCAATTACCAATACCATATTTCAGCTTGTTCGGCTTTGAATTTTAGCAATTATCATTGTGAAAATAATATTTTTATCTGGTATCTATTTGTTATTATATTTTTACAATATTTCGAAAAATACAGAACCGATCAAATTGAAACTTGGTAATTAGATGTAGAATGCCGATGGGCAAAACAATTTCCTATCATCGTATCACGAGAAAAATTAATTTTTCCTTAAATATTCTGTATTTCAGAAATTATCCTCCGGATTCCCCTGAAATTCTGCACAAACCTTTAAGCCACCATTTTACGATCGATTGCCGAATTTCAGCTCGATGAGTACTGTGTTTTAGGAATTATACTGATTATTTTTCCGACCCAAATATCGACCAATAGAATTGCACCATTCGACGTCACGTGGTACAACCTACATGGTATTATACTGATAATTTTTTGATTATTTTCTCTGGTAGTTGCTATATATAAAAAACAGTCAAATTAACCACACGTCAAACTGACAGGTTGAATTCAATTGAGAAAATTGGAGATTTTGCATGAAAATGAGTCGATTTGGAGTTTGTTCTCTGTCCACCATGGATAAAAAAGTCAAAGGAAATGTTCCCATTAATACGGAGAAGGCAAAAAAAACAGTTTGGAACCAATTTACTACTTTTTGTACTGAGAGGGAATACACATTGAGTGCTGAAACGAGTGAAGCGCAATTGGCAAACATTATGAAAGATTACGCTTACAATATGAAGAAAATGGATGGAGAAGACTATAAGGAAGGGACAATTATGAAATTCTTATTTGTTAACTGTTCATTTCATCTCATGGTGCAATTCTATTGGCCGACATTTGGGACGGAAAAATAATCCCCCGAATACCACACGAGCTTCAAAATTATCTGGCATTTCTGGCATTATTATAAGTGAAAATAAAATAACGTACTTACTGGTATCTACTTGTGGAATTTCAATGAATTTCACAAAACTTTCAGTCGCTATTTTACAATCGAGTACTGCATTTCAGCACGATCGGCTTTCTATTTAAGCAATTATTGTGAAAATGAAATTTTTTAACTGGTATCAGCTCCTTCTGAAATTTCAAATAATGTAAATATCATAATTGAAACAACACCTCGATGGTCGAGATGTTGGAGAACTCGCCTGCCGCGCAGGTTCGAATCCACGCTGAGTAAGTTCACTATTTCATTAATTTTTATATTTGAAGTAAGTTGATACCCAATGCATTATTTCACTCGTTAACGCTGAAAATTCGATGCAGTATTTATGAAGGTTGTCTGGGGCGTGAGTAGACCAATTCAGACATAGTAAAAATATGTCTCCTGCGTCCTTACAATATGCAGAAATCCTTACTCTGCAGTAATTTGGCATGAAACTCTTAATATTCTATTAACATTCTGTTAACGATAGTACTAAAAACCCAACGATTTATTTTTTGTTGTGAAATTCAAATAGAAAATTTATTATTATCAATTCTCCTTTTAACAGTATTCCATCAAATTAATGGCACCGATATTTTGAATATCATCAAAAGTAGCTACTCAAAATGACAACATGGAATATTTCCTGTCAGGAATTTGTATGAAATAAAATCAATTTTATCAATCCGAATGGAATATTTGTATAATATATATTTCAAATTCGCGCTTTAAGAGCGACATTGCAGTTTCCAATTTTAATAAAATATTAATTGGTTTCAGCTTTAGCGCTCTCTCCCAGTGGCTGCGTGTAAACGCGGTTAGGCGTTCCACACGGAAACGGTCACGCTGCGGAACTGACAAACAAATTGAACTTGTTCGTACATTGTCTGCAGAATTAGGTCATCGCGATCAGTAGGTAGAAATCAATGTTCAAATCGAAATGATAACTTCTCAATTATTTATGGGGAATAACTCCATGAATACTCCAAAAATAAAATAAATAAACACAATAACTGTGTGGAACAAAAAGTAAAATTGGTTCAAGCACTGACATGAAGTAAGGAGCTTTTGCGCGCATGTTCTATTTTCCATTCCTCTGTATTGGACACTCTTAATCGAATTTAACATGGTGAATTCGAGAGTGTCCAATACAGGAGAATGGAACATACGCACAAAAGCTCCTTACTTCACGTCAGTGCTTGAACAAATTTTTTATACTTACATGAATTGAAATACACTAAACACTAACTATAATCAGACTTTATTCACTTAAGATAAGTAATAACACACAATAATAATATAAATTTATTATAATCACACAGGAATATGAATATTCCAGAAACAACTGGTTGTCAAAAACCTTCTTAGATTATATTAGATTAGATAAGAACAATAAAAGCAATGCATTCTACAGAACTTAAAATATGTTTGTTGCATTCTATGCTTCCGTTATTCACCCTCACGAAATACTGCAGGAAGCTTTAAAAAATTTTCTGATATGTTCCTCAAAATTTTTCACAAATCGCATTCTAAAACTATCAACCATGTTTGAATCGGATCGGATCTGTATTTTTTGAGTTATTCAGAAAATAACAACTATATTTCTGATGAGTATAACTTCAAAACCGTTTTGCCGATTATGCCTATGAACGAACTCAAATGTCGCAACCATTCCTGAAAATTGCAAGTTGCTGTCTCTTTCCATTCGCAAGTTATCGTGATAACGGTCATCCATCCAGATACTGAAGCCAAGGCCCAAGGCTGCTTAGTTTACAGTATGTCTTCAATAACTACTGCTTTATTGATCCCATCGTGTTCAAATTTGGAACGTGGCTTTAGAATAAGTATGTGAAAGCTCCCGCTAAATATATCGGATGGATAGTTACTGAGATACATAATATTTTTTATTCATTTTTTTTATTTCTTAGTGATATGTTCCTCTCAAAATTTCGTATAAATATTTTTGTCGGCATTCTTCAACGAACTACTTTCCAGTCAATCGGATCTGTATTGGTTGAGGAAATAACAACTATACATTTCAGATGAGTATAACTTCAAAATCGTTTGGCCGATTATACCCATAAACGAACTTGTCCGTTGCATTTGGATGCGCAACCTACCCTGAAAATTAAAAGTTGCGTTGCAATCTCTTTCTGTTCGAAAGTTATCGTGGTCACGGTAAACCATCCAGCTACTGAACTGACCCAAGGCTACTTGGATCTCTTAGAGTATGGATCGAATCGTGTTCAAATTTGAAACTTAGCTGTAAAGTTAGGTTTAGAAGACTCTCGCTAAATTCGGATGAATAGTTTCTGGCGTATAGAATTCTTTTCAATATTTTTTTTAAATGTTCAAATCTAATGATCTTCACGAAATTTCTTAAAAATTTGCGCGTCGGCTTTCTACAACTAATTACCATGTTTGAAGTAGATGACGTTTGTATTTTTTTAGTTATTGAGGAAATAGCAACAAATTTTCAGATAGTTATAACTCCGAAACCTTTCAGCAGATTATGCCTATTAACGAACTTGGATTACGCATTCGGATACGCAACCTTCTCTAAAAATTGAAAGTCGCAATTTCTTCTCGTTCTCAAGTTATCTCGAGATAAATAATATCTTTTAATGATTTTGTTTCAAGTTTCTGGCGTTAGGATCCTCAGAAATTTTACATACGTCTTTATGGTGGTATTGAATAAATAGTTACCAAGTTTTAATTCGATCGGATTTGCATTTTTTGAGGTAGATATCGAGAAAATAATATTCCCTATGGGTATAACTCTGAAACCATTGGGCCGATTATGCTCAAAAACTAACTTAACTCTCCCATTCGGACGCGCAACCTACTATAGAAATCGTTAGTCCATTTATTTCCGTTCGAAAGTTATCGCGGTAACGGTCACCCTTCCGGCTCCTTAACTCACTCAAGGCTGCTCGGATCTCCAACAATATGAATCCGATCGTGTTAAAATTTGGAACTTAGTAGTACAGTTAGGTTCTGAAGGCTGAATAGTTTCTGATATATGATACGATATCATTTTCATTGATTTTTGTTTTAATTTTCTAGCAGGTAATACGATCCTCACGAAATTAAAAAAAAAATTAGCGTTGGCATTCAACAACTGATAATCATGTTTGAATTGGATCGGTATTGTATTTTTCAAGTTATTGAGGAAATATCAACCAAATTTCAGATGGGTATAACTCCAAAACCAGTTGGCTGATTATGCCTATAAACAAACAAAATTGTCATATTCAGATGGACAACCTAACCTGAAAATTTCAAGTCATCAGGTATGTTACCACCATGGTCAATGTCTTTAGGATTGAATGAGTAGTGTAATAGAACAAAGGATCGTATCGGTCGCAGTTGCATGTATCGTCTGCTGACTTGTCATGACACAATTGGTGATAGTACCGGCAGTGCCCTGTCAGCAGGCCCACCAGCACCTGAAGCTCAGCTCGTGGCAGTTGCAGGAACATTCTGTTATAGGATTGTGAGAATCCTATGCCATTCCCGGAATATTTATCCAAAGAGCTATTCTGTTATTAAGTTCCAATTTTTCTACTGCTGTCCCGTAGTGGTATTTTCCAATACCACAAAAGGGTTCTGGTCTAGCAGGTGTAACCTTGAAGGCCCATTTCGAAGTTCATCGGCCTACTCATTTACTTCGTAACCACATTGCCCTGGCACCAATAACAGAGTATATTGAACTTCTATCCTGTCAAATTGAACTACTGTAGATTATCGCAATATCGATTTCAGATTCAGCATAAAAATTGGTTCAAGCACTGGTGTGCAGTCAGGAGATTTTACGCCTACGATCTATTGTCGTACGCGCACAAACTCCTGACTTCACGTCAGAGCATGAACCAATTTTTTTTTCGTAATTTTTTAAAAGTTTTCTAGGTATACCGTTCACACGTCTTCATGTCGATATTCTACAACTAGTGACCAAGCTTCAATTCAATCGAGTATATTTTTTTGAGTTATCGATAATATTCCAGGTGGGTATAACTCCGAAACCGTTAGACCGATTATGCTCAAAAACAAACTTAACCCTCCCATTCAGATGCGCAACCTACCCTGAAAATTGCAAGTCCCTATCTCCTTTCGTTCGAAAGTTATGGAAGCAACGGTCACCCATCCAGCTACTGAACTCACACAAGGCTGCTCGGATCTCCAACAATATAGATCCGACCATGTTCAAACTCGGAACTTAGTAGTAGAGTTAGGTTCTGAAGTTTCTCGCGAAATTTCAGCGATTTCCGACGAATAGTTTCTGATATAGCCTACAGTACACCGTCGGTGGAAGTTCAATTCGGCCATGCTCTTCGCACACTGACCTCGGTGTTGTAATGAATGAGGAACTTAGCTGGACGAATCATGTGGACACTGTGTTATCTCTTAGAGGAGGTGTTCGGTCGCTGCTCCATCTCAACATCTTACCATCTACTGAAGTCAAACAAAAGACCGATCCTCGAGTATGCGGGTACAGTCTGAGATTCTCGTTTCCGTAGAGACTCTGACAGGCTGGAGAGAATACAGAGGAGAGTCACCAGAATGCCATATGAAAGTCAGAGACCAGAATACCGTGACAGAATACCGTGCAGAAACTCCGGCTAAACACCTTCGAACACCGACGATTAAGGCCCAGTTCCATAATCGAACTTAAAGTCTACTTTTTCGACAAAGTCTCCTTTTACTAAGTGAAATGAGAGTAAAAGGAGACTTTGTCGAAAAAGTAGACTTTAAGTTCGATTATGGAACTGGGCCTATGAGGAGATGTCATTTCGACATACAATATACTGCAGGGTTTTTCTGGAGTGGATCTTTCACATTTATACCGCATGAACACCATTGCTAGACCCCGAGGCCACCCCTATTCCGCATTCCGCACGGTTTCGTGGGAACACTTATTGTCGAACAGAGTTTTTCGTGTTTGGAACAAACTTCTCAGTGATGTTGTGTGTGCGCCGAACGTGAACCGATTCAATGTGACGTTTGACAACTGGTCTAGATCTAACTTGAGTTTGTTTTGGTTAAACTCTACCTGTTGCGTACAATATTTATTTTTTTTCTAGTGCAAGTAGGTAATCTTTTTTTTTCTTACTCCTGTTTGCTTTGTCTATTTTTCCTTTGCTTGTTTTGAGCCACATATGTTACCTTGGCTTTTGTTAATCGTATAAATGAATGAATAAATAAATATATACAATTTTTTTTTCAATGATTTTTTTTTTATTTTCTAGTAATACGATCGTCACGACATTTTGCAAGAATATTCGCACCAACATTCTACAACTAATATCCAAATCTGAATTGGATCAATTCTGTATTTTTCGAGTTATTGAAGAAATATCAATCAAATTTCTCGATGGGTATAACTCCAAAACCGTTTGGTCGATTATGCCGACAAACAAACTCAAACGTTGCATTCAGATGCACAACTTAAATGGAAAGTTTCAGGTTGCAACCTCTTTCCATGCTCAGGTTTTCGTGACATAAATAATATTTTTTAATATTTGTTTTTTGATTTTCTAGTAGTACGATTCCCACAAAATTTCACAAACGTTCTTAGGTATGTATTCTACAACTACTAACCAAGTTTCAATTCGATCGGATTAGTATTGGTTGGAAACAAAATTAATACTCAGAACCCATAGGACCGATTATGCCCATTAACGAACATGTACGTTGTATTGGGATGCGCCATTTTCCCTGAAAATTTCAATTCGCTATCTCTTCCCGTTCTCAAGTTATCGTGGCAACGGCCGGACGTCCGGGCAGAATCAAATTTAACCTCGAATTCTTCATCAGGGAGTCGAACCCATTGTCGGCGAAAAATTCGAAAATTAAAGACATTTGGGCAAAATATACAGAACATACGTGCAAAAATTAACACTTTTTACTCGAATTTACCATGGTAAATTCGAATTAAGTGTCCAATACAGGAGAATGGACAACATAATTTACCATGGTAAATTCGATTAAGGGTGTCCAATACAGAAGAATGGACAATAGAACATACGCGCAAAAGCTTCTGACTTCTGGTCAGTGCTTGAACCAATTTTTTTTTTCGTGATTTTTTTGGAAGTTTCTAGGTGTACGGTTCTTAAAATTTTTTTTCGTCATTTTTTTCAAATTTTCTAGGGGTACGGTTCTTACAAAATTTTAAACACGTCCCTATGTTGATTTTCTACTAGTTAGTTAGTTACCAAGCTTCAATTCGATCGAATATTTATTTTTTGAGTTATCAAGGAAATAATATTCCAGGTGGATATAACTCGGAAACCGTTAGTCCCATTATGCCCAAAAACGAACTCAACACTTCCATTCGGCTACGCAACCTACCCTGAAAATTGCAAGTCCCTATCTCCTTTCGTTCGAAAGTTATCGAGGCAACGGTCACCCATCTACTGAACTCACACAAGGCTGCTCGAATCTCCAACAATATTTAACCGATCGTGTTAAAACTTGAAACTTGGCAGTAGAGTTAGGTTATAAAGGCTCTTGCAAAATTTCAGCAATTTCAAACGAATAATTACAATTTTCAATGATTTTTTTAAAATTTTCTACAAATAATATCCTCGAAATTTTGCAAGTATTTTCGCGTTGGCATTCTACAACTAATAACCATGTTTGAATTCAATTTGTTTAGTATTTTTCGAGTTAATGAGGAACAAAAAACAACCAAATTTCAGATGGCTATAACTCTAAAACCGTTTGGCCGATTAGGCTCATAAACAAACTGAAATGTCGCGTTCTGATGCACATCCTAACGTGAAAATTTCAAGCCGTATCTCTTTCCGTTCTCAAGTTATCGTGACAACAAAAATATTTTTTAATAATTTTTTAATAATTTTCTAGACATACGATTCGCACAAATTTTCACAAACGTGCTTAGGTTCATATTCTACAACTACTCACCAAGTTTCAATTCGATCGGATTTATATTGGTTGAAAACAAAATTATTACTCGGAAACCACTGGGCCGATTATGCCCATTAACAAACTTGTCCGTCGTATAGGGATGCGCCACCTACCCTGAAAATTTCAAGTCGCTAGCTCCTTTCGTTCTCAAGTTATCGTGGCAACGGCCGGCCGGACAGAATCAAATTTGACCTCGAATTCTTCATTGGGGAGTCAAACTAAATCGTTTGAGACCATTTTCGTCAAAAAATTCGAAAGTTACAGACATTTGGGCAAAATGATAACGCGATGTTCCCCAGAACATACGCGCAAAAAGATCAAGGACAAATTGCTTTTGAAATTAAAAATTGTCGGGTGCGAGGATTTTCCTTAATAATTCTTCGTACAAGAATTACTGACGAGTTACGTTTCTTGTTTTGGCACGCTGCAAATTTCACAACATAATTATCACTGCATTATCATAGAAGAAAGGAGAGTTGTACATCCCTCATAACAGTCAGACATTCTCTACAAACGTTGAGTTTCATATTATAATAAAATATTCAGTGTACACTGCTGCATAAAATTGAGCAAATACTCTACAAAAGTCATTACCGTAACATTAGAAGCTTATTTGCTTTTTGCGAGGACTGGAAGGATCATATTATCTCCAGTTTCTCGTATAAGGAAAAGTATTTGAGATCCCGGGAAAATAGAATTTCAGCTATATACCCTAATACTATTGACTCCGCTGCATTCTACTCGGAAAGTGGAGCTCAAATGGCCTTTGCCGAGAATTTTCCCATATATTTTCATGGAAATACATCTCTATAATATGTGTGTTTGAAGAACCATTTTAGTACAACGACTTCAGATAAGAGAATATGGATCCCATTTATAATTCATGTCGGATATTTATCACTATATTATTATGATGATACTATAATTTCATGTCTATACAGGGTGTCCCAAAAATACCACGCGGAAGTGACACTGGAGATAGATTGGCATTAGATCTATCAGATAGCATCAACATGACCTCAGTAAAAGTCCGCTGGTTTTCGAGATATCACCACTTTTGTGTATTTTTTAAAAATCTCCAGTTTTCGGTCTTTTATCGCCTAGCGTTGCTAGAAATTACTTCAAACTCATGTTTTTTTTTACCTAGGCTATCCTGAATAGTTGCTTTAAACAATGAAGTAATAACTTCACAGCAGTCAGTCAAACTTAAGTTAACGTTTTAACTTCGGCATAAAATACAACAAATTAGACATTTTTTGAAGGATTTTGTTCTAGTTGTCGGTGAAGTTATTACTTCATTGTTTAAATCAACTATTCAGGATAGCCTAGGTAAAAAAAAACATGAGTTTGAAGTAATTTCTAGCAATGCTAGGCGATACAAGACCGTAAACTGGAGATTTTTAAAAAATACACAAAAGTGGTGATATCTCGAAAACCAGCGGACTTTTACTGAGGTCATGTTGATGCTATCTAATAGACCTAATGCCAATCTATCTCCATTGTCACTTTCGCGTGGTATTTTTGGGACACCCTGTATATTGTTCACTAATGGCTCTACATAAGTTATGTTGTTAACTTTTTGAAGGTTGATTTATTTTTCAAGTATTTTCTAATTTTTCTTCAATTTTGATTGCAGACACAGGGTGAATATCAACTATTGGGATATAGGCTGAAGGCAAGTTATTTGGACCAAATTATGGAGAAAGGACCAAATATGCGTTAATGAATTATTGCTGTTTAAAAGAATTGAAGTTGGAAATTGCGTTTGTTTTATGCTAAAAATTTCATTTTTTGCGCTCTTGTTCCTCGGAACAGAGTGCTTATCAATTTGCCCAAATGTCTGTAATTTTCGAATTTTTGGCTGAGAATGGTGTTTACCGATTTGGTTTCACTCACTGATCAAGAATCCGTGGTCGGAATCGATTCTGTCCGCCCGGCCGTCCGTCCGGCCGGCCGTTAACACGATAACTCTCGAACGGAATAAGCTAGACAATTGAAATTTTCAGGGTAGGTTTGAAGGATAAATATCTCGGTTGAGTTCGTTACTGGGCAAAATCGGTCCGATAGTTTCGGAGTAACGAAAAAAAAATTTTTTTTTACAATACAACTTTTGCAATCAATTTTTTTTAAGATGCAATTTCATCATAAGAATCCATTGTTATCATTTTCAACTCTAGCAAGCTAATACTTTCCGAGTATTGTTTCAAAATTTCAATAATACATCGTAAGTTCTATGTATTCAGAATGTGAACACAGAATCTGTCTGTGTGACTATTCATAAATGTCATCTTTTCTAGCTATTAGAGATTATCAATTCGTATATTTTCTCTTGGAGTGCAAAGTATTCAATTCTTGAATTTGTTAATATATACAAGACTGTTTTGATGTAGTTTATGGAGGCAAGAGGAAAGAAGAACATAATAGAATCATCAAAAGAAATTACTGTTCGTTGACCACTGAGGTTAATATTACCTTTTACTTCCTTAAGTTGTGAGACATGTTCCTATATACAGTATTTCCATAATGTTGCTAGCAAAAAAATGCTGCCGTATGGATCTACATTTGTGTATCAATCATTTTTTCTTGAGTTAAGGTTCATAATACAGAAAAGAATATGTAAGTGGTATGAACTATTAAATTTCAAATAATGAAAAGAGTATAGTATTTTATTAATATATTTTGAACTATTGAAATATTTTTTTTTTTTTTTTATTTAATTTGTGTGTCTCGACTGCAGAGGTCATTGACACGGTTACAGTGTAATCAAGATCAATATGTGACAATATGATAAGGAAATTCAAATTTGAGTGTACAGTTGAGTAGCCTTAAGATATTTTAACAGGTATTCAAAGTTTGGGGAGTTGTGTAGGGTTTCTCTCAGATTCAGCTCAATTTTGTGGATTCTTCTTTGGTTTTCGTATTGCGGACACTCTACTATTGAAATAAATTGTTCGTAATCCACTACTTACTCAAATATCAGGAATAAATGGACAATCTGCTATGATTGTCTCCACCCTTGCTCTAGACATCGATGATACTTTCCTTAGGTATTTCGAGTTGTGAAAAATATGCACCGAGTGTGAGTTGCAACAACCCATTCCACGAGGTTGAATCATTGCAGATTGCTCCTTTGTTCTTGATAAATAAATTTAATGACAATTTTCAAAGCATTGACGCATTGTAGATTGCTCTTTTTTTTTTAAAGATAATTTTTGAAGCATTTTTCGTAAACGGCACTTCTTCTAAATTTGATTTATTTCATGATGCAGTTTTATCATAGGCAATCATTGATTTAATTCCCAACTCTGAGAAACCAATACTTTCGGAGATATGATTTGTCTGTTTGAACTAGAGCGCCAAAAAGCTCCTGTCCACAGAGCTTGAACCAAAATTATTTTCTAATTATTATCAAAATCAGCGCAGAGGCATAACTTTGGACGGATTATTTTATGTATTACTTCACATTTTGTTATAGCAGACACCACTTGAATGTTTCTTGATGATGAAATTGAGTTTTAGTTTCTTTTTACAAAACTTTCTAGTAATTTTGATTGGAAAATACGATGTTAAAACTATTTTTACGTAATATAGTTATTTCAGGAGCTTTTACGCGCATGTTCTGTTGTATACTCACCTCTATTGGATGCTCTTAATCGAATTTAGCATCGATAATTTTAATGACAGACTTGAGTGATGAGAGAATCGTCTATGATCACAGAATTTTTAATTCTGACATATGTATTCTATTGGAATTGAAATTCGTTGAATATCTAATAATATACGAAAAAACTCACGCCTCAAGTAACTTCAGGATATGATATTCACAAAATTCCGCGAAAATTAGTGGGTACACATTCTATAAGAAATTACCGAGTTTTAATTCGATCAGAGCTGATATATTTGAGGGGAAATACCAACAAAATTTCAGATGATTATAACTCCAAATGCGTTTGGCCGATTATGCCAATTTACAAACTTAAATGGTGAATTTGGATATGCAACCTACCCTGAAAATAGCAAGACCCTATATCTTTTCGTACTTAAGTTATCGTGAGATATATAAAATTATTACATATATTTTTTTTTATTTTCTAGAGGTACGATCCCCTTAAAATGTCTTAATGTCAATATTATACAACTAGTTACCAATTTTCAATTCGATTGTGTTTATACTATTTGAGTTATCCAGAATATAATATTCCACATGGGTATAACTGCGGAACAGTTGGGCCGATTAGGCCCAATAACGAACTCAACTCTCCCATGCGGATGCACAACCTACCCTGAAAATTGCAAGTCCCTATACCTTTTCAGTCTGAAGTTATCGAGGCAACGGTCACCCATCCAGCTACTGAACTCACCCAAGGCTGCTCGGGTCTTCCCAAACTTGGCTGTAGAGTTAGGTTTTGAAGGCTCTCGCAAAATTTCAGTGATGTCGGATGAATAGTTTATAGAATATATAGAATTTTTTTCAATAATTCCTTTTTTTAATTTTCTAGTGATACGATTCTCATCAAATTTTGCAAGAACTTTCGCGTCGGCATTCTACAACTAAATACCATGTTTGAATATGATCGAATTCAATGTTTTTAGAGTTATTCAGATGGGTATAACCTAAGACTATAGTCTAAGGGTCCGTCCGCCGTCCACCTTCCGACCGTCCACCGCCCGTTGCCACGATAACTTTCGAACGGAAAGATATAGCAACTTGCAATTTTCATAGTAGATTGCGCATACGAATGAAACGGTTAGGTACCGTAATGGGCATAATCGGTGAAATAGCTTTATACCCATCTGAAATTTTGTACACATCCGATGGAATTGAAACTTGGTAATCAGTTTTCGAATGCCGGAATGCTAAATTTGTTGAGCATGATATCACTAGAGAAAATAGTTCAAACAGACAAATTATATCTGGTATTGGTTTCTCAGAGTTAGGAATTATATCAATGTATTCATATGATATCACTGCATCATAAAGGAAATTCAATTCAAATAATAGTTTATTAGATAAGTAATAATAAATTACCTTGTAATCGATCAAAAATTTCCTGATCTACGTTCACCAAACTACAGAATTAGGCTTTCAATATTTACCTAATATTTTCAAACATTTTCGTTTGAGGTCCCCGTTGCATCGCTAAAATACGAGTATTTCAACCCCAATATTTTTGAAGTTACAATATTCCCTTCTGTAAAGTTGACATTATGAGAATTCATACATAGAATAATAATTATATCAATCTGTGAAATACGATTTACATTGAAATATTAAAAAATCATATCTCCAAAAGTATTAGCTTGTTAGAGTTGGAAATGATATGAATGGATTCTTATGATAAAACTGCTTATTAAAAAAAATTTGATTTGGAATTTGTTTCGTGAAAAAAAATTTTTTTTTTTGTTACTCCGAAACCATCTATCCGATTTTGCCCAGTAACGAGCTTAGCCGAGATATTCATCCCTCAAACCTACTCTGAAAATTTCAACTCTTTAGCTCATTCCGTTCGAGAGTTATCGTGCTTACGGCCGGCTGGAGCGGCCGGCCGGACAGAATGAATTTCGACCACGGATTCTTGATCAGTGAGTCGAACCAAATCGTTTAAGACCATTTTCATCGAAATATTCCAAAATTACAGACATTTGGGCAAATTGATAAGCACTCAGTTCCGAGGAACTAGAGCGCCAAAAAGGATTGCATAAAGGTTCATGCAGTATTTCGTGAGGGTGTGTGAGGCGTGAATAGACAAAAGAACATGTGCCAAAAACCCCTGACTCTTTAAGAATTTTTCTTTCTTTGTTATCGCTCCAGCTTAGATAACTCCGAACGCTGTCTCCGACTAGTAGCTACCAGGCCCTTCTTCCCCACTGGGCACACTGGGTACGTGCCCAGGGCCCCGCGATAGATTGGGGCCCCTGCCCCTAGTCCCAACTCGATTATCGGAACATAACCGATAGCTATCCTATGCTTGCTTGAAAATCAGGATTACCGATTGCAGCATATTTGATCATTTTAATCTTCTTAATATATATATTTCTTGTGTGCGTGTGTATGTGACTGAACTCCTCCTAAACGACTGGACCGATTTTGATGAAATTTTTTGTGTGTGTTCGTGGAGATTCGAGAATGGTTTAGATTTACAATTTGGTCTACTGGAAAATGTTTTTTCAATTAATTTCTTATTTATAAGTAGTTGTTGATTTTGGAATGTTTTACATTAGATCCGGCGGACGGCGCTATCATCGCATTCAATATTATTCTATTTCAATTTTAGTTTGTCCCGACAGATGGTGCTACGATTAATTTGAAAAAAATTTTGTTATTCAATTCATGTGCTGATTAAAATATTAAATGTAATTATTTTTTAAAGAGTTTTGAAGTGTGTAAAAATAATTTTGTGAATTCAGATGTTTTTTTAATTAATTTTTATTTGTAAGGAGTTTTTGATTTTGGAATGTTTTACATCAGAATCGACGGATGGCGCTATCATCGCATTCAATATTATTCTATTTTAATTTTAGTTTGTCCCGACAGATAGTGCTACGATCAATTTGAATTGGAGTTGGCGTTAGGGTTGGAGTTGTCGTTGGCGTTGAGGTTTGCATTGACGTTGGAGTTGGAGTTCACGTTGGAGTTGGAGTTCGAGTTCGAGTTGGAGTTGGAGTTGGAGTTGGAGTTGGAGTTGGAGTTGGAGTTGGAGTTGGAGTTGGAGTTGGAGTTGGAGTTGGAGTTGGAGTTGGAGTTGGAGTTGGAGTTGGAGTTGGAGTTGGAGTTGGAGTTGGAGTTGGAGTTGGAGTTGGAGTTGGAGTTGGAGTTGGAGTTGGAGTTGGAGTTGGAGTTGGAGTTGGAGTTGGAGTTGGAGTTGGAGTTGGAGTTGGAGTTGGAGTTGGAGTTGGAGTTGGAGTTGGAGTTGGAGTTGGAGTTGGAGTTGGAGTTGGAGTTGGAGTTGGAGTTGGAGTTGGAGTTGGAGTTGGAGTTGGAGTTGGAGTTGGAGTTGGAGTTGGAGTTGGAGTTGGAGTTGGAGTTGGAGTTGGAGTTGGAGTTGGAGTTGGAGTTGGAGTTGGAGTTGGAGTTGGAGTTGGAGTTGGAGTTGGAGTTGGAGTTGGAGTTGGAGTTGGAGTTGGAGTTGGAGTTGGAGTTGGAGTTGGAGTTGGAGTTGGAGTTGGAGTTGGAGTTGGAGTTGGATTTGGAGTTGGAGTTGGAGTTGGAGTTGGAGTTGGAGTTGGAGTTGGAGTTGGAGTTGGAGTTGGAGTTGGAGGGCAGTACGAAGTCTGCCGGGCCAGCTTGTATACATATAAAAATAGGATATAATATGTATTCAAATTAAACTGTTTTAAAGAAAATCATCAGTGAATTTATTTTTATTTTGTGAATTTTGGTAGTGAATTTCGAATATCCGGAGACAACGCAAACGATCCAAAGGTTTCTTTCTCGATCTTAGATCGGTCGCTTGAAGAACGATTTATGATATTTGTATCCGCTTGAATCTGAGCTGAATAGTAATTCAGGAAAAAAGGTTTATCGGGTAATAGCTTAGATGCAGAAATAATTATTAGTAAAAATGGAAGGTACTTGCCGACCCGAATAGTAATTGTCAGGTGGTGATCTCAAAGGAGATAGGCTGCTCGTATACCAGCACGACGAGACCACAATGCGACCGCGAACTCTTGTCGCTTATAAGTCGCGCACAAGGTTACAGATAGATATGTCTTCACCAAAGATACGGCGACGCAATCGTTACACGACGCTAATCCTCCGTTATAAATATAGTCGCGGTATCGTAGCTGACCCGTCGTGCTCGTATACCAACACGACGAGACCGCGACGCGACCGCGATTTCTTGTTGCTTAGGCCGCTCATATACCAGCACGACGAGATCGCAACGCGATGTACGAGCGGCCTAAGAGGTAGATATGTGAATCGGAGAATTTTCTTACTAGGATGTAAAACAGAGAAAGTGGTACCTACTTGCATCAGGATTAATATCTCAAAATATGAAGGGCTAGATGAGAGAAAGATTAATGTAATTCTAGAAAGATTCTATAATGGTATTTTGACACTACAGATCGAAGATACAATCCGCATATTAAAGCGAAATCAATAAAATATCAAGATCGTGGAACAAATCTTAGGAAAAGTTATACCAAAAAATATGTTGGAGAGGTTCAAAAGATTTGAGAATAAAAAACTAGATAAAAGCTTTTCTGCACTGAAGGAAAAACAAACAAGAAAGGTGGAACAACTAACTGATAGAAACAACAATAACAACATAAACGAGAATTGGCTAAAGAACTATACTGATGTAGTCATTCCTGCAGAAGTAAGTGAGGTGTTACAGTTGGGTGATAATTATGGAATTGATTATGGTAAAGGTCAGCTCCCATAATCCCAATAACAACAGAAGTTGAAAATAAGATAGAGAAAGAGACAATACAATTGAAAAACGAAAAGAGAGGTTTTTTAACAAATGTGCTACAAAACAACAAGAATAAATTTGAACAGAAGCGTGCTGATGTTTTTACAAAAAAAGTCAAAAAAACAAAGAACTTCCTTCGGGAACATTAAGAATTAATGGTACTTAAAGTTGACAAAGGCAACACCACTGCAATTGTTTACAAGGAGGAATATGAAAACAAAATGTTGCAGCTAATAAATGATCAGAATACATATTATAAAGAAATCAATAAAGACCCCACTAATTCTCTGCAGGAAAAAAATTACATTTAGATTGGAAATCTAAAAAGTTAATAATACCACAAGAATATGATAAATTAAAGTGCTATACATCTGTTTCTCCCAAAAATATATGGACTTTCGAAGATCCATAAGGATGAGAGACCACTAAGGCCAATTGTCGCTAGCATGACATCTCCATGATATAATATGGGGTGCTTTCTAAATAATATTCGACAGAACATATTCGGGAAAACAGATTCCTTTGTCAGGGATTCTTGGAAATTTGTTGACTATATCAGAAAGATTAAAATACCTACTGATCACATTCTCATGTCCTTGGATGTAATATCACTCTATACAAATATTCCTGTAGATTTGGCTATTCGTGTGGTATCAAACAAATGGGACGAAATATGAAATCATACATCCCTCAACAGAGATGAATTCTTGGCTGGAGTAAAATTTTGCCTCGAAAATACTTACTCTCATATAAAGGAAAATGGTACCCACAAAAGGAAGGAATTGCTATGGGTAACCCTATAGCACCGGCTATAGCTAATTTAGTGATGGAATATATTGAGGGGGAAATAAGGAAGGTGCTGAAAATAAATGTTTGTTTCTATAAAAGATATACGGACGACATAATTTCATCTGTACAGAAGGGAAAAGAGAAAGTCTTGGAATTTTTTTGTGGTTTTTATACAAGCATAAAATTTACAATTGAAGAGGAAAAATATGGAGCAATTGCATTTTTTGATGTTTTGTTGAGAAGAAACAATGGAAGTATTTCAACAAGTTGGTATCAAAAGTCCACTTGGTCCTGTAGATACCTTCACTATTATTCATGTCATTCCAGAAGACAAAAGGAAACAGTGGCTATAGGACTTAGTGATAGAGCAATAAAACTCACTTCACTTTCACATAGAGCAGAAAAATTATCCTTGTTAATACGAGTGTTATTTGAAAATGGTTTCCCTAAAAAACTAGGAGACAAACGTATATAAACGTATAACCTAGAAGTATCGCCGCATGTTTACATTTTTGCTCCGAAATTTTTTGTTTTTTTTTATAAATCATAGTTAATTTAATACATTAAAGTGCATAGATTTCAAAGAAAATCGCCTTTATCAACCAGTGCAGTGGTTTTTTTCCAACAGAAAACTGTGAAATTTTGAAATAATCGGATTTTTCACTTAACCTCAACCATACCCACGTGATTTGGGTGCCAATCGGAGTGTGTCTTTAAGGATGTCTCCAAAAGTAAAGACATAAAGGACCTCTTTGGTAGTCCGTGTGATGTCTGCAAACATATTTTTTGCCGAAAGTGCTCAGGCATAACATCCAGTGAATTAAGGGCGCTTACTGCACAAACAAGAGTACTCTCGTACTTCTGCGTCGGGTGTTCGGGTACCGTTCGTGCTGCTTTGAAGGATATGCCAACCATGCAAGCCCAAATCAACAAAATACAGAAGGAAACCCAGGAATTGAGTAGTAAACTTAACGCCGATATACCAACATATGCCCAGGTAGCTGCTGAAACTAGAGACCTAAAAGAGCAAGTTACTGAACTCAAACAGACAGTAAGCATACAAAACCAAACAATTAGTGGGGTAACACCAAACAATGTCGAGCCCACTATTTTGGAAATGGAAGAATTGCCAAACAATGAAGCAGATCACGATTTAAAAAAGCTAGAACCACAATAAAATGTCTCCAAACAAACAACCAAGAACCGAATATAAAAGTAAATCGCATTGGAAAGCTCGACATACTCAAGGTGAGACCACTGAGAGGTTTATTCTCTTCACCCGCAGACTACAATCTTATAAATGATTTCCTATTGGAAGGAAATTTTGATCAGGAAGAAATTTTCCTCCCCCGCAGAAAATAATGTGGTGATGAAAGAAGAACAGAAGAGGGAGAAATACAAGGATTTAATGTTTGAACTTGGGATCCTGTATCCAAGGCATAAGGTTAGGATGGTCATACTAATCATAGGATGCCTAGGCGGAATGAGAGCGAACTACGTGACCGAATTGAAGATTATTCCGGCTTGCAAATCTCTGGCCGAGGATTTAGCTCACAGAATGCAGAAAGCGGTGTTGCTCGGATCACTTCGAGTCATCAGGTCACATCAATTATGAAGGCCGCTTGCAGCTCATCTCTTTTGTTAAGAGATGCTGTAAGGGCAGGACGAAAAACTACTCCAAGGAACGTGCGAGAGGTTTTTTAGTGAGTAACCATCAACATCTGGAGTCTCACACTCCTGAGAGGAGCAGACCCTCTCAGGGCGGGCCTATAAAAGGTTTTTCCTCTCGAGCGGAAAAAAAATTATAATAAAACCAGTGAAGAACCGGATTTTCCTTCATTACAATACAGAACAAAAAACTGAAAAAGTAATAGATTTGAGAAAAATGTTAGTACTACCATACATAAAAGGTATTGAAGTAAAATGAGGAACATTATGAAGAAATATGGGTATACAGTAGTTTTTAGAAGTGAAAACAAACTGAATAGTATTTGTAAAAGAATTAAAGATAAAACTGAAAAATGGCATCAGTCAAATTTGGTCTATTCAATTCCTATATGAGGTACTATCTGAAAAAGAAACTGCAACATCCAGAAGGAGCTGTTTGAATTTTAATTTTTTTATTCGAATTATTGATCTACGGGAGGCGGGGTTTTCATTTCGAGAAATCGTTAACCGTACGAACATAAATCAAACTACTGTTATGATATGTTATGGAGCGTGGTTTGATAATGCCCGAAATCTAAGGCACCGAACGTCGAAGGGGCACAAATGAAGAAGTTCAAGATCGACGTCCAAGACTTATAGCTATTAGAGACCGATTTGCGACAACTCGATCTTTGGCCGATGAGTGGTTAGGAGAACAGGGCTATCCTGTAACTGTCCGAACAGTTTACGGCCGGATAAGGTCTTTTGGTCTGCAGCATCGCCGGCAACGATTACAGTGGTGCAGAGAACGTCAACAATGGAATGTGGAATGGCATCAGGTCGTCTTTTTTGGTCAATCTCGATTCTCCTTGGGTGCACATGATGGCCGAAGTAGGGTTAGACGACGTCAGGGAGAAAGGCGTGAACCTCAGTTTGATCATGACGTACACCGGACAGTAGGCGTTATGGTATATGGTGCTATTGCACATGCAAGTATGTCACATTTAGTCTTTATTCGAGGTACCAAGACAGCGCTGCGTTACCTTCAAGAAATAGTTGAGCCATATGTTCTCCCTTACCTTAACTGGCTCGAGAATCCAATATTTCAGCAAGATAATGCTCGACCTTATGTTGCCAGAGTTAGTTTAAACCTTTTTAAAGCGACCCATAGTGTATATTGTATTGTATATTATTATACTGATCCTCCTATGTCTTCCCCAAGGAGACCCCTCATAAGCTCTCGAAGAGCTTAAGCGAGTAAGGAGAACCCGTTGTGTTCTGTGTAGGCTTTGTTACTGTATCCTTACGCCACCTTAGGCACAGCACTGTTAATTATTGCCCCAACAGTGAATGGTGGCGATTACCGTGACTAGAAAATTTCTTTCCTAGCTTCGGAATTGTACTTGGCGCTCCCAAGTCAATTACTCTCCCACTGAGCCAACCGCACTTAATCTTTTGCCATGGCTGCCCAGATCTCCCGATCTTTCGCCCATAGAGCATGTTTGGGACTTCATGGGTAGAAGGCTTGGAAATTTACCCGAGCCCCCACTCCTTGCTATACTATCTATGTTTTACCATAAAAAAATTAAAGTTTAAACAGTTCCTTCTGGTTGTTGCGGTTTCTTTGCCAGTCAGTATATATTGTAAATGGAACGAAATACAAATAAAGCTTAAACTTCGCATATCTAGATTCTTTATCTATTCTAAAATAATTGTGTTTTATTATGGTCATAGGGCTCCATTATTTTAATGTGCCCAGGGCCTCTAATAGGTGAAATACGGCCCTGGTAGCTAGATAGATTGGATAGCTATTTTTGACAAACGAAAGAATAGCTGGCGTCCTAGGAAACCCCGTTACAAAATTATCTTTCTTCTATGACATTACATTATCTCAACAAATTTCTACAGCCGATTTCTCACTGGCATTCTATCCAAAATTCTATCATAACGAGTGATATTGACACCTCGTATCTCAGTTCACCCCGAAATGTCCACTTCACACGCGAGTACCCCCCGGTCATCATGAATCCAGATTATCTCACAATAATACAATTGTACGGACTCTTGCGATCGCTGTTATCTTCGCACGCTACACTGAATTTAATCAACCGAATATAACCCTCATTCGCTGAGTCCAATGTTCGTCCTTTCTGGATGCTGGTAGATAAATTGAAATGTTTCTGGGTTTGCGGGCGAATTCAATCTCGTGGGTGGAAACAAGAATATACAGGGTGTTTCTAAATTGTTGCTAAATATGTAAGAGGTGGTTCTTTAGAAAATGAGTTCTAATCCCCTTCCCCTCCAAGTTACTGCTTTTGAAATTGGGAGGAAGATTTTATTTTCATTGAATACAGATACATTTATACTTTATTTCACACCATCTTCTGTAATATTTATTAATATAACTGCATTCGAAAGCAGCCTAATTTTTATTTTCAGAAATTTATATCGTCTATGAATTGATGTGAAAGGGTCTAAGTAATATTATATTTGTTTTTATTTGTACTAACAATTTTAGGGGAAAAAGTCTGGATACAAAGTTGGTTCAAGCACTGACATGACGTCTGGAGCTTTTGCACGCATTTTCTATTGTCCGTTCTCCTATTGCCATGTTCCGATATTCCTGAACAGTACTGAGCAGTTAATTGAAATGTCAGATATTACTGAAATTCACTGGCGATGCTTACTGTTACTTAAGAGCGTTCCGAAATTACTTACTGCGGTCAGTAGTGCCAGCAATATTGGAACACAGTGTATATTGGACACTCTTAATCGAATTCACCATGGTAAATTCGATTAAGAGTGTCCAATACACGAGAATGGACAATAGAACATACGCGCAAAAGCTACTGACTTCACGTCAGGGCTAGAACCAATTTATTTGTTCGTGATTTTTTTTGACATTTTTTAGGGGTACGGTTCTCACAAAGTTTTACACAATCCTTTATGTCGATATTCAACAACTACTTAGCATGCAAGCTTCAATTCAATAGAGTTGTTTATATTTTTAGAGTTATGCAGGAAATTCCAGGTGGGTATAACTCCGAAACCGATGAGCCGATTATGCCCAAAATTGAACTTGACCCTCCCATTCGGATGCGCAACCTACGCTGAATTATAAGTCCGTATCTCCTTCCGTTCGAAAGTTATCGAGCCAACGGTCACCCATCCAGCTACTGAACTCACGAAAGGCTGCTCCGACCTCCAACAATATAGATCCGATCGTGTTCAAACTTGAAACTTGGCAGTAGAGTTAGGTTCTGAAGACTCTCGCAAAATTTCAGCGATGTCGGAGGAATATTTTCTGATATGTAGAATTTTTTTCAATGATTATTAACGAAATTTCTAGTGATACGATCCTCGCGAAATTTGGCGAAAATGTTTGCGTTGGCATTCTACAACTGGTAAACATGTTTGCATTGCATCGGTTCTGTATTTTTCGAGTTATTGAGGAAATAATGACCAAATTTCCGATAGGTATAACTCCAAATCCAAATGTCGCATTTGGCTGCCCAACCAACCCTAAAAATTGCAAATCGCTATCTCTTTCTGTTCTCAAGTTATCGTGAGATACATAATATTGTTTCGTAATTTTTGCGTGCGTTTTCCGCAAGGAACAGCGTGCTATCATTTTGCCACAATATCTGTATTTTTAGATTTTTTTTTTGAAAATGGTCTCAAACGATTGGGTTCAACTCACTGACCAATAATCTGATGTCAAATTCGAATCTGTCCGGCCGGCCGTTAGCACGATAACTCTCGAACGGAAGGAGTTAGATGATTGAAATTTTCAGGGTTGGTTTGAAGCGTAAATATCTCGGACGAGTTCGTTAACAGGCGAAATCCATCGAGCGGTTTCGGATTCGGAGTTATGGCCCTTTTTACTTAAAACATTTTTTATGAATATTTCCTGAACCGATCACTGGATCTATCTGACATTTAGCATCAAATTATAGAATCATGACCTTTATATGCATAAGAAGTTTTGTGTTGATCGGACTACCCCAAAGTGGCAAGAAATTTTCAAAAGTTCTAAAATTTTGTTTTCACGATAACTCCAAAAATACTGATCTGATTGAATTGAAACTCAGTAGTTAGATGTCAGGCGAATAGTCTCTGATATATAGATTTTTTTCAATGATTTTCAATTTATTTTTTTTTATTTTCTAGTGATACAATTCTTGCGAAATTTTGCAAGAATTTCCGAGCCGGCATTTTACAACTAGTAACCAAGTTTGAATTGGATCGGTACTTCAATTTTCGAGTTATTGAGGATATAAAAAACAAATTTCAGATGGGTATAACTCCAAAACCGTTTAGCGAATTATGCTTATTAATGAACACAAATGTCGCATTCAGATTCACAACCTACTCTAAAAAATGCAAGTCAGCATCTCTTTTTGTTCTCAAGTTATCGTGGCAACGGCCAGCCGACCAGACAGAATCAAATTTGACCTCGAATTCTTCTATTAGTGAGTTGAGCCTAGTCGTTTGAGACCATTCTCGGCAAAAAATTCGAAAATTACAGACATCTGGGCAAAATGATAACGCAATGTTCCCCAGAACATACGCGCAAAGAGCAATAGAGTTTACACCTTGGTGTACGGTATACATTACCGTATGGGAGTGCATTCTAGTCGCTTTCTCAGCGCTCTACTCCGAAAATAGTTAATTCTACAGAAAAATGCTTCAGCGTTTTTTTGTAGATAATTTTACTGGGAACAATTTTTAGATGGCACTCTATTGGCCTACGAGCAATAGGTCGCGAGATATTCGCGAAAAACTGATATTACTACCTTTTGACCTCTATAATTTTTTTAGCCAGCATGATATCAATGTCGATTTTTCTGATCTTCATTACAACGCTGTAATAAAGGTGTAAACAAAATTTCAGCCCACTAGGAATTTTTCCGCAGATTGGGGTTCAAAATGCCAAATATGACTGGACTATATCAACTATTAAAATTTCGCAATAGCTACAGGCGTTTTCTGAAATTTACAATGTCGATGCACGTGGGCGAAGTTGCGGAAAAAACAAGTAATAAATAACTGTTCTATTCCCTTTTTCTCTCAATTACATGGGTATCTCTCCCACAATCACATAATTCCTCTTGAGGCACAACATATAGGTTAACGATTTCCCAAATCCAAACTGACAAAATTATGAGACCCCGAATTTGAAATTCACAGTACCATTCGAGGTGTCCTATCGGAGTGATAAATTCAGAGCTTCACGACAGGTGGGTTGGAAATCCGTGTAAAACCGCCGTTCAAATAACGCTGAAAACGGATCTTTTATTCATGTCGAAGTAGCGATGGGTCAAAATTTATCGGCCGTGGGACAAAGTTTATTTGGAGCACCAGATTGGTGGTATTCTTAAAGCAACTCTCCACTGAATAACGTCGAAATTGCGGCGAAAACTTCCTGAAATAGTGATGATGTATTTACAGTTGACCTTAGGCCATGGAAGAGTGGCAAATGAGTTGATTGAGTGCTGTCGAAATATCAATTAGATAACTAGACATTGAACACAATTTTTTTAAACAAATTCGACGTTTCTTTGATATGGTCGACTTTCTCAAGACTGAAAAATGTGGGAAAGCCCTGTGGACAGGGGCTTCGGCGCTCTTGTCAAACTACTAGCGAGTACAGTGTAACCTCTACAGTTGATGGCAAGGTTGTTGTTCGGATTTTTGATTTATCTGGATCATGGAAAAACACGATTTTCTTTAAAGGTTATTTATTAAACGAAATAATTTAGGTATTCATAAGAGTAACAGAAAACATTGAATTAATTTAAATTCTCAACTACATGAGAAATGGAACTCATCTATTTATTTAAAATAATAATAAGTGGAAAAGTTTAACGGGTAATTCCGCAAAAGAAGCAGATTAAAAATAATTCTGTTGTTACCTGCCGACACGTGTTTCTGCTAGTTGGCTTCTTCAGGACAGGGCAACCAAGAAACCAAGAATGATGGAAATAAAAGTGAAAATAGGTGACACCACACCAGGAGCGAGCAACCAATTGTGCCTTCAGCTCTAGGACCTCCATTTCGGAGGTAAACTATGGCATCGGCACGGAGGAAGCATAAGCTACCTGTGCGATGCGACCTCAACCCGAGGATATGAAACATAGAAATATGGATCATGCGGAGTAATATCAATAAGTGGAAAAGTTTAACGGGTAATTCCGCAAAACAAGCAGATTAAAAATAATTCTGCTGCTACCTGCCGACACGTGTTTCTGCTAGTTGGCTTCTTCAGGGCAGGGCAACCAAGAAACCAAGAATGATGGTTATAAAAGTGAAAATAGGTGACACCACACCAAGGGCGAGCAACCAATTGTGCCTTCAGCTCTAGGACCTCCATTTCGGAGGTAAACTATGGCATCGGCACGGAGGAAGCTTGGTTGCCCTGTCCTGAAGAAGCCAACTAGCAGAAACACGTGTCGGCAGGTACCAGCAGAATTATTTTTAATCTGCGTCTTTTGCGGAATTACCCGTTAAACTTTTCCACTTATTGTATTACTCCGCATGATCCATATGTCTATGTTTCATATCCTCGCGATGAGGTCGCATCGCACAGGTAGCTTATGATTCCTCCGTGCTGATGCCATAGTTTACCTCCGAAATGGAGTTCCTAGAGCTGAAGGCACAATTGGTTGGTCGCTCCTGGTGTGGTGTCACCTATTTTCACTTTTATTTCCATCATTCTTGGTTTCTTGGTTGCCCTGTCCTGAAGAAGCCAACTAGCAGAAACACGTGTCGGCAGGTACCAGCAGAATTATTTTTAATCTGCTTCTTTTGCGGAATTACCCGTTAAACTTTTGCACTTATTGATATTACTCCGCATGATCCATATTTCTATATTTAAAATAATATGTTATTGAAAAAGGTAATAGAAAACATAAATTGAATTTAAATTTTTATAAACAAGAGATCGCATTTATATTCAACAATTTATTTATTTTCAACTTTGAAGTAATCTGAAATTTTATTTGATTATTTTATTATTCTTCACTTCGAACAGCTTCTTCGAACGTTGTGTGCTTTCCATTCGCCATTTTTGGACAAAAATCGTTGTGAGATGTACGCGAAACAACTATGTAACGTTCCTTTTTGATCCAGGCAGAGGTTTGTTTATGTTTTGCTTGCGATAAATTTGTCAATTATATTGTCAGTGAATTTGTGGTTGAGTCTCAGTGATACCAATCGACGCATAAGTAATTGTGTTCACGGAACCCGATGGATTGGCAATATTGTTTCGGTTTGACGGTCAGAAATTTTGTCGACGTCGGTGAGATAAGATCGTCCATTTTGTGGAGGTTCAAAGGAGGAAGAAATTAGTTATGCGCATTTTCGAAACTTTGTAAGAATTATTGGAGTCTTCTTAGTTGGATGTAGTTTCGAAAATCGAATAAAGTTAGTGAGGGTTATATTGGATTGATTTTGGTAACCTTCACTTATCTCGAATGAAGATTTAAAGACCTTTTGCAAATCCAAGTTGACCACGTGAATGATCTTGACGACTTTGTAAGGTATGTGTTAAACGTTCTATTCTCGTCATTTCTAGTAGAAACAATTCAGGTTGTGATTATTTTTCTGTATCCAGAACATTGCTGTCTATCTGAGGAATTATTTGGTGGAGGCACGACCAGATTTAATTTTGAAGCAAACTTAAACAGGACATCCCCGACTATCAGGGTATGTACGAAGTATATAAATATTAAATAACAACGAATAACTTGTCTGTCTGATAACCGAAATTATTAAGCATTGGGGAGATTCATTTGTTTCTTGTCTGAGAGGAGTCACTGATGGTTTCTTTTCTGTCATAAGGGTTTTTATGTTAGGAAGGGTAGAACTGAGGCTTTGGATTATATACAAGTTATAAGTAACGCTGTGAGACAGCCAACGCAGGGTTGCAGTCCCGAGTATATACCAGGTGATCAGTAGACCACGCTGTGGGACATCCAATCCAGGGTTGCAGATTATGAGCACCGAGGGAAAGAGGACAGTATTGCGAGCCCATCTACGTAATAATACGTTCAGGAATAGGAATAGCCAGCACGCCAGTTATTGGAAATAAATCTCGAAATATATCTTATACCTGCTATATACGACTTGAACATATTATCATCAATTATATAAATCATTATTGTTGTAAAGCGGAAATTGGGGAAAGATTTGTGTTAATCATATATGATCATAGATGAGAAACGTGGATACGCCTGAGCTCAAGCGATGCGTATTCGAATCAAGAAAGTATCTACGTACAATTTCGGCTGCACCCTATTCAGGGTTTCACAGTAGTTTTTTTGTTGAATCTAAATATCTGGGTTGTAAGCTACTGGAATAAATTGTTTGTTTTTAGCGTGAATATTATTTTGGTAAATTTAGGAATTATCACATTACGCTGGGGTATCTGGGAAAATTAAATTTGCCTGGCACCCATTAACTAGGTTCCCTTTTGGAATCCTCTTCCATCTCCACTGAAGCTAGACCGCGTATCCCCGAGTTCTAGTAGCTCCTAGTTTAACTGATGCGACTGGGGAACAGTCGTAGAGGTTATAACTAACAACAAACTAAACGTACGCAGGTACACTAGCGCACCCCAACCTCTTTCTGAATCGTGTCTCAACTCGTAAATTCAGTTTTCAGTTGTGGTCGATTGTGTGCGTCCGGATTATAGAGTTTATGGGTTTTGAAACCCGGCATCCGGAGTACTGGATGTCCGGATTTAGATATGTCCGAATTAGAGAGGTTGTACTGTAATTATTCAAACTTTGACAAACCATATCTCCGTAAGTATTAGTTTCTCAGAGTTGGGAATGGTATCAATCGATTCTTATGATAAAACTGCATCGTACAAAATTAAATTCAAAACGTAGATCTATGATTATCCTCATATGTTGTTTCCCGATATCAATCCCTGATTTATGTCAAACTGAACCAGTGTAACCTCCATCATAGAGCATTCTATGAAATCATAAAATTACGATTAGTTATTGAAATTTAAAAAAATCATATCCCTGAAATTTGTAATGTAAAAAAAATGTTTTCGCCTTATTTCGACATAATATGGAAAAAGCAACCTAATTTTCAATTGGAAATTCTCCCGACAAATTATCTGCTTTATTGAAAATGTCGTTGGCTTTTTTGCGCGCGTGTTCCGCAAGGAACAGCGTGCTATCATTTCGTCACAATGTCTGTATTTTTCGAATTTTTTTTCGAAAATGGTCTCAAACGATTGGGTTCGACTCCCTGATGAAGAATTCGAGGTCAAATTCAATTCTGTCCGTCCGGCCGGCCGGTCCGGCCGTTAGCACGATAACTCTCGAACGGAACGACTTAGAGCGTTGAAATTTGCAGGGTAGTTTCGTAGCGTAAATATCTCGGACAAGTTCGTTAACGGGCGAAATCGACCGAGCGGTTTCGGAGTTAAGGCCGTTTTTAATAAAAACGTTTTTTATGAATATTTCCGGAACCGATCACTCAATCTTTTTGAAATTTGGCATCAGATTGTAGAATCATGGCCTTTATATGCCTGCGAAGTTTTGTGTTGAACGGACGGCCCTAAAGTGGCAAAAAAAAATTTTGAAAATTTGAAAATTTTGTTTTCACGATAACTCGAAAAATACTGATCTGATTAAATTGAAACTCAGTAGTTAGATGCAAAAGACCAAAGCAAACACTTTTGCAAAATTTCGTGAAGATCACGTGACATGAAAAAAATAAAAAAATTACTACTATTTTGCGGAATACTTTGCTTTTAATGCCGAAACATATGTTTTTGAGGTTCATGCTGCCCTTTCCGGGCATTTTCCGTATTGCGCATGTGCAGATGAGAAGTCCTTTAACTGCTGTAGTTTCCGTCAGAGAGGATTGGGGTTTTGGGGTGGCGGATGCTATTCCTCCATAGAATTCAGATCCCTGATGAGGGTCTGCGCATGCGTAGATTAAAGATGCGATATCTTCCGAACCACTAGTTTTGGAGAATCGGAGTTTTTTGTAAGGTGTGTTATTTTGAGAGGACTTTTAGCCGCCAGTAGATTGCGCATGCGCAGAAGAGAAGTGACTGTTTTTGGGTTGGATGGGTTATGTTGGGAGTGCTGAGTCGATATTATGAGGTTTTAATAGAATATTCATAGCAATTCAGTGCAAGGACAAGTCAGTTTGGGGGATGTAGCGTTGTTTCCGAGTTAAAGTGTCCGTACCGTGGCCCTGGGGCTAATTTTGAAATTGATGTTACCCCTTACAGGCATTTTTCGTAATGCACATGAGCAGACCATCAGTAATTTAACTGGTGGTGTTTTCGTCAGAGAGGATTAGGGTTTTGGGGTGGCGGATGCTATTCCTCTATAGAATCCCCTGTTGAGGGTCTGCGCATGCGTGGAATAAAGATGTGATATCTCCTGAACCACTAGTGTTGGAGAATCGGAGTTTTTTGTAAGGTGTGTTATTTTGAAAAGGACTTTTAGCCGCGAGTAGATTGCGCATGCGCAGAAGAGAAGTGACTGTTTTTGGGTTGGATGGGTTATGTTGGAAGTGCTGAGACGATATTATGAGGTTTTAAAAGAATATTCATAGCAATTCAGTGCAAGGACAAGTCAGTTTGGGGGCTGTAGCGTTGCTTCAGAGTTAAAGTGTCCTTACCTTGGCCCTGGGGCTAATTTCGAAATGGATGCAACCCCTTACGGGCATTTTTCGTTATGCGCATGAGCAGACCATCAGTGATTTAACTGGTGGTTCTTTCGTCAGAGAGTATTGGGGTTTTGGGGTGGCGGATGCTTTTCCGCTATAGAATCCCCTGGTGAGGGTCTGCGCATGCGTGGATTCAAGAAGCGATATCTCCTGAACCACTAGTGTTGGAGAATCGGAGTTTTTTGTGAGGTGTGTAATTTTGGGAGGACTTGCAGCCACGAGTATACTGCGCTTGCGCAGACGAGAAGTGAATGGTTTTGGGTTGTTTGGGTTATGTTGGGAGTAATGAGCCGATATTGTGAGGTTTTAAAAGAATATTCATGTCAATTCAGTGCACGGACACAAGTCAGTTTGGGGGAAATAGCGTTGTTTCCGATTTGAAATGTCTGTATGGTGGCCCTGAGGCGAATTTATAAATAACTATATTCGGTAGATCTATATTAAAATGCGTTCGGATTTGGAGAAGATGCAATTTCGTCCCTAACGGAGGACCCACAACCGAATTTTTTTCTGATCTACGGTAAAACTAACAGCCAAACTGTATTGATAGCTATATTTGTTAAAGGAACTTGAAAAAAAAAAAAAAAAAGCACTGACGTGAAGTCAGTACTCTTTGGCGCGCGTGTTCACGGTGGCTAATTTGAATTGAATTATTCAAAATTTAACAGTGCTGTATCTAAGCTGCCATCAGGATAGAGTAACAAAGTTGGAAAAGAACACAAGTGACTCTCCTTAGTCGCACAAGCTCCTAGAAGATTTGGGAGGGTCAGTATAATCCTAATCATGTTTATAGCACGCGCGCAAAAGCAGATTGACTTAACAATGAAAGAAAAAGTGTAAAAAGTCAATCTGCTTTGGCGCGCGTGCTATAAACATGATTAGGATTATACTGACCCTCCCAAATCTTCTAGGAGCTTGTGCGACTAAGGAGAGTCACTTGTGTTCTTTTCCAACTTTGTTACTCTATCCTGATGGCAGCTTAGATACAGCACTGTTAAATTTTGAATAATTCAATTCAAATTAGCCACCGTGAACACGCGCGCCAAAGAGTACTGACTTCACGTCAGTGCTTTTTTTTTTTTTTTTTTCGTTGAAACCTCTACTTTCTGATGGTGTAAAAAATATACATTACTATGGTAAATTTTCTGATAAAATGCTACGAAATAACAGGTAGTAAGGCCTAGACTTTCTTAGCCCCTTCCCTACTTGTCTATGAAATACTCTTTGATGGGCTGAAATTTTCCGTAGATCACTCAGGTATATAAGTTATATTGAAATAGCAGTAAATAGGCATCCACGCATATAATTTAATAAAAAAAAAATTAACTTCATTAACTTGCCATTTTCTGAGCAAATTTACCATGTCATGTATATATTTTTTTACACCGCCAGAAAGTAGAGTTCAACGAAAATAAAGTCAATGACATTTTCAATAAAGCAGATAATTTGACGGGAGAAATTTGGATTGAAAATTAGGTTGCTTTTTCGATATTAAGTCAAAATGAAGTGAAGAAATAAATATCTTAAATTGAAAAAAATTACAGTGTATTTGGACATAAAAAGCTAAGTCGTCTAAATTTGATGAAAAGGAATTTTTAGTAAAAGATGAAAATAAAAAACCAAAAACTTGGTTATTTGAATTTTCCACATACATTTTGAGGTTATGTGAAAATAGTGTGAATAGAAAACTTGTAGACCTTTTTATTACCTACAACTTTGCCATTCAACTTTTTTCCATAGGACTTGTAGTTTTCGCGGAAATCAAGATAAACCATTTTTTGCACTTAAAAACTCACCCCCTTCCACTTTCCACCTCAGCTCACCCGTAAATTGTTTTTCCTTTCATTTTTATAATCTTCTCTTCCTTTTCCAATTGGTTCAATCCTACTATTATTTTTTTTGGTTTCAAAAATGATCGACCCTGGTCTATAGTCACAGTTACAGGCTAAGCGACTGATAGTAACAATAGCTTGATGCAGAACGATACGTTATGGGTTATATCGAAGAAGACCTGTCAGAATTGTTACAGCGGTGTTGCCAACTTCAAATACTACAGAAATTCTCCGTGTTCATATTAATTCGCACAATACTGTAATTACTCTCCTCTAAAACTTCGCCCATACCTCAAATTTCAAAACACCGCAATTGAATTATGCACAACATACTTCTCCCATGAACTGTTCCATTACACCCTCGCCTTCTAATAACTATTCCAGAAACTCTCCAGTAATTTCGTCAGGATATCTGCACAATCATTTATGTAAACTCATAAATATATAAGTTTCTCCATTAGGAATATTTATCCCCATAATATCGTAAAATGCAAATGAAATTGCCAACTAAGTGCAGCTGCATCAAGCGGGCATATTTCCGCTTCATATTTAGCTATTCTGCACAACGTCTTTCTCTACCAGGGTTAAATGTAAACCTTACCGGTAAAATATACATACATGCGGTGAATAGTACGGACGGCACGTTTCCTGAACACCCAAATTACGAGATGCCTGATAGATAAAAATTTTATTAACCTAGTGGATTTGCGAACCTTAATATGTACCCGGAGATGAACTTCTTTATGTTTCAATAATGTAGTATTTCTGAAGCGTATGCAATCCAAGTTGTTCACGGCAGAATAGATATGTATAGTCCCTGCTCACTTTATTAGACTCACTTCAAAGAAAAAGTTTTTCCGTATTGGAGGATGCCTAATTAGTTATGTTGAGTCTTACGGGTATGCAAATCTTGATATGTTAGTAATGTTTATAGTTGCATAACCAAATTTATTTATTTGGTTCCTTCGTTCAGTCGATGATGCAGAATTTTTGTTGAAATGTCAGAAGAAGGATTTTATTCGGTAAATTTTCCTGCTTAAGCTGATTGTGATTTTGTAGTGAATTTCATTGAAAATAAGTTTTTCATTTGCAAGTATGTTTTTTTTTTATTAGAGGGATTCCATACTCAGTATTCAAGTTACAAGAAGCTCTGTTATTTGTTATTATTCACCAAAAAAATATCGTTCATTCAGATTAGCAATAGAATTTTTTTTTTCAATTGAGGAGGAGAAAATATGTTTCTTTAAAAGAAGAATCGTCTGCTATTAATTGAGCTATTGCGTAATACAACATTCAGCCAAAGAGATATTGCAAATCCGTGTAGGGTATCTCAATCGACAGTTCGATGCTTGTGCCAAAAACTGCAATAAAACCAACCCATTGAAGCTGATCGGAAGCCACTATCAAAGTAAAAACAAATTTCAAGAGGCAGGCTGCTCTGTTTCTGTGGCTACCATACAGAATTTAGTATGACGTGGAATTTAATAGTCGAAGACCAATTAAAAAGCCAAAATTGACATCAGCCATGATCAGAAAACGGTTGAATTGGGCCAATTTGCATAAAACAATTTCTCTTGAAGACTGGCAGACAGTAAGCGATTGAACATTGTTTTTCTGATACTTTACACTTGGTTACTGAACATTCACAGGTTTGTTCAGTGATGAAGCAACTTCCCAAATAATGGATGATAGAGCTCAATTTGTTGGGAGGCGACTACAAGGAAAAAAACCAAACGGAGTGTGTAGGGAAAAGAGTTAAGGTTCCTACATCTGTGATGGTATGGTCGAGTGTGAAATTTTGGTGGAATTTGGGGAATCCCACGATTTATTTGAGATTTCACGGCGTTGCTGGGGTTATCAGTTCATTTCAGACTTGTGAAATCGGGATGGAATTGCGTTGAAAACTATCGAATTACGAGAATAATTAAGAAACTACTTGGAAAAGCACTGAGATCTGGAGCTTTGGTGCGCTTGTTCAAAATTATAGCCAGAGAGGTCACCCATCCAGGTACTGAACTCTTCCAAGGCAGCTTGGCTTGCAGGTAAAATTAAAATATTTTCATAATAACACAATTCACAACATAGATCCGATCGAGTTCAATTCTAGAACTCGGCTGTAAAACAAGGTAGATAGCCAATTATACTCCGTATTTTCGAATCTGGCATTTCGGATAACCCTACAAAGCTGAAGTGATACCATTCAATGTCACAATGACCGGACTCACAGAGTTATTTTATTAACCTCCTGTCAACATAGACAATACAGAACTGGAATAGATGTAGGTACTGTGTCCTGGATTTGATTTTGTGAAATATTTGCCCAGATCTTCAGAAAAGATTACTTTGAAATATTAATCCTGTAGCTTATTATACACTGTCCAAAAGCCAAATGGAATGAATTCATTATCTTGGTTACTGTACATAATGAAAAGACAGGTTCAACCACCAATTTTTGAAATAGGAAGTATGGGCTTATGATGCATCGTTTGAAATATTCCGTCATTCCCTATTCAGAAATGTAATCACTTTCACGCTCATTGCAAAACTCATAAAAAAAATAGTATATTGTATAGGTAATTAGTGGGAAAAGCATAATATTCCCAAACGACTGTGATAATTACCAGACGAGGAGCGTAGCGACGAGTCTGGTAACACAGGAGTTTGGGAATATGCTTTTCCCACGACTTATACATACTATTTTTTCTTCGATCGTTGATTTACATTTAAGAAATTAATTAAAAAATATTTCATTCAAGATGTAATCAAGTAAGTTTGAATAGGTTTCTCTACGTTCATATTGAAATATAGAAGTGGTAACCATGGAAATAACTTTGTTATGACAAGAGTAAAATAATTTTCTAGCTGGATTTGTTTGATACGTTATATTTTATAAGGAATTAAAAAAGAATTAATATAAATATGAACACTGATAGTGATTAATTGTTGCATGCCTCCTGAACTAGTAGAAGCCGCGAACGCGGCTCCACTCAATTTACTTCCGGCGAAATCCAGAGAGAAGTATGAACTTGCGTACCAACGCTTCATGGATTTTTGCAGAAAAAACAACAGTGTATCCTTTCCTGAGAATGTACTGATAGCTGAATTGCTGAATTGGCTAAAACAATGAAATCTTCGACGTTGTGGGCACACTATTCCATTCTTCGATAAACTTAGTCTGTTGAAAATAATATTAATATTGCCCAGTATCAAAAACAGAGCATTTTTAAAACGTCAAGCTATAGGATGCAAACCGAAAAAATCCAAAATTTTAACCCAGGAACAAGTTCAGAAATTCATTTTAGAGGCCCCAGATGACATCTTTTTATCGACGAAAGTAAGTGGATATAGATAAAATAGTATTACTTAAAATGCATAAAATATGAAATATACAATTTTTGATTAAAATAATATAAAAATAAAAAACATATATTGTTTCATTTTATTGTAATAATCCATTTGAAACATTACCGCACGCTACAGCAGTGCGGTATAGTATATTATTTAACGAGCGGTAATGTCATAACTCACGCAGATGAAGTTTGCAGCGCGAGCCGGAGGCGAGTGCTGTAATTCATCAAGTGAGTTATGGCCATTACAGCAAGTTGAATACTATACTTTATCTACGACTATAACAATAAATACAAAATCTAAAATAAATTATGATATTAACTAGATGATGAAAACGATTGAATTATTATGAGATCTACTACCTTTGTTGCCATATATTTCTGATCAGGAGCTTCATTTATGAAATCATTTAGTTGTTCTGGCGTAAAACTTTCTGCCTTTTTAGCTACATGTTTCTCTGATTGACGTTTAAGAAACGCACGTAATTTTAAAAAATTGGTTCAAGCACTGACGTGAAGTCAGAAGCTTTTGCGCGTATGTTCTATTGTCCATTCTTCTGCATTGGACACCCTTAATCGAATTTACCATGGTAAATTATGTTGTCCATTCTCCTGTATTTGACACTCTTAATTCGAATTTACCATGGTAAATTCGAATTAACTATTAACTATTAGCTGCTTCTCTTATTTCTGGAGGTGCACATAATAATTAATCTTCACTATCAGAATTAATCGTTTTCAGCAAAATATTCATGGTAATTAGGTATCAACTCAATTTCAAAACGTCAAAATTATTCAGGTGACAGAAGCACAGACCCACCTTGATATTCAACTGGTGAATAATTCCACGAATAGTAGTGAGTTATAGCGGTGAGTTATTATTACTCACGGTGTTTGTTTATAGATACTATTAATTGAATGAAAGCAATTGAATAATGAATATATTATTTAATAGGAGTAGATGAAGAATATTACCGCACTGTTATTTTCTAATTGCTTAGCAACTGCCCACTATTCTGGAATGTTGAGCTTTGCGCATAGAAAGCAGGTCAAAATAGTGTCACTTTTCCCACGATCGAAGAAAAATTAAATTATGTGATTACCGAAATTCGTTATAATATTCCCAAATCATATTACAATGATGGTAAACTTACTTGCCTACAACATGTAATAGAAAGAACATAAAAAGAACCAAAACATTGTGTTTTCGAGATGGTACTATGAACACTACGTAAAACACTTTCTGTGGCAATATTCGTTTCTTTATAACGCCTTCGCAAATTGTTTTGTGCTGATTAGTTGTAGCTTACAAATTGTCTAATTTGTATTTTAATTTCAGTAACTTCAATTTTGAATAATGGGTCGATTAATTGGAATGTACAAAATAGTAATTTTACAAATGAAAGGTTACGGAAATAACACCTAACAAAAAAAGGACCTTGTCCCTTGTTCCATGAGAAATTTCCGAATTTGCTGCCTATAACCCAACGGACAATAATTGGTAAAATAGAGAAGAAGTATCGTGAGTGTGGGCATGTAAAGCAGATTAAAAAAGCAGCCGCTAATACACTGTGTGAGGATGTGAAATTAGATGTGATGCTAGAATTTGAAGAAAATCCATACAAATCGAGTGGAGATGCCTCCACAACATCTAAATCTAAACATATTAAAAATAAATAAAATGCATCCCGATAAAATGATACCTACCCAGGAGCTCTTGGAAGATAGGAGAACTTATTTTTGCGAACGAACTTTTTCACTGAGGGCAATTTGAATGGCAATAATTATTTAGCACTACTTCGAAATGATGTCGTTCCCACTTCTGCAAATTTATATCCTGATCGAGGAAATCCTCAAGTTCCACGGTTTACGATATGGTTCCCACAGGATGGGGCACCACTTTCAAAATTTTCAAAATTTTTTCTTCAATAACTCTTGAACGGAATGAGCTAGGCAGTTGAAATTTTCAGAGTAGGTTAGGGAGATGAATATCTCGGTTAAGTTTGTTATTGGGCAAAGCAACAAATTTCAAATTCAATTTTTATTTAGGATGCAGTTTCACCATTAAGATCCATCGATATAATTTTCAACTCCCACAAGCTAATACTTTCGGAGATATGATTTTTCTAAATTTCATTGATGAATCGTACTTCTATGTTTTCACAGAATGCTATAATTATTCTATTTAAGCTTTATATGATCTGTGTTCATACTCGTACATTTCATCCTGTTCTATAAGAGAGAGTCAAATTCATTTCAGCTATTTTACTTTGATTTCTTCGATGGTGCAGTTCTCATTCTCAGATTGCTCATTTAATCTTGATAAATAAACTATTATTTGAATTGAATTTCCTTTATGATGCAGTTCTATCATAAAAATGCATTGATATAATTCCCAACTCTGAGAAACCAATACTTTTGGAGATATAATTTGTCTGTTTGAACTAGAGCGCCAGAAGCCTCCTGTCCACAGGGCTTGAACCAATTTTTTGTCTATGAACAGCATTCTATCACAGACTAATCTGTGATCACAGATTAATCTGAGATTATTTTCTGTCCCGTTCGTTTATTTCAGTTAAATCTATGAGATATGTGTTCACGTGACGAAAAAATCCGTCGCCAGCATTTCATTTACATATCGATTCCAAATCAATTTTACAAATATGTAATACCTTCATTCAGTAGAGAACAAAAATATCTATAGGTACTTCAGCAACTCCGATCCTAGAATATGCGTTTCACTCCATCAAAATACATCCATAATGCCATATTTCACTCTTTTTGATCAACGAATTGTTTTAAATATGGATATAAATACGTATAAATAATTGTTTTCCAACCTCCTCTGAAACTGACTTTTGACAATATTCTAACGGATTAAAGAACTGAAAGTCCAGGCGCCTATTAACTATTCATATGGAAACAAAGTGCAACTTCATTTTTGGTACAACATAATCTTAATCGCCATTACATATTCTCATCTTCCATGTTCTACAATCAACTTTGTCAAGGAAAGTGTCATAGATTAATAATAAATATAAGTTTTCTTTATTCTAGCGAACTTCTCGACCAAGTTGGAAATAGTGGTACATAAAAACTAAAACAAAGACAAATTCCCTCAACAGTAGCTACAATGGATTCATGCCGTAAAGTGTGGAGTGAAACAACCCGAGACCAGCTGGTGTCAGAGTTATTTATTTCTCTTCAAGCCCCTTCCGATGGCCGAAAAACTGCCCCTGCTGCTTCATCTGTTCAGATTGGATGAGTTGAAATTCTCGTTTGAACTCCGGTGAAAATTCGAAGACGTTGTTGGGTATGAGCCTAAAGCATTCACCCCGTTTTTACTACATCTTGAAGAAATGTTGCAAAATAAAATGAATATTCTGTTTAATGGATAGTATCTTCGCTACAGTAACTAAGGAATCCATTATTGTTTGAATATCTCCCCTGGTTCATTATTTTCTCAAATTATAGATCTCCGAATTTGTTCAACGGAATTATTTAGCGCGCATGTTCTAGGGAACATCGCGTTATTATTTTGCCCAAATGTCTGTAATTTGCAAATTTTTTGCTGAAAATGGTTTCAAACGATTAGGTTCAACTCACTTATGAAGAATTCGAGGTCAAATTTGATTCTGTCCGCCCAGTCGTCCGACCGTTGCAACGATAACTTGAGAACCGAAAGAGATAGGGACTTGAAATTTTCAAGGTAGCGTCTCAATACGGCGGATAAATTCGTTAATAGGCATAATCGGCCCAACGGTTTCCGTGTAATACTTTGTTTCCCGATCGAATTGAAACATGGTGAATTGTTATAGAATACAGACTTAAAGACGTATGCGCAAGTTGATGAATCGTTTCACAAAAAAATGTAAAAATTGGTTCAAGCACTGACGTGAAGTCAGAAGCTTTTGCGCATATTATGTTCTCTTGTCCATTCTCCTTTATTGGACACTATTCGATTAAGAGTATCCAATACAGCAGAATGGACAATAGAACATACGCGCAAAAGCTCCTGCCTCCACGAAAAAAAATTTGTTCAACCACTGACGTGAAGTCAGTTTTGTTTTTTCAATTCAAATTGTCTAGTGCTTCGATCATTCTACAACTAATAACCATTGTTGAATTGGATCGGATTTATATTTTTTGAGTTATTGAGGAAATACAACCAAATTTCAGATTGATATAACTCCAAAGCCATTTGGCCGATTATGCTAGTTAACGAACTTAAATGTCGCATTCAGACGTGCAATCTACCCTGAAAACTGCAAGTCACTATATCTTTCCGTTCTCAAGGAATCATGAGATACATAATATTTTTTCGTAATTTTTTAAACATTTTCTAGTGGTACCGTCCTCACAAAATATTACACACGTCTTCATGTCGATATTCTACAACTAGTTACCAAGCTTCAATTCGATAGAGTCTATATTTTTTGAGATATCGAGGAAAAAATATTCTAGATGGGTATAACTCCGAACTGTTGGGCCGATTATGACCATTAGCGAACTTGACTCTTCCATTCTGATGTGCAATCTATCTTGAAAATTGCAAGTCCCTATCTCCATTCTTTCGAGAGTTATCGAGGCAACGGTCATTCATCCAGCTACTGAACTCACACATGGCTGCTCGGATCTCCAACAATATAGATCTGATCATGTTCAAACTTGGAAATTGGAAGTAAAGTTAGGTTGTTGAAGGCTCTCGCAAAATTTCAGCGATGTCGGACGAATAGTTTCTGATATATGGAATTTGTTTTCAATAATTTTCTATGACTTTTTAAAAATTTTCTAGTGATATGATCTACACGAAATTTTGCTAGAATTTTTCCGTTGCTATTCTAGAACTAATAACCATGTTTGGATTGGATCGGTTCGGTATTTTTCGAGTTATTGAGGAAATAACAACCAAATTTTGGGTGAATATAACTCGAAAACCGTGTAGCCGATTATGCCTATAAACAATCTCGAATGGCGCATTCAGATTCTGAACCTAGCCTGAAAATTTCAAGTCGCTATATCTTTCCATTCTTAGGTTATCGTGACGTAAATAATATTTTTTAATAATTTTTTAAAAATTTTCTAGCGATACGATTCTCACAAAATTTCACGAACGTCCTCAAGGTTATATTCTACAACTACTCACAAGGTTTCAGTTTGATCAGATTAGTATTGGTTGTAGAAAACATTATTACTCGGAAACCGTTGGGCCGATTATGCCCATTAACGAACTTGTCTGTCGTATTAGGATGCGCCACCTACCCTGAAAATTTCAAGTCGCTATCTCTTTCCGTTCTCAAGTTATCGTGGCAACGGCAAATCAAATTTGACCTTTAATTCTTGATCAGGAAGTCGAACCCAATCGGTTAAGACCATTTCCGGCGAAAAATTGCAAAATTACAGACATTTGGGCAAAATGATAACGCGATGTTCCCCAGAACATACGCGCAAAAAAATGACTTGCACTTTCCAGGGTAGGTTGAGCATCCGAATGCAACATTCGGGTTCGTTTATAGCCATAATCCACCAAACAGTTCTGGGGTTATACGAATCTGAAATTTTGTTTTGATTTCCTCCTTAACTATGATGAAACCAATCTAATTCCAACATGGTAATTAGTTGTAGAATGCCAGCGAAATTCTGTGAGGATCGTATCACTAGATGATCAATGATTTAAAAAAAAATCATTGAAAAAATTCATATGTCCGAAACTATCTGTCTGATATCGCTGAAATTTCGCAGAAGGCTTCAAAACCCAACTTAACAGCGAAGTTCCAAATTTGAACACGATTGGATTTATTATATTGTTGGAGATCTGAGCAGCATTGAGTGAGTTAAGTAGCTGGATGGGTCACCGTTGCCACTATGACTTTCGAACGGAAGGAGATAGCGGATTATAATTTTCAGGGTAGGTTGCGATTAGGATAGTTATGTTGTTTGTTGGGTATAATCGGCCAAATGGTTTCAGAGTTATAACCATCTGGAGGATTGTTTTTCCGATAACTCAAAATATACAGATTGGATCGAATTGAAACTTGGTAAGTAGTTGTAAAATACTGACGAAAAGAAGTTAGGGGCGGACACGGACCGACGAAAAATTTTTGCAAAATTTCGTGAAGATCGTATTACTACAATATTTTAAAGAAATCATTGAAAAAGTTCTACGTGTTCTACAGAATACGTGGTCAAAATCGATTCTGTTCAGGCGGCCGTCCGTTCGTCAACACGATTACTCTCGAAAGGAATGAGCTGGACAGTTGAAATTTCCAGAGTAGGTTTGGGAGATAACTATCTCTACTTAAGGCAAATTCGGCAATTGGGCAAACTCGGAGTAAGGAAAAAAAAATATTTTAACATTACAAATATCATATTCAACTTTTTGCGCGAGTGTTTCGAGGTTCATGCTGCCCTTTTCGGGCATTTTTCGTTACGCGATTGTGCAGATGAGAAGTCATTTAACTGCTGTAGTTTTCGTCAGAGAGGATTGGGATTTTGAGGTGGCGGATGCTATTACTCCATAGAATCCCCTGGTGAGGGTCTGCGCATGCGTGGATTGAAGATGCGGTATCTCCCGAACCACTAGTGTTGGAGAATCGGAAATTTTTGTAAGGTGTGTAATTTTGAGAGGCCTTTTAGCCGCGAGTAGATTGAGCATGCGCAGAAGAGAAGTGACTGTTTTTGGGTTGTACAGGTTATGTCGGGAGTGCTGAGCCAATATTGTGAGGTTTTAAAAGAATATTCATGGCAATTCAGTGCACGGAGTGCAAGGACAAGTCAGTTTGGAGGATGTAGCGTTTTTTCCGAGTTGAAGTGTCCGTACCTGGGGCTAATTTTGATATCGATGTTACCCCTTACGGGCATTTCTCGTTATGCGCATGAGCAGACCATCCGTGATTCAACTGCTGGTGTTTTCGTCCGAGAGGATTGGGATTTTGGGGTGGCGGATGCTATTCCTTCATAGAATCCCCTGGTGAGGGTCTGCGCATGCGTGGATTCAAGATGCGATATCTCCTGAACCACTAGTGTTGGAGAATCGGAGTTTTTTGTAAGGTGTGTGATTTTGGGAGGACTTGCAGCCGCGAGTAGATTGCGCATGCGCAGAAGAGAGGTGACTGTTTTTGGGTTGTATGGGTTATGTTGGGAGTAATGAGTTGATATTGTGAGGTTTTAAAAGAATATTCATGTCAATTCAGTGCACGGACACAAGTCAGTTTGGGGGAAATAGCGTTGGTACCGAGTTGAAGTATGCATACCGTGGCTCTGGGGATAATTTTGAAATGGATATTACCCCTTACGGGCATATTTCGTTATTCGCATGAGCATAAGTGAGTTTACTGCTGGAGTTTTCGTCTGAGAGGATTTGGGATTTAATGTGCAGAATGCTATTCCTCCATAGAATCCCCTTGTAAGTGTCAGCGCATGCGTGGATTGGAGCAGTAATATTCCCTGAACCAATGGTGTTGAAGAATCAGCAATGGTGTGAAGTGTTATTTTCAGGGGACTTTAAGCCACGAGTAGATTACGTATGATGTGAAGTCAGTACTCTTTGGCGCCTGTGTTCACGGTGGCTAATTTGAATTGAGTTATGGGTACTTCAAGCTCAGTGAATTGAGTGAGCCGGAGATCTACCCAAGGGATAGTGGACAGCATTCACTGTCGGTTCAAAAATTAACAGTGCTGTATCTGAGCTTCCGTAAGGATAGAGTAACACTGTTGAAAAATAACACAACTGACTTTCCTTAGTCACACAAGCTCCTAGAAGATTCTGAGGGATCTCCTTGGGAAAGACATGGCAGGGTCAGTATAATCATAATCATGTTTATAACACGCGCGCCAAATGCAGATTGACTTGACAATGAAAGAAAAAGTGTGAAAAAGCATTGACGTGGGTCAATCTGCTTTGGCGCGCGTGCTATAAATATGATTATGATTTTACTGTCCCTGCCAAGTCTTTCCCAAGGAGATCCCTCAGAATCTTCTAGGAGCTTGTGCGACTAAGGAGAGTCAGTTGTGTTCTTTTTCAACAGTGTTACTCTATCCTTACGGAAGCTTAGATACAACACTGTTAATTTTTGAACCGACAGTGAATGGTGTCCACTATCCCTTGGGTAGATCTCCGGCTCGCTCAATTCACTGAGCTTGAAGTACTCATCACTCAATTCAAATTAGCCACCGTGAACACGCGCCCCAAAGTGTACTGACTTCACGTCAGTGCTTTTTTTTCAAGATAGAATTCCATCATACGAATCCATTGATATCATTCTCGACTCTAACATACTAATACTTTCAGAGAATTTTATGATTTCATAGAATGCTATAATTATATTTGGCTGATGTGTATGTATGTTAATCCAACATATGAAGTGAGTCATAGATCTACGTTTTGAATTTAGTTATTTCAACAAATTGACAAATGCAGGGGTGGATTAGTACATTGTTAAATCTTTTAACGCTCTTCCTGAGTCGAATCTGGAAAATGGTATACGGAAAAGAAGTGTATGATGAGAGGAATCCATGGTTAAAACTAATGTACAACTGGAAGGCTCACGCCACCTATGAGACAAAACAAGGAACTCAGCCTTTCCCCACCAGTGAAAATTTGAAGCGCGAAAACATATGCCCCCAGTCGCACGATATTAATCGAGAAATGACTCCCGCAGAGCTTGGAGAGTATCTAGCTATGGCCATGAACACTGTTTAGCGTTTTCAAAATAATTTTAAAAAATTAGAGTACTGATGAAGGCCAAGAAGCCATATACGCGTCTGTTCTTGATTCTCGATAAAACAATCAAATACCCTAGTGAAATCCAAGCACAAGTATTGACAGAACGCTCTGGATTTGTGATTCATTAACAACGGTATCAACATTTTTGCGCGCGTGTTCCGCAAGGAACAGCGTGCTATCATTTCGTCACAATGTCTGTATTTTTCGAATTTTTTTTCGAAAATGGTCTCAAACGATTGGGTTCGACTCCCTGATGAAGAATTCGAGGTCAAATTCAATTCTGTCCGTCCGGCCGGCCGGTCCGGCCGGCCGGTCCGGCCGTTAGCACGATAACTCTCGAACGGAACGACTTAGAGCGTTGAAATTTGCAGGGTAGTTTCGTAGCGTAAATATCTCGGACAAGTTCGTTAACGGGCGAAATCGACCGAGCGGTTTCGGAGTTAAGGCCGTTTTTAATAAAAACGTTTTTTATGAATATTTCCGGAACCGATCACTCAATCTTTTTGAAATTTGGCATCAGATTGTAGAATCATGGCCTTTATATGCCTGCGAAGTTTTGTGTTGAACGGACGGCCCTAAAGTGGCAAAAAAAAATTTTGAAAATTTGAAAATTTTGTTTTCACGATAACTCGAAAAATACTGATCTGATTAAATTGAAACTCAGTAGTTAGATGCAAAAGACCAAAGCAAACACTTTTGCAAAATTTCGTGAAGATCACGTGACATGAAAAAAATAAAAAAATTACTACTATTTTGCGGAATACTTTGCTTTTAATGCCGAAACATATGTTTTTGAGGTTCATGCTGCCCTTTCCGGGCATTTTCCGTATTGCGCATGTGCAGATGAGAAGTCCTTTAACTGCTGTAGTTTCCGTCAGAGAGGATTGGGGTTTTGGGGTGGCGGATGCTATTCCTCCATAGAATTCAGATCCCTGATGAGGGTCTGCGCATGCGTAGATTAAAGATGCGATATCTTCCGAACCACTAGTTTTGGAGAATCGGAGTTTTTTGTAAGGTGTGTTATTTTGAGAGGACTTTTAGCCGCCAGTAGATTGCGCATGCGCAGAAGAGAAGTGACTGTTTTTGGGTTGGATGGGTTATGTTGGGAGTGCTGAGTCGATATTATGAGGTTTTAATAGAATATTCATAGCAATTCAGTGCAAGGACAAGTCAGTTTGGGGGATGTAGCGTTGTTTCCGAGTTAAAGTGTCCGTACCGTGGCCCTGGGGCTAATTTTGAAATTGATGTTACCCCTTACAGGCATTTTTCGTAATGCACATGAGCAGACCATCAGTAATTTAACTGGTGGTGTTTTCGTCAGAGAGGATTAGGGTTTTGGGGTGGCGGATGCTATTCCTCTATAGAATCCCCTGTTGAGGGTCTGCGCATGCGTGGAATAAAGATGTGATATCTCCTGAACCACTAGTGTTGGAGAATCGGAGTTTTTTGTAAGGTGTGTTATTTTGAAAAGGACTTTTAGCCGCGAGTAGATTGCGCATGCGCAGAAGAGAAGTGACTGTTTTTGGGTTGGATGGGTTATGTTGGAAGTGCTGAGACGATATTATGAGGTTTTAAAAGAATATTCATAGCAATTCAGTGCAAGGACAAGTCAGTTTGGGGGCTGTAGCGTTGCTTCAGAGTTAAAGTGTCCTTACCTTGGCCCTGGGGCTAATTTCGAAATGGATGCAACCCCTTACGGGCATTTTTCGTTATGCGCATGAGCAGACCATCAGTGATTTAACTGGTGGTTCTTTCGTCAGAGAGGATTGGGGTTTTGGGGTGGCGGATGCTTTTCCGCTATAGAATCCCCTGGTGAGGGTCTGCGCATGCGTGGATTCAAGAAGCGATATCTCCTGAACCACTAGTGTTGGAGAATCGGAGTTTTTTGTGAGGTGTGTAATTTTGGGAGGACTTGCAGCCACGAGTATACTGCGCTTGCGCAGACGAGAAGTGAATGGTTTTGGGTTGTTTGGGTTATGTTGGGAGTAATGAGCCGATATTGTGAGGTTTTAAAAGAATATTCATGTCAATTCAGTGCACGGACACAAGTCAGTTTGGGGGAAATAGCGTTGTTTCCGATTTGAAATGTCTGTATGGTGGCCCTGAGGCGAATTTATAAATAACTATATTCGGTAGATCTATATTAAAATGCGTTCGGATTTGGAGAAGATGCAATTTCGTCCCTAACGGAGGACCCACAACCGAATTTTTTTCTGATCTACGGTAAAACTAACAGCCAAACTGTATTGATAGCTATATTTGTTAAAGGAACTTGAAAAAAAAAAAAAAAAAAGCACTGACGTGAAGTCAGTACTCTTTGGCGCGCGTGTTCACGGTGGCTAATTTGAATTGAATTATTCAAAATTTAACAGTGCTGTATCTAAGCTGCCATCAGGATAGAGTAACAAAGTTGGAAAAGAACACAAGTGACTCTCCTTAGTCGCACAAGCTCCTAGAAGATTTGGGAGGGTCAGTATAATCCTAATCATGTTTATAGCACGCGCGCAAAAGCAGATTGACTTAACAATGAAAGAAAAAGTGTAAAAAGTCAATCTGCTTTGGCGCGCGTGCTATAAACATGATTAGGATTATACTGACCCTCCCAAATCTTCTAGGAGCTTGTGCGACTAAGGAGAGTCACTTGTGTTCTTTTCCAACTTTGTTACTCTATCCTGATGGCAGCTTAGATACAGCACTGTTAAATTTTGAATAATTCAATTCAAATTAGCCACCGTGAACACGCGCGCCAAAGAGTACTGACTTCACGTCAGTGCTTTTTTTTTTTTTTCAATATTATCTTGAACTCAAATGTTGCATTCAGATGCACAACCTACCCTGAAAATTGTCCCTTAGTATCTCTTTCCTTTCTCAGATTATCATGATATAAATAATATATGTTTTAATAATTTTTTTTGAATTTTCTACTGATACGATTCTCACAAACGTCTTTGTGTCAATAATATACAACTAGCTACCAAGTTTCAATTCGATCGGATCTGTATTGGTTGATGACAAAATTATTGCTCGGAAACCGTTAGGCCGATTATGCCTATTAACGAACTTGTACGTCGTATTTGGACGCGCCACATATTCTGCATATTTCAAGTCTCTATCTTTTTCCGCTCTCAACTTATCGTGGCAACGGCCGGCTGGCCGAACAGAATCAAATTCAACCCCAAATTCTTCATCAGTGAGTCGAACATAATCGTTCAAGACCATTTTTGGCAAAGAATTCGAAAGTTACAGATATTTCGGCAAAATGATAACGGGATGTTTCCCGGAACATGCGCGCAAAAAAAACGACAGTGCTCTGCTGTGAGGATTCAATATATTCAATGTTAATTAATATTAAAACCCACATTGTATTAATCGCTTGAACAGTTTGTGTTGGTCCTACTCAAAACATGCCAGGTTATATGTTACTTAAGTAAAGCAATTTTGCTATTGAACTCTATACCACAATTATTCATATACCCTTAGTGTGGATTCATGCAGCATGAAATAACAATTATCAAGTAAAAAGTATTAAAAAACAAATTATGAATTACCAAGTACAAAAATGCAGCATTCATGCACTCAAATTAACAATTAAGAAATTAAACCCACAAGTCAAAGATCCGAGGTATTAATTTTTCAAAATATCCTCTGTTTCCCCTATAATTGAAAACAAGTGTTTAAAATTCAATTTTCAAATGTGATAACACGAAACTCACATAAATATACACTAAATAAATTAAATATTTTACTAAGTGAGGTGTGAGGTTATATTTACATCATCGGACTGTCTAATCTGCGTTCAGCTGCGCACGAGTTGCGTACAAGTACAAAATCTGGTTCACTTAAAGTAAAAAGTTGGCGAACTCCTACATGTTAATTGTTAATTGGTAATTGTTACTTGGCTGTATGAACACTCTCATTAAGATACTTATATGAAGTTCAACTTCACTATTTGTAATTGTTAATTGTTACTCGATACTCGTTAATTTTGGCTGCATGAATCCACACTTACACGGAGGTTACACGGTCAATCTGGCATCAGTTCAGTCTGACATCAATCCATGATTGATGTTTATTCCATGTATTAAAGATTGTACGAATATCCAAATTCTTTCAATGTTCAAATTATTTTCTGTTTAAAATCAATATGATTGGTACCGTTGGCATTATTTTTACAGAATTCGCTGCTTGAAAATCTTCAGACGACAAATGTTGAGTCCGACACGAAAGTGATAAACATTTTCTCTACTAAATCACTATACTCATTTTCCTTGAAAGGTGAGTTTATTTGTTACTGCTGAAAAGTAAATATAATTATAATGCTTACATTGGGTTTCACGAAGCTTCGATTAGCTTAATTGTGGATTTAATTCGATGGTTGTATCAAAAATGAACTGATGAATCGACATAGAATCGCACTAATTCGGCAATTAAGAGCTGTCAATGCTTCGTGAAGCCCACCGTTATTCTTTAAAATATGTCCATTTGTGACATATTTAACTCGTCTCGATCCGCGATGGGCATTCAATTTCGATTTAAATAATTTCTTAAACAGAATGAACTTGTATCTTCCCAGATTTACATGACAGATTTTTAGAGATGTCATACACATGTCATCATATGTTTATGTAAAGACCATAGAAGAACATGAAATTCATGAAAGACAGATATACGATCTATGGAGAGCACAAAATATAATATGAAATAATTTAGAGCCACGTCAATAATCAAAAACTGTTGACAACTTGTCTGATCGAATGTAAAACCAGTGGACCAGTTATACCCCCATCGTTGAAATATTTCGATATTTCGGTAATATTTTCACCAATATAGATCCGATCGAGTTCAAATCTAGAACTTTACCATAAAATAAGGATTTGAAGGCTCTCGGGTAATTTCTGTGATGAAGAATTTTTTTTTAATTTTTCCAGCCGTGCGTTCCTAACAAAATTTTGCATAAGACTTTGTGTTATTATTTTTCAACTAGTAACCGTGCTTTGATTCGATCAGATTAGTATTTTTCGAGTTATTGGAAAAACAACATTCCAAATATCACTAAATGGTTTCTTTCTGGGTTTCCTCTCCCAAACTCTGAAAAATATCCATAAAATAAAAAAAATATATCATTTTGTGATTCGCTTCTGTGTAAAAAACACAGCTTTGTCAGAAGCAATTAATCAAAAAATGTTGCCTAACAAACAATAACGAAACAACATCAACGATGAAACAATTATATCGTAACGTTTATATCAGACTCCTTCCTCAAACACTTAACGAAAATCTTCAGAATTATTTTTTGTTGATTGCTATTCTGAATTTCGAGAATTCCAGAATAGCAATTGCTTCTGGCAAATCTGGGTTTTTTACGCAGAAGCATATCACAAAATAATAATTTTTTAATTTTATAGATATTTTCAGAGTTTGGTAGAGAAAACCCAGAAATAAATCATTTAAAAGGAATATATCTCCCACAGTATCCTTTAATGATTAACATTCCAAATGGCTATAACTCTGAAACCACTCGGCGGATTTTGCCCATTAAAGTATGGGCGCTGGAGCATTTGTACTTCAAACATACATTAATGTCATCAGGCTGGACTCGTATCAAGAGGTTTTAATTTCCTGAGTGCCTTCGTTAGGGATATACAGGGTGATGTTTATCATTTTAGTGAAATTTCACTTCAATAACTCTTAAACTAATCGACCGAATGATTTCAACTTTTGAAGTTTTTCCACCCTTTTCTATCGTCTTCCTTCGATATTTCTGAAATCAAATAAATCAGATCCAGACTGGAAAAATTTTAGACCTTTCCTATTTTCGTGAATATTGAATCACTCTGTACATGAACATTACGATTTTTTTCGTTATCGTAACCATAAAGAATTAATTCATAATAAAAATTCCAAATCTCTCCTTGGCACTGTGATACAGGGTGTTCGATTAACATTCCCTTCGATAAATCTTGAACTTATAGGTAAATTGATTTCAAATTTTATAGTTTAGTCACCCTTCACGGCTGCCTTTCTTAAATTTTTCTCAAATTGGAAAAACAGAACAGGACTAACAAAATTTTAGTTTTTCTATATTTCCGGTGAAATCGGATCAGCCTGTGCGTGAACATTATGATTTTTATGACTGAAAAAGAATACTGGACCTTAAGTAGAGAGCTCAGATTAAGATATTAAATAATAAAAAATTGGTTCAAGCACTGACGTGAAGTCAGAAGCTTTTGCGCGTATGTTCTATTGTCCATTCTTCTGTATTGGACACCCTTAATCGAATTTACCATGGTTAATTATGTTGTCCATTCTCCTGTATTGGACACTCTTAATTCAAATTTACCATGGTAAATTCGAATTAAGTGTCCAATACAGGAGAATGGACGACATAATTAACCATGGTAAATTCGATTGAGGGTGTCCAATACAGAAGAATGGACAATAGAACATACGCGCAAAAGCTTCTGACTTCACGTCATTGCTTGAACCAATTTTTTTTTCGTGATTTTTTTTTAATTTTCTGGAGGCGCGGTTCTTAAAATTTTTTTTTTCGTCATTTTTTTCAAATTTTCTAGGAGTACGGTTCTTACAGAATTTTAAACACGTCTTTGTGTTGATTTTCTACTACTAGTTACCAAGCTTCAATTCAATCGAATATTTATTTTTTGAGTTATCAAGGAAACAATATTCCAGGTGGATATAACTCGGAAACCGTTAGACCGATTATGCCCAAAAATGAACTCAACTCTCCCTTTCGGATACGCAACCTACCCTGAAAATAGCAAGGCCCTATCTCCTTTGGTTCGAAAGTTATCGAGGCAACGGTCACCCATCTACTGAACTCACACAAGAATGCTCGAATCTCCAACAATATTCAACCGATCGTGTTAAAACTTGAAACTTGGCAGTAGAGTTAGGTAATGAACGCTCTTGCAAAATTTCAGCAATTTCAAACGTATAGTTACTGATATATGGATTTTTTTTTTTTATTTTCAATGATTTATTAAAAATTTTCTACAAATGCTATCCTCACCAAATTGCGCAAACATTTTTGCGTTGGCATTCTACAACTAATAACCATGTTTGAATTCAATCGGTTCAGTATTTTTCGAGTTAATGAGGAACAAAAAACCACCAAATTTCAGAAAATTTCAGATGGCTATAACTCTGAAACCGTTTGGTCGATTATGCTCATAAACAAACTCAAATTTGGCATTCATATGCACAACATAACCTGAAATTTTCAAGCCGCTATCTCTTTCCGTTCTCAGGTTATCGTGACAAAAAAAATATTTTTTAATAATTTTTTTAAAATTTTCTAGCCACACGATTCGCACAAAATTTCACAAACGTGCTTAGGTTCATATTCTACAACTACTCACCAAGTTTCAATTCGATCGGATTTATATTGGTTGAAAACAAAATTATTACTCGGAAACCACTGGGCCGATTATGCCCATTAACGAACTTGTCCGTCGTATTGCGATGCGCCACCCACCCTGAAAATTTCAAGTCGCTAGCTCTTTTCGTTCTCAAATTATCGTGGCAACGGACGGCCGGACGGCCGGACGGACAGAATCAAATTTGACCTCGGATTCTTCATCGGGGAGTCGAACTTAATCGTTTGAGACCAATTTCGTCAAAAAATTCGAAAGTTACAGACATTTGGGCAAAACTATAACGCGATGTTCCCCAGAACATACGCGCAAAAATGGGTTCAAGCGCTGTGGACAGGAGCTTTCTGGCGCTCTAGTTCAAACAGACAAATTATATCTGGTATTGGTTTCTCAGAGTTGGGAATTATATCAATGTATTCATATGATAGAACTGCATCAAAAAGGAAATTCAATTCAAATAATAGTTTATTTATCAAGATTAAATGAGCAAACATGAGAATGAGAACTGCACCACATTTTCAAAATTTTTTTTTGACACTTTGCGGTAATCTGGTCAATACAAAACTTCACATGCGTATAAAGGTCATGATTCTACAATTTGGTGCTAAATTTCAGATCGAGTGATCGCTTTCGGAAATATTCATAAAAAATATTTTTACTAAAATCGGCCATAACTCCGAAACCCCTTGATGGTTTTCGCCCATTAACGAACTTGTCCGAGATATTTACGCTCCAAAACCACCTTGCAATTTTCAATCCGCTAACTCCTTTCGTTCGAGAGTTATCGTGCCTACGGCCGGTCGGCCGGCCGGACAGAATCGATTTCGCACTCGGATTATTGATCAGTGAGACGAACCAAATCATTTGAGACCATTTTCAGCCAAAAATTCCAAAATTACAGACACTTGGGCAAATTGATAAGCAATCTGTTCCGAGGAACTAGAGCGCCAAAAAAACAAGTTTCGTATGACAATTGCCCAAAACAGGTTTAAAGTACCTACAAATAGTAGGTATTCCATAAAACATGTATAAAATAATAAATTACCTTGTAATCGATCAAAAATTTCCTGATCTACGTTCACAAAATTTTCTCCTCTCTCGAACTTTGGAATTATGCTTTCAATATTTACGTAATATTTTCAAATATTTTCGGGTGAGGTCCCCTTGCATCGCTAAAATACGAGTATTTCAACCCCAATATTCTTGAAGTTACAATATTCCCTTCTGTCAAGTTGACTTTATGACAATTCATACATAGAATATACATAAAATAATTATATCAATCTGTGAAATACGATTTACATTGAAATTTTGAAAAATCATATCTCCGAAAGTATTACCTTGTTAGAGTTAAAAATGATATGAATGGATTCTTATGATAAAACTGCTTATTAGAAAAAAATTAATTTGGAATTTGTTTTGTAAAAAAAAATTTTTTTTTTTATTACTCCGAAACCTTCTGTCCGATTTTGCCCAGTAACAAACTTAGCCGAGATATTCATCCCCCAAACCTACTCTGAAAATTTCAACTCTCTAGCTCATTCCGTTCGAGAGTTATCGTGCCTACGGCTGGACCGGCCGGACAGAATGAATTTCGACCACGGATTCTTGATCAGTGAGTCGAACCAAATCGTTTAAGACCATTTTCATCGAAATATTCGAAAATTACAGACATTTGGGCAAATTGATAAGCACTCAGTTCCGAGGAACTAGAGCGCCAAAAAGTCTTCATAAATGAAACGATTTCATTTGAGAAAACTTTCAATCAACTAACTGCATGAATAATGAATAGAACAAAAAACAGCCAATAAATTGAAAATATTCGAACTAAAAAACAAATCAAATGGAAAATGTTTCAGTTCAGGAATTGTTCAAAATTGTACCCTACATTTCAATACATTTTTAAGCACGTAGATATAGTTGTTTCACAGCTTTTGCTATCGTATTCGGTTGTGATTTAATAATATCGCAAGCATCAATAATTCTTTGTAGCAGTTGCTCGCTACTGTTAATCTGTACTGCATAGACCTCTTGTGTGAGCGCTACCCAGAAAAAATAATCTAACGGCGTCAGGTCAGGGGATCGAGGAGGCTAAGCCATATGTCCAGCTCACCCAATCCATCTGTCTTCAAAAGTGTTGGTCAAATATTCGCACTTCTCTTGAATAGTGCGCAGGATTTCCATCATGTTGCAACCACAATGTTTCTATTGGAAACCAGCCAGAGTATGTTCCAAGGAACATACTTTGCTTCACTTTTTTTATGATTTGGTATCTTAATCTGAACTCTCTACTTAAACATTAGTATTCTTTTTCAGTCATAAAAATCATAATGTTCACGCACAGGCTGATCCGATATCACCGGAAATATAGGTGTCTAAAATATTGCTAGACCGGTTCTGTTTTTCCAATTTCAGGAAAATTTAAAGAAGGCAGTCGTAAAGGGTGACAAAACTATAAAATTTGAAATAATTTCACCTTTAAGTTCAAGATTTATTGAAGGGAATGTTAATTACGATAACGAACAAAAATCATAATGTTCATGTACGGGGTGATCCAATATTCACGAAAATGGGGAAAGTCTAAAATTTTCCCAGTCTGGATATGATTTATTCGATTTCAGAAATATCAAAGGAAGGCGATAGTGAAGGCTAACAAAACTTCAAAATTTGAAATCATTCGGTGGATTAGTTCAAGAGTTATCGAAGTGTGAAATTTCATTCATAAGATGAACATCACCCTGAATATCCCAAACGAAGGCACTCCGGCGATTTAATCCTCTTGATACGAGTCCAGCCTGATGACAAAAATATATAGTATCCGTTTGTCGCATTCTTTCCGGGACACCCTGTATAAAGGGGTTAAACGAAGTTGTTCAGATATTTTCTGATTCATATTGTTCAATTTTAAGAATCCGTGTTCCATAAAAGTCTGAATTGATTTCACTTTTATTGATAGAATAGAAAAAATAAGTCATAAATAGTTGTATGCTTTCATATCACTTTTAATATCCACATAATACTAATCTTAATTGTCAACCCTTCTGTTAATAATTACCTCGGAGATATTAATTTTAGCCCCGAACATGAGGTTACCAATCATCTTATATGTTCTAGTCAAAACAAAATTCCTTCTAAGTTTGAATAATGTTGATAACATCATACCTAAATGATTAAATCATCTCATGCCATCAACAATGCTTCCATATTTCGAGCCATTTCGATGCTGCAACTAAAATTGGTTCAAGCACTGACGTGAAGTCAGAAGCTTTTGCGCGTATGTTCTATTGTCCATTCTTCTGTATTGGACACCCTTAATCGAATTTACCATGGTAAATTATGTAAATGTAAATTATGCAGGAGAATGGACAACATAATTTACCATGGTAAATTCGATTAAGGGTGTCCAATACAGAAGAATGGACAATAGAACATACGGGCAAAAGCTTCTGACTACACGTCAGTGCTTGAACCAATATTTTGTTCCTACAAAATTTTAAACCTGTCTTTATGTTGATTTTCTACTACTAGTTACCAAGGTTCCATTCGATCGAATATTTATTTTTTGAGTAATCAAGGAAATAATATTCAAGGTGGGTATAACTCGGAATCCGTTAGACCGATTATGCCCAAAAACGGGCTCAACTCTACCATTCGGATACGCAACCTACCCTGAAAATTGGAAGTCCCTATCTCCTTTCGTTCGAAAGTTATCGAGGCAATGGTCACCCATCTACTGAACTCACACAAGGCTGCTCGAATCTCCAACAATATTTTACCGATCGTGTTAAAACTTGAAACTTTGCAGTAGAGTTAGGTTCTAAAGGCTTTTGCAAAATTTCAGCAATTTCAGACGAATAGTTACTGATATATAGAATTGTTTTTTTCAATTTTCAATGATTTTTTGAAAACTTTCTACAAATACTACCCTCATGAAATTTTGCAAGAATTTTCTCGTTGGCATTCTACAACTAATAACCATGTTTGAATTCAATCGGTTTAGTATTTTTTGAGTTAATGAGGAACAAAAAACAACCAAATTTCAGATGGCCATAACTCTAAAACCGTTTGGCCGATTATGCTCATAAGCAATCTCAAATGTCGCGTTCTGATGCACATCCTAACCTGAAAACTTCAAGCCGCTATCTCTTTCTGTTCTCAAGTTATCGTGACAACAAAAATATTTTTTAATAATTTTCTAGCAATACGATTCGCACGAATTTACCATGGTAAATTCGATTAAGGGTGTTCAATACAGGAGAATGGACAATAGCACATACGCGCAGAAGCTCCTGACTTCTCGTCAGTGCTTGAAGCAATTTTTTTTCGTAATTTTTTTGAAATTACTTGAAATATACTTGTCAAAATGGTCTGCATTTACACACATGGCTTTTCTTCTAGCCAAAGATAAACCAAGACCTACAATAGATAAAAAAAAAAAAAAAAAAAATTCGAAAAAAAATTTTAAAATTAAAAAAAAACTCTTTTTTTAACGCTTGTTAGCGCATCTATAATTAAAAAAGCACTAGTGGCTACTATCAGATCGTCTGCATCCATGTCGAGGAACACGCAAACACTGATACGGGTGGGAACGCAGCGAATACCACAAACTCTCCAAACAGCCCGTACAATGTTTGTTGCAGCGCGCGCGGTTTGTTCGGAGTGTTCTGTTGCAAGTGAATACGCACCTTAACATCAAAACTCATTCAGATTCGCAGATTATTTCAATTCGTTCGATAAAGTCCACAACAGTATATTTCCCGTTCTCTTTACACTGAGGATCTATAACGATGATTTCCTCTCAATTTTATGAGGGTTTAATATGCAAAGATATTAGTGGCATAATATTTTTTCTTCGCAACCGTTCCAGATTCATAAAATTATTGAAAAATCTCGTTCTAATATCCTCCAGCATTTGCTTTTTCTACTTAGCCACTCTTTCCAAATTACCCTTTTCGAGATTATCTACAAAATTATAGGATTCATTTAAAACCTCCGAATATGACTTCTGTTCTCCCCTTCCCTGACTAAGGCGGAGCAAAGTTAGCTTATAATAAACCCCAGATACTCCAATAAGAACATTGAAATAATTTATCTACCTAATTATATGAAAACGGATAAGCTTCCTCCGAAACTTGAATAAATTTCGGCGTAAATTGAAATATTTAATCTTCTTTGTTATAGAATTTTCGTCGGGTCTATGTTTTGCAGGTTAAACAAAGTGGTTCAGATAATTAAACTTTTCCCGGCATAATACCATCCATATTCAACAACCATGTAGTAACTAATATTCAAAAGTTATGCGTAATTGTACTTCGTCAGGATGTTGAACTTGTCTGGTATATCAGCCAGAGGTTCTGGAGCTGGAATATACTGTGAGGCTCCCAAATATGCGACATGTATAGGTACCTCTGGTAGCAAACACAACAATTTTCCAAACAGAAATCCACGCAATTGATGTATGAGCTAGTAAAAATCTGACAAGGGAATATGGATGTATGAAAATCCAAATAGTGCATAGTAACGTGACAGTTTGGAGTCCTTTAGGGGAATTATGAAAATCATGTTTAAAAACGTATTTTTGGCGCTTTTGTTCCTCGGAACAGAGTGCTTATCAATTTGCCCAAATGTCTGTAATTTTAGAATTTTTGGCTGAAAATGGTCTTAAACGATTTGGTTCGATTCACTGATCCAGAATTCGTGGTCGAAATCGATTCTGTCCGGCCGTCTGGCCTTCCGGCTGGCTGTTAACACGATAACTCTCGAACGAAAGAAGTTAGAGGATTGAAATTTACGGAGTAGGTTTGGAGCGTAAATATCTCGGACAAGTTCGTTAACGGGTAAAATCCATCAAACGGTTTCGGAGTTATGGCCGTTTTTAGTGAAAATATTTTTTATGAATATTTCCGAAACCGATCATTTGTTCTGTCTGAAATTTGGCATCGAATTGTAGAATAGTGACCTTTATACGCATGCGAAGTTTTGTATTGATCGGGTTGCCGTAAAGTGTAATTTTTTTTTTTTTTTTCAATTTTGTTTTTATAATAACTCTTGAACAGAGTGAGCTGGGCAGGTGAAATTTTCATAGTAGGTTTGAGAGATGAATATCTCGGAGAAATTCGTTATGGTGCAAAGGCCAGATGGTTTCGGAGGAACGGGAAAAAAATTTTTTTTTTCTTCACAGATTTCAAATTCATTTTTTTTTTAATGCAGTTTCACCATAGAAATTCATTGGTACCATTTTAAACTCTAACAAGCTAATACTTTCGGAGATATGATTTTTCGAAATTTCAATAATGAATCGTATACAGAATGCTGCACCTACTCGATTTTTCTATCTATGAATTATTATATGATCTGTGTTGTCATTCCCAGAAACCAATAATTTCGGAGATATAATTTGTCAAAGCTTGAATCAATTTTTTGAATAAATTTGTCATTTTTTTTTTTTAATCATTATTTTCATGTTTATTCAGGGTCTATATAAAATAAAAACAATTCCAGAAGTTGCTCAGAGCAATTATGCTCTGATAATTAAACAATCGGCCAATAGCAATTGGGTTTCTTTTCTAAAGCACAGATCGAAATAGATCTGGGACTGCCGAGAGATCTTCTCTGTTCTGGCAGACCACAACAAGGTAACACTTGACTGACTGCCGAGATACAGTGGAATAAGAATGTTGACCAATTTCTGGAATTGCTCTTATTTTATAGATAGACCCTAAATAAACACGAAAATAATGATTTTTTCGAAAAACTATGACAAAGTTAGGTAATAAAAAAAATTGGTTCAAGCACTGACGTGAAGTCAGAAGCTTTGCGCGTATGTTCTCTTGTCCATTCTCCTTTATTGCACACTCTTAATCGAATTTATCGAATTCGATTAAGAGTGTCCAATACAGGAGAATGGACAATAGAACATACGCGCAAAAGCTCCTGACTTCACGTCAGTGCTTGAACCATTTTTTTTTCGTGAAGTCAGGAGCTTTTGCGCGTATATTCTATTGTCCAATCTCCTGTATGGAATGGACAAGAAAACTTACGCGCAAAAGCTTCTGATTTCACGTCAGTGCTTGAACCAATTTTTTTTTCAATGATTTTTTAAAAATTTTCTAGTGCTTTGGTCCTCACGAAATTTTGCAAGAATTTATTCGTTGGCATTCTACCACTAATAACCATATTTGAATTGGATAGGATTCGTATTTTTTGAGTAATTAAGGAAATAACAACCGAATTTCAGATCGGTATAAATCCAAAACCATTTGGCCGATTATGCAGTTAACGAACTTATATGTCCTATTCAGATGCGTAATCTTCCCTGAAAACTGTAATTTGCTATTTCTATCCGTCCTCAAGGAATCATGAGATAAATGATAATTTTTCGTAATTTTTTAAACAATTTCTAACGGTACAGTCCTCACAACATTTTACACACGTCTGCATGTCGATATTCTACAACTAGTTACCAAGCTTCAATTCGATCGAGTCTATATTGTTTGAGTTATCGAGAAAATAATATTCCAGATGGGTATAGCTCCGAAACCGTTGGCCCGATTATGGCCAACAGCGACCTTAACTCTCCCATTCAGATATGCAACCTATCCTGAAAATTACAAGTCCCTATCTCCTTTCGTTGGAGAGTTGTCGAGGCAACGATCACCCATCCAGATACAGAACTCACACAAGGCTGTTCGGATCTCCAACAATATAGATCCGATCAGGTTCAAACTTGGAGCTTGGAAGTAGAGTTAGGTTCTGAAGTCTCTCGCAAAATTTCAGCGATATCAGACGAATAGTTTTTGATATATAGAATTTGTTTCGATGAATTTCTATGATTTTAAAAAAAATTTCTAGTTATACGATCCTCACAAAATTTTGCGAGAATTTTTGGGTTACCAGTCTACAACTAACAACCATGTTTGAATTGGATCGGTTTCGTATTTTTCGAGTTATTGAGGAAATCACACAAACAATGTTCCGATGGGTATAACTCAAAAACTGTTTTGCCGATTACGCCTGTAAACAAACTCAAATGGCGCAGATTCTCAACCTTTCCTGAAAATTTCAAGTCGTTATCTTTTTCCGTTCTTAGGTTATCGTGACGTAAATAATATTTTTTAATAATTTTTAAAAAATTTTCTATCGATACGATGTTCACAATATTTGACAACCGTCCTAAGGTTTATATTCTACAACTACTCACCAAGTTTCAATTCGATTGGATTAGTATTGGTTGTAGACAAAATTATTTCTCGGAAACCATTGGGCTGATTATGCCCATTAACGAACTTGTCCGTCCTATTGGGATGCGCCACCTACCCTGAAAATTTGGCAACGGCGCTGGCTGGACAGAATCAAATTTGACCTCGAATTATTGATCAGGGAGTCGAACCCAATCGTTTGAGACCATTTTCGGTGAAAAATTCGAAAATTACAGACTTTCGGGCAAAATGATAACGCGATATTCCCCAGAACATACGCGCAAAAATACATTTTATAAAATGATTTTCATAAGTCCCCCTGTCCTGACTCCAAACTGTCAGGTTACTATGCACTACGTCACAGACCGACAAATAGATTCCGCGTTCTAACGAAGATACTCTTGGCTGTGCTCTTATGAATAAGTATTAGAAAATCCATTCAAACAAATTCATCGTTTCACAAATGCTATGCAGTGCTGATGTGCAAATATACGTCAATGAGTACGCCACAAAAACACTCAAGCTACAGAGCGTCTGCCCATCACCGAACTGTCCGTGAACAAGTTAGCTCACTGTGCGGTCCTTTCTCCCCCTCCACGGAGGAGTTTAGCCCCAGCTTGAAGTAAGGATCAAATTTGTGAGTTACTGGACTCCATTAACTCACCATGTCCCCCAATCCCAGCGGGTCCGTATGGCCGTTGTCTCCAGATCTCTTACTTCGTCTTCTGCACCGAAACATTAGAATCTTTTGAGGAATTGGTGAGATATACCAATTTCGGAACAAGCTTCTGAGATTTTTCTCACGCTCACATTTCGGAATATAAATTTAGGCAAATGGGTCTTCGTTTATAAAAATGACATGACCAGACATTACATGTCTAATTCTATCATCATGAAAATCGTTCGACTTAACGTTAAAAGTCGTAAACCGTCGACAAGTATGTTGTTCGAGTGTAATTCGGTGGACCAGTACACTGTATCATCATCATAAATGACGTCTTACACTCACACTGTAATCTTTCCTAGCGAACAGTTGCCAATTTCATTGCAAAATTAGACACTTTGTTCTCCGCCGGATCCAGTACAAACTTCTTCCAGCGAAATGAACCAGAATATTTCCAGTCGAAAACTCACCGAATATTGCTACGAATCAAGGAGAGTTATTTGCGCCCCATTCGGCGTTCAATTTATTCCTCTAATTATTAGAGTGGAAGTTGCTGAACTTGAATGCAGTTGCCATATCAAACTTTTCGAACCATTTCTAAACCAACGCGCATACCACCCAAAGTTCCACTTGTACAATTAGGAGAGTAAATGGGCAATACAAATGGGATGCCCATTGTGTGAGCCGAATTATAAATGTCTTGTTTTCGTGGATGCACTTACAGGTATCGCAGGGAAACAATAGAGATACTTAAAGATAAGGGAATAATTGGACGCTATAGTATGCATTCATTCTACCAAAATATCTAGGTACTGGATTACCCCGGCTCCACACGTTGGCCCCTACACTGTTGGTCCAACGTGTGGATGGGGTAATTTTTATCAAAGGAAAATAGCGCCAACAATCGCGACGACTTCATCGCCATAAAAACATCGCGAAGTTTTCGTCGCGATGTTCTTGTCTACATCTGCAGTCAACGTGACGTGACGATTATTCTTGAGAATTTAAATGGAGGAAGTAGTGGCGTTCTATTATATGTGATTGAATAATTATCTACTACAAGTCGTAAATTTCCTGCGAAATCAAACATGCACTCCAAATCTGGAGCGCTACTGAACTGAACACCGAAGTCGAATATTGCATCATAAAAAATTTGTTCAAGCCCTGTGGACAGGAGCTTTCTGGCGCTCTTGTTCAAACAGACAAATTATATCTCCGAAAGTATTGGTTTCTCAGAGTTGGTAATTATATCAATGGATTCTTATGAAAGAACTTCATCTTAGCATAAATTGAATTCAAACATCATAGAAGAGTTTAAATTCAACAAGAGTGCCAAAACTTATCAATCCAAAACCAATAGACAAATTCTACCCAACAACGAACTCATCCGAGATATTCATTCCTCAATTCTATGATGAACGATAATATATATTAATTCCTCAAATCCACTACAATACTCCAATACACCAATATTCCAGTTTTGTTTTTACTGGAGATATTCTGAACACAATATTATTAACTTACCATTACCATTCCCATCATCATATGGATTGACCATCGGCATGAAAATATCAACCAACAAAAAGTATGATATCATATTATAATTCTCATAATTCTACGATTGTTGAAATGAATTAGACAATGTCATGTCTCAGGAAAATAAGTTGACATTATAACAATTCATACATAGAATAATAATATCATTCTGTGAAAACGTAGAAATACGATTTATTTTTGAATTGTCAGAGTAGAATATGATATCAATGGATTCTTATGGTAAAACTGCATATTGAAAAAAAATTTGGAATTTGTTATGCAAAAAAAATTTTTTTTTGTTACTCTGAAACCATCTGTTCGATTTTGCCCAATAATAAACTTAGCCGAGATATTTATCTCCCAAACCTACTCTGAAAATTTCAACTGTCTAGCTCATTCCGTTCGAGAGTTATCGTGCCTACGGCCGGCCGGATCATTTTCATCGAAAAATTCGAAAATTACAGACAGTTGGGCGAATTGATAAGCACTCTGTTCCGAGGAACAAGAGCGCCAAAAACCCTTTGAATCGTGCCAGTCTACCGACACTTCGCCGGAACACATCGCGATTCTACGAAGTACCCGGCCACATTGCAGTGAAAGCGCGGATATTCGCAGAATCGCGTTGGCGCCAACGTGTAGACCCCTCACGAAGTTAACCGGCCAACGTTGGATCCAACGTTGGCCCAACGTGTGGAGCAGACCTTAGTATAGACATTTCTCTGGCAATATATTATTTTCAACTCTGAGCACTACATGTTGTGTAAGTAACAATGAAGCATTTGTGAGAAAATGAAAAAGTTTTAGCTGTAATGGGGTACCATAGAATATGATGTATGATAATAGAGATACAGGGAAAAAAAACCTCAGCAAAAAACCGTGAGTTCCCATTAGTGTTGTGATTTGTAGAAATTGAAATGGTTAACAAAATAAGCAGATTTTTGGCGCTCTAGTTCCTCGGAACTGAATGCTTATCAATTTGCCCAAATGTCTGTAATTTTCGAATTTTTCGATGAAAATGGTCTTAAACGATTTGGTTCAACTCACTGATCAAGAATCCGTGGTCGAAATTCATTCTGTCCGGCCGACCGGTCATGCCGTCCGGCCGTCCGGTCCGGCCGTAGGCACGATAACTCTCGAACGGAATGAGCTAGAGAGTTGAAATTTTCAGAGTAGGTTTGGGGGATAAATATCTCGGCTAAGTTCGTTATTGGGCAAAATCGGACAGATGGTTTCGGAGTAACAGAAAAAAAATTTTTTTTTACAAAACAAATTCCAAATTAAATTTTTTTTAATAAGCAGTTTTATCATAAGAATCCATTCATATCATTTTCAACTCTAACAATCTATTACTTTCGGAGATATGATTTTTCAAAATTTCAATGTAAATCGTATTTCACAGATTGATATAATTATTCTATGTATGAATTGTCATAATGTCAACTTGACAGAAGGGAATATTGTAACTTCAAAAATATTGGGGTTGAAATACTCGTATTTTAGCGATGCAACCGAAAATGTTTGAAAATATTACGTAAATATTGAAAGCATAATTCTGTAGTTCGAGAGAGGAGAAAATTTGGTGAAGGTAGATCAGGAAATTTTTGATCAATTACAAGGTAATTTTTTATTATTACTTATCTTCTTTCATACATGTTTTATGGAATACCTACTATTTGTAGGTACTTTAAACCTGTTTTGGGCAATTGTCATACGAAACTTGTTTTTTTGGCGCTCTAGTTCCTCGGAACAGAGTGCTTATCAATTTGCCCAAGTGTCTGTAATTTTGGAATTTTTGGCTGAAAATGGCCTCAAACGATTTGGTTCGACTCACTGATCCAGAATCCGAGTGCGAAATCGATTCTGTCCGGCCGGCCGACCGGCCGTAGGCACGATAACTCTCGAACGAAAGGAGTTAGCGGATTGAAAATTGCACGGTGGTTTTGGAGCGTAAATATCTCGGACAAGTTCGTTAATGGGCAAAATCCATCAAGGGGTTTCGGAGTTATGGCCCATTTTAGTAAAAATATTTTTTATGAATATTTCCGAAACCGATCACTCGATCTATCTGAAATTTAGCATCAAATTGTAGAATCATGACCTTTATACGCATGTGAAGTTTTGTATTGCCCAGATTACCGCAAAGTGTCAAAAAAAAATTTGAAAATGTGGTGCAGTTCTCATTCTCATGATTGCTCATTTAATCTTGATAAATAAACTATTATTTGAATTGAATTTCCTTTATGATGCAGTTCTATCATATGAATACATTGATATAATTCCCAACTCTGAGAAAGCAATACTTTCGGAGATATAATTTGTCTGTTTGATCTAGAGCGCCAGAAAGCTCCTGTCCACAGGGCTTGAACCCATTTTTTTAATATTGAAGGGCATCTCTATCTTCAATAACGATTCTTTCTTCAAGTTTGAAAAGTACTGTGCCCAGGAACTTTGGGGCGTTTGTTATTTATAGCTAGAGTGGTCACCCACCCAGGTACTGAACTCGCCCCATGCTCTTTTCGGTAGCATTCGAGGCTTTTTCCCATGGTAGCCGATCACTTCCCTTTATTCGAGGCAGTATGGTACCTGCGCGTTATGTTGATGATGTCCTACAAACCACTTTATTGCCTCATATAGACGGCCAACCAAACGTCCCTTTTCAGCAAGACAACGCACGTCCAACTGTGGACTTTCTCCAAGAAGCAGGTGTAATGTTTTTATGAGGAAACCGCGCTCACCGGATTTAAATCCCATCAAACATATATGGGTTATTATGGGGATGATACTGTTCACTTTGCACCATCCTCCATAGATACTGGCACATCGAACTACGTTCTAGTTGCTTCAAACGAGATTCCAGAGGCAGACAATGACCATCTCATTTTGTCGATGCCTGAAGGAGTGTACCGTAGAGCGGTTTGACTTTGCACTACTTTTCATAGTTTTCTTGTAGTAACTTTTTGGCGCTCTTGTTCATCGGAACAGAGTGCTTATCAATTTGCCCAAATGTCTGTAATTTTCGAATTTTTCGATGAAAATGGTCTTAAACGATTTGGTTCGACTCACTGATCAAGAATCCGTGGTAGAAATTCATTATGTCCGGCTGGCCGTAGGCACGATAAATCTCGAACGGAATGAGCTAGACAGTTGAAATTTTCAGAGTAGGTTTAGGAGATAAATATCTCGGCTCAGTTCATTATTGGGCGAAATAGGACAGATGGTTTCGGAGTAACAAAAATATTTTTTTTTTTTACATAACAAATTCGAAATTAAATTTGTTCAATATGCAGTTTTACCATAAGAATCCATTGATATCATTTTTAACTCTAACAAGCTAATACTTTTGGAGGTATGATTTTTCAAAATTTCAATATAAATCGTGTTTCTATGTTTTCACAGAATATATAATTATTCTATGTATGAATTGTTATAATGTCAACTTATTTTCCTGAGACATGACGTTGTCTAATTCATTTCAGCAATCGTAGAATTATGAGAATTATAATATAATATCATACTTTTTATTGGTTGATATTTTCATGCCGATGGTCAATCCATATGATGATGGGAATGGTAATGGTAAGTTAATAATATTGAGTTCAGAATATCTCCAGTAAAAACAAAACTGGAACTGGAATGGATTTGAGGAAAGAATATATATTATCGTTCATCATAGAATTGAGGAATGAATATCTCGGATGAGTTCGTTGTTGGGTAGAATTCGTCTATTAGTTTTGGATTGATAATTTTTGGCACTCTTGTTGAATTTAAATTCTTCTATGATGTTTGAATTCAATTTCTGCTAAGATGAAGTTCTTTCATAAGAATCCATTGATATAATTCCCAAATCTGAGAAACCAATACTGTCGGAGATATAATTTGTCTATTTGAACATGAGCGCCAGAAAGCTCCTGTCCACAGGGCTTGAACTCAATTTTTATTTTTACGTAAAATGAGACCTTTGTAAACTATGTATAATTTCAATATTTTAGCTATCTACTGCTGTTGTTAGAACATAAGAAGAGGTGCGCAACATTTTTTTTTCATTTTAAGAATTGGGCAAAGTCACCCGCACATCGGCGCGAGTTTGCCAATGCCTTTAAAAACCGTTTTTCGGCAATTGTAAGGGTTGTGTTTGCTATAAAAAAAGTTTTTTAAAAATTTACGAAAGACAAGGTTGCTATTAGAGGAGAATAAAACAACAAATTATAGGAAAATAAAATCTATTATTCCCTATAAAATACAAAAAATCTGTTTGTATATAGAGTATATGTAAACTTCAAAACGACTCTGTGAGATCAAATAAATTAGAAACATTTGCAAACGCTTCCAAAAAACGCAAACTAAGTAATTAATATTAACGACCTTAAGTCTCTATGGAAATGATAGTGTCACCTGGAAGACGTTGGTTTTTCCAATGTTGTAACAACATCCATTTCCTTGACGTATGATGTGTCTTCAACATTGGGATAGACAAATCCATTTTTCTTTTTCCTCAAATATTTTACTACAAACCCATCATCTCTTTCTATAACTTCTCCAACATAATGTTCAACAATTTTCTTAGCAGGGAACGCTGCTATCGGTTTAGTGTTTCCTCCGTATAGTTACGATATTTCCTCGCACCCAACTTCTTCTTCTATTGATAGCTGTGTCTAAAAATCAAATAAAATGAATTTTGGTATGCGGCAGAGACACCCGCAAAAGTGCAAAAATAGAAATATTTCCAGAAATGAATGCTCTCAATCAAATGCATTAAGTTCTTTTTACGTGACCCTTAATACATGTAAAGTAAGCTGCTAAATGTATTTTGATGTACCGCTTGTCATATTTCCTACACAGCCCTTAGTGTTTCCCATTTATAAACACGTTAAAACTTACCCACTCCCATAACACAGCGAAGCATTCAACGCACGCCAGACTACTGGCACCGTCGCAACCGGTGCAGATATTAGTAGAGTTCACAAGGCATGAAAAGAGCTCTAAAACAGATTTTCGTGGGACCTTCATTGCTAAAATGTATAGACCACTGGGTATCATTCTCCATACCCTTACAATGTAAATTCAACTGGTCGTCAAAAAATCGTCGTGTGCAGGAAGGGGTGGGGGGAATTTTTCCAAAAATTGCCAAAAAATTTTTTTCTGTTCATGGTCATCTATATACGGTGAACATCACTCACACAAACTTCTGTTGAAATATACGATTCAGAAATATTTTTTATTAATTGTCAAAAAAGTCGGATACAATGCTCTTAAATGGAATTCCTTAAGATATAAACGCTTGCCCTGCACACCCATATTAACTATTATGTTCCACTCGGTTTTACTCGAGATCTGTTAGGATTATCGAAAAAATGCTTTATATGAAAGGTCTGCTCCGAAAACCAACGATTCAGATGCTTCTTTCAAAATTACAATAGGTAGAACAGTTTCCTCACAAAATAAGAAATTGTGTTATTAACTCCCATTAACCGAAACCGAACCTGGAGACGCTAGTAAGGCGCAATTTGTAGCGTTAGTCCATGTTAGTGGCGACCTTATGGATTTGAGCTTTGATCTATGCACATAAGGTTCGTTATATCTATCCGACCAACTTTACAGTACTATTCCTGCGTGCCTTCAGAACGCATTTTGAAGATATTGTTTAAATTCCTATTTTTTTATATATATGAGAATTTTACATATAATTCATATATATTTGATTTAATTTTGTTAATTCGTTAATAAATATGCAAATATGCGAGTTCAAACTTATATTCATTACTTCATAAATCAATTTTGTGACGTAATATTACCACATTTTTGAAATCATCGTTCATTCTCATTAGTAGTAACAAGATTTCCCGAATCCTAGACCAAAAATCTGGAAAAGAATTAAGAAGGTATATAGTTGGTATCTATGATATTTAGGGCCTAAAAATTTCTTACATGTCATGATTCATCTAATTCAACTATCACTATCAGATGAAGAATCATCATTTTGAAGATATTGTTTAAATTCCTATTTTTTTATGTATATGAGAATTTTACAGATAATTCATATATATTTGATTTAATTTTGTTAATTCGTTAATAAATATGCAAATATGCGAGTTCAATTTATATTCATTACTTCATAAATCAATTTTGTGACGTAATATTAACACATTTTTGAAATCATCGTTCATTCTCATTAGTAGTAACAAGATTTCCTGAATCCTAGACCAAAAATCTAGAAAATAATTAAGAAGGTATATAGTTGGTATCTATGATATTTAGGGCCTAAAAATTTCTTACATGTCATGATTCATCTAATTCAACTATCACTATCACATGAAGAATCATCAAGGGAAGAAAGATTTGAAAAATTTGAAGTACTCGTATTTGCACATGTTTTTTGGGCCATACATTTGCAGGAGCGAATACACGGAATTTGTTTTCTTTTACAGGAACACATTGATCCTGTGCAATCTGAAATGAGAATTTCCATTTCATAAAGAATATTTACGGATCTGATATTCGAAATAATATTTACCTTTCCTACAACTGCAGTTGCTAAGGATAGATGTTTCCTTAGGTAGGATTGGCATCGTCGTTAATTTTGGCAGAAGTTTTCCATTTTCTACATACCACCCACTAAATATAGGATCCGGAAAGATGGTCATGGTACATTACTATTGATCCAAATTTTTGTTTGGTAATGGACTCGAAGGCTGTGTTGTCTCAAACTATCCAATGTTGGAGGTAATTTACTTATGGATCTTGAAGAAGCTATAATATTCCCCTGAGCCTGTTGATACATTTCACATTTTCGTTTGTCGTATACAGACAGATTACAAATTCAACAATATCATTGAATACTTTCAAACATGACACCGTAAGTACATGATGAATTCAAAAATAGGAATTCTGTCATTAAATGTTTGATTGGGAATTTTAACCAACTTTCTGTAGATCAGGCGCTAGAGCATATCAACAAAAATTCCAAAGCTGCAGGAGGAACAGTGGGATAAACTGAAAATAGTACTATAGAATGGATGAATGGTTCTTGAGATAAAACATTATTGGTATGAAGTTAGTCACATTACGCTCATCTTTGCATCTTCATTCGGTCAAAATGTCGAAGAAGGTAAAAAAATAATGAAAATTGATGAAGATTCTGAGCAGATACTGCAGAGTGAACTTTCAAGATTTTGAGAATTTGAGAGAATAAGTATTCAATGATATTGTTGAATTTGAAATCCATCTGTATACGACAAACGAAAATGTGAAATGTATCAACAGGCTCAGGGGAATATTAGCGCTTCTTCAAGATCCATAAGTAAATTACCTCCAACATTGGATAGTTTGAGACAACATAGCCTTGGAGGCCATTACCAAACAAAAATTTGGATCAATAGTAATGTACCATGAACATCTTTACCGGATCCTATATTTAGTGGGTGGTATGTAGAAAATAGAAAACTTCTGCCAAAATTAACGACGATGCCAATCCTACCTAAGGAAACATCTATCCTTAGCAACTGCAGTTGTAGGAAAGGTAAATATTATTTCGAATATCAGATCCGTAAATATTCTTTATGAAATGGAAATTCTCATTTCAGATTGCACAGGATCAATGTGTTCCTGTAAAAGAAAACAAATTCCGTGTATTGGCTCCTGCAAATGTATGGACCAAAAACATGTGCAAATACGAGTACTTCAAATTTTTCAAATCTTCCTTCCCTGGATTATTCTTCATGTGATAGTGATAGTTGAATTAGATGAATCATGACATGTAAGAAATTTTTAGGCCCTAAATATCATAGATACCAACTATATACCTTCTTAATTCTTTTCTAGATTTTTGGTCTAGGATTCAGGAAATCTTGTTACTACTAATGAGAATGAACGATGATTTCAAAAATGTGTTAATATTACGTCACAAAATTGATTTATGAAGTAATGAATATAAGTTTGAACTCGCATATTTGCATATTTATTAACGAATTAACAAAATTAAATTAAATATATATGAATTCTATGTAAAATTCTCATATATATAAAAAATTAGGAATTTAAACAATATCTTCAAAATGCGTTCTGAAGGCACGGAGGAATAGTACTGTAAAGTTGGTCGGATAGATATAACGAACCTTATGTGCATAGATCAAAGCTCAAATCCATAAGGTCGCCACTAACATGGACTAACGCAACAAATTGCGCCTTACTAGCGTCTCCAGGTTCGGTTTCGGTTAATGGGAGTTAATAACACAATTTCTTATTTTGTGAGGAAACTGTTCTACCTATTGTAATTTTGAAAGAAGCATCTGAATCGTTGGTTTTCGGAGCAGACCTTTCATATAAAGCATTTTTTCGATAATCCTAACAGATCTCGAGTAAAACCGAGTGGAACATAATAGTTAATATGGGTGTTCAGGGCAAGCGTTTATATCTTAAGGAATTCCATTTAAGAGCATTGTATCCGACTTTTTTGACAATTAATAAAAAATATTTCTGAATCGTATATTTCAACAGAAGTTTGTGTGAGTGATGTTCACCGTATATAGATGACCATGAACAGAAAAAAATTTTTTGTCAATTTTTGGAAAAATTCCCCCCACCCCTTCCTGCACAGGACGATTTTTTGACGACCAGTTGAATTTACATTGTAAGGGTATGGAGAATGATACCCAGTGGTCTATACATTTTAGCAATGAAGGTCCCACGGGGTGACACGATAGAGCCCGATTTGAACTCTACTATATACCGTGGTTAACAGTTCCCATTTGTGCTTTCGGTGAGATATGGCCAACTTTACATAAATATAATGAAACTGAAAATATTAGACAGTTCGGCAAAGTCACCTCCGTTGGCAAACCCACACCGCTCTACCGTACTTATTATATATTAGTGTCATTATTTATTTTTTGGATTAGGTACTTGTTAATACACTTTCCTGCAAATGATATTGTTCCATTTTTATAAGAAGTCAATATTTCCAAGAAATAAAGTTCAGGAAATTGTTCCTTCCATACTCCATTCACTTTTATAAAGTCTCCCGGTTGGCCATGATTTAGGTCTATCACGTTTTTGTAACTAAAACACAGGCAGGTTGGCACTGCCGAAATATCATCAAGGTCAAAACAATTAGCCCAGACGTTGCCAATTTCTACTCTCAACATAATCACAACATAATCTTCAACCTTAGACAAGATATTATCACGGACCATTATCTTCGAAAAATAAAGGACTATTCGCTTTGAAATTGAAAATGTCGAAAGTAGTTTTGAAGAAGCAGAATTGCTATACAGAACCGAAATGTGCAATAGGAAAACTTCATTCTGACATGTTGAACTCTCGAATGGAGTTACTTTCGTAGAACTACTACATTTTTAAACTGGTGATGTATTTCAAGTTGTGCAATGAGGTATTTAAATGTCTTCTTGAGAAAAGTAGGTAATTCCATAGGTACGTCTGTTCGTTTAGAAGTTTTCCTGCCAGGTTATTCAGGTACTTTTATACTCTTTTTTCAAATGAACTATCACAAAATACCGGACTACTCTATCCATTATTTTCAATAAAATTCCAACTCTTGATTCTTGATTTCCATACAAGAAAATAGCATAATTGAATCTTCCAACCAGTTTATATAGGTGAAATATTTCCAGTAACAACATAGGAACAATTTTCTTTTACAGTCGCCAGGACTGTGGAATCATTGAATTCACATAATATCTTCTCAAATTCATTATTTTTCCGAAGTAAATTCACATTGTGAAAATACGTATTTACTACGACTTCTTTGTAGAGAAGACAACGTTGCGTAGTTATCTGACAGGAAAAGGACTATAACCTAACATTTTCAAAATATACATGGTGAAATGTGTCAAATTTTCATGGCCAACCGGGAGACTTTATAAAAGTGAATGGAGTATAGATGTTACACTTCTAATGTCACTGAGTATGTATATTAACATCTGATATACAGTCCATTTGAATAACAGTTACTTTTCTAGGATTTCGTCAGTCGTAGTTCGGATAAATGTTAATTTTTGACAGCTTTTTCTCGGCACTTAGGAGAACTTCCCTTAGGAGCAATTCATCTCGATTAACTGAGAGTAAACTGTATATAGAGCGGTAGTTGAACTTTCACCTCACATCAAAGTGAAACCTTAATCGTACCTGAATAATTGATGAAATAAAAGTCTGTTCATTATCAATAAATACTCAACTCAAGCGCTGTATCAATTATTTACACACTCATGAAACAGGGAAGTTCCTGATAAATTGTTTCTCGTATCCGAGGTACATACATGTTCATGTGTTGCACGTAACCCATGGGGTGGAAACTCTCTCACTAAAGTCTGGTCCCTTAGAATAGTTCTTTTAGTTCGAATAATCCCACACAAATTTGAGGATGTCTCTGCCTTCGCTTGATTTGTGGATCACGTGATGCTTTATCAGCTGATCTGTGATCAGCTGTCCCGCTGTCCGCTACTGGCGTGCTTGTTTTTATTTTTACATTTTACATAGTTTTGGTGAAATCTGAGTGTTCAGTGTTGTGAAATAAACTTTTTCGAATATTACTGTTTGATGTTCGGTAAAAAACTGTAATGAGAATACAAGTAAAGTGATTAAGTGTTCTCCTAATATTGCAGACAAGGTTATGGTCTTCATGGCTAGGGGAGTTATTCATAAATAGAAACAAACAACTTTAGCTTATTTCTTCAATCATGGTGGAATGAAACGTGATGATCTTTCCAAATTACTTGAAGATATTGTTAGATCAATGTCGCAATGTGCCTCATGTCGTGGCACTTCTTTGTGATCAAGGTTTTGCAAATGTAGCTGCTATAAATAGGCTATATAGAGAAACCACTGGGTGATTTTCACGTACAAAATGTTTTTCACATTATGTTGTGCATAATGATATCCATTTTTTGTATTATATTTCTCATTTGATTCTGTCCTTCTAAATGTATATTGGAGTAGAATATACTTCCACATAGTGTTGTACTCGCATAATGATAACCATTTTTTGTACGATATTTCACATTTGATTTTGTCCTTGTAAATGAATATTGGAATTAAGGCAGCCATTCATTTAACTGCTCCTTCAAATTTGAAGGTATATAAGGATAATTTTATTGAAGAAAGTTTTTACCTCATATGCTGTATAATTATTTTTTTAAACATGTCATGCACACTAAATTTTATTTTCATGCCAAATGTATTTTTTAATTTCGATATTCTTTCTTTTTCTAATATACATGTACATTAGTTCACATGAAATGTTGAACTTAAATCATGAATCTGATATAATTTTATTAAAGAGAGTTTTGGGATTTCATTTGTTTTCTTTCGATTACAGCGAAAACCATTGTTCCAAAAACATTGTCAAATGCCAGGTTTTTGACGAATTATTGTCAACTTGGTGTTTGGCAGTGTTCTGGAAATCAATATAATAGAATATAGGATATATGGGAGATATATTTGAATTTCCCTCTCATTCGAGCTTCAAATAATCCCAGTGCCGCACCGCTAGTGTTGCAAGGAACAGAAATAAGGTTAGAGTGGCCCATCTATAGTATATCTTGTCTATGACGTAACCCTAAGATACACCAATATAGCTTGCAGCCCAGCTACAACTTCAGGTAGACGTACACTATGAAATTTGCATCAAGATATAAAATTCTTGTACGCATTAATAGAATTTAATCAGCATTCCCAGGATGGCATTTGGGTTTATTATTTCCTCAAATGATAAACTCTTGCGAACAAATGAAAATACCTTCAGTTTAAGTTCATAGGGATGTCCTAGTTCATGAGTATGAATTTAATCTTTCCGAAAGCCACCAATGTCAGTCTTATTCGATTTATTGAAAGGTTTTATACTGGGTTTTCTCTCCCAAACTCTGAAAAATATCTATAAATTAAAAATTAATTATTTTATTTTTCATTATTTTTTATTTTATAGATATTTTTCAGAGTTTGGAAGAGTATCCTTTAATAATTATTCGACTTATTATCTCCGATTTTTTATTCTTTTTACCCAATCTTATTGAGTGTCCAAAACGAGGGGAAAATAGCTGAGGAAAATTTGTAGACCAGAATTCTAATTCGACCGGAATTCCATTATAGTAATTCTATTGGAATTCTATAGGAATTCTATTGGAATTCTATAGGAATTCTATCAGAATTCTATTGGAATTTAATTGGATTTCTTTCAGAATTGTAAGGAAAGCAAATGGAAATGCACAAAAACCCAAAACTTTAGACTGACTGATGAACATTTGACATATTTGATTTCGAAAGGATCGAATGACTAGTGAAATTCCGAATAAAAAAATATTTTTTTTTTCGAGAATTCACATCGAATGTCCTTGAAATTTTGCGTGTAGGTGTGAAATGATAAGACCTTAAGAATGTCTTCAAACCCCGAAAAAATTTTAATAGTAGATTTCATGTTATTTTCCTTCTTTCTTTGGCAATGCTTGTTTGATATGTTGATATTTGGCATTTAATTAGGCAACGTGTATTAAATGACAGCAATCAAAAAAGCACTGACGTGAGGTCCGTCTGCTTTAGAGCACTTGTTAACACTCAACTGGAATCGGTCAATACGAACAAGCACGCCAAAGCTTCCTGACCTCATGCCAGTACTTTTAATTTTTTTTTAAACTAAACGGAATAATACTCGTGAAAACAATTAACTCCTACGTAATGCGTAGACATTGTTTTCTTAAAAATTTGAATAGTTGAAACCCAAAACTCATATTGAAGCTAAAACACTTCGCTTTACGATATTTAATAAAGCTTCGTGGATTGCTTTCGGTCGAAGCATTTTTGTGTCTATGTATTCAGTGCTGTACCTAAGGTGACGCAAGGACCCAGTAACGAAGCCTACTTGCCTACATAGAACACAAATGATAACCCTACTCGCTCAGACTCTTCAGGAGTCCCTTGGGAAGATTCAGAGAAGGATCAGTATAATAGTAGATATCAATATAAATTGTGGTCTGCATGAATGTATTAAAGTATTAAATCATACAAATGAAAGAATTATCAACTTCACTATCCAACATAGAGACAGACGCAAATAGATTGTAAAACTCACGAGAACATCTATTGAAAGCTCTTTACTGAATCTTTATCAGAGGTGAAATATTTAAAACTCCAAGAATTGAAGAATATTGTGAAAATACTCACCGTATTCAATAATACGTATAAATTTGGCTGTTTATTGCCAAGTATATATTTGCAGGTTATGAAAAGCCCAGGGAAACGCATCTACTTCTAACGGCTAAAATCCTTTTAAAACCAACTATTTGGAGTCGTTTACATGATTGCCCGATAAGTGTCGCACTCGAACATCAATATGAATTTATAATAATTCAATAGGAATTCTGCGAAATTCAAAAGGAATTCTTCGGAATTCAATAGGAAATCTAAGAATTTAATTGGAATTCTACGAGCTTCCATCGGAATTCCATAGAGTTCTACTTTCTTGGACACCAGAACTCATAGCGGTTCACCTCTCGGTCCAAAATTAATGTACCTACCAGACCTACCTATTCCGCCACGTTTTCCAACCTCGTAGTGTGTAAATAAATATATTCTTCCCTGTTACTAAATATCTTGATCTTCGTGATGTCTATTTGTAAGCCAACCATTTCCGCAGCATCAAGCATTTCTTTCTAATACCTTTAATTTCACACTGTAAGGATTGAAGATATTATCCAGCGAGATGGTGAATAATTTTGGGGATACGGTATTGTCCTTCGAACACCCCTATTCGATCTGATTCTTTCTGTTTTAAGAAATACAACGCCAAGGAAATACATGATTTTTAGCCATTGATGCTATTAATGCATAACGAATAAGCTTACACAAACATATTTCAGATTTACGTATAATAAATCAAGGAATCACAAACAATGCTGAAAAATATATTCTACCGAAGATTGTTGAAATTGGAAACTCGAATAAACGTCTAATCCCCAAGGAACAAGCCAACTGCGATGTAGTTTATTACGACAGAGGATCGTTGTTCAAATTTGGTCTGATACAAAAAGGAAGGAGCAAAGTTACCTAATTATAATATGTGTTCCGAAAGTCAAACGATCATGCTGAGGTTTCGACGTCCACAAAAAACAATTAACTGTCAGATGTACCCCGACTACATCTCGTGAATAGGAAAGCCGCTTTTTGCCGGGGGGTTCATTTCGGTAGTAAACTTTCATTCATTTATGCTCTGAAAACGCTTCCAGAAATCGTATAATGATTGATTGCCTACTAAGTGAAGCAATAATAATAAACAGTTTTTCGAATAGTGTTAACTTCGAAAGCTATTTGAGCATAACGATCCTTACGGCTATAGACTATGGCCGATCACAATTTTTTACCGGGTCATTATTAACAATTGTTAAAAAGGACTGCCATGAAATCCGGAGCTTTTGCCTCTGTCTATTCACTCCTCACACACCCTCACGAAATACTGCATGAACATTCAAACAGTCATTTTCAACATTTCCATCGATTAGATCTGTTTTTTGAAAATATTGGGAAAATGGAATTTGGTTTGAAGGTTTGCGTCTACTTTCTACAAGTATTTATCTTATATTTATTGGATCGGTTTCGTACTTTTTGAGTTATTTAGGAAATAAGAACAACATTTCAGATGGGTATAACTCCGAAACCGTTTGGCCGATTATGACTATTATCGAACTTAAGTATCGCTCTCGAATGTGCAGCGTATACCGTGAAAGTTGCTATCTCTTTCTGTTCGAAAGCTATTGGGGCAAACGGTCGCCCATCCAGCACTGTCGGTACAAATACCAATTTTACCACATGGGCAAGCCAGCAGACGAAACATGCAGGCGCTGTGGATCGAAAAACGAAACTGATAAACACATAGTTTTCAAATGCCCAGAGCTGTCCAGCCTAAGAATTTTAAATAATTATGGGTGAACCAGTTCTAAAACCTGACGACGTGAAAGCCAAGGATGTCATCAGATATGTTTACGCTATTGAGAATGTACTTAGGATTGAATAAGTAGGGTAATAGAACGTATCGGGATTAATTTTGAATACGAAGTCGGGCAAAAAAAATCCTATTAATGTTAGATTGCGACACCTATCGGACAATCATGTACTTGTCATCTTCATGTCTTCACAAAAAAAAATAAAAATAAATACATTAAAAGTGTTCACCACTGAGTTACAAAGTCAACTGTTGACTTTGTAACAAGTACCCTGTATATTAGTGTATATACTTATAAAAAATGACAAGATAAAATTATGAACCAGTACGTCCGAACATAATACTGACCTGCGCAAAACACGATTCAAGCCATCTCTTGTACGGCATATCGACCGGTCCAAAGTTTGCTGTAGGAAAAAAGTTTATTTTATATCTCCATCCTGTAAAACCACACATGTATTCCATTTCATATGCCCCACTCAATTACCATGCCCCTCAAACCGGGTCCAGACGGGTGTAATGTAACACGTAATGCAATGCGTAATGTAAGGCGACTTCTCTGTGTGGACGGTAATAAAAACTATCACAAAGTAACGGACTACTCTATCCATTATTTTTCATTAAAACATCAACACTTTATTCTTGATTTCCGTACAAGAAAGTAGCATAACTGAATCATCCAACTAGTTTATATACGTGAAATATTTCCAGTAACAACATAAGAAAAAATTTCTTCAACAGTCACCAGGTCTTTGGAATTGTTGATTTCACATAATATCTTCTCAAATTCATTATTTTACCGAAGTAAATTCACATTGTGAAAAATACGTAATCACTACGACCTCTGTGTAGAGAGGACAACGTTGGGTAGTTATCAGCCAGGAAAATGACTATAACCTAACATTTTCAAAATATAGACCACATTAGTTAGGTTAGGCGGGAAATTTGAATTACGATCCATCCGTGGATCCGAGCACTGAATTCCCCATGCATTTCTTATGGACCTAAAATTTACGCGAATTTCTCGCCTGTTTTTAGATACTTTGGCTAATTTCTTAAGGTTTATTTCGGTTGAAATAGATTCTGTGAACCTTTCTCAACCATCTAGAATCAAGTTTTCATAACAAAATTGTATATTTCCAAAATAATTAATAAATATAAAAGTGTTCACCAAATTCGATCGTCTTAGCTCACTCTAAATCTGTCAAAAATAATAACATAACCCTAAATCGGCCTTGTAATGACGCACAACAGAAGTCATCTACGACATACGGTGATCTTTCGAACTACACTGGTTTCAATTTTGATTTAAGAATAAATTGAAGTAGATTTTAATGTGGAAATAACATGAAAACATGCACTAATGATGAAGGTACCCAATACTTGATGTCTCTGTACTAACATTCTCTTTTAAATAGGGTGGTTTCACCTCAAAGTTGAAATTCCTTGTTAGAAAATTTGAATATGGATCTCCCGCCAAGAGAATGATTTTCGAGCCAATACATGGCGAAAATTTGACCAAGAAATTGGTTCAAGCCCTGTGGACAGGATCTTTGGCGCTCTCATTCAGACTTTGTAACATCATATCTCCGAGAGTATTGGTTTCTCAGAGTTGGCAATGATATAAATGTATTCTTATGACAGAATTGCATCATAAAGGAAATCCATTTCAAATAATAATTTGTGTATCAAGATTAAATGAGCAATCTGTTAATGAGAACTGCACCATGGAAGAAATCAAATTAAAATAGCTGAAATGAATTTGACTCTCTCTCATATATAACAGGATGACATGTACGAGTATGAACACAGATCATTTAATAATTCATAGATAGAATAATTATAGCATTCTGTAAAAACATATAGGAGTACGATTCATTATTGGAATTTCGAAAAATCTTATCTCCGAAAGTATTAGCTTCTTAGAGTAGATAATGATATTAGTGGATTTTTATGGTCAAACTGCATCTTAAAAAATAGAATTTGAAATTTGAAAGTTAAAAAAAAAATAGTTGGGAATGATATTAATGGATTCTTAGAATAGAACTGCATCATAAAAGAAATTAAATTAAAAAAGAGTCTCATTTAAAAAAAACAAGAGTGCCAAATATTATTAATCCGAAACCACCAGACAGATTCTACCCTATAACGAACTTAACCGAGATATTCATTCCTCAAATCTAATCTGAAAATTATATTATATCAATTACAGTTTTGTTTTTACTGGAGATATTCTGAACCCAATTTGATTAACTTACCAAACTATATATTTCCATCATCATATGGGTTATGCACGGGCATTATATTATCACCTAAAAAGTATAATATCATGTTATAATCGATACGATAGCTGAGGTTATTTCATTGGTCATTTTGCATTCAATCATACTTTGTTTTCTAGAATAGGAGGTGTAACTTTTATCCAAAAATTCTGAAAACTCAGCCGTTGGACCTCATCTCCCTTGACGTCTCAATTAAAAGGCTCTCACCGTGGACAGCATAACTCATTATTGGATCATCTAAAATCAAAAATTGGTTCAAGCACTGACGTGAAGTCAGAAGCTTTTGCGCGTATGTTCTATTGTCCATTCTTCTGTATTGGACACCCTTAATCGAATTTACCATGGTAAATTATGTTGCCCATTCTCCTGTATTGGACACTTAATTCGAATTTACCATAGTAAATTCGAATTAAGAGTGTCCAATAAAGGAGAATGGACAACATAATTTACCATGGTAAATTCGAATTAAGTGTCCAATACAGAAGAATGGACAATAGAACATACGCGCAAAAGCTTCTGACTTCACTTCAGTGCTTGAACCAATTTTTGATTTTAGATGATCCAATAATGAGTTATGCTGTCCACGGTGAGAGCCTTTTAATTGAGACGTCAAGGGAGATCAGGTCCAACGGCTGAGTTTTCAGAATTTTTGGATAAAAGTTACTCAAAATACTGTTTAAATATGTATGTTCGATATGCTGAATCGTGTGAATAAAATATATGATTGTATGTATTAAAAAAAAATACTAAAAATAACCTTTTTTTGAAGCTCTGAAACCCACGCAACCCCTTAAGCTGCGCAGTTTATGGCCTCATCGCAACAACTTCAGAAAGCTATAAAACTATGAGAGATTTAACAGGCTCTCAAAGTGCTCGCGATTGAACTGAAATAAAAAAAAATGGGTTCAAGCCCTGTGGACAGGAGCTTTCTGGCGCTCTAGTTCAAACAGACATATTATATCTCCGAAAGTATTGGTTTCTCAGAGTTGGGAATTATATCAATGTATTCATATGATAGAACTGCATCATAAAGGAAATTCAATTCAAATAATAGTTTATTTATCAAGATTAAATGAGCAATCATGAGAATGAGAACTACACCATGGAAGAAATCAAATTAAATCTGGCCAATTTTGCCCAAAAACGAACTTAACCGAGATATTCATCTCCCTAACCTACTCTCAAAATTTCAACTACCTATCTCATTCCGTTCGAGAGTTATATCTATGTCTATGGATGAAAAGTAGTCTCACTACTCTCAGATCTCTTACTTCATGTTCCGCTCCGAAATGTGAGACTTTTCTGAGAAAAACTAATTTCGGAGCAAACAATTGAGATTTTTCTCACTTCGCTCACAATTCTTCGATTGATTAGATAATGTCATGTCTCAGGAAAATAAGTTGATATTATGACAATTCATACATAGAATAATTATATCATTCTGTGACAACGTTGAAATACGATTTATTATTGAAATTTTGAAAAATCATATCTCCGAAAGTATTAGCTTCTTAGAGTTAAAAATGATATCATTGGATTCGTATGGTAAAACTGCTTATTGAAAAAAATTTAATTTGGAATTTGCTTCGTAAAAAAAAAATTTTTTTTTTGTTACTCCGAAACCGTCTGTCCGATTTCACCCAATAACGAACTTAGCCGAGATATTTATCTCCCAAACCTACTCTGAAAATTTCAACTGTCTAGCTCATTCTGTTCGAGAGTTATCGTGCCTACGGCCAGCCGGCCGGACGGCCGGACAGAATGAATTTCGACCACGGATTTTTGATCAGTGAGTCGAACCAAATCGTTTAAGACCATTTTCATCGAAAAATTCGAAAATTACAGACATTTGGGCAAATTGATAAGCACTCAGTTCCGAGGACCTAGAGCGCCAAAAATGGGTTCAAGCCCTGTGGACAGGAGCTTTCTGGCGCTCTAGTTCAAACAGACAAATTATATCTCCGAAAGTATTGGTTTCTCAGAGTTGGGAATTAAATCAATGTATTCTTATGAAAGAACTGCATCATAAAGAAAATTAAATTCAAATAATTGTTTATTTATCAAGATTAAATGAGCAATCTGAGAATGAGAACTGCACCATGGAAGAAATCAAATTAAAATACCTGAAATGAATTTGACTCTTCCTTATAAAACAGGATGAAATGTACGAGTATGAACACAGATCATATAATAAAGCTTAGATAGAATAATTATAGCATTCTTTGAAAATATAGAAGTACGTACGATTCATTATTGAAATTTAGAAAAATCATACCTCCGAAAGTATTAGCTTGTTGGAGTTGAAAATGATATCGATGGATTTTAATGGTGAAACTGCATCTTAAATAAAAATTACAGACATTTGGGCAAATTGATAAGCACTCAGTACCGAGGAACTAGAGCGCCAAAAAGTGTAATCCCCTTTCCGGGATTTGAGCCCGCCTTCTCTCGTTCCGAAACCGAAAATCCGACTGACTAGACGAACCGGCTATCGGGCTCCTCGTACCATCTTGTTTATTTGACGGTTATTCGTTTAAGACCATTTTCATCGAAAAATTCGAAAATTACAGACATTTGGGCAAATTGATATAAGCACTCAGTTCCGAGGAACTAGAGCGCCAAGAAAAATCAGTCTGCAACAAAAAATTCTTTAAGTTTTCACAAAGGAATTTCTGAGATTTCATAAACGAAAATCTGCCCCCGGTCTTCCCTTGCTGTTCTTGAAACCCTGCGTTTCTACGCGAAATTTGCCTCTTCTCCGGCTAGGAAGTAATGGTTGAATAATTCTGCTTACGTTCGAACCATTTATTAAATATTACACGTTCATTTCCACTGCACGAAAACGGAATAATATTTCAATTCGAATCGGAACGAAGAATGTTCGTTCCATTTATGTGAAATATGGATCAAAAGAAGTTATTTGTTATTGCATTCGAGAAAATGAAACGTTCCGGCGTTTCGAATGCGGATAATGGAAGGTTGGATCTCAATAATAATTTTGAATATTTCTTTACTGTCCTCAAGCAAAAGCTTATTGAGTACTAATTCTGACCATGATACTTTGTTATTTTGCTAAGAATTTCCCGGAAAGCAAACTGAAGCAACCTAGTCAATGGCCTTATCAAAATTCCAACAGATCCTTCGTCGGGTTATGCAATAATCATTGAAGAATACTGTGAGGGCCGGTTTCTCAATTGCGAGTTAACTCGAGGTGGCGAGTTACGCGTGTATTTAGCGATATTCATGAACGCGTAATACTCGGGTTACCCGCAACCTTGAGTTAACTCGCAATTGAGAAACCGGCCCTGAGAGGTATTGGGAACTTCCAAGACGATGCCAGCGACAGGGTGGCGGTTTTTGGCAACTAACCAAGCTAGTAATAAATGTAAACAATCTTGTGTTGGATAGGTTAGTCGACGAAGTTTCACCGAAATTTTCATCAAAAATTTAAATTTGAATGGACTTGAGATCTTTGTTGGATTACTTTGTGATATATATTTAGATGTTGATCATTATAAATATAACTAATATTATGGCACTTGATTGATATAAAGTCTACAACCAGTAAGTATATTCATATATGTTTGTCAAACTTACCTCATATTTAAATGTTCTTTCAGTTACTATTTGCGAATGGTAAAGATGGGACTCAGTTTATTAGAATTTCTGGAGTACATAGAAGCTTCAACTTCTAATTCTAGAATCCTTGTAGAAGGAAAAGAGGTTCTAAATGTAGATCATGTAATCGTGTGTGACAAAACAAACTGTGATCCCTGTTTTATAGACATTTGTTCTTTATGTTTACAAAGTAGTGCCCTTAAATCAGTACCACATAAAATTGATGGCCCATTAATGTGGAAAATGGTAAACTTTAAAAAGAAGGTATGGTATATTCTTGTAAAGTCGGAGCACGGAGGAGGTGTAAACATATTACTGATGTTTTATTTAAAGTTCAGGTGCATGATGTTCTAGTTCATTTATGAGGATATAGTGTCAAATTGAACCAGATAAAGCTTTTGTAAAACAGTTATCAATAATTAAAATGATTTTTTCAAAATATGATACATATATTATGTGAAAAGAATTATTAACAATAAGTGTAATGTTTGAGGTATAATAAAGTTTTTGTTTTGTTTCCAAGAGTTTTGATGACCATCTCTACTATTCAATTGAAAATATTAAAATTGTTTAAATCTGCGAAACTTTTCAAAGCAGTGTCACTGTTTAAGATATCAGTCAAAGTATATATCGGATGTATCAACCATAACACTAACGTCACAAGTGTTAGGTAGTCTGGTAACAATGTACACAACCAAGTCTACTACTAACATTATTATTGCTGTTTAACTAACTCAAGACTGCTTGGGCGTTGCTTATTTTTTCTTCTGAATGAGGTATTCAGCACAGCAAACGTCATCTACACATTCCTTTCTCTTTCGAGGTACCTCCTTGTCCTCTGTTTGAAGATTAATAAGATTATGTTGATGTAGTTCCAGGTTAAGAACTCTTCGGTCTATTAGTTATCCTTCGAACGCAGTTTCAATAATAATATTTATATTTGGTTTTCCGGAGGTAAGAAGTGAAAACTCAAACCTATACATTTTGGCATTTTTTTGGCCCATGAATTGCATTGAGGCACCCAACAATAGTCGTTTCTGGTCGAAGACATATTAGGCAGGACAATATTCACTATTTCAACTAGAATTTTTCTTTCAAACAAAAGTTTATAGACGAATACCGAACAATTAAACTCAAACACGTGCAATACGTCGGCTCATTACTAGCTTGGTTAGTTGCCAAATCCCGCCAGACAATCATAGTACCATAGTTTTACTTAGCATAGAAATTTTCAAGTTCCAACTCCTTTGTTAATAAATTCAGCCAAATACTCCCTGATGAACAATTCGATGTCAAATTCGATTCAGTACGGCCGGACGTCAGTTGCTACGATAACTGGAGAACGGAAAGAGATAGCGACTTGAGATTTTCAAGGTAGGTAGCGCGTCCCAATACAACGGACAATTCAGTTAATGGTCCCAATACAATGGTTTCCGAGAAATAATATTGTTTTCAACCAATATGGATCCGATCGAATTGAAACTTGGTGAGTAGTTGTAGAATACAAACTTAAAGACGTTTGTGAAATTTTGTGAGAATCGTAACACTTAATTTCTGGATTAGGTTGTACATCTGAATACGACGAGTTTGTTTATAGGCATAATAGGCCAAACGGTTTTGGAGTTATACCCATCTGAAATTTTGTTATTATTACCTGAATAACTCAAAAAATACGACACCGATCCAATTCAAACATGGTTATTAGTTGTAGAATGCCAACGCGTATATTGTTTCGAAATTTTGTGAGGGTCGTATCACTATACAAAATTCAAAAAATATCATCGAATATAATTGAAAAAATTTCTATATATCAGAAACCATTCGTCGGACATCGCTTAAATTTTTTCGAGAGCCTTCAATACCTAACCCTACTGCCAAGTCTCAAGTTTGAACACGATCGGATCTATATTGTTGGAGATCCGAGCAGCCTTGTATGAGTTCAGTAGCTGGATGGGTGACCGTTGCCTCGACAACTTTCGAACGAAAGGAGATAGGAACTTGAAATTTTCAGGGTAGGTTGCAAATCCGAATGGGAGAGTTAAGTTCGTGGTTAGGCAGAATCGGCCCAACGGCTTCGGTGTTACACTCATCTGGAATATGAATTCCTCTATAACTCAAAAAATATAGACTGATCGAATTGAAACTTCGTAACCAGTAGTAGAATATCGACATAAAGACGTGTGTAAAATGTTTTGAGGACCGTACCACGAAAATTTTAAAAAAATTACGAAAAGATATTATGTATTTTACGTTACCTCGAGAACGGGTAGAGATAGCACCTTGCAATGTTCAGGGTAGGTTGCTCATCTAAATGCGACATTTAAGTTCGTTAACGGCCAAACTGTTTTGGAGGTATACTCATCTGAAATGTTTTTGTTATTTCCTCTATAACTCAGAATATACAAATCTGATCCAATTAAAACTCTGTGATTACTTGTAGTTTGCCAACCGACTAATTTTCACGGAATTTCGTGAATATCGTATCCTGTGGACTTACTTGAGGCGTAAGTTATTTCTTATTTTAATCAAAAAGAATTACACATTCTGGGATCGTAGACGTCACTAAAGTCAGTCATTAAAATGGTATGAAATGTATTCATGCATTATGAAAGCTGAGGCAAAACGGTATACCTATATCGATGCTAAATTCGAAGTTAGTATCCAATAGAATAGACAATAGAACATGCGAGCAAAGGCTTCTGACTTCACGTCAGTGCTTGAACCAAATGTTTTTCCCTATCGTGATAGTAATCAATTCAAGTATCCCATGCACAGGGATAATGATCTATACGCAAAATTAAATTTTCTGATTCACACATGACACGTCAAATATGATTCATATACTAACTGACAAAGAAACTGCAACACCCAGAAGGAGCTGTTTAAATTTTGGTTAAACATAGATAGTATAGCAAAGAGTAAATGATTAAAATTTGGAGAAAAAAATTGTGAAGGTTTTTTCATGTATCCATTTTCTGTTACTTACATATTGTAGTCATTTTTTGAATTTTTTTTAAATTTTACAACAAAGCAGCTGTTCGAGGAGATCCAAAGTCGATGTTTAGTTGTTGTTAAAAAGCCTAGAGCACGTGTACGCGGAATTTATCGCCAGCTAAGTGAATTTGAAAGAGCTCAAATTATTGGTCTACGGGAGGCGGGGTTGTCTTTTCGAGAAACCGCTAACCGTACGAACATAAATCCAACAACTGTTATGAGATGTTGTCAAGCGTGGTTTGATAATGCCCAAATGCGAAGAAGAGTAGGAACCGGACGTCGAAGGTGCACAAATGTAGTTCAAGATCGACGCCAAAGACTTATGGCTATTAGAGACCGATTTGCGACAACTCGATCTTTGGCTGATGAGTGATTAGGAGAACAAGGCCATCCTGTAGCTGTCCGAACGATTTACCGCCGGATAAGGTCTTTGAACTTTAGCATTATCGACCCCATCTTGTGTTTCCTCTGACAGTTGAGCATCGCCGGCAACGATTACAGTGGTGCAGAGAACATCAACATTGGAATGTGGAATGGCATCAGATCGTCTTTTCTGATGAAATTCGATTCTCTTTGGGTGCACATGATGGCCGAAGAAGGGTTAGACAACGTCGGGAAGAAAGACGTGAACCTCAGTTTGATATTGAGCGTCATGTACACCGGACAGTAAGCGTTATGGTATGGGGTGCTATTGCACATGCAAGTAGGTCACATTTCGTCTTTATTCGAGTTAACATGACGCGTTACCTTCAAGAAATAGTGGAGCCATATGTTCACCCTTACCTTAACCGGCTCGAGAATCCAATATTTCAGCAAGATAATACTCGACCTCATATTGCCAGTGTTAGTCTAAACTTTTTTGAAGCGACCCATGTGAATCTTTTGCCATGGCCGCCCAGATCCCCCGATCTTTCGCCCATAGAGATGTTCGGGACATCATGGGTAGAAGGCTTGGAAATTTACACCAGCCCCCACGGACTTGGGCGGCTCTGATACATGAACTACATGTAGCTTGGTATAGTATCCCTCAAGAAGGAATAGACCATCTTATTGCATTTATGCCAAGACGTGTCGAGGAGTTTATAGATAATCGCGGTGGAAAACACATTATTGACAAATTCATTGAAAAAAAATTCTAAACCCTTCGTTTTTTTTTCTTCAAATTTCAATCATTTACTCCTTGCTATACTATCTATGTTTTACCAAAAAAAATTTAAATTTAAACAGCTCCTTCTGGGTGTTGCAGTTTCTTTGTCAGTCAGTATAACTGATGTTGTGACTTCGCTCTATCTGATGGGCAGTAGCCAGTAATCGCATTGACAGTTTTTTCTATGGAGATGGAAATCTGTGTTCGTTCTCAATAGTCATCTAGATAGCCAGTATTTTATGTCATGAAGTGTGTTTTGTTAATGTAAAAATATAGATCAGTCAAAAGTTGTTGAACGAAAGAAGTTGGTTTAGATTTCATACCTCTTGAATTGCATTGTGGAAATTATACTTTATTGAAGAGTATTCAGTAATGTTCAGAGTGTGACGCGAACCAACTGGGCAAGAATCAACCGGTGTGTTGATCTTCGGTGGGTGAACACAATAAAATAAGAAAGAGGATAATATATTATTCTCTATTATATGATTCATAATATTAAAATTTCTGATCTGGAATTAATATCATTCTGAAAGATGGACCTGAAAAATTGATACTCTCAAAAATTCTGAATTTGTGAGGAGTATAGTTGATTAGTATGCAATTCGGAGAGACATTCATGTATGTATGTCCAACTTTTTTATGCAAGGGACGTGCGGAATTTATTTCAAAGGATAACTTCACTGAAATGGCATCTGTTTCGCCGCAGACATTCTTCCAATATTGACCTCTTTCCGGTCAGAATTCGGTTGCGGAGATGAGAATTGATAGCCGCGCTCTCGTGTCGGATATTTTCCCGCAGGGTCCTTATTTTTGATGGCGAATTGCTGCCTATCCGTGACTTGAGGCAGCCCCATAGGAACAAATAGCAAAGGGTAATACCTAGTGACATTGGAGGTAGTCCATATTATCAAAGCGATTCTACAATTATCCAGAGGAAATGTATTTCCTTGGATTTACATGGAACATGGGTGCCAAGGCTGCATCCTCATAATTATAATCGGTTCTGTGATTATAGTCAGCGTATGTAGGGACTTCGATTTAAATAAGTTATCTATTTTTAACTAGCGGCCCGCCCCGTCTTCGCACGGTTGAAATGCTGATACTAAATATACTACAGAATTAAATAAAAATATATCTTTACCGGAAATTGTAGGCGTTTAAATTGGATCAGTAAATCCGATGGTATCAGAGGAATTCGGGGAATCAATACATCTATCCTCATCCTGGCTGAGGCGAGCCTCACGCTCTACAGATGATTCTCTGGCTCTCTGTACCGGCTCCTCTGCGGTCGTACCACCGCAACCGCTATGTCACTGCATTTTAAATCTGCAATATCTTCGAAAATATTCATTTAAATTACATTCTGTAAAAGGCCATATTGATCAATATTAAATGCACAATGCACTCAAGTTAGTTAATTGCATAAGGGTCAATGCTGTATTGCTTAAAATCTGTTCGTAATCAAGCCATTATTTCTCGTAGGATGTAAAGGATAAGAAATAGTTATTGTGGGTTATCCTTGAGAGATAGACATATACCATCGCGGACTTTTTTGTAGACCTTTTTGAGGTGTACCATACTGTACTACATTATTTTGATCTATCTTGTAGGGTTCAGCCAGCGTTTTCAATGAAAGCGCAAAAAAATGTGTTTATTTACGACACCTCTAAAATTATCAGTGTTTCTCTAATATAGCATGCAAGTATTATACATATAAACCTTCCTATTGAATCACTCTTTCTATTAAAAAAACCGCATCAAAATTTTCACGTAGTTTTAAAGATCTAAGCATACATAGGGACAGACAGACAGCGGGAAGCGACTTTGTGTTATACTATGTAAGGATGTTGTAAAAAAAATGAAACAAATGAAACAAAACATAATAGGCAAGGCATCTTGATCAACCTATTTCCGTGGTGAATTTAATATAGTAATAAGGATTTTATCGCTGCCTATAGGGATACAATGATTCTAGCCAACACTCTTGGGTTGATAAACAGAACGCTATATGATGATATATGAAGGTTTATTTACAGAACTCACCATCACCGACGTAATCAACAATACGAAAATTTTATCGACTACTGAGGTTCCTAACTTCTTGCTACTATCCACGTCGCACGTCTCTGTCGTCTAACCGCAGGTCTTTTCGCAGGTCTAAAAAGGTTCATAGTCCCGAATCAACTCCTTTAGCGTTCAAAGGGATTCCACCTAACTTCCGTAATGACTTCAACCCCGCTCGTCTCGACCACTGACCCACTCACTACCGCTTGACTCGGCCCATTCTCCCTGAGCTTTTCAACGCTCTCATTGGGTTGTACTTCCAAGGTGGTGTTCAGTACTGATTCGTGAATTGCCTGGCTGAAATACTTCTTCTTAGGCCAATTGGATTCAATAGGAACGATCTTTGCAGCGCTCTATATTTCCACGAAATTGTGTCTCCCACGAAGCACGTCACGTGTTACTCCAAAATGTATGAGACAACTAACTTCCGTACTTACTTCAACCCCACTCGTGTCAACCAATTCGACCACTGACCAATTCACTGCCGCTTGACTCGACCCCTTCTCCCTGAGCTTTTGAACGCTCTAATTGGGTTGTACTTCCAAGGTGTTGTTAAACACTGATTGGTGAATTTACTGGCTGAAATACTTCGTATGAGGCCAATTGGGTTCCATGGGAACGATCCTTGCAGCGCTCTATATTTCCACGAAATAGGGTCTCCCACGAAGCAAGTTACTTGTTACTCCAAAATGTATGAGACAACTAACATTATTCTATTCTTAGGATTTTCTATTCAGAATAAAGTATTCAGTGTCTCTAAACGGATTAATTTGCTTCGAGGTGCCTCCAAAGTTAATCTTTATATGTCATGGGGATGGTCATCGTATTAGTAGGAACGTCGGTACACGTCGTCTGCACCATTGAAGCTAACCTTAACTGTACTATCATGAAAATATAATTTAGAGACTGACTGGCCCCAAATTTCAGGCCTCTTTTTGGGGGAGCTTGAATATAAAAGAGGTTATATTCGATAAAGATTTCAAATGGATTTGCATGTTTATAGGTAATTGTTTTTCGATTTCATTCTGTATCGTTATTTTAACATTGTTTAACGATATAATGTATAATATTTATTACATTGATTTTATTTTATATGTGACCTATAAGATATTATTTATCTATCTTGTAATAATAACTTCATTTGTTTCAGAGAAAAATGTGGGAAAGCCATGTGGACAGGAGCTTTGGCGCTCTTGTTCAAACTTTCACAAGTCATATCTCCAAAAGTATTGGTTTCTCAGAGTTGGGAATGATATCAATGGATTCTTTTGATAGAACTGAATCATAAAAGAAATTAAATTCAAAAAATTAACATTAAAAAAGAAACAAGAATGCCAAAAGTTATTAATCCGAAACCATGAGACCGATTCTACCAATAACGAACTTATCCGAGATATTCATTCCTCAGATCTACTCTGAAAATTATATTATATCAGTTGGAACTCAGCCAATATTCCAGTTTTATTTTTACTGGAGATAATCTGAACCCACTTTTGATTAACTTACCAAAGTATATATTTCCATCATCATATAATAATATAATGATGTCATTAATTTAGCCAAAGTACTAGTATACAAAGAACTAATATACCAATTACATGTGAAAAAAAAAGAATAAATACACATACATATGAAACTACATCCGAAAATGAATTTTTCTTAACTTGGATTTGAACTGCGTCAAAGTTTTCGAAGCTTCAATATTAATTGGGAGATTATTGTACCATCTGACTCCCGTCACATTCAAAGATTTATCCAGATTGCTGGTATTGAAACGGTCAATAAACAATTGATCCCCTGCTCTTTAACTATAATTCATCATATCTCCTCTTCGAATTAAGTAATTTGAAAAACATTTTGGTGTCAGTCCGTTCAAAATTTAATAAATAAAAATTAAATTCGCTTCTTCTACCATTTGATTAACATTCAAATATTTCAATTGCTTCAACATATCACTTACTCTTGTATAAATGCTACATCCCAATAGAACCCGCATAGCTTTATTTTGCAGGATCTGAAGCTTATTCAAATCATCCTCATTACGAAAAATTAACAGGGATATACAATAGATACAATATGGATTATCCAAGGGCATTATATTATCCACCAAAAATTATAATATCCTATAACACTCATAATTCTACGATAGCGGAGGTTATTTCATTGGTCATTTACATTCAATCGTAATTTCTTTTCTAGAACAGCAGGTATTTTATATCATGAATAACGAAATGAATTTTGAATATAACCAGAAATAAATATGACATGTCTCTTATCTTTAGATAAGATGACATGTATGAACAATGATCATTCATATGTATATATTTATTCATAAGATACAAATACGGACGTTAATTTTCGATTACAGCATTATGTGAAATCATAGAATTACGATTGAATATTGAAATTTTGAATAATCATATCTCCAGAAGCATTAGTTTGTTAGAATTGACAAGGATATCGATGGATTTCAATGATGAAACTGCATCGTAGAAAAAATTGAATTAGAAATTTGTAATATAAATAGTTATTTATTATACAAGGGAAAAAAGTATTAGATTTTAGCTCGAGGTTATGTTGTCTCCCGACGCGAAGCGGAGGGAGACAAAAAACCGAGAGCTGAAATCTAATATTTTTCCCGTGTATAATACACTATTTTTTTCTGTGACAGGAAAAACGACGATTTAATAGTGAAAGAACATATTATTACAATATATTAAAGTCAGAATGTTATCAATATGAAATTTGAATTTTTAAACTAGTAAGCTATTAGACCTGCGTTGCTAAGGAAAACTTCAGTGTAATCAAATATCTGTCAATTTAATTTTGTGATTTGATTCAAAAATTGCGAACTCAGTAATTGTTTAGTAGTTATTTTGAATACTATAAAGTTAAAAATGCTCGATTCTGAGTTTTCTCTGACTCCACCGAAGTTGATAGAAGCAGCGCAAGTAGCAAATATCTTCCATTATCTATATGTATATATATCCGGGAAAAAAGTATTCACTTTTTTCCCGGGGAAAAAAGTAATTTCGTGAAAAGTTATATTTTGTTACCTGTCAACAGAGATGAAATGTCAAATTTTTTTCCCGTCACAGAAAAAATAATTTTTTTTTCGTTACTCCAATACAAACTGGCTGATGTTGCGCAATAATGAAATTAACCGAGATATGTATCTCCCAAACCTACTCTGAAAAATTGAAATGTCTAGCTCTTTCCGTTCGAGAGTTATCGTGTTAAGGAACGGCTGGACGGCCGGACAGAATCGATTTTGACCACGGATTCATGGATCAGTTAGTCGAACCAAATCGCTTAAGACCATTTTGATCTAAAAATTCGAAAATTACAGATATTCGGGCAAAGTGATAAGCACTCTGTTCCGAGGAAGCCAAGATTGTATCTTAAAATGTGCTTATATGCTATTTTAAAAAAAGTCAAAAGTTTTAAAACCTTCCACGTTATGGAGTGTCTTCTCAATGTTGGAAAGTACATTGAAAGTTAAGGAAAATATTGATATAAGGAAGTAATCAAAATTGGTCCCGCTCATTAAGAACAAAATCGTCGGATACCGAGGACAGAAATCTTAAGTGTTATCAAGGGATAATATCAGTACATTCATTCAAGATGCTGATGACGAAACTAATTTACTTCATAAGGTATAGATATAATCATAATTTCGTGAGATTAGTTGTAATTTCAATACTCCTTATTTGTAGGTTTTAATTTTGGGTACTGCGGTGCTTGTCGCCGTGAAGAATTATTAAATATGACTATTGTTGCCATTGAAGAAGTTGGATCTATACTAATTGTTGAAATAACTGATACAAAGACCCATTGCGCGAGAACGTTTACTGTTTCAAATTCGGATTATATTGACATACACCGCAAGTATAGAGCACTACGGCCGCCTCAAACAAAAAGTAATAGTCGATTTTTGAAATATGTGTCAATCAACAGGCGGGGATAAATAAAAAATTGGTTCAAGCCCTGTGGACAGGAGCTATTGGGCGCATGTTCATCTTCCTTGTGGCCCGTACTGACCAGTAAAGAAAAAAAGCAGTATCATGTTGAATACCTTAATATTATTCTGGAACACAAATTTTCCATTACAATAATCTTCATCTAGCTTCTATTTAGTATCAATTCCTGTAGAACGTGATCATAATAAGTGTTTTAAATATAATAAAATGTGTTTGAACTTGGTATGTAGGAAATCTGACATCAATTATTGGAATTAATTGATTTGACAAACAGCCGTCAAATGAGGTAAATAGATTTTTGTGACGATTTTCTGTGACCATAAAAAAAATTAAGCATTTCATTATTGCATTTCTTGAAATAGGTACCTTTTCAAGTCGATCAACATCGTCCTTCTTTCGACGTCTAAACTATGACTTGATTCTTTATGTTTATGTCTTTGAAATTGTTTTCGGTGGAATTCAAAGAGTTCATAGAATAATCGATGAAAATACTGAGAGAGACCCAGGAAATTTGAGACATTTTGTCTTATATCTCCAGAAATTGAAATCGTATAGAGCCAAAATTTTGCACAATGTTGCAAAATACTACAATTGACGTTAGTACAAGTTTTTGTTGCAATCTGATGAATAGTTCACGAAAAAAAAATTTTTTTTTCGAAAAAATTAAAATAAATATTTTTTTAAAAATTACCAACATTTCGATCATAACAGAATTTTGCCAAAAGTTGCGCGTTTATATCCTCGAACTGACTACCAAGTTTCGATTCAACATCTTCTTTAGTTCCTGAAATATCAGGGAAATAACCTCAAAATTTTAAATGTCTATAACTCCTAAACCGTCCGGCCGATTTTGCCCGTTAACGAACTTAGCCGTCGCATTTTGATCAGAAACCTACCCTGAAAGTTTGAAGTCGATAGGACCTTCGGTGCTCCTGTTATCGTGCCTACGGCCGGAAGTACGGCACCCAAAAATCTGACACCGGATTCGTGATCAGGGAGTCCGAATTAGTCTATTAGCCAATTTTCAGCTCCAAATTCGAAAATTACAGACATTTGGACGAAATGATAGGACGGCCCAAAAAGGAAAAATTCCAAGCCTCATTGCAAAATGGCTTGGAAAGAGCTACACAGGTCACTGTTTCGGGAGAAGCTCTTCTGGCCAATGCAGGGGGCAACATTACATCGATAAAACGTCACGGTGGCTGGAAATCTGACTCCGTAGCAGAAGCATATATACAAGATAGTTAGAATAATAAAACTGAGATTTGAAACAAAATATTGAATTGCTCATCTACATCCAAAAAAATATCTGATAACACTGTGGAATCAACTCTTCAAGAAATATCTAGCGTTGCTGATCAGCAGCAACTAGGGTATCCAATCCCACACCAAAACTTCAATCCCGCAAACGCGCGGGATTAAAGACATCAATCCCGCGGGTCCGCAAGAATGCGGGATTGTTAACAATATACAGTGTCTCCCGGATAAGATGGGAAACATTTCAATGGGAGACAGAAAACACCTAGAGGATCCCGAAAAACCCCCATTTGAAGTATCTAGGAGTTCTAGATTCTAATTTACAGGGTGTTTTTCAAATTTGAATCGAAATTAAAACCACTGTATCTCCTGAACGGAATCACCGATTTATCCGAAATTTGGAATGAAGATAGCTTTCATGAGGTTCCAGAAATATGCCATCAAATATCATTCGATTTGCAGGACCGTATCACATAAAATTGGACAGTTCTAAAAAGTTTGCGAAATCACACTGTACTAGGAATGTCATGATTCCTTCGATATCTGCGTAAACGGTAACATTCATTTATTCAATTTGCCAAATAATATTGTAGGGCACCATCCAGGTTGCCGATGACTGATTTTTTTTTTGACAGTGATAATAATTTTTTCTCACGTGTCGATATTTAACATCCTATCCATTTCGTAACGAAGGGAATTTAATATTTAATGTTAATTTCAGTTTTATTTGATGGATTATAGTTTTTTGAAGCGTAATTCATGGATGGGTCTTTAACAATTATTTATTATTCTGACAATTACATACTAGATCATTATAGTTTATTCTTTCTAGTTTAATGACATAAAAATAAATAATTGTTAAAGAACCATCCTCGAATTATGCTTTGAAAAATTGTAGTATTCCATCAAATGAAAACTGAAATTACCATTCAATAATGTATATTCAATTGATTAGATTCATAAAGTTTCGAAATTCACTTCGTTCCGAGATGAATAGGATGTTAAATATCGAGACGAGAGAAAAAATCATTTTCACTATAAAAAAAATTAGTCCTCAGCAACCTGGATGGTGCCATACAATATTATTCGGTGAAATGAACGAATTAATGTTAGAGTTTACAGATATCGAAAAAATCCTAAAACTCATTGTACAGGGTGATTTCACGCACTTTTTAGATCTGTCCAAATTAATGTAATACGGTCCTGCAAATCGAATTATATTTTATTGCAGTTTTCTGGAACCTCATGAAAGCTATCTTCATTCCAAATTTCGGATAGATCGGTGATTCCGTTCGGGAGATACAGTGGTTAATTTCTATTTGAATTTAAAAAACACCCTGTAAATCAGAATCTAGAACTCCAAGATACTACAAATGGTGGTTCATCGGGATCCTCTAAGTGTTTTCTGTCTCCCATCTTATCTGGGTCACCCTGTATATACTCATTGTACTCAACTTATTAAAAATGCTAATGAAAGGGTCCTATGCAATTAAAAACATACTATAGTAGTAGCATAATAGTTATTTATGTTCCAAGGACGAAAAACTGTATATGACCTCTTAAATCATTTCACAATAGCAAATGACAGTTATTCCCACATACACCTATCTTTGTATTGAACCGTATGATGCCGTATTCATAGTGACCACCACAGCGGACGAAAAAGTGCTTTTTTTCTCCTCCGGGATGAAAAGATCACTTTTCGTCCCTGTCACGCGGGAGAAAAGTACCAGATTCTCTCCCGGTGAGATGGCAAATTTACTTTATCTCCCGGCGGTTACTTAGCAACCGCGTGTTTGTATCTCAAGTTGTTGACAGCTGATTCAAAATAATTAATTATTTCAGTGAATACCGACAATTATAATAAAAAAAAAAATTGGTTCAAGCACTGACGTGAATCAGGAGCTTTTGCTCTTCTTAATCGAATTTACCATGATGAATTCTATTGTCCGTTCTCCTGATTGGACCCTCTTAATCGAAAAAAAAATTGGTTCAAGCACTGACGTGAAGTCAGGAGCTTTTGCGCGTATGTTCTATTGTCCATACTCCTGTAATGAACACTATTCTTAATCGAATTTACCATGATGAATTCTATTGTCTATTCTCCTGTATTGGACACTTTCTTCTTAATCGAATTCACCATGATGAATTCTATTGTCCATTCTCCTGTATTGGAGACTCTTCTTAATCGAATTTGCCATGATGAATTCTATTGTCCATTCTGGACAATAGAATTCATCATGGCAAATTCGATTAAGAAGAGTCTCCAATACAGGAGAATGGACAATAGAATTCATCATGGTGAATTCGATTAAGAAGAAAGTGTCCAATACAGGAGAATAGACAATAGAATTCATCATGGTAAATTCGATTAAGAATAGTGTTCATTACAGGAGTATGGACAATAGAACATACGCGCAAAAGCTCCTGACTTCACGTCAGTGCTTGAACCAATTTTTTTTTCGATTAAGAGGGTCCAATCAGGAGAACGGACAATAGAATTCATCATGGTAAATTCGATTAAGAAGAGCAAAAGCTCCTGATTCACGTCAGTGCTTGAACCAATTTTTTTTTTTCGATTAAGAGTGTCCAATACAGGAGAATAGACAATAGAATTCACCATGGTAAATTCGATTAAAAGTGTCCCATACAGGAGAATGGACAACAGAACATACGCGCAAAAGCTCCTGACTTCACGTCAGTGCTTGAACCAATTTTTTATTTATAATATCATTTAAATTAATATTGTAGGACGTTACTTTAAAAGTTCTAAGCTATACTGACTTACAGCTAAAATATTATAAAGAAAAGAAGCAATTGGATAGTCTAACTATCATTTTAATAAAATGATGCATTTTTATTGTTCAAATAAAGATATTTTGTTAACTTACAAGAATTTCTTCATTCAATGGTATTTCAAAGATCTAATTACAGTTTTAAATATAAAATAAGTGTCCAATACAGGAGAATGGACAACATAATTTACCATGGTAAATTCGATTAAGGGTGTCCAATACAGAAGAATGGAAAATAGAACATACGCGCAAAAGCTATCTATCATTTTCTTCAAGTTTCACGCCCCAAAAAGGCCTAAATCGTCAGTTTCGCTTTCGAAAATTTCCGACCCCGTCTCTCGAATTAATTCTGACGTTTCTCGGATTGACTTTTTGAATGGAAAATCGTCGGACTCAAAACCTCCGAAACTTGTATCGAATTAGTATATTTAGGCTCAACCTAGAAGAACGAAATTTGGGAAAAACACAAATCGATTCGTCTTCTTCGACTCGACGGCAAAAGTCCGGGTCGAGCGATCGTTTCTTCGGAGCCTTACGCTACACCAAATCGGTACTACTGAACTCGCACAAGAATGCTCGAATCTCCAACAATATTTAACCGATCATATTAAAACTTGAAACTTGGCAGTAGAGTTAGGTTATGAAGGCTCTTGCAAAATTTCATGAATTTCAAACGAATAGTTACTGATATATAGAATTTTTTTTTTTTATTTTTAATGATTTATTAAAAATTTTCTACAAATGCTATCCTCACCAAATTTTGCAAACATTTTCGCGTTGCCATTCTACAACTAAGAACAAAGTTTGAATTCCATCGGTTCAGTATTTTTCGAGTTAATGAGGAACAAAAAACCACCAAATTTCAGAAAATTTCAGATTGCTATAACTCTATAACCGTTTGGTCGATTATGCTCATAAACAAACTGAAATGTCGCGTTCTGGAGCACATCCTAACCTGAAAATTTCAAGCCGCTATCTCATTCCGTTCGCAAGTTATCGTGACAACAAAAATATTTTTTAATAATTTTTTTAAAATTTTCTAGCCATACGATTCACACAAAATTTCACAAACGTGCTTAGGGTCATATTCTACAACTACCCACCAAGTTTCAATTTGATCGGATTCATATTGGTTGAAAACAAAATTATTACTCGGAAACCACTGGGCCGATTATGCCCATTAACGAACTTGTCCGTCGTATTGGGATGCGCCACCTACCCTGAAAATTTCAAGTCGCTAGCTCTTTTCGTTCTCAAGTTATCGTGGCAACGGCCGGCCGGACGGCCGGCCGGACAGAATCAAATTTGACCTCGAATTCTTCATTGGGGAGTCGAACTTAATCGTTTGAGACCATTTTTTTCAAAAAATTCGAAAGTTACAGACATTTGGGCAAAACTATAACGCGATGTTCCCCAGAACATACGCGCAAAAATGGATTTGATTAACTCTGATGAAAGTGAATTAGACGGAGAAGAAAAACTTTTCATCGGTTGAGAAAAAAATCGTATACGCACCTAGGGAGAAAAGTAGGACATCCTCGCCCGCGATTGTCACCCTCGCCACCGGCTCGGGAGACAATCATTCGCGGGCGTGAATGTCCTACTTTTCTCCCTCGGTGCGTAATATACTATTTCTTGTTCTGCGACATTCCGTATTCGACAGTGAGAGCGCAAATCTCATTGTCGAATACGGAATTTTAGTATTGAGTCCAGCAGATCCCGCACGAAAAATCCCGCAATGTTGATCCCGCATTTGTGGGATCCAGCATTTGCGGGATTGGAGCAACCTGGAACATCTTCGGGAATGTTTATTGAAAGTCTTTGTACGCACTTCACTATCAATTATTGTTCCAATAAATGAAAATGTTTATTGTAGTTACAATTGATAGGGAAGTTCAAACAATTACTTCTGAAACTTATATTCCTGAAGATGTTTCATGTTGTTCACGGTGAAAAAAAAGTAATCATATACGCATCCATAGTGACGAAGAAGAGTCAAAATTTTTTGACAGTTGTACAAAAAATGGGTTCAAGCCCTGTGGACAGGAGCTTTCTAGCGCTCTAGTTCAAACAGACAAATTATATCTCCGAAAGTATTGGTTTCTTAGAGTTGAGAATTATATCAATGTTTTCTTATGATAGAACTGCATCATAAAGGAAATTCAATTCAAATAATCGTTTATTTAGCAAGATTAAATGAGCAATCTGAGAATGAGAACTGCACCATGGAAGAAATCAAATTAAAATAGCTGAAATGAATCTGACTCTCTCTTAAAGAGCAGGATGACATGTACGAGTATGAACACAGAGCATATAATAAAGCTTCGATAGAATAATTATAGCATTCTGTGAAGACATAGAAGTACGATTCATTATTGAAATTTCGAAAAATCTTATCTCCGAAAGTATAAGCTTGTTGTAGTTAAAAACAGACAAATTATATCTCCGACAGTATTGGTTTCTAAAAGTTGGGAATTATATCAATGGATTATTATGAAAGAACTTCATCTTAGCAGAAATTGAATTCAAACATCATAGAAGAATTTAAATTCAACAAGACTGCCAAAAATTATCAATCCAAAACCAAAAGATGAATTCTACCCAACAACGAACTCATCCGAGATATTCATTCCTCAATTCTATGATGAACGATAATATATATCTTTCCTCAAATTCACTCCAATACACCAATATTCCAGTTTTGTTTTCAGTGGAGATATTCTGAACTCAACATTATTAACTTACCATTACCATTCCCATTATCATATGGATTGACCATCGGCATGAAAATATCAACCAACAAAAAGTATGATATTATATTATAATTCTCATATTTCTACGATTGTTGGAATGAATGAATTTGACAAAGTCATGTCTCAAGAAAATAAGTTGACATTATAACAATTCATAGAATACCCACAGAATAATTATATCATTCTGTGAAAACATAGAAATACGATTTATATTGAAATTTTGAAAAATCATATCTCCGAAAGTATTAGCTTGTTAGAGTTGAAAATGATATCAATGGATTCTTATGGTAAAATTGCATATTGAAAAAAATGTAATTTGGAAATTGTTATGAAATTTTTTTTTTTTATTACTTCGAAACCATCTGTCTGATTTCGCCCAATAACGAACATAGCCGAGATATTTATTCCCCAAACCTACCCTGAAAATTTCAATTGTCTAGCTCATTCCAGTCGAGAGTAATCGTGCCAACGGCCGGCCGGCCGGACAGAATTAATTTCAACCACGGATTCTTGATCCGTGAGTCGAACCAAATCGTTTAAGACCATTTTCATCGAAAAATTCGAAAATTACAGACATTTGGGCAAATTGATAAGCACTCAGTTCCGAGGAACTAGAGCGCCAAAAACTTCTATTTGCCTCACAGTTTCCTAAATAGGTTTGATATGAATTGATGCAACACGCTTATGGAACATAAACAGAAATTATGACTTTTTATATCAATACGAGGAGCTGTTGTCATAACTCAGCGCCCAGTAGGTACGTAGGCAGAGGCTACGACGGTCCCAATTTCATTAGTCGCGGTAACAACTTAGGCCATCTGGCACAAACGTAACATGCAAAATTTATTATGAGGTGTGTGAAAATCCGATGACAGGACTACAGAGTACAGCCCAGTTGTGGATGAATAATGAAAGCGGCCGAAACTGGCTTATGCTGTTGCTGATGTCGTTGCCCCTTATCATTTCCATTCCTCTATCGAATTTTGGAATATGGAGAGGTACGAGGGTCTGCTGAGAAGCTGACAGGGGCATGCGGTCCAAACTTGCTCAGTTCGAAGGACCTAGAGTTTCAATACTTCAGCCTATGTAACAAACTGTGGATTGCGGCTAGTTTGTGTATGTACTGATATGAATTTCAGTTTATTGCGTTCTATTTAAGCAAAGATATGATATTAAGTTATGCAACAAGTTTAAACCTATTTTTGGCGCTCTAGTTCCTCGGAACTGAGTGCTTATCAATTTGCCCAAATGTCTGTAATTTTCGAATTTTTCGATGAAAATGGTCTTAAACGATTTGGTTCGACTCACTGATCAAAAATCCGTGGTCGAAATTCATTCTGTCCGGCCGTTTGGCCGGTCCGGCCGGCCGGTCCGGCTGGCCGTCCGGCCGTAGGCACGATAACTCTCGAACGGAATGAGCTAGACAGTTCAAATTTTCAGAGTAGGTTTGGGAGATAAATATCTCGGCTAAGTTCGTTATTGGGCAAAATCGGGCAGATGGTTTCAGAGTAACAAAAAAAATTTTTTTTTACAAGGCAAATTCCAAATAAAATTTTTTTCAATATGCTGTTTTACCATAAAAATCCAATGATATTATTTTTAACTCTAACAAGCTAATACTTTCGGAGATATGATTTTTCAAAATTTCAATAATTAATCGTATTTCAACGTTGTCACAGTGTGATAGTATTCTATGTATGAATTGTCATAATGTCAAATGATGTTCCTGAGAAATGACATTATCTAATCAATCGAAGAATTGTGAGCGAAGTGAGAAAAATCTCAGTTGTTTGCTCCGAAATTAGGTTTTCTCAGAAAATTCTTACATTTCGGAACGGAACATGATGAGATCTGAGAGTAGTGAGACTGCTTTTCATCCATAGACATAGATATAACTCTCGAACGGAATGAGGTAGGTAGTTGAAATTTTCAGAGTAGTTTAGGGAGATGAATATCTCGGTTAAGTTCGTTATTGGGCAAAATTGGCCAGATTTAATTTGATTTCTTCCATGGTGCAGTCCTCATTCTCATGATTGCTCATTTAATCTTGATAAATAAACTATTATTTAAATTGAATTTCCTTTATGATGCAGTTCTATCATATGAATACATTGATATAATTCCCAACTCTGAGAAACCAATACTTTCGGAGATATAATTTGTCTGTTTGAACTAGAGCGCCAGAAAGCTCCTGTCCACAGGGCTTGAACCCATTTTTCAGTTCTGATTTACCTAGCTTGAATAATTTCCTTGTTTGATAATATTTCTTAAATTTTAGACTCCTCAGGGTTGATTCTACTTTTCAAATTTCGATTCGTAATTTTGTTTTCAGTAATAATAATAATATCCTAATAATATCAAAAACCTTGAAATAATTTGTATAACTAAACTAACTTATAATTCTGCTGATAAAAGTTATTCCGTCGCATTCACAAAGCATTCAATCGCCGTTAAGTCCTAACTGGGCTCCTCAGTTAAGGATAAATTTGAATCGCAACCTCAGTTAACGTGAAAATTAGAGTGAAATAGACCTGTTTCACCACTGTTAAATACGTTAACTGAGGTTGCGATTCAAATTTATCCTTAACTGAGGACCTCAGTTAGGACTTAACGGCGATTGAATGCTTTGTGAATACGGCGGTACATATATCTCTTCCACTTTCCAACAATGAAAATGTTGATGTAGGGAAATTCATTATATTCGGCTGTAAGGTTTACTTTTCCTTCAATTAATCTAGATTTTAAATTATATTTTTATTTAGTTTCGGTTCTCATCGAATTGTTTTTCATTCGACGAAATTCTGCCTCTTTATTCCAAAAATATATTTCTTAATGCCTTTTTACGCGCTTGTTCCGCCAGGAACAGCGTGTTAGCATTTTGACTTGATGTCAATATTTTTCGAATTTAGTGCCGAAAATAGTCTGAAACGGTTGGGTTCGACTCACTGAAGATAAATCCGGTGTCGAAAGTCAATTCTGTCCGTCTATCCGAACGTAAGCAAGACAACTCTCGAACCAAATGAGTTAGAGAATTTAAATGCAAAATGCACCTAGTCGTTTCGGAGGTTTGGTAATTTCTAGTTAAAGCATATTTTAAGAATATTTCCGGAAGTAATCACTGAATATATCTGAAATTTACCACCAAATTGTAGAATCATAAGCTTTATATGGTCGCGAAGTTTTGTATTGATCAGAAAGCTACAAATTGGAGAAAAAAATTTGGAAAAGTTTTGTTTTCACAATCACTCGAAAAATACTGATCTGATTGACTTGGAAAACTTGAAACGCAGTAGTTAGATGCAAAATACCGCCGCAAACACTTGTGCAAAATTTCGTGAGAATCATATGACTAGGATAATTTCAAAGTATTACTACTCTTTTGCGGAATATTTTGCTTGAGATTCCCAAACCAATTTTGAAATTTATAATGAACCTTTCGGTCATTTTTCGTTATGCGCATGAGCAGATGATAAGTGATTCAACTGCTGGAGTTTTCGTCTGAGAGGATTAGAGTTTCAAAGTGGAGGATGTTATTCCTCCATAGAATACCCCCATAGGGTTCGCGCATGAGTTGATTGAAGATGCGATGTCTCCTGAAGTGTTGTAGAATCGGAGTTTTGTGTGAGGTGTGTGATTTTTAGTGGACTTTCAGCCACGAGTGAATTGCGTATGTACAGAGGAGAAGTGACTGTTTTTGGGTTGTATGGGTTATGTTGGGAGTGGTTTAGGACAATCAGTCATGGGTCTGGTGCAGAGCCGATATTGTGAGGATTTAAGAGAAAATTCATGGCAATTCTGTGCACGAATAGTTTGGGCGAAATATCGTTGTTTCCAAGTTGGACTCATGGGATGGAAACTCTCTCACTAAAGTCGTGACCGTATTAGGGTTGAAATTATACCCGTAGGAGGTCTCTGCCTCGCGTTCTGATTGGTTCTCATCTTTTCGTCGTGATTGGACGGTTGACCGTTGTCAATATTATTGATTATCAATTTGAGAGAGTTTTCAGTTTGGTGTTTCGTGTTGGAAATAATATAATATTAATAAATATAATATATAAGATGACTGTTTCTTGCTCAGTAAAAGGCAGCAGAAATAATAGTGACATGTTTAGGATTCATAGACTTCCGAAAGATGATATGGTAAGTCCTTTTTTCAAGTTATTTTAATACTTGATTGATATTTTATTCCATCACATTCAGCTTCTCAAGTTATGGTTGGAAAGAATAGGCCGTATTGAATTGTTGGCAAAACTGAAATTGGTGTTGTATGATAGCCACCGTATTTGCACAGCCCATTTCCATCCATCGGAATTCATGACAAACGTAAGACATCAAATTGGTGTACGACCAGGTGTAATTCCTTCCCTATCATTGCCAATGAATGTTGGAATACAAGGTAAATGAAATTTGTTCACTTTGTTGGCTAGGATCAGCCACTATACGAGTAGCTTCGCAAAAAGCGAGACTGCACTGTAACCTCTGTCCTAGATATGAAAAATTGTCATTTTTAAATTGATTTGTTGTTATTATGGGATGAAATAAAATAATGATATTTGAATTTCTATTTCCAGATGTACAAGAAGTTCAATCAAATTGAGCTGGAATGGACATTCAAGGGTCTATGACGCCAAGTAAGTTGTTTTATTGACTCATCTGAAGTGAATCAACATTTTACTCACCATGAATTCACATAAAAGTAACACACTTTATGGACATTTGAATTACTATTTCTAGGTCCAGTGTCCAGTAATAGTAGATAGAAATAACTTCACTCGCAAGAGCAAGGACCTTCATGTTCATGGAGGATTTCCATTTATTGATACTATTTCATTTAGACTAAGGCCCCATTAAACTGAAGTATGTAATACTTCTGTTCGCTAGGGTCAGTCACTAGGCGAGTAGGCTCTTAGCAATAACTGAGCCTTAGCCGTAGAGTTGGAAATTTGACATTTTCAAATTGTGTTTTTACTATACATGGAAGAAAAAATGCTTCATTAATGGTTATTCATAATTCATATCTATTCCTAGATATCCAAGGAGCTGTTGAAGTTCTCATCATCAAGAATTCCAAGGACCCTCAAATGCCTACTACTATTACCCTATGTAGGTTATTTTATGTTCTTATCTTTAATGAATATGTCTTATGATAATATAAAATTAAATTCTTATAACTCATTTTCAGGTAAGAAGAGAAACAGTTATAACTGTCGGTGGGATAAGAAGACTTGAGCAGCTCTCCCAGACGTTAAGGCAATGTATAAAATTGCCACTGAACTCAATCGTAAAGGGAGAAGCCTTGATGAAAAGAAAGCCTGCAATCTGATCAAAGAGCTACAGGATGCATGCCATTCTCTTGAACACTTGATGAACACACCAACCTTTCATTCTCTCCTGTCTCAAATAGGGTATCAAGACTTGAAACCTAGAGGAAGGCTCTTTACTTTGGAAGAGAAAATATTCAATTGCTCCTTCATATTTAAAGGTATAGATTAGAGATGATTTTCATGTAGATAATTTTTCCCACATTATGTTGTATATAATGTTATATAGTAATAGAATTAACTGTAATTTATTGCTACAATCTGCAAACAGTCATCGATTAAGGGTCCCTCGGTCTGTTATGATATACATTTATATACAATTATAATTCTAATAATATTATAATCATTTTATTGCTCCTTTGAATTTGAAGGGATAAATTATAGATACTTAAATTTGGAAAAATTTTTCACATTGTTCTATATAGGTATTTGTTTTTTAACATTGTTCCATTAAATTTGATTTTCCATGTCAAATGTATTTTTTGGATGTGATATTCATTCTTCTAATGTGCATGTACTGTTTTGGCAGTCAAATGTGGTATTTAAATGCATGAATCAATAAAATTAAATTTGAGATTTTATTCGTTTTATTTCGATAACAGGAAAAACCATTGTTTCAAAAAACATTGTCAAAAACCAAGTTATCGATAATTCGATAACTTGGTGTTTGACAATGTTATGAAACAATTTTCTGACTAATATGGAATAAAGGATTTCAATTGCAATTAGCCGCCATATGAGTTTCAATTTACACCCGTCACGAACCGCTAGTGTTCCCGTGGACAGAGAAAAGGCTCGAGTGTCCCATCTATAGTATCTATAATCTATGGTTGGACTGTCCGTTGCCCTGGGACCAACTTGGAAATTCAGTATGCACTATCCGTGACGAGTGAAGACCGCATGCGCATAAGCCGGCTGGCTGTATGTGGTGTTGTTTGTGCTAGTATATCTTGTCTATGACTAGAAAGCTAGAATGCAAGTGAATTGCGTTGAGTGATCATAGGGCTCCGGTGATTAGCCAACATATGAGTCATTTGTGTCTTCTGGGACTTTCTGGGACGAATTTATGAATAACTATATTTGGAAGATCTTTATTAAATTACATTCGGATTTGAACAATAGACGTAAGCAATTGCGTTCCTAACGGCGTCCTCATGATCTTCTTTTTATGTCGCCCTACGGTAAAAGCAATAGACGTAGGCCAGACTGTAGTAATGGACAGAATTGTCGAAAAAACTTGAAAAAATATAAGAAAGCACTGACGTAAAGTCAGTACTCTTTGACGTGCTTGTTCACACTGACAAATTTGTATTGAATTATGAGTGCTTCAAGATTATTGGATAGATTGAGCCGGAAATCTAGTCGGATGGTAATGGACACCAGTTGACACAAGTCAACACAGAAGTCAACTGAATCTCCTCAGTCACAAAAGCTCATAGGAGCTTCTGGGGAATCAGAAGGGAAAGACCTAGCAGGTTCAGTATAATCATAATCATGTCATTAGCAAGCACGCCAATGCAATGCATTACCGATATAAGGACGTATATGAAATTTTTGGTGGACCGTATCACCAGAAAATAAAAAAAAATGGTTCAAGCATTGACGCGAAGTCAGAAGCTTTTGCGCGTATGTTCTCTTGTCCATTCTCCATTATTGGACAATCTTAATCGAATTTACCATGGTGAATTCGATCAGGAGTGTCCAATACAGGAGAACAGACAATAGAATTCACCATAGTTTATTCAATTAAGAGTGTCCAATACAGGAGAATGGACAATAGAACATACGCGCAGAAGCTCCTGACTTCACGTCAGTGCTTGAATCAATTTTTTTTCGTGAAATCAGGAGCTTTTGCGCGTATGTTCTATTGTCAATTCTCCTGTATCGGACACTCTTAATCGAATTTACCATAGTAAATTCGAAGTGTCCAATACAGGAGAACAGGCAATAGAATTCACCATGGAAAATTCGATTAAGAGTGTCTAATAATGGAGAATGGACAATAGAACATACGCGCAAAAGCTTCTGACTTCACTTCAGTGCTTTAACCAATTTTTTTTTCAATGATTTTTTGAAAATTTTCTAGTGCTACGATCCTCACGAAATTTCGAAACAATTTTCGCGTTGGCATTCTACAACTAATAACCATATTTGAATTGGATCGGATTTGTATTTTTTGAGTTATTGAGGAAATAACAACCAAATTTCAGATTGATATAACTCCAAAGCCATTTGGCCGATTATGCTAGTTAACGAACTTAAATGTCGTATCCAGATGCGTAATCTACGCTAAAAACTGCAAGTCGCTTTTTTTCCGTTCTCAAGGAATCATGAGATACATAATATTTTTTCGTAATTTTCTAAAAAATTTCCAGTGGTACGATCCTCACAAAACTTTACACACGTCCTCATGTCGATATTCTACAACTAGTTATGCAGCTTCAATTGGATCGAGTCTATATTTTTTGAGTTATCGAGGAAATAATATTCCAGATGGGTATAACTTCGAAACCATTGGGCCGATTATGGCGAACAGCGAACTTAACTCTTCCATTCAGATATGCAACCTATCCTGAAAATTGCAAGTCCCTATCTCCTTTCGTTCGAGAGTTTTCGAGGCAACGCTCACACATCCAGCTACTGAACTCACACAAAGCTGCTCGGATCTCCAATAATATAGATGCGATCATGTTCAAACTTGGAACTTGGTGGTAGAGTTAGGTTCTGAAGGCTCTCGCAAAATTTCAGCGATATCGGACGAATAGTCTCTGACATATAGAATTTTATTCAATAATTTTCTATGATTTTTAAAAATTTCCTAGATATACGATCCTCACAAAATTTTGCAAGAATATTCGCGTTGCCATTTTACAACTAATAACCATGTTTGAATCGGTTCGGTTCAGTATTTTTCGACTTATTGAGGAAATATCAACCAAATTTCAGATGGTTATAACTCCAAAACCGTTTTGCCGATTATGCCTATAAACGAAGTCAAATGGCGCATTGAAATTCTCAACCTTAACTGAAAATTTCAAGAAACTATCTCTTGCCGTTCTTAGGTTATCGTGACGTGAATAATATTTTTTAATAATTTTTTCAAAATCTTCTAGCGATACGATGTTCACAAAATTCTACGAACGTCCTTAGGTTTATATTCTACAACTACTCACCAAGTTTCAATTCGATCGGATTAGTATTGGTTGTAGACAAAATTATTACTCGGAAACCGTTGGGCCGATTAGGCCCATTAACGGACTCGTCCGTCATATTGGGATGCGCCAATACCCTACTTGACCATAGCCTACTTGGCCACGAATTTTTGGCCACCTACCCTGCAAATTTCAAGTCGCTATCTCTTTCCGTTCTAATAATAATAATGAATTTCCGTTCTCAAGTTATCGTGGCAACGGCCGGAAGGCCGGTCGGCCGGACAGAATCAAATTTGACCTCCAATTCTTAATCAGGAAGTCAAATTCAATCGATTGAGACCATTTTCGGCAAAAAATACGAAAATTACAAAGATTTGGGCAAAATGATAAGGCGATGTTCCCCAGAACATACAAGCAAAAACATATTAAAATATTATTTATCTCATGAGAACGGGACGAGATAGCGAGTTGCAATTTTTAGGGTAGGTTGCGCGAATGCGAATGCTACATTTACTAGTAGGCAGAATCGGCCAAACGGTTTCGGAGTTATAACTATCTGAAATGTAATGAAATCTGAAAATATTATTTTCTCGATAACTCGAAAAATACTGATAGCATTCAATTCATCAAGCATGGTCATTGGTTGTAGAATGCCGACGCGCAAATTCTTGAGAAATATAGTGAGGATCGTATCTCTAGAAAATTGAATAAATAATTATTGACAATGGTTGAAGAAAATCTCAGGAACTATCGGTCCGAAATAGCTAAAATTTTGCAAGAGCCTTCAAAACTGAATTGTTCAGCCAAATTCCAAGTTTGAAAATGACCAGATTCATATTGTTGGAGATAAGATCAGCCTTGGGCAAGTTCAGTTGCGCAGCCGAATGCGACATTTGAGTTCGTTAATAGGCATAATCGGCAAAATAGTTTTGGAGATACACACATCTGAATTTTTGTTGCTATTTCCTCTACAACTCAAAATATACGAATCCGATCCAATTAAAACTCGGTGCCTATGTAATTACTTGTAGAATAAATTCACCGAATTTCGTTAATATCGTATCCTGAAATTTCTTGAGAAGTAAGTTTTTGCGCGTATGTTCTGGGGAACATCGCGTTATCATTTTGCCCAAATGTCTGTAATTTTCGAAATTTTCACCGAAAATGGTCTCAAACGATTGGCAAACACCCTGATGAAGGATTCGAGGTAGAATTTGATTCTGTCCGTCCGGTCGGCCGGCCGGTCGTTGCCACGATAACTTGAGAACGGAAAGAGCTAGCAACTTCAAATTTTCAGGGTAGGTGGCGCATCCCAATACGACGGACAAGTTCGTTAATGGGCATAATCGGCCCAATGGTTTGCGAGCAATGATTTTGTTTTCAACCAATATAAATCCGATCGAATTGAAACTTGGTAAATAGTAGTAGAATATAAGCCCAAGCACGCTTGTGAAATTTTGTGAGAATCGTATCGCTAGAAAATTAAAAAAAAATTATTAAAAAATATTATTTATGACACGATAACCTGAGAACGGAAAGAGATAGTTGCTTGAAATTTCCAGATTAGGTTGTGCATCTGAATGCGACATTTGAATTTGTCTATAGGTATAATCGGCCAAATGGCTTTGGAGTTATACCCATCTGAAATTTGGTTGTTATTTCCTCAATAACTCGAAAAATACAAAACCAATATAATTCAAACATGGTTATTGGTTGTTGAATGCCAGCGCAAAAATTCTTGCGGAATTTCATGAGGATGGTATAACTAGAAAATTTCAAAAAAATTATTGAAAATAATTGATTAAAATGTCATATATCATAAACTATTCGTCCGGCATTGCTGAAATTTTGGAAGAGCCTTCAGAACCTAACTCTACTGCAGAGTTCCAACACGAATTGAACACGAATTGATCCATATTGTTGGAGAACCGAGCAGCCTTTTGTGAGTTCGGTAGCTGGATGCGAATCGTCGTATTTTTGCGAGAACCTTCAAAACCATGAATGTCATGATGACATAATTTTGCGCGTATGTCCATGGGAAAATCGTGTTATTTTATCACAAATCTATGGGAGATGATAGCCCTACATTAGGGTCCTGTAGCGGCAGGCCTCGTTTTGAAAGAGATCCTCCTTAGGAGGAGGCAACAAAATATTGAAGGGATTTCTATGAACAAGAGTGAATATCTTTGAGAAATAGAGACGATTCTTCTTCAAGAGATCCATGCGCCTGCAGAGAATTATATTTGTGAGAGGGTACTTTTGAAAGGTTATGTATCATTTTTAATATGATATCACTGAAATTTTGCTGACGGCTTCAAAACTTAACTTTAAATTAACCACATTTTCTGATCTTGTGAGGTGAGAGGCTCATTTGTCGATATTAAATCTCGTGATGGGGGAGAGGAATTTTAGGCCAGTTTTTCTATCACTAATGAGAATATATCTTTATGTGTCACCTCAACACCTTTAGATCTATCAATGGGCATTTATTGATTAAGAATAAGTAATTGAATATTACTGGAATTCAATTGAATTTCATTCAACTAAACTTATAATTTTCTTTACTTTGATTATTTAAATATGACATTAATTGCAGTAATATTTTTCTAGAATAATGATGTATTCTTCACCCAAAGAAGAATTGCAGGTAGACAATGTGTTAATTTTTTCATCATTGCTTTCTATCCTGACTTCACGAAAAAAAAAATTAGTTCAGGCACTGACGTGAAGTCAGGAGCTTCTGCGCGTATGTTCTATTGTCCATTCTCCTGTATTGGACACTCTTAATCGAATTTACCATGGTGAATTCTATTGTCGATTCTGCTGTATTGGACACTCTTAATCGAATTCACCATGGTAAATTCGATTAAGAGTGTTCAATACAGGAGAACAGACATTAGAATTCACTATGGAAAATTCGATTAAGAGTGTTCATTACAGGAGAATGGACAATAGAACATACGCGCAAAAGCTACTGACTTCACGAAAAAAATTTGATTCAAGCACTGACGTGAAGTCAGGAGCTTAGGCGCGTATGTTCTATAGTCCATTTTCCTGTATTGGACACTCTTAATCGAATTTACCATGGTGAATTCTATTGTCTGTTGTTCTGTATTGGACACTCTTAATCGAATTTACCATAGTGAAATAGTGAATTCGATTAGGAGTGTCCAATACAGGAGAATAGACAATAGAATTCACCATGGTAAATTCGATTGAGAGTGTCCCATACAGTAGAATGAACAATAGAACATACGCGCAAATGCTCCTGACTTCACGTCAGTACTTGAACCATTTTTTTTCGTATATCATTATTCTTTAAAAATTTTCTATTTAGATAGAAATCATATTATGTCAGAATTAAAAATTGTGTCTTCATAGACGATTCTCTCATTAATGAAGTCTGTCATTGAAAGGGTTTGAAATGTATTCATATCTTTTAGAAGCTGAGAAAACGTTCTATATCGATGGTAAATTCAAATAAGAGTGTCCAATAGAGGTGAATGAAAAATGATTTACTATAATTTTGTCGGTTTAAGGTTAAATTTAATTTTTTTTCTGCTATCTTGGAAAATTTTATATTTCAGAAGCTATGCTCGATCGTGTGAATAGACCATGGAACATGCACGCAAAAGCTCCTAACTTCAGGTCTGGACCAATTTGATAAAGAAGATGATTGACTTTATATTTTCCGAACATATTCCATCCAGTAAACGAATTTTCCATAATAAGTCCTTCATCAATGGTATAAATGGATTTGTTAAAATTGATATGATTTTTTGGAAAGGCATTTGTAGAAGAAAAACTATGTTATACTAGAGCCACAACCTACTAGATCTACTAGCCTGGAAGATGATAAAATGGCAACACAGCTCCGAGACGTACTCTCTGTTGTTGTTGTTTGTAAAAATGGAGGATTACCTCTGATTCTGGAGTTAACCATTATTGTTTTTCGCGGGCATTTCGTGGTATTTTTTGTGTACAACGGTGTATAATGTGAATTAATGCAATGCAGTGATAAATATGGTCGGATATTTATATGTTCTGTGATTAAACTGCAGTGTGTAAATAGTGAAATTTCCTTTGGATTATTTCTACTTATTGGAGATGAGTACATTTCAGTTCAGACTATAGACAACAAGATGGACTAGAAATATGAGTGAAATAGAACTTTCATTTCTTCCGATTTTATAAAACATTTTGATGACCTTTCTAATAATTTTTCAACAAAAATTGATACATCTGGATAGGAGATCAAGAAGCTAAAATAATCTATTTATTTTTATATATATGTATTCAATTTCCAAAAGTCTGCATCTGTAGATGCTTCAGTTGAAATCAATGAGGACCTTATTAATCATTAAAAATGTTCAGATTTTCTGCAGTCATTTGAAATGGATTCTTCCTTTCGATCTTACCTTTACCCGAGCAGATGGTCTCAACCTCAGATCAATAAGTAAACATTTCCCGCTACAGAAATATAATTAATGGGGATTCAGATTCGGAATTTATCAATTTGTTTTATCAACATTTTTACACAGTTCAGATCAAAAAAATATGTGAATTTACTCTTTGTATGTGCATTGAATTGATATTCTGAATTCACATAGACTTGCAGCATCCCATAACTGTCTAATCGTCCTGAAAATTTACTCACTTGCTAATTTTGGGTTTTAGATAACGAATCTGAAGTTGAATACCCGTGCTCTCTTCTAGTTTTTTTTTTTTAAATCCCAAAGTGTCCAAAATCACAACACTTCATCTCGTAATTACATTGTTTTAAACTGTTTTATCGGTAAATATTCATCATAAATAAGATCTTATTGTAGTCCTCATCATTTTTCGACAGTAAATCATTTGAAAAATGATGAAATAGTCAAAATTTCATCAAAATCCAGCGCTACCGCATTGAAGGAGTATGCCTCTAAGAGACGATTAATTGCGGCGTTGTCAGACTGTGTTCCAGGCTATCTCTATAGTGGGCTGTGCTAGAGCCCTATATTCAAGATATTTCACAGGAAAGAGGTGGAAACTAGCCGAGGATAAATATTAACTAAGACATAGAGGCAGTTATAGGTGTGGCATCGTTTACGAGATCAATTGTGCTTCCAATGTCAAAGAACCAAATAATTTTACCTCTTTTATGTTTCTTCTTCACCTTCGAACGATGTGTGATGAAAATTCTGTCCTTCGTTGTACGAGTTAAGTTGATTTCTTAATTGGATGGATATTTTCTACGATCCTCCAATCACAACCTACTGTCATGTTGTGATTCAACATACACAACATGTATATGAACGAATACGGTTCTGGCTACTCCTAAAAGCCTGAATTTTCACTGTCCAACCTAATCAAACGTAGCAGTCTACCGAATGTCGTGGAAATTAAATAGCAATTTAACGTGAAAGCACTCAGTTCAATTTGGTTTCAACGACAAGAAGAGCTAAGCAGCTTAATCCTTTTGATCCCATTAATTACCCTGCCATTAGCGACACGATATGTTGGAATCATTAGGAGGACCAAATTATAAACTGTCGATGGTGTGGAAGAAAAGAGAGTTGAAACGCAATTTATCCCAGCTTTATTGCAGGTTGAGTGTCTAATTATTCAGTGTTGACAAAAATCAGAGAAATATTCAGAATGTTGAGAGAAAAGGAACCGGTTGGAATTTGAAAAAAATTGAATTAACGAAGCATTCATCGCCAGGTGCTTCGGTCTCTCAATGTTCTAATTTGAAAATGGGCTGTTGTGTACGAGTATTAAATAGTTTTCTCAATATTTCAGTGAAATCCAATTCAAAATAAATCGAGGACAAAGATACAGAAATATATTTCATTGATTTGTAATGACACCAGTGAAATCTATTGTTGTCATAGATTGATCCATAGAATAGAGAGTCTTAAGGAAGGAGCATATACAGGGTGAGTCTTTGACCACTGCATTAATTTTAACCAAAGATTCCTCTCATCAAATGAAACACTTTTTTCTTATACCATTTTTCCAGATTCGGCTCAGGTAAAAAGTTACAAGCGTTTAAAGATTTCACAATGTGCTAATACACTCCCGCATATAAATTATCTATGACATTGTTGGCGGACGAGAATAAGGCATGGTAACGTGGTTTACAGCTTGATTCGGGATTCCAACGCTCAGGGACGGATCCATAAAAGTAATGAATTTTCTGGAGTTTTCCATTTTAAAACATTCAATGAAGAATATCTCGAAAACGGTGCGTTTAAGGAGAAATGATGAAGAATAATATAATGTTCTAAAACGATGGAATATTCTTGAAATGACTCAAGAAAATCTTTATATGCTTTCTTTATGCTAATTTCGTTTAGTTTTATGAATCCACGAGTCCATAACTAGAAAACCAGTAGAAGTAGAAAACAACTAATATTTGGAAAATACGTATCATAATTATAGGAAACTTTACGCCAACATTCATTTTATTCGAAAAAAGGATGTCAAAGCTACAAAATAAAAACTGATTTTTTTTTCAATATTTCAACAGCCTGTATCGTTTTAACTGAGCTGAATTTGGAAAAATGTTAAATGAAAAAAGTGTTTCATTTGATGAGAGGAATCTTTGGTTAAAATTAATGCAGTGGTCAAAGACTCACCTTGTATAGCAGATTAGTCAGGTAAACGGATTAGATGAAGTCTGCCATTTGAAGAACCACCAAGACTTATGGTGCATTGTGAGTTTCAAACATATTTTAGTATGCTCTAATTGTTTTAGGGAGGATTTTAATTAGTTTTTAGAGTTTAAATAGTTTTAAAAGTTACGCTACTGATTTCTGTATTCGCCATATCCAAGAACCAATCAGATCAAGACTCAATACGCCAAAATAACTGATCCTTCCTCAAGATATTCTATTCTATGGTTTGTTCATACAGGAAAAACAAAATTTCATGAGATGATTCATAGACCTACGCTTTGAATTTAATTACAAAAATTCTTGAAAACTGACGTACAGAAGCCAAATTGAAAAAGTGGGAAAGCCCTGTGGACAGGAGCTATGAAGTTTTAGTTCAAACTTTGAAAAATCATAGCACCAAAAGTATTGGTTTTTGGCGCTCTTGTTCCTCGGAACAGAGTGCTTATCAATTTTACATTACAAATTATTTTAAGATGCAGTTTCATCATAAGAATCCATTGTTATCATTTTCAACTCTAACAAGCATATACTTTCCGAGATATGATGTTTCAAAGATTTAATAATACATCCTAAGTTCTATGTATTCACAGAATGTGAACACAGAATCTGTCTGTGTTCAATGTTCATAAATGTCAACTTTTCTAGATTGTCAATTCGTATGTTGAAAATACTTTCTCTTCGAAAATAAGTATCCGATACTCCAATTTGTGAATATATATAAGACATACATTTTAATTATGTAGTTTATGGAGGCAATAGGAAAGAAGAACATAATGGAATCATCAAAAGAAATTACTGCTCGTTGGCCACTGAGGTTAATATTACCTCATATTGTAGTGAGACATGTTCCTATATACAGTATTTTCATAATGTTGCTAGCAAAAAAATACTGAAATATGGATCTACATTTGTGTAACAAACATTTTTTCTTGAGTAAAGGTTTCTAATACAGAAAAGAATGTGTTAGGGGTATGAACTGTTAAATTTTAAATTATGAAATGAAGAGAGGATAGTATTTTATTAATATATTTTGAACTATCAAGATAATTTGTTCGTAATCCACTACCTACTCAAATATCAGGAATGAATGGACAATCTGCTATGAATGTCTTTAGCCTTGCTCTAGACATTTCGATGATACTTTCCTTAGGTATTTCGAGTTGTGAAAACTATGAACCGGGTGTAAGTTGCAACAACCCATTCCACGAGGTTGAATCATTGCAGATTGCTCATTCAATCTTGATAAATAAATTTAATGCCAATTTTTGAAGCATTAAAGCATTGAAACATTGTACATTGCTCTTTTTTTTAAGATAATTTTTGAAGCATTTTTTTAAACGACACTTTTTTTAAAATTTAATTTCTTTCATGATGCAGTTCTATCATAGGAATCCATTGATATAATTCCCAACTCTGAGAAACCAATAGTTTCGGAGATATAATTTGTCTGTTTGAACAAGAGCGCCAAAAAGCTCCTGTCCACAGGGCTTGAACCAATTTTTCAGATTCAGGAATAATATCAATGGATTCTTATTTAATTTATTTTATTTTATGGCGCATTTCTATCTTATGAATCCATTGTTATAACATCTATCTATGTAAAATAATAATAATAATAATAATAATAATAATAATAATAATAAAATGATATTAATTGCTGTACCTTGCGATACCCCAAACCATTGCTAAGTCCACTATGTGGATAATTTTGACGTAATTTCATGAAAAAAAATTTAAGTTAGATGTAGATAACGTATTTTGTTGAGTTAGGTATAACATGATTTGTAATATTACATTGGTAAGTATTAACCTCATATTTACTGAGTTTTCCCGAAATAAATATTTGCTCGGAATAGAACAGCTGGATTAGCTTGTATACTGTTAATAAATATTGAAAAATATAATTACCTCAATACCAAATTCTGTAAGTGGGTCCATACAGGATGTTAAAGAAAATATTTTAATTACATGTAGAGTCCTGCAGAAAACGCTCAGGATTGGTTTGTAGCTAAAGAAAGAAAACTAATGTAACAAATAACTATTTAGTCATTCCATAACCAGTATGGATTGCATAAGCTCAATAAAAATGGCCTACATTAGCGGATGAAATTGTTTTTGGCTTCATTACGATGTTCTTGTCTACATAGCAGTCATGTTTTTGTGAGACCGACGTGAGGATTATTCTTGTGAAGTGAAATGGAGGCAGCAGTGGCGTTCTCTTATGTCGATAAATAATGATCTTCTACAATAGCCTAATTTGCAAAACATGGGCGAACATAGAAGTAGGCCGTGCTACCCGTACCTACTGTATAAAATAGAGTACCTATTGTCCCTTTTCCGTGTAGTTGAACTATATGAACTACGAGTACGCCAATATACTCTGTTTACGTAACTCTCACTGTTAACGAAAACTAGAACGGGCTGATGATATGACTATTTTAAATTGTATTTTGATTGTAAATGAGCTCTAACTATGTTCAAGGAAGATAAATATTGTTTGAATGTTGAGAAATGCCACACATGGTGCTTTTGCGTGCGTCTTCCGCAATGAACAGCGTGCCACAATGTCTGTATTTTTCGATTTTTTTTTCGAAAAGGGTCTCAAACGATTGGGTTCGACTCCCTGAGGAAGAATTCGAGTTAAAATTCAATTTTTTCCGTCCCGTCTGGCCAGTCCAGCCGTTAGCACGATAATTGGGTAGGTTTGGAGCGTAAATATCTCGGACGAGTTCGTTAACGGGCGAAATCCACAACGCGGTTTCGGAGTTAAGGCCATTTTTGGTAAAAACATTTTTCATGAATATTTCCGGAAGCGATCACTCGAACTATCTGAACTTTCGCATCAAATTGTAGGATCATGACCTTTATATGCACGCGAAAAAAATTTCACAAATGTTTTAAATTTTGTTTCCACGATAACTCGAAAAACACTGATCTGATTGAATTGAAACACTACAGTTAGTTGCAAAAGACCAAAACAAACACACAAAATTGCGCGAAGATCACGTGACATGAAAAAATTCAAATAATTACTACTATTTTGCGGAATATTTTGATTGAAATTCCGAAACCTATTTTTTGGGAAGTGAGTTTCCGAATATACGACATAATTGTCGGGTTTTTGGCGCTCTTGTTCCTCGGAACAGAGTGCTTATTAATTTGCCCAAATGTCTGTAATTATCGATTTTTTGGCTGAAAATGGTCTTAGACGATTTGGTTCGACTCACTGATCAAGAATACGTGGTCGAAATCGATTCTGTCCGGCCGTCCGTCCGTTAACACGATAACTCTCGAACGGAATGAGCTTAACAGTTGAAATTTTCAGAATAGGTTCAGGAGATGAAAATCTCAGCAAAGTTTGTTATTGGGCAAAATCGGTCTGATGGTTTCGGAGTAACAAAAACATTTTTTTTTCCATTACAAATTTCAAAATAAGTTTTTCTCAAGATGCAATTTTGCCATAGGAATCCATTGATGTATTTTTTAACTCTAACAAGCTAATACTTTCGGAGATATGATTTTTCAAAATTTCAATAATAAATCGAACCTCTGCACTGAATGCGATAGTTTTTATATGTATGAATTATTATAATATGATCTGTGTTGATACATGTCAACTTATTTTCCTGAGACATGATATGTCAAATTTTGATTTTTAATGTCCATGGTAAATCCATATGATGATGGGAATGGTAATGGTAATGGTAAGTTAATAATATTGAGTTCAGAATATCTCCAGTAAAAACAAAACTTAAATATTGGCTGAAGTTTCAATTGATATAAAATAATTTTCAGAGTGGATTTGAGGAAAAGATGTATCGTTCATCATAGAATTAAGGAACGAATATCTCGGATAAGTTCGTTGTTGGGTAGAATTGGTCTATTGGCTTTGGATTAATAATTTTTGGCACTCTTGTTGAATTTAAATTCTTTAATGATGTTTGAATTTAATTTATGCTATTATGAAGTTCTATCATGAGAATCCATCCATATAAAATTCCCAACTCTCACCAATACTTTCGAAGATATGATTTGTCAAAGTTTGAACAAGAGCGCCAAAGCTCCTGTCCACAGGGCTTGTTTAAGCTGAATATAGAGAATGTGTTTTCGAATGCCTTCGATTTCCAGAGGAACTGGAACATCTATAATTATAAAAAATTATTCTTATTAACTCATAAGACAATAGCTGTGGCTTCAGGAGACTAATGTTGGGTTTCACGAAGCTAAGATTAGCTTAATCGGGGATTTAATTCGATGGTTGTATGAAAAATGAACTGATTATCGACATAGAATCGCACTAATTCGGCAACTAAGAGCTGTCAAAGCTTTGTGAAACCCAATGTAAGACTAACAGAGTTTCATATATGGAATTTCAATGAGGATTTACAACCAATCGCCAATCTTGCACCATCCGATAGACTTAATAAGCATAAATGTGCATGCATTTAAAATAGTTATTTATGTACCAAGGACGAAAATCTGTCTATTATAGTCATGCAGGCGAGACAATAGACAGTTTTTCGCCGAGGTGCATATTACATTTTTTCGTCGACCTCTACATACTCTTATGAATTTCGGACCTGTTAAATAATTTTACCAAAGCAAATTACAGTTGTTTCACATACACTTATGTTTGTATTGAACCATATCATACCGTATCCATATAGTGATCACAGCACTGACAGTTATTCTTACAGACACTTATGTTTGTATTGAACCGTACCATGCCGTATTCATAGTTACCACAGCGGACGAAACATGTTTGATGACGAAAAAGTTTTTTTGCAGCCGAAAAGTACTCACCTTAAAAAATGGTCGATTTTTAGACGCAAATTGGTACGTAAAATGACATTTTTCATAGAGGTCGACGAAAAAGATATTTATTAATCCCATTATATCTAGAGGATTACCTATATGAAGTTCAGCTATTGCATTCCTTCAGGAAACGCATACTTATTCAGTCTGACTAGTAGGCATGCCCCAAAAAAGTACTATTGGAATGGGGTCGAGACTGCAAGCTGGCCAGTTCATACGCATATTTCGGAACTCATTTGAATATCGTTGACTATCCGGGCAGTGGCCAGACGCAGGCTAATGTCCATAAAATTGAGATTAGGCCTTATAAATTGAGCGAAAGGAAGCACTTGCCCTGCCAAAACGACGTTTATGTACCTTTCAGCCGTCATAGAACTCGCATTAACTATCGTCATTTAAGTACGGGCTTCGTTACTTTCTTATTAATAGGCGTTTCTCTATTTCCCTGCTCGTGTTAATCCTCTAGGTCTTTATGCATTGGATCTACCGATTTTCTAATCAATCTTGTATGTTCACCTACTTCGAAGGAAACATTAACTCCCAGATTTATAGGGCACAGACGACTACTTGAGTGCGTCAAATAGAATTCGAAATAAGTAACACTCGATGAAAGCTGAATCTATATTGAACAATAATTAAAGAAGAAATAATCCATTAAAAATCCTTGACAAAAATATAATTCTGATATTTTTATGTTTCAAGAGAATTATTTTCTATGAATGATAAATCAATGTTATATCGACTAATATACAGGATAAGGAACTCAACGTATTCCTGGCAGGATGTGAAAGGGAGCTTGAATTCAACAATTTTGACTGCCTATATGTATGGTCGAAAATTAATAGTTTTCGAGAAATTTTAATTTTTAGGTTTTTTTCGTTTAACATCAAAAGTTTGACATTTTGGTTAATTCATTTCGAAAGTACGTACTTAATTTGGACAATTCCAGTTTATGTTACCTGATACCTTAACTGAGCTAATACATTCGTTAAAAGTCCCAAACATAAACTGTAAAGTACTGAATTCGCCTTACTTTACGCATTACACTACGCGTTACATTACACCCATCTGGACCCGGCTTTACTGATAGCCATTTTCGCCAAAAAAAATCGAAAATTGGACATTGGGGAAGAATGGTAACACGCTGTTCCCCAGAACATGACCGTAAATATTGCTGATACCGTTATTAATAAATCAACTATTCCAGAGCGTTCTGCCAATAGGGTCGCAAAATGGATTCTTATAATAATTATTATACTTGCATAGAGTTCACAAGTCTAATCAACGAGACCCTATTGGCAAAACGCTGTGGACTTGTTGATGTTTATACAACTGTATCAGGAATTTTCAATATTATGCTATGAATTAATTTCCCCATTAAAATATCATCTGAGTTTTTTACTACACTAACCCCTGGTTTCTGAAAGGCTGATCAACACAAATGTTAACTAATCAGTGATCAATCTGTTGTCAACCCTCATCTGAGTTGCGCCAGGCGCAAAAACTCGGACTGATTTGACATTAACCGTTCTGTTAACTTTGACCAGCCTTTCAGAAACCGGGTGTAAGGGTTTTTCTTACGAATGATATACTGACTGACAAAGAAACTGCAACAACCAGAAGGAGCTGTTTAAATGTAAATTTTGTTTTGGTAAAACGTAGATAGTATAGCAAGGAGTAAATGATTGAAATTAAAAAAAAAAGAACAAAGGGTTCACAATTGTTTTTTATATATTTGTTAATAACGTGTTTGTCCACCGCGATTATCTATGCACTCCCCAATACGTCTTGGCATTGATACAATAAGATGGTGTATTTCTTCTTGCTCTAAGGGCGAGAGGTCGGAGGATCTGGGCAGCCATGGCAAAAGATTCATATGGGTCACGTCAAAAAAGTTTAAACTGACTCTGGCAACATGAGGTCGAGCATTATCTTGCTGAAATATTGGATTCTCGAGCCGGTTAAGGTAACGGAGAACATACGGCTCCACTATTTCTTGAAGGTAATGCAGCGCTGTCATTTTACCTCGTATAAATACTAAAGGTGACCTACTCGCATGTGCGATAGCACCCCATACCATAACGCCTACTTTCCGGTTCACATGACGCTCAATATAAAACTGAGGTTCACGTCTTTCTCCCGGACGTCGTCTAAAGCTTCTTCGGCCATCATGTGCACCCAAGGAGAATCGAGATTCATCAGAAAATATAACCTGATGCCATTTCACATTCCGAAGTTGACGTTCTCTGTACCACTGTAATCGTTGCCGGCGATCCTCAACCGTCAGAGGTAACACAAGATGGGGTCGATAATGCTGCAGTCCAAAAGACCTTATCCGGCGGTAAACCGATCGTACAGTTACAGGATGGCCTTGTTCTCCTAAGCACTCATCAGCCAAAGATCGAGTTGTCGCAAATCGGTCTCTAATAGCCATAAGTCTTAGACGTTGATCTTGAACTTCATTTGTGCCCCTTTGACGTCCGGTGCCTACTCTTCTTCGATTTTCGGCATTATCAAACCACGCTTGACAACATCTCATAACAGTGGTTGGATTTCTGTTCGTACGGTAAGGGATTTCTCCAAATGACAACCCGCCACCCGTAGACCAATAATTTGACCTCTTTCAAATTCACTTAGCTGGCGATGAATTCCGCGTACACGTGCTCTAGGCATTTTATCAACAACTAAACATGGACTTGGATCTCCTCGAACAGCTGGTTTGTTGTAAAATTTTAAAAATTTCCAAATAACGACTACAATATGTAAGTAACAAAAAATTTTTACATGAAAAAGCCTTCACGATTTTTTTCTCCAAATTGTAATTCACTCCTTGCTATACTATCTATGTTTTACCAAAAAAAAATTAAAATTTAAACAGCTCCTTCTGGTTGTTGCAGTTTCTTTGTCAGTTAGTATATTAAAAGAAATATGAATCCTCAATTAGAGTACCGCTTGCTTCTTCACTACCTTGCCCTTTCATATTCAATATAATTTACATGCCCATATAATCAAAATACAGATCAGGAACATCACATGACATGCAAATATCTAGCAGAACACAGGCTTCTTTCTGAAAGCAATCAAAAGATTAAACTCCGAAAAGGTAGTTTTTGAATCGCTGACTAGCCTATTATTCAGATTCACAAGAACAAAGGAAGCGGATAATTCAGGAAGCTTTAAAATTACGGAGGTCGCTTGTTCTGAAAATCTTTTTGCTGATGCGTCTGATATACACGGGGGGACTCATCACAAATCAGAACAGTACCTATAACGCTCCGTGATACGTGGAATTGCATTTTTAAGAGGAGAAGCGGGCTTTTTGCATCAATTACGTGGGTTATAATCAAACTTCAAAAGGAAGAGAGTCTTGTGATGCGTGATATGTTTATTTTATGTTTGTTGGTTCTCGTTTCGTCCGTTTACGGAGGGGAAAACTTTAAATTCAATTTTGCAGCTCTTCTGGAATTATTCATGATATGTGAGTAAATTTCAGGTCCAGAGTTTTCCCTGAATTTGTAATATCACATCATCGATAGGTGAATTCAGGAGAGTTCTCTTAACCGTTGTCGCTAATCTCTTCAAATGGGGAGAAAATGTCTTAACTACATTTAACTTGTTTCAGATTTCGTCAATTTTGGCAAACAATGGTATGGACAAGAATATTATTAATAATGAGCTACATCAACAAAAAATAATTCTGAAGATTTCCGTTAAGTGTCTGACGAAGGAGTCTGATTTAGACTTCGACACGTTACGAAATTTAGTTGTTTCATCGTTGATGTTGTTTCGTTATTGTTTGTTAGTCAACATTGTTTGATTTATTGCTTCTTACAAATACCTTGTTTTTCCTACTCAGAAGCAATTCACAAAATAATAAATTTTTATTCAACAGATATTTTTAAGAGTTTGGAAGAGAAAACCCAGAGAAAACCATTTAATAATTAATGTACCTCCCACAGTATCCTTTAATGATTATTTCAAACAAAGGTATGGGCCTTTTTCAATCATTCTTTCCAGAAATTAAACTTTGAAACGTTACGAAATTTATTTGTTTCATCGTTGATATTGTGTCGTTATTGTTTGTTAGGCAACATTGTTTGATTTATTACTTCTGACAAATATCTTGTGTTTCTTACGCATAAGCAATTCAGAAAAAAATGTATTTTTATTTAACAGATATTTTTCAGAGTTTGAGAGAGAAAACCCAGAAAGAAACCACTTAAGAATGAACATACCTCCCACAGTACCCTTTAATGATTATTTACGAATGATTTTGATGATGATAATTACAGTAGCCCAATCAAGGGCACTCGCTGTGTATTCCTTCGAAAGTCGGTATTGGATTCGGAATTGTTGTTTAAACACAAAAAAAAACATTTCATGTGGAATATCGATTGGAATATTCATGCAGATTTTCATGGGGTATATTGTCAATTGATACAGGATTTTATTGTGTACCTTATCAAGGGCTCTCATGTCGCAAACTGTAGAATTCTGAAGAAGCTGACGTGTTTTAACCTCATAACGGTGGAATTATTTTTTCAGTTATTGACCTCTTATACGATAAATAGTATTCTAGGCTTATTGTGAATAAGACTAAGTCACGTCAAGTTGCTATCCAATTTCAACGTAGATCCTGTTCGCTACATATTGGACGTACAAAAAAAAATAGAAGCACTCCCGTTACTTCAGGAGCAGTGGGCACATTCTGGAAATTGCTCAAAATGTGCATTTAAATAAATACCCAAATACCCCTATTGAACAATCAATAAACATCACTTTTTGATCAAAATCTATGGATTTTTATCCAGTTCAGCTGAGCTGTCAAAGTAGCGACGCCTATTGATATTTTTTAGTGTACCATAACGATTAAATGGTTACTCTCTTGGTTTTCTCTCCCAAACTACTATACAGTGCTTCCCAACACTCCGCACCAAGAGGGACTTTTCTTTTCTAATAATATTTCCGAATTTTTTTTCTTACAAAATGGTAGGTTGCACATCCCAATGGGAGAGTAGAGTTGGTTCTTTTGTATGGTCGGTCCATCGGTTTCGGACTTATACCCACCTGGAATATTATTTCCTGGATATCTCAATAAATATAGACTCGATCGAATTGAAGCTTGGTTACTAGTTGTTGAATAACATAACATAACAACATAACATCTTTTATTGATTCCAAAAAATTACAACAAATATAAAAATGGAATAAGTCATATAAACATTACATATTTTTCAAACCAAATATAACCATTCTACAATAATCCCTGATTTCATGCAGAATTGTAAAGCTCAGAAATCTGAACAATAAAAAAAAAAAAACAATAATCTATTGATTCCTCATTCCTGCACAACAGCAGAAAGGAAAAAAATAACAATCATGTGGAGCAAAAACGAAAATCAAAACTTTCGAAAGTATTTACCTCAAATCTTTACAGGCAACATAAAATTCTTCGAAACTATAAGGTTCAATGTTTAAAATCAATTCAAACAGCACCTTCTTGAAAGACCCATGATCATATAATCTTTGAACACTCACAGGTAAACAATTAAATAGTTTTATGCCCATATAGTATGGTCCTCTCTCACTTAAGGACAATGAATGAGCTGGAAACATATAAGGTTGCTTCCTTCTGGTATTGTTCAAGTTCAAGAACTTCGCAAAATAAAACTTGTTCTTGGACATGAACATCAGGATTCTGTAGATATACAATCCATAAACAGTCAGGAGATTGTTCACTCTGAATTTACCACGACACGATTCTCTAAAGCGTAACCCAAACATAATTCTGATGACCAATTTCTGCGTACGCATGATCCTATACAAGTCAGCACTACTACCCCAAAATATAATGCCATAGCTCAGGATTGAATAGAACATAGCAAAATAAACTATTCTCAGTACTTCCATCTCTACTTGTCCCTTTAAAACTCTCATCGTATAATTAACGGATCTTAACTTTTTGTTTAGCTGTTCAATATGACCACAGTATTTCAAATGGCTATCCACGTGAACTCCAAGAAATCTAACGCAAGCACCAACCAGTATCTCAGTGTTGCAGTAAGTTACACACTCCGGATAGATTTTGTTCGTTCTGTCTGTCTTGAAAATTATGCACTGTGTCTTATCATTATTAACAATGAGCTGACCGTCAATGCACCATCTGTTCACATTATCCATAACATCACGAAATCCCTCCACGGCAGCTGTACCATCTGGCGCAGAGATCAAGATATCCGTGTCATCAGCAAACATCAACATCTTCACCATATGGGTGGAAAACACCTCCGGGAGATCATTGATGAAAATGAGGAACAATAACGGTCCCAGAATACTGCCCTGAGGTACACCCAACTCAATGATCCTCTCAGAAGATAGGTATTCATGACCTTCAGTGGTAACAAACACTCTTTGTCTTCTATGACGAAGATAACTCTCTATCAATTTTAGCTGCGCATCCCTCAATCCATAAACACTAAGCTTATAGAGTAAAATTTCATGATTAACGCTATCGTATATATATCGACATAAGGGCTTGTGTAAAATTTTGTGAGAACCGTACCACTAGAAAATTTTCAAAAAATTACGAAAAAAAATCTTAATCGATTAAGAGTGTCCAATACAGGCGAATGGACAATAGAACATACGCGCAAAAGCTCCTGACTTCACGTCAGTGCTTGAACCAATTTTTTTTTCGTAATTTTTTTATTCCTAAACGCACACACTCTAGTTCATCTGTAACTTCTCAAAATTCATTACAGGTATGTATTCATGGTTCATTGAGTTTAGATCAAGATGATTCAACTAATTTTAATTATGAAATGAAATCGTGCGACGTGCGGTCGTGCATTATCATGCATTAACAATAAATCGTTCCCGATAAAATGCGAATAAGGAGCGACAGCGCCCGGGAGGATATCTTCGATATATCGTCTTTAAATAAAAACCCTGTTTTCAACGAAGATCAGTTTTGTATGAGGATAATGGAAATTCCTGCCACACCCCCACAGATCGGCCAAGGTAACTTGAGCGACCACTGCGTTTGAAAGTTTTCATTAAAAGCTTTTAACTTCTTCAATAACTGAGATAATAATAATGTAAATAAAACACCAAAATGTGCATAACGTATGGGACTACATTTTCATAACAGTAGACACCCCTGTTGTAGTTGCTGCCTACTACAGGGTGTTGCATATTTCGGGTTAAAAAAGTGGGAAAGACCTCTGGACAGGAGATTTGGAGCTCTTGTTCAAACTTTGACAAATCATATCTCCGAAAGTATTGGTTTCTCAGAGTTGGGAAAGATATCAATGGATTCTTATGGTAAAACTGCATCATAAAAGAATTGAATTCAAATATTAGTTCATTTATCAAGATTAAATACAATGATTTAACCTCGTGGAAAGGGTTGTTGCAACTCACACTCGGTGCATAGTTTTTACAACTCGAAATTTAGGAAAGTATCATAGAAATTTATTCCTGATATTTAAATAGGTATAGGCTGACGAATAAATTATTTTACTAGTTCATTTCATTTGTTTGGGAGATCAATTATGTATATTATATGTTTATTCCACTTTATTTGAAAAATTATCTCATTATAAGACAAAATATATTAATAAAATACAATCCTCTTTTCATCATTTAATAGTTCATACCCCTAACACATTCATTCTGTATTATGAACCTCAACTCTAGAAAAAATAGTTGATACACATGTTGATCAATAGATTAGAATTTTTTGCTAGCAACATTATGGAAATACAGTATATAGGAACATGTCTCACTACTTAATGAAGTAAAAAGTAATATTAACCTCGGTGGTCAACGAACAGTAATTTCTTTTGATTATTCCATTATGTTCTTTCCTTTTGCCTCCATAAACTACATCATTAAAATGATCCAATTCAAAATCTAAAACAGTTGTGTAAAAAAATTTCCACCATATTTTCCTTATAATTCTCGGAATATTAATTGAAGAATGTTGCTATAGAATTTTTTGTAATTACAGTATAGCAAAACTGATATCCGTTCCATCCTTCATGTCAATACGGACTTTCATTATCGAAATATTTTTTTTTCAATTTCCACCATTATTTTTCCCCCTTGAGAGTGAATCGTTCAGGATGGGAAGCTCGGAAAATCGTCGGCGGATGATATTAAATTTGTGTAGCAAGTTCAATGAATTTCCTCCCACCAGCTTAGGACGAAATTCCCAGACGGATGGGTCATATATGTTTGCATTCAATTTTTCAATACTGCATACTTCGAAATTCAAACTGAAAATTTCAGAATTCCAAAATTCAACCAAAATGAAAGGAATAATTACTGAATATAGGGAATAATTCAATCGATACCAAATCGTTTTATTATAAGTAATTGAACCCACAAAATTATTCGTCCACGACGGTTGTATAATATTTTCATTAATTTCCTTAAATATAATGACATTCATTTAATCACCAATAAAAAAAACATTTTGTACTTGACCATCACCACGATAACAGTCTAAACCTCATCGATGAAATGATATGATTTACGAAACTCGCTTTCGGCTCGCCTCGTAAACTTCACCTCGTGGATAATGGATGTCATAATAAACTATTGAATAAATAATATACTATTATTTTGAGATATATTGGAGAGAAAATGTTGCCAACCTGTATATCTTTTCGAAAAAGTGCATATTATAACATAAAAATTGCACTCAATTCACGATATTTGTTCATTATTCTCTTATTATATTTAATTTTTCTCCTCAAATTATATATGGTAAAATTTTCTTTATGGAAAATTATTTCATGTTTGTTCAAAGTTATGCTCTTTAGCTGGCAAAGAACTGTGAAAGAAGTAGGCATTACCCAAATGAACTATATATTTTCACGCAAGTATTTTCGTACCAGGGCGTTACGATTTTGCTCAAATATCTGTATTTTTCAAGTTTCAATTATGTGCCTCTTTCTATTCGTTCATCTGGCAACATTGTACGATTAGTTGCTCCTGATAAATATCTTGTATTTCGAACGCAGAAACAATTCACTAAATAATAGATTTGTATGTGTGCTGTTGGATCTCGTTTTCTAGTTCCAATGATCCTGTTCTGTTCAGCTATCAAATTGAAAACAGCCTGAAACGGGTTTTTGAAGTTCGCGATTTGGGAGTCATATTTGATCATCAGTTAAATTTTACACCTCATGTTAAATCGGTGGTCAGTAAATCTTTTCAACTGTTGGGTTTCGTTACCAGAAGTACCAAAAAATTGTCCGCTATGGCTTTCAGATCATTGTACCTTTCGTTAGTGTGTTCGGTTCTTCAGTACGCCTCACCGGTGTGGTCACCATATTATCGATCTCAAATCGATCGGGTGGAGAGAGTGCAAATGTGATTATGTGGGGGTTATGCAAAGTTTGAATGTTGCCACCTTGGAAGGTAGTAGAACAAGATCTGACTCGATTACTCTCTAGATACTTTCAGGAGATATAGACCGTCCTTCATTGATCCAGTTGATTTATTTCAGAGCCTATTCGTGGCTCTGAGTTGTTCCGGTTTCTTTACCATCGCACAAATTATGGTTATCATACTGCTTTGTCACGTTTTCTTAGATAAGGTAATGAATATTACAGTAAAAGTTTGGAATTTACTGGACAAACTTTGACTTCATTTAGAATCAGTGTGGAAAGGTTGATTTTATAAGTGCTCCACTGTTCCTGTTGTACTGCTGAAGTTGTTCATTTCTTGGTTTATGTTCATTGTAAGTTTACATTGTATTATATGTCATATATAAAAAAGGGGAAAACCCGTGTATGATAATAAATAAATAAATAAATATAAGAAAATACTACGTAATTTTATGAATAATCAACTGCATGCCGTCCATAGCCCTTTTCTCAAAGTTATTATTTCGATAGAATTAAAAAACCAAATGGAAAAGATTAATAATTTCGGCCATGGAAATCGTTTCCCGGTACCTACGTGCTCTACCACTAGGCTACAGAAGAACTAAATAATTTTGATGAAACCCTGCAATTGAACTATTGTTATTACTGACCTTTGATATCATGTTTTCAAATTTCTGATGTCAGAAAAATATTAGCATGTTATATATTATCCGATCAAGTTTAAATCGAGACCTTGGCCGTGAAATAAGGTACATATCCAATTCTCACTATAGGTATTGAACGAATGTTATTACTAACGTATCGACTTGTAAAATTTGACTTCGGCAGATTTTTACACATGATTCATTAAATTCTCTCCAAAAATCACAAACTGTCGACAACGTATTTTGTCGAGTGTAATCCAGTGGACCAGTACATCTCGATCATTGTAATATTTCGATATTTCGGAAATATCTTTACCAATATAGATCCAATCGAGTTCAAATCTAGAACTTCACTGTAAAATAAGATTTTGAAGGCCCTCGCAGAATTGCAACGATATCTGACGGATAGTTTACTAATTACCGTGCTTTATTTCGATCATATCAGTATTTTTAGAGTTATTGGGAAAACAAAATATAAGATGGTTATAACTCTGAAACCACTCGGTGGATTTTGCCTAGTAACGAACTTAGCAGGTGCTTTGGACTCCAAACCTATTCTGAAAATTTCAACTCTCTAACTCATTGCGTTCGGGCGTAATCATACTGACGGCCAGACCTTTGGCCTCGGATTCTTCATCAGTAAAGTGAAACTAATGGTCTGAGACCATTCGAGGCCAAAAATTTGAAAACTACAGACATTTGGATGAATTGATAATCACTCTGTTCGCCTGAACAGCGTGTCAACTCAGGGACAAACCATAGTTTATTAAAATTTGTTAAATAAAACTAAACAAGCACTGACGTGAAGTCAGAAGCTTTTACGCGCATATTCTATTGTCTACTCACCTCTATTGGACACTCTTTATCAAATGTAGCATTCATATGCAGGGTGAGTCTTTAAGTTGTGCATTAATTTCAACCAGATATTCCTCTCATCAAATAAAACTCTTTTTTCATTTACCATTTTTCCAGATTCAGCTCAGGTAAAAAGTTATAAGCGTTTAAAGACTTCACAATGGGCTGATACTCCCCTGAATTATTTATGTACGTTGAACATGAACACAGATTACTTTTATTTTAATGTAACTCGTATTGTATATTGACCAAATCTGTATCATCTGATGCTTGAAATTCACTGACTCTGTTTGAGAAAACTCATTTACTCACTCAATTAAAAGGATTTGGCCCTTCATGCAACATTTCCAGCAAAAATTTCTTCAATTCTTGAATATTATAACAGTGAACTTTAACTTGATACCTATTCTATCCATTCAATACTTCATTACCCAATTGTTTCCACTATAATAATATACACAATTTCGTGATCTTCTATTAAGAAAAATCCTTAAATATCCTATATACTTATCTGCAATGATACTTGAAAATTAATTCACTCATATTATTCCTATTCAAATTCCAACCTCAATATAAATCACAGCACATAACGCTAATAATCGATTATCGAACATCGAACTTCATAGGTCATAGCGTCGGAGTATCGGGTGGATCATTCCTGATGTAAAAGATGCAAGGACGTTCTTCTATGGTTTGGATGGAGTGGGGACCAAGCGGGAAGATATGGTGACGTAATGATGATGAAGCAGATATGTAGAAGATGGTGGTATTAGCATGAACGAACGAAGATTATGAATTCATGTGTATAAGGTGTAATAGAAATAAAGGTGTTTAAGTTGGTTGTTATATCTTTTTATGTTTTATTCATCACCTGATAATTGATCAATATAAACGATTATTTCCAACGTGGTGGAGGCGAGCCGGGCACAGTGATAAATATACAGAGGAAAGCCACGTGCTAAAAGGGGTGAGTACAAACTTAAGATCAAAAATGATTTAGGGAAATCAGACATGCAAATTAATATTTGAATAAATTCTGAAAACTAGAGCAACTGATATCAAACGTATAAGAGGTATAAATAAATGTTTAAATCTTAAGTGGTGAAATACGAGAAGATTAAAGTGCAATTATGGGGAATTAGAGTTGATAAAATATTAAGTAGAAAATAAGGAGGTTGTTGCACTTTACAGACGAAAATTTTAAAGCATATTTCGAAAGGGTACCCAATATGTGTGGTAAGAAGTAATGGAGAGAGTTTGATATCAGATAAATCTAATGTAGTAATAATACATACTAAAAACAGAATTTTTCAGATTTAAAATGGAGGAAAATACAGAAATTAATCTCACAAGTGAAATTGAGAAATTGAAGGCTCAGTTAAATGATATGAAAAATAGCATGAAACAGTTACCTAAAATACAAAATCCTGCGTGCATATTACAAAAGGATACATCATATGATGTTTGGAGAAAAATCGTGGAAAACGATTTCAGAACTTTTGGATACCTGTATCTCATTGATCAAAATGAAGTAAAACCTACAGTCTCAGTGGAAGAGGAAACTACTAGGTGTGGTTTCGCTATGGGGTATTTGATAAGTAGATTGGATGATGAGTACAAGCGACTAGTTTGTGAATTAAATGAACCTATACAGGTATTGGAAAAACTTGACTCATTAAGATATCCTAAAATACCTTCAACGAAATTCATTCTCAAAAGATCATGGTCTAATATTACTTATTTGAAAGGAAAAGAAAATGCTTCAGAGTTCATAGCTCGCTTTGAGGAAGCAACTCGTAACTTGATGCGAGTCACAGATGGTGAATTGAAAGAAGAACATATTACTGAAAACTTCCTTATGGCCATCTATAATAGTGTGCCAGAAGTTATCAGAAGATTTGATGCATTAGGAGGAAAAGTAACCCTTAATGAAATAAAATCCATGATGCTTAATACTGAGGCAAGTGAGACAGAGGCTAAAGCGAGATGTGGGGAAGTGGAAACAGCAGTAGCTCTTAATGCTGCTGCAAACAATGGAGATTCGAATAAATCGGAGAAAACTAATACAGGAAAGGTTCAGAAGGTGTGCTTTAGATGTGGTAAACCTAATCATATGAGTTTTGAATGTAAAAGCAATGCTATAATTTGTTATAACTGTAAGGAGCTTACTACTAACCATAGTGCACAAACTTGTAACAAGAGGAAGGTTATAGGCAGGAATCGTGTGGGATATGACTATAAGAGAGCTCAAAGGGGGAGAAGACAATATAAAAATATTGGAAGCAGAGGTGTTCATAGAGGTTCTAATATGAGAGGAAATAGAAGCAGAGGACTTTTTAAGAGGGTAAAGCTTCTAACGGAAAAAGGAGACAAACCCAAAGTTGCATATCTTGCAATGGAAAATGAAGCCAGTTATGCCGAAAATATGGAGATTGAAGAAGAAGCGAATACTGCAGAGGTAGAAGGTAATAATTCAGATATACCTAAAAGTATTACATTTTTAGCTGATTCAGGGGCAAATGAACACATAGTTAATAATATAAATTATTTAACAGACGTAGAAAGTGTTGATAAAGAAATTAAAATTAAGGGGGCTAATTCAAATAAAGATGCAGATTTGAAAGTTTTGTATAAGGGTGTTATTAAATTCAGAACTTCCGATGGAAAAATCAAAAGGTTAAGGGATGTTCTATATAGTGAGAAATTATCTAAGAATTTATTTGCATTGAGAAAACTAGTGAATAAGGGCGCTGTAGTGAACCTTACTGAAGGTGGAATAAATATTATAAATGCTAAAACAAATCTGATTAAAAAGGGAAAGTATGATGGAAAGTTTTGGTGGTTAAAATTTGTACTCGCAAATGAGTCTGGAAACAATAAGAAATATATGTTCAATTCGGTCACAAATACTAATATGAAGGATATTGAAGACGTGGAAAACATAATTGAGCATGATCATAATTACTCTTCTGCAAATGATGAATCCTGTATTGTAAATGATGATCATGACTATTGTTTGAGTGAAAATTTAGATTATAGAAATATAAATGATGAAAGTATGTTGGAAAAATATGTCGAGTGTGTGAGTGAAATGACTAAATCTGATATTGATGAACTTGATAAAAGAAAAATTGAAAGCTTAAAAGGAAATATTGGTCTTTTATGGCATTATAGGTTGGGTCATGTGTCGAAGTCTTATTTGGAGCAAATGTCAAAGAAAGTAGCTGAATTAAAAGATGTGAAATTCACTTTAGAAATTCAGGATTGTGAAATTTGTAAAAGATCAAAAATCACTAGGGAACCATGTAAGTCAGTAAGATATAGATATGACGAACCTCTGAAATTGGTACACACAGATGTAATGGGGCCAATTTCTCCAGGTACTTTGAAATTTGGTAATATATATATTGTAACATTTATAGACGATTTTACCAGGTACTGTTGGGCTTACCCAATGGCTGATAAAACAATGGTTCACATTGCTTTTGGCTTAATGTTGGAAAATGCTAGAACAATCTTAGGAAGGGAAGCTAAAGTTATCTTCTTGAGACTCGATAATGGAACTGAATACTTGACAGAAAATATGAAGAGACTAGTGGATAAAGAAAAAATAGTTTTCACAGAAGCTCCTCCATATACACCTAATTTAAATGGTACAGCTGAACGTTTTAACTTGGATGTACAACAAAAAATACGTAGCTTGTTGTTTGACAGTGGTTTTCCACTACAGATGTGGGGTTATGCTTTGAATTTTGCTGTCAATATTTACAATAAGACTCCAAAGAAAGCTTTGGCATATAAGATACCCTTTGAGATGTTACATAATAGGACTTGTACGATAAAGTATTTGAGGAGATTTGGATGTTTATGTTATGTCTTGAATACTCAAGTTAAGGGCAAATTCGTTGACCGTAGTATTCGAGGATTTTTAGTCGCATGTGGGGAAACTAGTTATTATATAATTGAGCCAGAAAGTGGTAAAATTTATCGAAGTAAAAATGTTAAATTCATTGAATCAAAGACGTATGAAAATGTATTCTCTTTAAGTAACAGTAAATCAAAACTGACAGATCCACCTGAGACAGCTAACATATCTCAGTGGTTAATATGTGAAGATAGATTAAATTTAAGTGAATGTAATGATTTAAATACAGCTAGAGAACATTTTGGTTTGATATGTCAAAAATTCATGAATAACTCAAAAGAGGTGATTAATGAAAATATCTATAATGATGATTTCGCATTTGAGACTTACACGGCTTTCATAGAAAATGAACCAAATAGTTATGATGAAGCAAAAGCCAGTAGTGAATGGAAAGATTGGGAAAACGCAATAAATGAAGAATTAAAGTCATTGATTAAAAATGAAACTTGGTTGCTAGTGGAAAGAAGTGAATTACCTAAAAGCCAGAACATATTGAAATCAAGGTGGGTTTTCAAAAGGAAACATGAAGGGAAATTGGGTACAAAATATAAAGCGAGATTGGTTATCAAGGGGTTTGCTGATAGAAATAAATATGATTTGACCGAAACTTTTGCACCTGTTGCCAGACTTTCAGATGTGAAATTTCTACTTTCCGTAGCTAATAAATTTGGACTAGATATCCATCAAATGGATGTCAAGACTGCTTTTCTTAATGGAAGGCTAGAAAAGCCTGTTTATATGGATATTCCTCAAGGGTGTAAAGGTAAAGAAATTTTGGAAAGCAAATATGTATGTAAATTGATTGGCGCATTGTATGGACTGAAAGTAAGTCCTAGAAGGTGGTATGAACGTTTTAGAAATGGTATGAAGAAGCTACACTTTGAAATATATGAGTTTCAACCATGTTTATTCACATGGAGAAAAATGGAAAAGTTTGTAATATTACTATTATATGTAGATGACATTCTAATAGTTGGAAATTGTCTCAATAAAATCAAACAAGTTAAGTTTAACTTGGCAAAAGAGTTTGAAATTGTTGATCTAGGATCTCCTGAGAAATTTTTAGGTATTGAAATTAAGAGAGATATTGTAAACAAAACTATATTCTTGACTCAGAGAGAATTTACCCTGAAAATGCTTGACCGTTTCGGAATGCTTGAAAGTAAGCCTGTGAATACACCTATGATAAATGTCAAAAATTCAAATGAGCATAATGTGAAAATGACGGAGGTATATCCCTATAAGCAAGCAATAGGAAGCTTACTGTATTTAGCCAATGGTACAAGACCAGACATTACTTTTGCAGTGAATGTGATGAGTCGAAAGCAGGCAAATTTCGACAGCAATGATATAATAAAAATTAAAAGAATATTTCGATATTTAAAAGGAACTTTGGACTTAGGATTGAAATTCAAAAGTGAAAAAGATAATATTGAGTGTTATGTTGATGCATCATTAGGTATGAATGATGAGGCCGGAAAATCTACAAGTGGTCTTGTAATATTACTTTTTGGAGATGTAATTTACTGGAGATCGAAGAAACAGAGTCACGTAGCTTTATCATCTGCCGAAGCAGAGTACATTGCTATGTCATTAGCTTGTAAAGAGCTTATTTGCTATAAAGAAATGTGTAAGAGATTACTCAAACTTACAATAGTGCCTATTTTGTATGAAGATAGTACTGCCGCAATTAAATTGGCTAAATCAGAGGAATCGAAGGCATTAAAACACATTGTAAAATTGTGTTATCATTATGTTAGAATAGAAGTCGCAAATAAAAATGTCAATATTAAGTGGGTGGGTACAAAAGAGCAAATAGCTGATATATTGACCAAGGCTCTGGGATATACTGTATTTGAGAAATTAAAGAATATGCTTGTGGCTAATTGTGATAAATAATTAATTATTATTTTGTTGCAGGAAACTCATTTGATATTTTTGAATAAGCTGGAAGATGCAAGGAGGGGTTTTAACTGAAGAGAGAATATTTTTAAGTTTGAAAACAGAATATGTTGTACAATAAGTTGAAAAAGTAAAATATAACTATATGTTGTATATTAATATTTATAAGTTGTTTCAAGATGCGAGAATAAATATATTTACGTTGTTCGAAAGGAAGGGAGAATTATTGTTGTTTAAAAATGAAGGGAGTTTTATTTGTATAAATGTTGAAGTTTTTGTTCAATAAAGGGAAATAAAATTTTACGGTGTATTTATTTCCGAGTTTAAGGGAGCAAGGAGATTATTTCTTTTCAGCTTATGGTCAACTGCCGATATATGAGGTATTGTCAAGTTCGAAGCCATCGAACTCGCCAAGAAGGGAGCGTCGGAGTATCGGGTGGATCATTCCTGATGTAAAAGATGCAAGGACGTTCTTCTATGGTTTGGATGGAGTGGGGACCAAGCGGGAAGATATGGTGACGTAATGATGATGAAGCAGATATGTAGAAGATGGTGGTATTAGCATGAACGAACGAAGATTATGAATTCATGTGTATAAGGTGTAATAGAAATAAAGGTGTTTAAGTTGGTTGTTATATCTTTTTATGTTTTATTCATCACCTGATAATTGATCAATATAAACGATTATTTCCAACGCATAGCAATGATCTAATAATAAGTAGAAGAAGAGCTTGGAGAGAGAGGCATTGACTCCAACATAAGAGTGAGATGCAATGATAGAAATCAGCTGATGTAGGGCAAAACATCATGTTTTGCAAGGCTAGACTTACTAATTTATCATATTTTATTCGCTTTCTCCATGTTCATTGAATTGTTTTTGACTTATTTAAAGTTTTATAAGGATTAATAGATTATATCTAATAATGGAGATGGCCTAGTAGGCATCCGGTGGTACGAATATTATAAAAATAAATCATTAAATTTCAAAGGTGAGCTATCTGAATCTTAGGAAATAATAATTTATACACATTCTAAAATATGACAGACGTAAGTAGGTATTTGAAATGGAATCAGGGAATACTAGAAGCTGATATCAATTCTGCAGAATCGGTCATATTTTTATTTGTGTAGATGGGTACATCCTGATCTGAATATAAATTTCATTTAGGTACATAATATTCTTAAGTAAAATATTTGATTGCTTTCAAAGGATTCTTAAAAACAGTCTTTAGGCTTTGAATAATGTTTTTGTCCAAAAGAGAATCAAGAACGCAAGTTATTACATACATGTTTATTAATAGAACTCAATCCGTTGACACCTATATGTTTTATGAAATTTTCAATCAAAATAATAATCTATGAACGATGGCATTGTGGCTTTCAGTTTTGATCAGAGATATGGAGGTATGTATCATATCTCTGGTTTTGATTGAGTGTTCCTTATCCAGGGGTGGATTGATAAATGTAGTGAAATTTCTGGATTTTTCATCAGACTTTATTTCATTCAAAGAAGAATATCTTGAGAAGAGTACGTTTTAGGAGAAATGATGAAGAATACTTTATTTTTCTAAAATGATTTCGGATTCTTATAATAACTTAAGCTAAACTTAATCTCCTTTCTTTATGCTAATTTCTCATAGTTTTTTTAATTCTATAACTAGGAAACGAGTGGAAGTAGGAAAAAACTTTTAATTGGAGATTATGTATCATAGTTATACAAAACTTCACCTCAAAATTCATTCCATTCGGAATATCCATGTCAAAGATAGAAAAGAAAAACTGATTTTTTTTCCAAAATTTAACAGCCTGTATCTCACCAGTGCCGAATTTGGAAAAATGGTAAATGAAAAAAGTGTTTTGTTTGACGAGAGGAATCTTTGGATGAAATTAATGCACAACTTAAAGACTCACCCTGTATACTGTTTTCTCAGCTTCTATACATTCATTTTATACCATTTTAATGACATATGTCAGTAACGAGGGAATCTATGATCACATTATTTTTTAATTCTTTCATATTGTATTCTAATTAAAATACGAAAAAATTTGCGCAACCTACCCTGAAAATTTCAAGTCCCTATCTCTTTTCGTTCGAAAGTTACCGAGGCAACGGTCACTCATCCAGCTATACTGAACTCACACAAGGCTGTTTGGATCTCCAATATTATTATAGATCAGGATCATCTTAAAACTTGGAACTTGGCGGTACGGTTAGGTTTTGAAGGCTTTCGCAGAATTTCAGTGATGTCGATGTTTCTGATAATAGATTTTTAGCAACAATTTTCAATGATTTTTTATTGGAGCAGTTTCGTATTTTTCGAGTTATTGAGGTAATAACAACCAAATTTCAGATGGGTATAACTCCAAAACCGTTTAGCCGATTCTGCCTATTGACAAATTCAAATGTCGCATTCTGATGCTCAACCTTAAAAGTTGCAATTCGCTTTCTCTTTCCGTTCTTAGGTTATCGAGTCATAAATAATATTTCATAATATTTTTTTTTTATTTTGTAGTGTTACGATTCCCACAAAATTTCACAATCGTCTTTGTGTGAGTATTCTACAACTAGCTACTAAGTTTCAATTAAATTGGATCCGTATTGGTTGATGACATAATTATCACTCGAGAACCGTTGGGCCGATTATGTCCATTGAAGGACTTGTCCGTCGTATTGAGATGCGCCACCTACCCTGAACATTTCAAGTCGCTATCTTTTTCCGTTCTCAAGTTATCGTGGCAATATATCAGATTGACAATAGACAATTTTTATGATTTTATCTATGTCAGGACTTATAAGGACCTATAAGGTTTTATATTTTTAATTGCTCGATGTTGAAAATAGCTACGAATTTGCGATACTTTGTCCACGGGGTGTATGTAATCCAATCAATCAGATTAGTCTGTTCATATAGTCACCACCAAGTTGTTTCATCTCCTACTGTGATAATTTTTGGCGCTCTTGTTCTTCGGAACATAGTGCTTATCAATTTGTCCAAATGTCTGTAATTTTCGAATTTTTTGATCAAAATGGTCTTAAACGATTTGGTTCGACTCACTGATCAAGAATCCGTGGTCAAAATCGATTATGTCTGGCCGGTACGGCCGTAGACACGATAACTCTCGAACCGAATGAGCTAGAGAGTTGAAATTTTCAGAGTAGATTTGGGAGAGAAATATCTCGGTTAATTTCGTTATTGGGCAAAATCGGCCTGAATGTTTCAGACACGCAAAAAAATAACTCACATTCAATTATTTTTAACAGTCTCACCATAAGAATCCATTGATGTCGTTTTCAACTCTACAAGCCAATACTTTCGGACATGATTGGTCAAAGTTTGAATGATAGCGCCAAAGCTCCTGTCCACTGGGCTTTCCCATTTTTATTGAACTTTTTGTATATAGCATTGTCTGTTTCTCACTGTGAATGTTTATTATAGCCTTGAAAAAAGTGGGAAAGCCCTGTGAGCGCCAAAGCTCCTGTCTTTGGCGCTCTTGTTTAAACTTTGACAAATAATCATATCTCCGAAAGTATTGGTTTCTCAGAGTTGGGAATGATATCAATGTATTCTTATGATAGAATTGCATAATGAAAGGAATTAAATTCGAATGTATCATTCAAATCAAAACAAGAGTGTCAAGCATTTTTAATCCGAAACCACCAGGCCGATTCTACCCAATAACACACTTATCCGAGATATCCATTCCTCAAATCTACCCTCAAAATAATAATAATAAGTGGACATAATAAGTCCACAGTGAACTCAAAATAGAATATATCGATTTAAAATTAGCCAATATTCAAGTTTTGTTGCACATATTCTGAACCCAATTTGATTCTTACCAAAGTATATATTTTCATCATCAAATTAATTATCCGTGGGCATTATACTATCATAATGACCAATGGATCATTTTGCATTCAATCATACTTTGTTTTTTAGAACAGGAGGAGTATTTTATATCATGGGTAACGAAACAAAAATAAATTTGACATGTCTCTTATAGGAAGATAAGATGACATGTATGAACACAGATCACATAATAATTCATAGATAGAATAATTACAGCATTCTGTGGTAACATAGAAGTACGATTTATTATTGAAATTTTGAAAAATCATATTTCCGAAAGTATTAGATAGACAGACATTTGGGCGAATTAATAAGCAGTCTGTTCCGAGGAACAGGAGTGCCAAAAAGATCATAAATTACGTGAAACGTCGGCCGAACCTTTCCTAAAAACTATTTTATTATATGTTGTTCCAAGTGTTCATCTATATCTATATACATTCATTAATAATGATAGTCGATGCCATTTGGATTATCTTAACAATACTATATTTCTTAGACCCCTAACGCACGCTAATGTATTAGTATGTTATTTTGAACCTACTTTTCATTCGGTTTTTTCCATCAGTGAAAGAACTATTAAAATAGATCGTTTAGTTTTCAAGGATACCGCACTTACTGAACTTTAAATTAAGGGAACACTTAACGAACACGCAAGTTCATATCTCTTGCATGATATTACTGAATTCCATCAATGAAAGAATCATAAAAATCGGTGGATAGTTTTTCGAGCAAATTATGAAAATCTGGAATGAGTAACTTTATACTGACTCTCATATGCAACAGTTGAAGCCATCAATATCAGAGAAAACCGTAAAAAATCAGTATTCAATTTATCAGCATATTCAACTATTTCTCGACCATTTTTTCACAACTCATGATATACTAACTGTCAAAAGTTACGCTAAAAACTTGCTAATAAAAAATGGAAAATTTTGACCTTTTAACCTGTTATCACATAAAATTAATTTCAAGCAATGCTACAAGAATGCAAGGAAATATTTTTGACGAAGATGACGTAGAAAAAGTAACGATTGTCGAACATTTATAGCGTATTTTGTTCATTTCTAAAATTAACGTAAAATTTTTCGGTGTTTGAAAAATAAGTATGTATGTCTATTTTTTCTTGAGTAAGCTAAAGTCTAAAGCCAAGAAATGGATCCAATCAGTACAAGCCCTGAAGATAATCTCCGGTTGCATCACCTCTGCATTTGACTTCAAACGTTTTCCAGTCTCGAATCTCTTCAGATTGGGGAAATAATGAAAACCCATCAATTAAGTTGAATATTCCAAGAATGGGTTCTAGTCTTCGGATATAATTTTTTCAACCCAGACTTGGTAAGAATTTCTTTCCATCCATATCATCAAATAAAGAATTGGTAATTATCAAGAAAATTACATATCTACAGCACAAACGGTATTTTCTGTGAAATTGAATAGGAACGTGATGTAATCAAGGATATAATAATATAATCAATAATTATTCTTCATGTCATGAAAAATACGTTTACATCGATAGAAACATGGGACGATTTTAGTGTAAAAATTATTTCCAAAATGTGATACATATTTTGTCCACGGCTGCTGTATAATATGTTCATTATACTTGTGTTTCCTTAAGTATAATGACATTCATTAATCACCAATAGAAAATCATTCTGTAGCGGCCCACCTTGTTAACAATCCATATAAAATTATATATATCATTATATATATGTGAAATGTCATATAGGGAGGCATTGGTTTTAAACTATTTGAGGTTATTTAATAAAGAATTGCTCGTCCCGTAAACTCCAACCTCTTGAATAATGACAGTAATAATGTGCATAATGTACTATTTTTATGAATTATTATAATTAACAAGAACAAATTTCTCATCATCGGCTTATTCAATTATCGCACTGATATTTACTTTAGTTATCTTCATTGTTAATAAGAGAGCTGGAAACAAATACATGTAGGATTTTTATCGTTGTCTAGGTGTGTTATGATTCGTGCCTGCTTTCTCTCTTGAGTTAATAAATAGACTTCAACTTTTCGCCACCATTATCGAATATACATGAGATATAGTTCATTATTGAGTTTCTTAACATCTGAAAAGTTAAATTACGTACTAAAGGATTCTGGCCAAGTAACTCCATCCAACAACGTCTTAAAAAGAGATCCAATCCCTGAACTGACTTCCCCTAACCCAGCTTTTCTCCACTCTGATGGGGTTGTACTCCTTACGCTTATTGGTTAATCCTTTGACACTTTGCTCGGATCAATGGCTTTACCTGAGCCAGCTTTCCTCCACTCTGATGGGGTTGTATTCCTTGCGCTTGTTGGTTAATCCCTTGGTTTAGGCACTTTGCTCGGATCAATGACGTTACACAAGAACAATTCGTGTGCCTAGGATGAATTCCTGGAATTGGGCTCTACTACTAAGTGAAATAAGCATTGTCCACAATTTATTAGAAATGTGACATTTTCCTATTCAAGAACTTCCCTTTCTGCCAAAAGTGATTAGGTTTTTTCAGACCCATTAATCGGTCTCAAGCCGTCTCTCTGGTTACTTTGCAAGTCGCCACTCGATCTCCCATCTAGTGATGAATGTTCGTTGGGGGGCCGAAATAATTATTTTCGAGAAAAATTCAATATCTCGGATACATAAGTCTCCAGAATGCGCTAAAATTATATTTGTGCGCAAAAGGCAACGATGAAATAACTTCTCTAAAATATCAGTCTTAAAGCTATTCCACATGAATAGAAATTGAAAACATTTCCTGATTCTACATTGCAATCAACATCTAACCTATTTAAAAAAAATCGTATATTTTGCGAAGAACATCTATTATTATCTACGTAGGAAAACGACAAGCTTGAAAGGATATTGTGATGAGCAAAGCTAAGAGGAAGAATTGTAATACGATCAGAAAGGCAAAATAGTAAACTGTGATTCAGACCAATTTATTTTCAAAAAATATATTCCGTCTCTTCAGGAAGGATCGAGAAAATTAACATGATACAAAGGCTTTAAGTTTGTTGGGTTAATTTGATCTAGTGGTGGTGTAATCTAAAGCCAATTTTCAGTATGTAGATCATCACCTATTAATTCCATTGATCTTCCTTGGTCGCCAAATACAGACAAAAGTCGGTTCCCTTCGATAGTAGCCCGCACGGCGCAAAATCACGTAAGAACTCAAACTCTAATTGGATTTTTATGCCTTGCGTGGTTGCAGTTGCACCAGTGAGGGCCGGTTTCTCAATTGCGAGTTAACTCGAGGTTGCGAGTTGACGCATGTATTTTGCGATATTCATGAATGCGTAACACTCGGGTTACCCGCAACCTCGGGTTAACTCGCAATTGAGAAACCGGCCCTGAGTACGCTATAATGTGAGCTGGTAATGATGGTATATGCTCCCAATGCCTGTGAACAGCATCAATTTCACTGATTTTGAACTCAAGCCCTCGCCGCTGCGATTTTCGGTACTTCGACTGACTACTGTGTCTGTGGTCGCGCAAGGTCCCATTCGAATACATACGTTTACTATTGGGTCAAAAATAAACAGTGCTTTGTTTGTGGCGGCATAAGGACACAAATCAGTTCAATTGAACAAGTGTGCCATGAGATTAAAAAAACCGTATAGAAGTGGTTTATTTTCAATAGTTTATTCCGAGAATTATTTCCATGACACAAGTCAGTCGAATCGTACGGTTGTGCCATGAGGAATTATTGATTGACATTTTATAAAAAACGCCCAGTATGGCGGTAATTTTCCTATTATTTAATAATATACGTAAATACTCACGTTTTACGTAAATTCATGGAAACATCGTCTGAATCCCGTTCATAACCCTATTATTTATTAAAAATAAAATAAATACATCAATAATTTCGGCTACGGGAATCGAACCCGGTAACTACGTGCTATAAAGATGGAGCTCTATCCCCAGGCTATTCGAGTACAGCATTATAATGAAAGCTGGAACTTAAACGAATATTAATACATACTGACTTTTGATACCTTCTTTTCAAATTTATATTTTCAAAAAAATATGATCATGTTACATACGATTCGATCAAGTTTGTAGAAGAACTTGGCTATAAAATAAGGTATATATCCAATGCTCAATAGGTATTGAACGACTGTTATGACTGACGTATCGACTTGTCAAATTTGACTTCACCCGATCCATGCACATGATTCATTAAATTCTGTCCAGGCACGTCAAAAATAAAAAATTCTTGGCAACTCCGTTGGTCCAGGGTAAAACAATGGACCGGTACATCTCGATTGTTCTAATATTTCGATATTTCGGCAATCTTCACCAATATAGATCCGACCAAGTTCATATCTAGAACTTTACTATACAATAATAATTTGTAGGCTTTCGCTGAATTCCGACGATATCTGACAGTTTCTGAGATAAGAGATTTTTTTAAGTTTTTTTTTTAATTTACCAGTCATGCGATCCTCACAAAATTTTGCATACGTATTCCTGTCGGTGTTTTTCAACTAACTACCACGTTTCAATTCGATCAGACCAGTATTTTCCGATTTATTGGTAAAACAAAGTTTCAGATGGCAACTGCGAAACTACTCTGTTGATTTTGCCCATAAATTTAGCCGACTTATTTGGACTCCAAAAAGGTAATTTCAACTCTCTAACTCATTGCGTTCGAGCGTAATCGAGCTGACGGCCGGCTAGTCAGATCCTTCATCAGTGAACCGAAACTGATCGTTTGAGACCATTTTCGGCCAAAAATTCGATAATTACAGTCATTTGGACGAATTGATAGGCACTCTGTTCACCTGAAGAGCGCGCCAAAAATCGGAGTATTGCGTCTTCGACTTCAAATTGTGGTAGTAATTTTTAATAATTTCCAAGCACTGCTCGTTCGTGAACTACGCCATGTGGAAATTATTTACATTCAGCAACCTTTTAACGTTGACAGATCATGAAAAACATTCAATTTGGCATTCGTATTTATACAAAATGTTTTATGAGCCCATTCGAAAAACCGTTATTCGTTTGTGTTTCGTGAACCACAATTCAGTTCTAGCAGAATTTGAATAGGAAATAATTAACCTTTGCGTAAAATTTGGGTCGTTTTTTCAATAACGTGCTAAACCAGGCTAGACATTTCTTTCGTGTTAAATATGACTTGTTGGCCAACAAATAATTGCAATAGCGTGCAAGCAATGAGTATCGGTATTTATAGTTTTGACTGATGTGGGAATATCGAATGCCAGCACAACCTTTCATGATAATACTAGTTCACGAAAAGTCTACAATTTCCCAACTAGAAATGCATATCTCTGGAACGAGAATACGATTATCCAATGCCAGTATGAAATTGTCGCGTTTTCACTCCTTTTCCGCATTCTCCTTTAAGTTATGAAATACATTCTTTCTTGAAAGTTTCGTTTTTGCTCACTAAATCCATGAAACATACAATCCTTGGTACTTCAGATCATATATTATTGTCAACAAATACGTAAAGAGCATAAACAGGGTAAGTATTTATGTTGTATATATTAACCATGGCTTCTACTCATCAAATTGAACACTTTTTGGCGCGCTGTTCAGGTACATAGAGTGCCTATCAATTCGTCCAAATGTCTGTGGTCTCAGAGTTATAGCCATCTGAAATTTTATTTTCATTACACATTCAGACCTATTCTGTTCGCGCATAGCAATATTGCTAAGAAAAATATATTGCTTCCACAGCAAGATCCGAAATATTGCTATTCTGATCATTGATTTTGAGCAATATGATCTGTTATTTTTATAAACATATTGTTATCCACATTGCTATCTCAGCAACCTCAAAATAGTACTTGCTAAGAGCATAACAAGATTTGGAATATGGCTGAGAACCACTTTTTTCTTCCAAGAAATCGGAAATATTGAAAATAGGTAGGTACTTTGATAAATATAGGTATACATAATCGTATATATTTATTAAAGGTACTTGATTTCAAGGGAATTGCTAAGACATAGGTCTCACACTAACAATCCCTTCTATTTGTAAACAGAAAAGTTCATAAACTATTCAACCTCAAAAATAAAAGGCTGAGAGAATTTTATTCATATATCTATTAGTTCATGAGCAAACTAGGATATATACTCTTTCTTTTAAGTTAGAGATATGCATTTGAAGACTGACCGACTGGATGAAATAAATTAAGTAAACTATTAATTCAGCCTTAGTAAAAAGATGACTGCCTTTGATTTCATTGAAGAGCCGAGAGTATTTTATTCATTTAATTATTTGTTCATGAGCAAACTATGAGATATACTGCTTCTTTTGAGTTATATATGCATTCGAAGAGTGACTGACTGGATGAAAAAAATTAAATAAACTATTAATTCAGCCTTACTATGAAGATGACTTCTTTTGATTCACTTGAAGAACTGAGGGAATTTGTTCAGGAGAAAACTAGGAGACATACTGTTCCGTTTAACTTGTGCATTCGAAGTCTGACTGAAGACAGGAAAAAAATAGAATTTAATATTTGGTTGGGTGTTTGCAAGTCTTCAATGTTCATGGTAGCGGTTACCAATATTCGATGTGTTCCTGAAAATTGATCAATAACTCCATCTTGTTAGTTTCATAAATAAAATAGTTCGTTTTTCGCTTTCGTGTTTCGTGATATTTAAATATTTGGTTAGGAATTACGGATAACCACCGAAAAACGGACGAAAGGTTTATCAATTAAGGTTAAATTCTTCTTCTAATTCACATAAAAGTCAAGAAATACTGTGTTGTCAGCTCTAAAATCAATAAATTTTGACCTACTAGATAGCAATATTGCTGGAAGAAAATTGACAACCAACATTGCTATAACAGTCCGAACAGAATACGTAATACCATAGTCATATTGTTAAAAATTAGGAGGATAGCAATATGACTTGAATAGCAATGTTTATAGCAATACGCAAACAGAATAGGTCTGATTATACTATGGAAATACAGCCTGACATATATCTTGTCTATGGCTGAGATGAATTATTGTTTATTTCCTTTAGAAACACAGAGCAACGATTGCATTATGACAGTAGATGTCAAGGTTTTGAATGATTATATTGTTCTACCATATCAAAATGCTTTCTCCTGAAGAACAAATAATGTTGTAATGAAAAATATCGTTCATTACAAGTCCAGAAAGGCTTTTTCCGTGCTTTTTTTCTGGACTGGTAATGAAATATACTAATTCCCAATTACCCGAAAAATACTGATCTGAATCAATTAGAGCGCAGTTGTCAGTTTAAAAATACTGACAAGATGACTTATGCAAAATTTTGTGAGGATTGCATGACTGAAAAATTAAAAAATATATTAAAAAAATCTGTATCTCAGAAACTATCCGTTGGAAATCATCGATATTGAATTCAACGAGAGCCTTCAAAGCCTTTATTTTACACTATAGTTCCAGATTTTAACTCGATGGGATCTATATTGGTGAAGATATTGCCGAAATATCGAAATATTGCAACGATCGAGATCCAGTTTTTTACATATGACCAACGAGATAGTCAACAATGTTTGATGTGCCTGGAGAGAATTTAATGAATAATGTGCATAGATCGGTCGAAGTCAAATTTTACAAGCCGATGCGTCATTAATAACATTCGTTCAATACCTAGTGAGAATTCGATGTACCTTATTTTAAAGCCAAATTATCGATTTAAGCTTGATCGAATAATAAGTAACATGATGATATTATTCTAAAATAAAAAAATTGGAAACGTGGTATATAAAAGATCAGTAATAACATTCGTTCAATTTCCTGTACTGGCTGAGTAGCCCACATTCTTGAACTTTTCCATTTTTTTTTTCCAAATATATCGAAATAATACCTTTGAGAAAAGGGTTATGTACGGAATTAGGCCGATATCTTCATAAAATTACGTGAAACGTGAGTATTTTCGTATATTATTAGATATCAAAATTACGGCTGAACAGTGTTTTTTTCCTCATGGTAGCACTGATTTGTGTCCTTACGCCGCCACAAAGCACTGTTTATTTTCGACCCAACAGTAAATGTATCTTTTTGAACAGAGACCTTACGCCACTACAAACACAGCATTGTTCATTTTCAAACAACACTTAATGTATGTATTCGAATGGGACCTTATGCCACCGCGGACACAGCACCGTTAATTTTCAAACCAACAGTGAATGTATGTATTTGAATGGGTTCTTACGCCACCCACAGCATTGTTTGTTTTCGACCCAATAGTGAATGTATGTATTTGAGTTGGAACTATTCGAACATTCTTGGCCAAAAAGTGGACTAGTTTTTGTTGGACGCTTGTTTTTACAGTCGGATTCATATTCTGGAGATATTGGGAATGTTATTTCTTTCCCTGGACCTAAGCAGCCTTGGTAGAGTTCCGTACCTGGATGGGTGTTCACTCTGGCTATAACTTTGAACAGCACGCCAAATCTTCTGGCCACCGTGCTTCTCCAAGTTATTTAATTTATTATTTTTTCAGTTTAGGCTCAGGTAAGAGGTTAAAAGCATTCGAAGATTTCACAATATGCTAATACACTCCTGCCCATTGTTTACATCTTAAATACAGGGGTTCTCATCTCTAGGGGTATTATGATTCTTGCCTACGGTCTTGGGTAAATAAATAGAACGCTGTATGATAATATGCTCAGAGTTTATTTACAGGGCTATACATTCGTGAAACATCACCGTATTCGAAGATACATATATGGTGTACGTCGATTACTGAGTTTCCTCACGTCTTAAATGTTCACTTTGTCTAATAGCGTCTAAAGCATTCTATGCCTGAAGGGAACAAAGTCCCGAATCCAATTCGTCTAATAACGTATGAAAGGGATCGAATGCCGGAGCTCTCGATTCTCAGGCTGCTACCGGCCCCTATTCTCGAAATATTGATAGAAATCTCTCGTGCGACATTTAGCACGTGATTGACTCTGCTCAAACTCCATATGAGAATTGTTGGTTGAAATGTGTTTCTCTACTACTAAATAGTGAGTGAGAAGTGAGATGTGACTTCGTGTAGGAGTTCTCGCATGAGAATACTCATCTCTATGAAAGTCGAGTATACAGGGCCTGGGGTATTATGTGTCGCCCCTCTCCCGGAGTTGTACTTCCAAGCTGATGTTCAATGTAGATTGGTCAATCCGTTGGCTCGACATTTCGCTCAAACCAATGGCATTTCATGGGAAAGGACAGCCTGCTCAAGACTAATTCCTGAAACTCTGGTATCCCAAGAAGAGCATTCAGTTTTGCTATAGTTTATAGGACCGGTGACATTTTTTTCAAGTACGGTAGAGCGGTGGGGCTTTACCAACGGAGGTGACTTTGCCGAACTGCCTAATTTTTAAGTTTCATTTTATTTTTGTAAAGTTGACTATATCTCACCGACAGCACGAATGAGAACTGTTAACCACTGTAACCGGTGGAAATCACCGGTTACGACTGTCGCAGTTGTTTGGCGTGCGTTGAATGGGGTGCTACGCTGTGTTATGTGAGTGGATAAGTTTTTAACATGTTTATAACTATAAATATAAAATGTATTTTATTTTTAGACACAGCTATGGGTCGTCAAAACAAAAAGAAGTTGGGTGCGAGGAACTATCGTAATTATACGGAGGAAACACTAAACCGATAGCAGCGTTCACTGCTGAGAAAATTGTTAAACATTATGTTGGAGAAGTTATAGAAACAGATGATGAAGGGTTTGTAATAAAATATTTGAGGAAAAAGATAAATGGATTTGTCTATCCCAATGTTGAGGACACATAATACGTCAAGGAAATGGATGTTGTCACACCATTGGAAAACCCAACAGCTTCCAGGGGACATTAGATATTATTTCCATAGAGACTTAAGGTCGTATGATATTAATTAGCTTGCGTTTTTGGCACGCGTTTGAAAATGTTTCTAGTATATTTGATCTCACAGAGCCTTTTTTAAGTTTGATTTTCCTATAATTGGTTGTTTTATTCGCCTTTAATAGCAACCTTGTTTTTAATAAATATTTGAAAAACTTTTTTGTGGCAACGACACCCCTTACCCTTCACAAAATTTCCAACAAACTGATTTTAAAGGCATTGTCAAACTTGCACCGATGTGCGGGTGACTTTGCCAAATTTTTAAAAATTAAATAAGAATGCAGCAGTAGATAGCTAAAATGTTGAAATTATACATATTTTAAAAAGGACTCATTTTACGTAAAAATTAAAAAAGTTACAACAAGAAAACTATGAAAATTAGTCCCGCTCTACGGTACTATATACTCTTTGGAAACGGATTAATTTTCCACAGTTCCCAAATCAGTGTCGAGATATCAGATAGCTGAACATTGGAATTCGTCTCTGGAACCCTTCAAGTAGTGCATATTCCTTAGGGACGGTTTTGGATTCCCACAGATATCTCAATCGGTTTTGATGCAGCTGAAAAAAAGCTCCTGTTTCGACACCAGGAAACGTATGTAGTAGTGTTAATGACGGTTAGAGAATACAATCCCGGGATCCCGAATCTCGGGATCCCGGGATCCCGGCCGTTTTCTGACCCCAAAAATCCCGGGATGGTACTTGGATAATCCCGGGATTTTCGGGATTGTCTCAAACATTAATAAACGCGATCTCATAACGGAATAACTATGTGTAATTGAAGGTGATGAATAAAATATATATATTTACGGGATAAAGTTACAATATAATAAAATATATAACAAAATACAGTCTATTGCTGTCTTCCCGTCACCCTCCTCCACACCTCTCTGTTCAGGACGTCCTCAGCAATCAAATTCCTAGCTTCCATTGCCTCTCTAATCGTACCATTCCAGGATTTCCTTGGTCGGCCCCGTTTCCTTCTACCAGCAGGAGTCCATTGAAAAATCTGTTTCTGTAGCCTATTCTCTTGCATTCGAAGTACATGTCCGAACCATTTCAGACTTCTCTTTTCTATCCGCTGCAGTACCGTCTCCTCTGCCTTCATGATCTGTCTTATTTCGGCATTTGTCCTACGTTCCATTCTTGAAATTCCGGCACTCCTTCTGAGATAGTCCATCTCCACTGCCTGAATCTTTCTTCTAGAGTCTGCGTTGAGTGTCCACAGCTCTGAACCATAACACAGCACTGATTCCACGAGTGTAAGGCCAAGTAGCTTTTTGGTTTTGGAGGATATGTGCCGATCCCACCAGAGACTATTGAGGCATCCAATTACTTTTTTACTGTTCTGAACTCTTGTTCTTATCTCCTCCACACCAATGCCGTCTTTATTGATTGTCGCTCCGAGGTACTTGAACTTGTCAACTTGTTGTACTTGTGCATCATTATTGATGAGCACCTCGAAGCGAGCGTTGGAGTGGGTGATGAATAAAAGAATATGCGAAACCAACCCAAACGCTCGGAGAACAGTAGAAACTATGGGTGTGATCAGGTAAAGTTTCTCTCACAGTTTCTTGGACCCAAAGTTGTAAACATCAGGCAAAATGAAAGAAATATCGATCGCTTCAGCGAAATTTCGAGAAAAAGCACATGTTTTTTAATAATTCTAACTTCAAATGTTTCTACGGCAGTACGGCCTCACTGCCTTTCTCCCAGAGCCCCAGTCGTAAACAGAATTTGGCTAAAAATCAGTAAGTCTGAATTCGACAGTCCATCTGAAATTAAGTATTCAAAATGTCCTGTAACTTTATTAAACATAAAATAGACAGTGATACGACGTCAGTGTGGAGTCATTTTTTAGTTTCGAACGAAGGAAATAGTGCTAAGTGTAAGCGATGTCCAGCCATTCTCAAGACTTCGGGTGGATCGACTAAGGGATTACATACACATTTGTTATCAAAACATAACATACAAATTAAAATAGCTTCAACAACTATAAATCAATATCCTGAAAATCTGAATGCAGCACCGCGGCCAGCCAAGCGAAAGTTGACTGATTATTTTACTGAAAGTGTCGATGATAGCCTAGATGATGTTTATTATATTTTACTTTTCAAATTATATTATGTATTTTTTTTCGTCTTTCTAATTATTGTTTGTAATTTTTTCTTTTACATTATAAACATTCTTGAAGAAATTACAGCAGTTTTTTCATTGGAGCTCATTCAGTAACCACATAGTCTAATCCCGGGAGTATCTCGGGATCCCGGGATTGTGCATAAAAAATCCCGTAATCCCGGGATTGAAAAAAACATCCGGGATTGTATTCACACATCGTATGTAATCTCAAATCTAATCTATGCAGGGACGGGCCGAAGCCAAATTTTTGGAGGGGGAAAAGCATCGAACATTCTCCAACTGTGCATTGAAAGATTAGGTAAAACCGAGGAGGGGAAGGGGGGGTTCGAAATTTTTCCAACTGCTTTGAATGCTTTGAAAACTCCGTTCAACATTTGGGGGGGATCATCAGAAGTAAAAGCATCAAAACTTGTTTTCCGAAATTCAAAATGATCTCTTTCTATTGTTAAAATAAAATAGCAAATTGCGTACTAATACCGGGTGGCCCACCACAGACGCGGAGCTCGTTTTGAGATATTTTGAGAATTCTCAAATCATTTACGATGACAGCGTTCTGTGAAATCACAGAACTACGATTTAACGTTGAAATTTTGAGAAATCATATATCCGAAAGTATTACCTTGTTAGAGTTGAAAATGATGAAATATGATGAAATTGAATGTTAAAAAAAATTAGACTTCAAATTTGTGATGTAAAAAAAATATGGAGATGCGAGATATTTATCTCCAACCTGAAAATTTCAACTGTCTAGTTCATTCTGTTCGAGAGTTATCGTGTCTACGGCCGGACCAGCCGGACAGAATACATTCTGACCATGGGATCGTGATCAGTGAGTCGACCTTCAAAATGAGGTATCGTAACATTCCTCATCCCTATCAAAATCAAGGGGATGTGTTCACCCCCGTTAAGGGGTTGCAGTCACGAGGATGCAAAGAGCGGAGAAGTTGTTCCCCCTCGAATCGGAAATTGACGGGTCCAAGCAATTTCCTACTTTTTCATTTTGAAGCCGGAAAATCGAGGTGTTAAGTTTTCGTTGGACCACACTGTATATAACATAACATAACCGTTTCTGTATATCTCTTTTATACAATAACCGCAAGGCTGTCATTTGTCACAAAAATATTCTACTATTCCTGATTACTAAAACACTGAATTTCCAGTTGGTATTTTTTCAATATCCAGTTATTTTCCCTATAAGACTATACATAATTTCGTCATCGTCTATTCTCACAATGAAAAGTCCTGGGATATCTTAATTCTTCTCAAACTCATGTGGATGTGTTACCTTGAAGTATATTGTGAGCACAAATTAATTACGACTTTGATAGTGAGCGTGAGAAAAAATTGCCAACGTGGCGCTCAGCTTGATTTTAGGATTCCAAGTCCTTTTCTAGCTCAGGGGCGGATCCGTTAAGCTAGTCAAATTTCAGGAATGTATCAGATTTTATTACATTTAATGAGAATACCTCAAAAAAATTGGGTTTTAGAAGAAATGTTGAAGAATAATTTAATATTATAAAATCATTTAATATTCTTGAAATGGTAGGTAAACTTAATCTACTTTTTGGGCGCATGATCTAGGGAACAGCGTGCTATCACTTTACCCAAATGTCTGTGATTTTCGAGTTTTGATAGAAAATGGTCTCAAACCACTAGTTTCGACTCACTGATGAATTCAGTTATGTCAGGCCGGCCGGCAGCTGCAATTTGGGTTGCGCATCCGAATGCGATGGTTGGATTCATTAATGAGCATAATCGATCGAACGGTTTCGGAGTTATACCGATATGAAATATTGTTTCCTCAAAAATCGAAAATTCGACGAAAATTATCCCCTGGTTCGACTTTCTGGAGTTTTTGTGAATTATAAGGATATCAATTTGCTTCATCTTATATTTTAGAAACAGTTGATTTTCGAAACTCTAAGTGGCACTTATTCTCTTGGTACTTGTAGATGCGTTTTTTCCACTTGTTGATTGTTGGAGAATCTAATTTTGTAGGTTCACAGGCTGATTCTGATTATGCTCCTGGCGAGATATAGCAATACCCTTAATAAATGTCACTCTTTGCAATGATTGTCTCATAAAACCACGAAGTATATTGATATAAATATTTTGAATTATTGATGAGGAATCAATTCACCAAATTTCAGTCGTAATTAATAGTCATGTCTGTATTGCTGATGAAGTCTATTCGGCTGAACACTAAATAAGATGTCTGGAATTCTCCATAATAGTCTAGTTAACAAGTGCTTTTTAGGTCAAAATTTTTGCGTATTCTCCGAAAATTATGATTGAGGTGTCATTCGATTCAGAATGGTATGTAGATAGTTCTTGAGAAAATGCTAAGGCTGCTCTCAAAAATTGCAATATTTTTTTTTTTTTTTTTCGGCATCGACTGCTAAGTTGCAATAGTTATAAACAATTAAGTGGAAGAAAAAGAAGGGGTTTTTCGCCAATATCACAAAAAATGTCTGAGATAATTCAAATTTGAAAAGAGATTCAAGAAGAGGAGGAAATTTCCTAAAAAACGGCCCAACTCCCGGAACAAGGACCAATATTTATTGTTTTCCCAATGGGTGGAAAAAACTTCCGAAAACGGGTACTCCGGCTTGAGTAAGCCTAGTCCCCTTCGGACCTTTCATGAATAAATATTATTTAAACTTTTTAAATATGAAAATACAAAATTGAAAAAATTCAGGCGTCTGCAGGATAGGCAGGAGATATTGAATTTGCACAAAGATTTTACCCCCCACCTTTAGACCACTGGACAAATTACATTTGCACAGCAATTTCCGATGCGCCAATGAGCTTTACCTAAAAAAGTAATATTGGTTCTATGCTCTAAAGTGAAGCGTTTTCGAGAAAACTGGCATTTTATGATCAAAAACAATTTGCTAACGCATTGTAAATTTCTTGTAATTGGAAACATGAGTAGTAATAATTAATTATGGTCGCTAAAAAGAATGAAAAAAAACTTTGCAATTTAAACTTAAAAACCTAGTTGTCAAATTTCGTTGAAATTAATAAACTTGCTAATTATGATGACTTATTTTTCCATTAACAAGAAATTTTCAATGCGTTAGAAAATTGTTTTTTATCATAAAATGCCGGTTTTCTCGGAAACGGTTGACTTTAGTGCAATGAACCAGGAACATCTTTTTTATGTAAAACACTTTGGCACATCAGACTTTGCTGATGCGCAAATGCAGATTTGTCCAGAGGTGTAAAAGTTGGGGGGTAAAACCTTTGTGCAAATTCAATATCTCCGCCACTGGCACGTCTAATAAAACCAAGTTAAGTGCAAGAAAGTAGCTATTATTAGTGTTAATGTGTGTACAAAAACTCAATTCTGTAATTCAAAGGGTTCCTGAGATATTAGCAAGAAACTAAAAAAAATATAAATTTTTGACACCCTGTATCGAAGACCCGGTTGAAAAAATGGAAGAGAAAAAAGAATGTTATTTTTTCATGAGAAATCTACAGTTGACCGTTGATACACTTATTTAGGAACAACCTTTATGTAGATGTAGCGAATATAACAGAAAACAAACATGCCTACAAAAATAGAATATCGGAGAAATCCAACTTTCCATTTCGACCAAAACGTGCCGGACACTTTCAGCCGAATTAAATCGCTATTATATTATTATAATCTAAACAAGTGTAGTAAAGCTTTATAGATTTCGTTCCGATATTCCTGAACAGAACTGTGCAGTAAATTACGTCGTTCCGATATTACTGAATTTCACTGGTAATGATTTCGCGCCACTTTTTTTGATACCCTGTTGGAGACTAGAAATTTACTGATTCTACTGCCACAGAAGTGGTCGTATAGTGCCAGTTCTGCCAGTATTCCTTCCCCAAACTCAAATAGTTTAGGTTATGAGTGTTTTTCAGTACTAATCAACATCAAAACGGCAAAATTGCTATCCCTGCGAGTATTGAATTCAATAAGACTTGGTTAATTTCAGCCATCGTTTCACCCAGCGATTACAGACCTAACATTTAAAAGGACTTCAAATATGAAAATAATAGGTTATGTTGATCCTTCGGTCAAAGCTTCGTTCGTTACTGCTCGAACGTTCTGAAAATTAACAACAGTTTGAGATTACTGTCACTGAAAAACGTTCCGATATTGCTTACTGTGGCCAGTAATGCCAGCAATTTCGGAACGCAAGGATAATGTAATTCAACAGCAATAACACCATCAGGGAACCCGGACCCATGTCTATTTCGGTAAAGATATAGAGGTAGAGGGACTAGAGTACTGATTACCTTCCTCGCAAGCAACGTCACGTGCTCAACAAATCTTAATACTCAGGAATATAAGTGAAGAATTCTGCTTCGTATAGCTGCTGCTGGACGGAATAGGCTCACCGTCAATCTTGAGGGTTATTTGCTGTGAATCAATATCCCGATGTGCTCCAGGGAATAAAAACATTAAAACACACTTTAGTGCCTTGTTGTTGTATTTTTAGTATGTGAATACTGAATGGGATAAATCCTTCTCGATCTTCTTGACGGCGTCATACAGTGATGAGTGTCAAAAGTATGGAATAATGGATTTATTTTCTCCCCTTTAAGGAATAAGGAAAAATGGGTTGATAGGCTCGGTTGATAGGTCAAATTCATTTATTTTTTCAGAATATTTTCCTTTTTCATAAAATTCTGAATTCAGTAATGTGCATGTAGCTTCATTTCGGTCAATAATTCTCGAGATTTAATTTTTTTAACTTGAACTATATTTTAATTAAATCTTCTTCAAATAAATATTTTTTTATTACAAAAACGATACTAGTATTGATCGATTAATGGACTAGCAGAGATCAAAGTTTAGAGTAATCCAAAAAGTGTTATTTCATCAAAGTTGAATTCCTAAAACGTCATTCTTTGTCTACTAGTATTGTATACTGAAACTCACAAAAAATATTTCAGACCATCTGGATGTCTTGTGCGTTCTCCTAGTACCTACTACTTGCCTGCGGTGAATATTTCAAATCCTTGGAATTTGTAGTCGTATCTGAATTTAACTCGAATTAGTTTGTTAATTTTTATTCACCTACTGTCAAAAATTAAACTAAAAATGGTTTGGCGTTTATCGCCATCAGATAAAATAGAAAATGTGATTATTAGGGGTTGTGGGGATAGAACACGTACCCATCAAGAAATTTGATTATTTCAATGAAGAATATTCTAATGCTTTACCTATAACTCAGGGTGCTGTTAGTAAAATAATCTGGAAGTATGAGTTCGGATGCGTGAAGGATCTTCCAAAAAGTAGTCGACTGGCAATTCCAGAGAAGGTGGAATTGAACATTTTCGCAGACTTAAAAGTTTAACATTTTAACTCCGAATTACTTGACTCTATGCTTAATATTTTAACTCAGTATTGAATGAATGTTAAATTAAAAGAAAAATTGTCGAGAACCAATCAACCTGTTGTAAATGCGACAAAAATCAATTTTCCAGAGTGAGAAATATGCAATTCTTAAACCGAGCATTATGAATTTCTCACCTATTTCCTTTAGTTTTGTCCGATTTTGTCCGACTATTTCCTCGATAAATCTTTGAAGTGATAAATGAAATAATGTTAATAGCCTGAGATGATCCTCTGAGGTTCCCTCTGTTCTGGATATTTACTATTTTGCGAATTTGTTATCAACGTCGCATTGCAAATACGCACTACACTTCTGCTGCCTGGTGCTTCCTTTGATGCCCGTTTTTGCTGCGGGAGTCAAAGGGCCGGCTGTTCTAGTGGAAGTGAGTATAATAATAATAACACCCTATATCCAAGTCATGAAGTTAGGATAATCGTACTATTCATAGGATGGCTACTCGGAATGATAGCAAACTACGTGACATAATTGAAGATTATTTCGGCCTGTATATCCCAGGCCGAGGTATTGGCGAACATAATGCAGAAAGCTTGCTCGGATTACTTCGAGTCATTACGTCCCATGTGAAAACCGCTTGCAGCTCATCTCTTTTGTTAAGGGTTTTTTTAGTGACTAACCAAACAAAAATTGGAGTCTGACACTTCTGTGAGCGCAGACCCTCTCAGGGTAAGCCTACAAAAGGGCTTTCCTCCAAAATAGTCGCAAAAAAAATAATAAGGATATTGAGAACTGAAGGCCCCCTTTAAAAATGGTGGCTCATCATAATATCAGAAATCAAGGATCTTTCCTATGTAGGGCTGGACGAAGAGTATAAGAGAAGCTCAGTATAACAGGCATATCGAACGATCCTGTGCTAGCAAGAACACCTATCAGGCCGCAGAATACGCAGACAGATAAAACAGGCATAACTGAAGACACTACTCGAAGATCACATGAGTAAAAATCTGCACTCCTCATATTTCAGGTTTGGTACACCGGGGTATGCCGGAATAATCATCCTTTGTCTTTTTGAAGTCGGCTGGGCTCAAGTCGGAAACAAAACGACTCCTTATGGCTTGTCAGAATGGAGTGATAAATACAAAATTGTATGGAAAGAACAACATGAAAGTGGGCACCCCAACAACTTGCAGAGCATGCCACAGGTAGTAGGAAACTGCTACGCACATCCTGTCTGCTTTTATTTCTATTGAATTTGGCAACGTGATTATTTGAGTACGCCGTTTGCTCCTTTCTTTTAATAATAGAAGTAGATCATTTTTAATTTCGTATAACAAGTTTTGATGTTTGTGCTTCTGGGTTTCTTACAAATGGGCAGTTCTAAGGACGGAATAACCTTTACGCATTACCAGAGACGGGCCAAGGGGGGGATCTTCCCAATGTTGAACGGAGTTGGCAAATTTTCAAAGCAGTTGAAATCCATCCCCACCCCCTCCAGTCACCTTCGGTTTTTGGTGCTCTTGTTCCTCTGAACAGAGTGCTTATCAATTTGCCCAAATGTCTGTAATTTTGGAATTTTTGGCTGAAAATGGTCTTAAACGGTTGGGTTCCACTCACTGATCAAGATACCGTGGTCAAAATCGATTATGTCCGGCCTTAACCACGATTACTCTCGAACGAAATGAGATAGACAGTTGAAATTTTCAGAATTGGTTTGGGAAATAAATATCTTGGTTGAGTTCGTTATTGGACAAAATCAGCCGGATAGTTTCGGAGCAACGAAAAAAAAAATTTTTGTTTACATCACAAATGTCGAATTCATTTTTTTTAGATGCAGTTTCATCATAAGAATACATTGATGTCATTTTCAACTCTAAGAAGCTAATACTTTTGGGGATATGATTTTTCAAAATTCCAATAATACATCGTAATTCTATGTTTCCACAGACTATCTATCTGTGTTCACTGTTCATGCATGTAATCTTATTTACCTATACCAGACATATCAAATGTATCTTTCAATAATCTATAATAATCTAACAAACAAAGTATGATTGAATGCAAAATGACCAACTATACTATAGGATATTATAATTACCCCTACCCTATATGCCCTTGGATAATCCATATGATGATGGAATTATATAATTTGGTAAGTTCGGATTATCTTCAGTGGAAACAAAACGGGAATATTGGCTTAGTTCCAATTAATATATAATAATATAATTTTCAGAGTAGATTTGAGGAATGAATATCCCGTATAAGTTCGTAATTTAATTTTAAATTAGTTTCTTTTATGAATCAGTTCTATTATACCAATCCATGGATATCATTCCCAACTCTGATAATTTTTTTTTTATGTAATCCTTCATGCACAGTTTTCAATTTCGAATTCAAGTCGAGCAGAAGTCAACGAATAGCTTTTCTGGAAGACAATGTAACAATTCAATCCGTAATATAATCAAAGAATACAAGCTTTACAACCACGAGAATTTTGTCTGTGGCTGCGGAATAGGCCCGAAAACGACGAATCTTTTCTGAATCCATTTTGGTTACAGCTCAAGATCAAGAGATCCTTCTTCCAAATATCTATGAACTGCCTGTTTAAGGATATCAGTGCCGCAATATGATTGATTGTATCGGCTAATTTTTGAACTCCATTAGTTTGCAAATTTTATGCAGGTGATTCTCGGTGCAAAGGCTCATTCATCACCTTCAGAACCTTGAAATCATTATACTATACAGGTTGTCTCAAAATTAACCCCCCAGCGCTCAGATCTGTATTCTGCATTAAAAAATAATACACAAATAAAGAATACCAAACTTCCGAAAAACTGATCGTTTTTGGGGAATATAGAGAAAAAAAAATATGATTCAAGCACTGCCGTGAGGTCAGGAGCTTTTGCGCGTATGTTCTATTGTCCATTATCCTGTATTGGACACTCTTAATCGAATTTACAATGGTAAATTCGATAAAGAGTGAATTTACAATGGTGAATTCGATTAAGAGTGTCCAATACAGGAGAATGGACAATAGAATATACGCGCAGAAGCTCCTGACGTCACGTCAGTGCTTGAACCAAACACGTCTTTATATCGATATTCTACAACAAGTTACCAATCTTCAATTCAATCGGATCTATATTTTTTGAGGTATCAAGGAAATAATACTCCTGATGGGTATAACTCCGAAACCGATGGACCGATTATGCCCAAAATCGAACTTGACCCTCCCATTTAGATGCGCAACCTACCCTGACAATTGTAATTCCCTATCTCCTTTCGTTCGAAAGTTATCAAGGCAACGGTCATCCATCCAGCTACTGAGCAAGGCTCCTCCGATCTACAACAATATAGATCCGAACGTGTTCAAACTTGAAACTTGGCAGTAAAGTTAGGTTTTGAAGGCTCTTGCAAAATTTCAGCGATGTCGCAGGAATATTTTCTGATATATAGAATTTTTTTCAATGATTTTCAAGAATTTTCTAGTGATACGATCCTCACGAAATTTTGCTAGACTTCGGAAAGTCGAACGTTGGCATTCTACATTTATTAAGGATGTTTGAATTGGATCGGTTGTATATTTTTCGAGTTATTAAGGAAATAACAATCAAAATTTCAGATTGATAAAACTCCAAAACCGTTTGGTCGATTATGCCTATAAACAAACTCAAATGTCGCATTCGGCTGCCCAACCAACCCTGAAAATTGCAAATCGCTATCTCTTTCTGTACTCAAGTTATCGTGAGATACAATTTATGTTTTCGTAATTTTTTTAAAATTTACTAGTGGTACAATCCTCACAAAATGCCACAGGCGTCTTTATGTCGATATTCTACAACTAGATACGAAGTTTCAATTCAATTCAATTCAATTTAATTTATTCACTACGTGTTTAGTTTCAATTCAATCAGGTCGTCATTATTTGAGTTAACGAGAAAATAATATTCCACATGGTTATAACTCCGAAATCGTTGGGCTGATTATGCCCCACCACGAAATTAACTGTCCCATTCGGATGCGCAACCAAGCCTGAAAATTTCAACTCCCTTTTTTGGTTCGAAAGTTATCCAGGCAACGGTCACACATTCAACTACTGAACTTATCCAAGGCTCCCCGGTTATTCGAAAATATACATCCGATCATGTTCAAACTTGGAATTTGGTGGTAGAGTTAGGTTTTGAAGGCGCTCGCAAAGTTTCAGTGATGTCGGGCGAATAATTTCTGAGATATAGCATTTTTTTCAATGATTTTCAATTTTTTTTTTTTTTAGTGATACAATTCTAGCGAAATTTTGCGGGAATTTTTGCGCCAGCATTTTACAACTAATTACCAAGTTCCAATTGGATCGGTTCTGTATTTCTCGAATTATTGAGGAAATAAAAACCAAATTTCAAATTGGTATAACTCCAAAACCGTTTATCTGATTATGCCTATTGACAAACACAAATGTCGCATTCAGATGCTCAACCTACCCTAAAAATTGCAAGTCGCTATCTCTTTCCGTTCTCGGGTTATCGTAAATAATATCATTTAATAATTTTTTTTTAATTTCTAGCGACACGATTCTCATAAAATTTCACAAACGTTTTGTATTTTACAACTTGCTACCAAGTTTCAATTTGATCGGATCTGTAGTGGTTGATGACAGAATCAAATTTGATCTCGAATTCTTTATCAGTGAGTTGAACCAAGTCGTTTGAGATCATTCTCGGCAAAAAAATCTAAAATTAGAGACATTTGGACGAAATGATAACGCGATGTTCCCCAGAACACGCAAAAAGTAGAGGTATGGATTTTTCATTTAATCTAAACAAACACAAATACACAAAAAGTTTGTAGGAATATTGAAAACAAAGAACCTTCTAGGTCATGTTAACCCTCAAAAGTATCACCATTTTCGTTCATACATTATCGCAATAATATATAATAGCAACTAAATGAAAATGAGCTTCATTTGAGTCTCCTTCTTTTTCGTGAATCCGGGCAATAACATCAGCCTCTCCCCCAGGCACAGTACAATAAAGCTTTTCCTTTTTGTATCCCCACAGCGAAAAATCTAGTGGTTTCAGTTCTGGAGCTCTGGGTGACCACGGCATTGGTCCTCCACATCCAATCCGTGTATTAACAAAACGGCGCGTGAAGATTCAAAGTATGTACCTCGAAGGTAGAGTGTGGAGATGCGCCATCGTGCAGAGCCCACATTGTTGAACGTTGTGGTGATGGAATATCCTCTAACAGAAGTGGTTACTTATTCTATCAAAAATTACTGTAATTTGCACCATTCAGCATTCTTGGCACTAGGAGATTTGAATGGGACTTATTCTAATTCTATTGCTAGAACATTTTGTGATATTTTTTGAGAGTAAACATGACCTAGAAGGTTCTTCATTATTAACACTAGTACTAACTTTTGATTTATTTTGTTTGATCATATAGAAGGAAAAGATCATAAAATGCGACTTGAATATTCCTAGAAACTGACCTCGTTTTCAGGATTTTGTTTAGTTTTTTTTGTCTTATTTGTAATTGTAGAATTCATATCCGACCGATGAGTATATGAATTTATGTCAAGTTTCTTTGACAAAAGGTTGGTAGATCCGAGAAATTAATTCATTAAAATATACTGAAAATATAGCAAGACCATTATGATTTCCAACAACTTTTCAATGATCGAATTAACCGTAGAGTAAGAATTAAACTGTATTTACATTCCTCTGAGGAATTACTGGGATCACGCCTTCCAAACCTACTTCTGATCAATTCAAAATCTAAATTTGAATGAACAACATTCGGATGATTCTCTGTAAATTAACTCAATTGTTGTTCCATTACAATTCTCACAAATAATTTTCTTCCGGAAAACAAAGTTCCCAAATCCACTTCTTAATAACAAATTTCAACTTATATAAATTACCTTCTAATAAAAAGATGAATATAAGGTAGTTCCTCCAACTCATTTTCCAAACCAGTGAATGCACTAAATCCACAGAAAATTCGTTCAAACACTCATCGCAGAAAAATACGGAAAACACTCCAACGAATCTATCTCAAGAAGTATTTCATTTCCCCATTTCACAATGTTATTATTCCTCTATTCTTCTACACGATAGCGTTCAAAGTAAAATTCTATCACGCAAGATCATATGATCGCACCACAGCAGTCTTTCTGGTCAGTGCAAAACTTCGCGGAAAACTGTGGAGCTGGAGTTATCACCGCTTAATTTCCACTGTATGGGCTCTCGCCTGCGCGCCGTACATTTCCTTCCTCTTCAGAGGACGAGTTGAGTTAGGTTAGGGTTGACATTACGCCTTACTCCGAAGGAAAATCTTCCTGAAGAGATGTTAAAAGAACTATGTCATTTTTAATTGAAATAATAATCATTGGAAAAGTACTGACGCGATGTCAGTCTTTGGTGCGCCTTTTTAAAATTCATAGCTGGAGCGAACACCCATCCAGGTACTGAACACGCCAAAAGTGGCTTGGCTTCCAGAAAAAAAATGTATTTTTCCCTATATTTCCAACAATATAGGGGAGAGTGACACACATATGGCAATTTTTGAACCTAATGAATATGGAGCTTTCCAGTTTTGGTAAAAAAGCTCGATTTATCCAACATTTATTAGATGCACTCCAGAGCTACCGTTTAACTATAGAAATTTATTTGTTTGGGCAATTAATAAACTTCTCCAACGTACCTACCCTAATGTTGCCTCGAATTGTCATATGTGCCTCACCGGTGGGGCGCTTATGACCACGTTTCAATCAAATGCTCTTCAGTTTCGTAATGGTTAGGAAAGACCAGAATAATCAATAATTGAATCTAATTGAATAAACCTCATGTTTACATTATAAAATGTAGGAAACTCTGTGGAGCTTTGGCGCTCTCGCTCCAACTTTGACAAATCATATCTCCGAAAGTAATGGTTTCTCAGAGTTGGGAATGGTATCCATGGTCTCTTATAATAGGACTGCATCATAAAAGAAATTGAATTCAAACGCCATAAAAGAACTTAAATTCAGCAAGACTGCCAAAAATTATTAATCCGAAACCACCAGACCGATTCTACCCACTAACGAACTTATCCGAGATACTCATTCCTCCAATCTACTAGGAAAATAATTATATTATATCAATTGAAACTGGGAAACCCAGAACATACGCGCAAAAACCCCATACCTTCTATTTTTCGCCATTTTCTCGTAAATGGTGCTTCTAAGGTATAAGGTGATCTGAAGACTCTCATCATAATTTGAGCTTGCCATTCCAGTTTTGGGGTCAAATACAGGGTGTTACTTTTAAAAAACTGTAACTTTGGTCCGAGGGAAAAACCGCTGACAAAAATTTGTACACCAGAATTCCAACTCAAACCGGAATTTCATTGGAATTCAATAGGAAATCTTTTGAAATTCTATTGGAATTCTATATTCTTGTACACCAGAATTCCTAACGGCTTACCCCTCGGTCAAAACCAACTATTTGGAGCTGTATACATGATTGTCCAATAGGTGTCGCACTCTTACATCAATAGGAATTCTCAATAATTCAATAGGAATTCCATGGAATCCTCCTTTCTTGTACACCAGAATTCCTAGCGGTTTACCCCTCGCTTTGGACTATATCTTCGTTTTCGATCATCCTGTATATAGGAAAATCATTTTAAATTGAGCTTTTGAATACATTACAAAAAAATATTCTCAAAATATCTTCATTTACTCCATCAAAACGCCACCCGGTATATGCAAAAAAAAACATGAGTGACTCAACAAAAATGCAGAAGGAGAAAAAAAAAGTTATCACTATAGTCCAAATGCGAAGAGAAACAGCTAAATATGAACAACAACTGAAAGTTACAATAAGCTACAACAATCTCAAAAAAAAATCAACATGTTGAGCGCAAATGAACAATGTCAGAACTCCTGAATTGACATATGCTCGTGTCAAAAATATCTATACAGCTAATATTCCAGTTATAATAACGCATCACCAAAGTCTACTAACTATCCTTATTAAATAATTTACGTAGGTATGTCCAAAATAGCTTGGGTTTTTCTTAAATATCTACCTCCCCACCAATTTTGAGCCAAATCGGTATATCCGTTCTTGAGTTATAAGTGGAGTAACTAACACGACTTTCTTTTATATATAGATTATATATTCGGGAATCACATTAATACTTGACATCCGGAACTCTTCTCTTTATTTTCTCAAATTACAAGCATGCTCATACGCATCCCCACTACCTGCGCATTAGCTATATTAATATTAACTCATATATGACATCTCCCTTTTCATAAAATTAAAATTAAGGTAAGTACATTAGTTTTATATTTACAATAATTATCCTAATATATTATACATTTTTATTACAAACATCTAAGTTCAGTCATTAAATTTCAGAATTGTACCTTATAGGTTTTCTCATTTTCCTGCCATACCTTGTCGTTAAAGATTTTCTTTCATTCAAAGATTTTCTCTTAGGATTCATGATTTTATCCTTATTTGTATTTTCTGGAAGAGAGGAAGAGGAAGCTGTTTCAAATGAACTACTATTTTCATCACAATTCAAGGATTCATCGCTTATCTCATCTCCTTCCCTTTCATCAGGTATAATTGAATCATCTCCTATGTTCAAACTAGAAGGTTGATTACTATGATCATATATTTCGTCTGATTTAATTATATCTTTCCTTATATTCGAGCAAGAAGGTTGATTTTGTTCAATCTTTACTTTATATTCAGTATTTATGTCACTATCAGAGTCATGATATAATTTTAATTCATTTTCATGAAAATGCTTTAAGTAAAATCTATTTCTACGTTTTATTGCACCTGTTTCTATTTCTTTAACAATATAAGAATTTGTATTACATTTATCCATTATTATAGCAGGTTCCCATAATCCATTTTTTCTGATAAATACTTTCTCATTAATATTAAAAGGTTTCAACTGTTTTTTTCTCTTATCATAATAAATTTTACATAAATTTTGGTTTTCTTCAAAATATTTCATTTGCTTATCAAAATTTACAGTTTTTGGACTTAAATCTATATTTCTTAGTGGCAAAAATCCCCTTAATTTTCTCTGAAATAGTCATTCTGCAGGAGATAAAATCTTATTCGATATGATGGTCGATCTGTATTCCAATAAAGCTATATTAATATCATCAGTGTTTTCGTGGTGACCTTTTTTAATTAAATCTTTAATGGTATGGATATATCTTTCTACCATCCCATTTGATTGTGGATACTGTGGGCTTGACATAATATGTTGAAATCCCCAGTCATTTGAAAATTGTTTGAATTCTGAACAATTAAATTGCGGTCCTCCATCTGAGAATAAGATAAGAGGTGTACCATGTACAGAAAATATCTTTTTTAAATTATTTAATACATTTGATGAAGTGGTTGAATGAAGTTTTCGAATCTCTACAAATTTTGAATAATAGTCTATCACTAATAAATATTTAATATTTCGAATTTCAAATAAATCAATCCCAAGTTTTTCCCATGGAAATTTAGGAACAGGATGTGGTCTGAGTGGTTCTTTAAAATTATTTTTTGATAATCTTGCACACGTAGTACAAGAAAGTATAACGTTTTCAATATCATAGCCTATTCCGGGCCAATACAACACATCATAAGCTCTTAGTTTGGTTTTTGTTACACCTAAATGACATATGTGCAATAAACGAAGGATTTCTTTCCTCAATGTCTTTGGAACAATCATACTACAATCAAATACCGCTGAAGATGTCTTAAATATGCAAAGGCATATGCAAATGCATATAATCCGGTCTCAAGTCATAACTCTAATAATATTAATAGCTTCTGCACACGGGCATTCCGAATTGACGCGATTCCAATCTCCTGAGTTCCTACAATCGGTTTCCATGGAAATTTTTCATATGGCAAGGAAGTTTAAAACCTTTTTTTTATAGCCTTATACGAAAAGATGAGTCAATTATAATCTCTAAAACCGTCACATAACCTAGCTATATAATAAGATCATGAATGTGTGCCTTTTTCACCTAATAAATAAAACGGTTCGTATTTCAGAACAAAAGTGAAAGGAAAAACAAAAATGTTAGCCCAATATTCTAGTATTTTGGTTTTTTCAAATGTCAACAGATTATCCGAGCGGGGCTCCGCTTAAGCGGTATTAATAGAGGGTGATCTACCAGGCTGTCGGCTGTCTCTTATAGCGAATTCCATTGCTAGAACTCGTGCGCACTGAGTGCATGAATCGTATTCCATTGGAAAATTAGGTATGACGTACTACATCGGGAAACCAGTGCAACATTTATTGCACTGAATGAACCGCTGGTTTTGCCAATGTAATTCGCCATTAGTATCCATCGAATTCATTTAAGGCATGTTCCTAATGTTATAGAAATCTTATAACTTATAAGAAAGTTATAGAAATCCGGTACACATTTGTTACAGAAATGTAATTAGGGATGGATTTTCTATAACTCATAAGATTTCTATAACATTGAGGAACATGCCCTAATTTTACAACCTATACGCCCTAATTTTATTTTATAACATGTACTCGTATATACCTAGTCAGGAACGGATGACAGCCCACGTTTCAGATAGGTCTTACCGACATCCTATGACTGATACTCGACCCTCTAAAGAGTTATCTTATGTGCTTACGAAGAATCGTCGACCACCCTTTTATACCGAAGCAAAGCTCAACTCTGAGAATCTGTTATCAACAAAATAATTCTGAAGATTTTCGTTAAGTGTCTGACGAAGCAGTCTGATATACTTATGGTGGGTTTCACGAAGCTTCGATTAGCTTAATTGTGGATTTAATTCGATGGTTGTATCAAAAATGAACTGAAAATCGACATAGAATCGCACTAATTTGGGAATTAAGAGCTGTCAAAGCTTTGTGAAACCCAACGCTACGGTGGGTTTCACAAAGCATTGACAAAATTCTATTTATCAGAAACTATTCGTCCGACATCGCTGGAATTTTGCGAGAGCCTTCAGAACCTAACTCAACCGCAAACAATGCGGCAATGAGTTCATTACAGCACTGGTTTTAGTGCTGTAATGAACTCATTACGATACTGAAATAGAGAATAGTATATTCTAAAACCAGTTGCTGAATGGCCTCCTATTAAATCACGAATTCGAAATTCGAAAACGAGCGACGAAGGACCGAGATCGCATGAGTGTTGGAATAGCCTTCTGCAACCAGTATCAAACGATATTTTCTCTATTTCAGGCAAGTTTTGTAAAATACTATTGAAATTTAATGAAAAATCGGATTATACATCTTAGTGACTTTTGTATTGTATCTTGGTAGTTGGTGTGACTGTTACGAAAGTTGACAGATTACGGAATTTGAATTTGAAACGTACGTAGGGCATGGAGATCAGATTTAAAACAGTTTCCTAATAGCATGAATGATTCAAAATTAGCCAGAAGGAAATATCTAGTACCATATTTTTTAATAAAAATAAAGCTTTTCCTCAACAATGCGGGAATGAGTTCATTCCAGCACTGTTTTCAGTGCTGGAATCATAGGCTGGAATGGACTCATCACGATACTGAGAATACACTTTCAGTTTCGCTTGACATTAATGACGTTTGTCTTTCAAACTGGACCTACCAAAAACAGATAGAATTCCCATTCGGTGAAAACGTAGTAAGATGTATTATTGAAAATTTGAAAAATCATATCTCCGAAAATATTAGCTTGTTAGAGTTGAGAATAATACCAGTGGATTCTCATGATGAAACTGCATCTTAAAAAAAATTGAATTCAAGATTTGCATTGTAAAATTTTTTTTATGTTACTCCGAAACCCTTTGGCCCATTTTGCCCAATAACGAACTTAACCGAGATATTTAGGTCCCAAACATACTCTGAAAATTTCAACTGTCTAGCTCATTCCGTTCGAGAGTTATCGTGTTAAAGGGCGGATGGACAGAATCGATTTCGACCACGGATTCTTGATCAGTGAGTCGAACCAAATCGTTGAAGACCATTTTCAGCCAAAAATTCGAAAATTACAGACTTTTGGGCAAAATGATAAGCACTCTGTTCCGAGGAACAATAGCACCAAAAATAATAGCTAGTGTCATAAATTGGACGAAACAGGGTCACAAACTAGGGCATATATATATTTTGTCAGTCAGCAATTGGTGTTTATGCAATGGCCATTTCAACATCGAATATTTTAAAGATATTCAATATTTTCACCAGTTATTCATAAATATACATATCTTCGGCACTTCGGCAAAACATTGCGACCAACTGCTCTTAAAGTATCAGAAATGGATACATATTATATCGTGAATTAGTTTTAATTGTCAGTGAATTGCAAAAAGTGCCATAATAGGACGACTGGTCACAGTGGCGGGAGGGTATTTGACCGCCCGACCAAACACATCCATCAGTGAATTATTAAAATTATTCAACATCGAATATTGGCTACTGTTTGCACTCAATATATTATGTTTAGAAACTCATCACATAGTTTACAGGAACGCATTTTTCACAATGCTATATCAAAACTGTCAACAGGATAAAATGAAACAATGTGATTGAGATCTCATATTTTTATTCAATGTGATCCACTTTAATATCATACCTTCAATGAAAATAACAATATACTAATAAAGACTTAGATGAAGTTTATCGGAACATGTTTAAAGAATTCATTTATGAATTATATCATTATTATATCATTAATCATGGTGTAAGTGTACAAACAGAACCTATTTGGTAATAGCAACTTATTGCTCATACAAGTAGATAATCTATTAGGCATCTAGTAGGACTTCAGTTGCTCGCCATATCAATTTGTAATGATCAGAAATGACTTTTTTAATACATATTTGGCAAGAAAATTTTAGGATACTTTTTCAGTGCTAGTTACATTTCAAAAGTATTCCCTCGTATAACTAATTCGAAATAGATAATATACCCACCCACATATGTACCTGAATTAGTGTAATCCAAATCATACTTTGCCCTTGTTGTCTTAGATTTGGGAAACACAGTATCAAAAATTTGTCCCACAATCCCAAAATTAAACCCAAACCCCATACAGTCAGGATTCAACTTTTGTGCTTCCTATATTTGGAGCTGGCCATTATGATTGTGAAAACTAATCTAACAATTTTCTCATATGTCATAAATGTTAATGCGGCCATGAGAACAGTTTGGAGAAGTTTTGATTCCATTCCTCTGTATAAAGACTTATGGCCATCTTTTTTTATCATAGAGAGAATAATGGCAAAAGTACCTGGAGTGAATTCCCTGTCAGCTCTTTGTTTGGTTTGAATAACTTGAAGTGGGTATGTAACTAGAGTAGCTGAAAAATTATTAATTAGTTATGTAATATAGTTTACATTGCATCATTGCAAGACAAGAGAGTTATTTTTCTACTTAAGGTTATTTGATGCTTTACATTCAGTGGAGGGCATAAGAATCCAAAGGTTTCAATGATAAGACAATTCATTTCAGAAGCGAGCATGACTTTACTTCATTTCAGACACAAGCATGACTTTACTTCATTTCAGATGCGTGCTTGACTGTACCTACTGCCCGATTTGTTAATTCCACTCTCAAAATGTATTCATATTTTTGTATTCAATGCTTATAGATTATATTAATTCCCAGTGAGCATCCCATCGTAATTGTATTCCCAAGTTTTACAGATTCTAATGAGGCATAATTGTGTACCAATTTTTTGTTTTAATATTCTGACTACATTCCTAAGACATCAAAGTTATCAACCATTAACTCACCAACTGTCTTAGATACTGCACCCATGAGGAAAAATGCCCATGCAGAATCAGTTTTGACATTCCTCTTGAGAGATTCATAAACTGTAAAATGTATGACAGGATTCACAAGTAATATTAAAGAAGGTATGAAACTAGACCATAGTGCACCAATTCCCTCATTTTTGGCTATATGGAACATCCCATCTAAAAGTCCAGTATAATATTGCTGCTTTTGCAACTTCAATCTGTTGTTCACAACCCACAAAGGTGTTGTTGTACAAATATTAACAAAACCAGCTAAACAGCTTAAAACCATATCTAATTGAGCGGTATTGCTTAAATCACCAAATTTTAATGCCTTTAAACTATGGAATGAATAGAAAAACACAAAACTAGATACTGCTATGGAGTTCAAACATGGTTGGCAACCTCTATAAAGTGCTTCACTGAAATAAAATATTCAAATGTAAATTTGAATTTGCATTGACAAAAAGTGAGATTCTCATTATTTTAATGTAAACACTTACATTCCTTCATTTGTCAATATATGAATAATAGCTTCTTGTGTTGTTTTATCCTTTAGGGCCACATCCTCCACTGAAAACGTATGCTTTGATATAGATGATCGATCAACTAGCTTATGAAAAAGTGATATTATTGTAGGGTAACTACTTACATTGCATCCTAAATTTGATAGTTTCCAACGGATAGAAACATACCATGGAAAATATACCACCCTACGTAATTGAAACATTGTTACTGCTATATTGCCAATTATTCACATCTTCTACTTACCGCGGCACCAGCAATGGCATGAACTAAATTTTCATAAGTAAATATACTAGATTTAGAAAGCGACATTACGTATTATTGTGTGTTAATATCGATATATCAAAAGACGACTCCAAAGGTATATTATTCGAGAAACTGAGTATACGTTGAAACCGTAAAAAATTAATCACTTGTAATAAATTATGCGGTCTTTATATTGATTCAACTTCGATTTTTATTGCTTGAAGATATATTATGCAATGGTACGTTGAATTGATCTTTAAAATTAATAAAATTATATTTAAAAAAAACTCAGGTTAGAGAATTTCCATTTTCTTTATGGATGTTGAAGTTGTGACGTATTCAGTGTATTCTATGATCTTCTATGATTAGGCACCCATAGCTTTGTTCCAAACTTCTACATGCTAAGGGATTGCCGAACGCATATTTATATATATATATATATATATATATATCCGCTCTACATGTGATGTGAAATACCACAGATTAACTAATTAATTAATCTGTGGAAATACTCGAGTTTTTAAGTAAGGGACAAATATCCTGGAAAAATGTCCGAAACTTTCCCCCAAGGTCGAGCATTTTGAGTATTTAAGTATTTACGGACATTGCGGAAAAATATGACAATCGTCACATATGTTAAGTTAAAATATCAGGACAATTTGAGGCATTTTAAGAAATTTTTCATGGTCAATTTGGAAATAACAAATAACTTATCATTGAATGAGTTATTATACAGGGTGTAACTAAATAAGTGTAAAATATTTAAGGGGGTGATTCCTCATCGAAAAAAAGATAGGATCTTTCATATAAAGAAACTTCATTAGAGCATCCCTTGCTAAGATACAGCCCCTTAAAGGGGGTACGGAAAATTTGTTTAATAATTTTTTTCACAAGCACTAAAAACGTCACAATATTGAAATTAACCTGATATTTTCTAATACCAAAACGACACTTAGCCAGTAATTTATTTGGTTTATCCCATGGTTGTAAGGGGTGGAAAACGCAACCCCTAAAATTTATTTCCAATGTAACTTTTTGTCTTATTATTTGTTTACCATTTTAAAATTTATTTCCGATAACCTGATTCATTCTAAACAAAAAATGTCTCTTGAATGTTTTGCCCAAAATAAACCAGATTGCAGCAAAACATTATTTTACGAACAACTACAGAGATACATCGTCATAAATGCGATCTGGATTTATTGTTATTTTGTAGTTTCTACCTGCATTACATGATACAAAAATTCGAGGAACATTTTTTGTTTAGAATGAAACAGGTTATCGGAAATAAATTTTAGAATGGTAAACAAATAATAAGACAAAAAATTACATTGGAAATACATTTTAGGGGTTGCGTTTTCCACCCCTTACAACCATGGGATAAACCAAATAAATTACTGGCTAAGTGTCTTTTTGGTATTAGAAAATATCAGGTTAATTTCATTATTGTGACTTTTTTAATTCTTGTGAAAAAAATTATTAAACAAATTTTCTGTACCCCCTTTAAGGGGCTGTATCTTAACAAGGGATGCTCCAATGAAGTTTCTTTATAAGAAAGATCCTATCTTTTTTTCGATGAGGAATCACCCCCTTAAATATTTTACACTTATTTAGTTACACCCTGTATATATATATTCTTTTGAACTTGAGCATTACAATTAATTTTTCATCTAACAATAAAGCATGTGTATGAAAAAAGTGTTAGCAGAGGTTAGTGTAACGGGGTACCATATAATTTGATATATGATACTAGAGCTTAGGGAAAAAACCTCAGCAAAAAAACCCTATCTCCCCGTTAGTGTTGTGATTTATGAAAATTGAAATTGTTAACAAAATATGCTGAAATATTAAATATTGAAGGGCATCTTTTTCTTCATTATCGCTTCTTCCTTCAACAATCAGAGAAGTTTCTCCAAGGTACCCGAAACCCAATCTGGAAAAGGAAAAGGCAAAGGGAGAAAACGAACAAATTAAAAATGGAATATTCTATATTTTATTAAATAGATTTAAAACTCGCTACCCATTCTAAAAAAGATTCAGAAACATTATGAATAGCCCTAAAACCATCTTTGAATCTATATATGCGACAATTATTAACTAAATGATCTATGGTTTCCTCTGCTTCCCCGCATTCACAACTAGGGCTCTCAACTGAGTTCCACCTGAAAAGCATGCTATTGCAACGACCATGACCGGTTATTATCATGTTATTTTATAGAATAACAGAGATAAAGGACAGGAGCCAGGTTCTGAATTAAGAATTAGTATTAGAAAAATCGATTTAATTAGACTGTTAAATAATAAAAATAAACTTGTTAAAAAACAAACTTTCTATAATTTCCCAATTGGTTCACAGATCGTTAAGAATCTACGATCCAAGTAGAAAAAAAATGAACTTCTTAAAAAAATTTTGTATAATTGGCATCTCAGATCGTTAAGCATCATCGATCCAAGTAGAAAAGAAGAATAAATATCGGACAAAAATGAAAATTGTCAAATAATTCTTAAGTAGAGAAGCAATTTATTATGATATTTATCCAGACATTTTCGATAATGTCGATAAATACTAAAAAACTCTAAATGTCGACTGTTTTTAGATGTAATGATTATTTTTCGGACATTTTTCAGAATTTATCAGAGACACAACACTAGCTCTTCTCTACAGGGCATATTTCCTTGATAAAATATCGATATTTTGACATATCGATACTTTTTGCCCAACCCTAAGCTAACTATGTGTTCTGTGCTCCAGGCGGCATCCTGGCAATAGGCCATTTCCAGTCAGCTACTTAGTTATCTGTGGTCAGCTGTTTTTGACAACATCAAAACACGTGCTGAGGGGCAACCATACATCATTTTCCCTTTGCCAAGTATAGAAAATGCACATATAAGTTGTGCTGTAAAGGTTTTTATGTGATTTTTGTTGATTATTTCTGGAAGAATGTCTTTTAGGGATATTATGAATCACTCAGCAGTGATGGGAATGAGCGCTATCTACAAAAAATGGCAGTTATTGATGATATTGACCCGTACACCATGAAAGACTGCGATCTCTCAAAAAACGTCTACAAGCCTACAAGATACAAATTTAAAGAATCTGGTATTGTGCAGGAGGTTTTGGCTGAACTGATCAATCTGGTGCTTTTGTTGCTTTGGGAAAGGTAAGATTAATTCCACTAGTTTTCAAAATGAAGTGTAACAGAGCATTATTGTTGTATTCCATCAGAACAATACATATTTGCAGTGATTCATTATTAATTTTGTTTTAGGAGAAACATTCCCTGAAACTTCTAGTAAAACCAATGAATTTATGCTTAGTTGTTTTCAAAAACAATGACATCTGTGCCCATTGCGTCTGTATGGCTGGTTCGAGTACGGTATGCAGCCACATAGCAGCTATATTATTCTACCTGGTGTTTCGTCCCTAAGATGTACTGTCCCTTCTATATATAAAATGTCGACATGTTGAAAATCAAGAATATATATATGAACAACACTGACACAGGCAACGGTATGCAGCAATTGCTCGTTCAATAGAGCCATTTGTTCTGCTGGCTATTCTTCTATAACTTACAAAGAAGATGCATTGAAAGTTTCCTACAAACAAATACCAGAAGCTTGCGAAGCCATTGAAATTCACAATGATATTGTTGCAAATGACCAATTGGTGAATAGCTTATATGATCCAATTACAGATGTGGAAGAATCTCCTCTTCAAAATTTGAAGGATCAAATTGAAAAAACATCGAGAAGCTTCCATTAACACTCCTAAAAAGTAATTGCTATCCACGAAAGATGGTACGGATACCTTGAGGGGTGAATTTATCATTCAAATGTAATTTATTATCAATTAAGGTATTTATTAATTGTAAATGTCTGAAAATTTAATAATAATTATTACTGTTTCAATCTTGTTTTCTTTATTTTATATTGAATGTCTGATAATTAGTTGTGAAACACCTTTCCATTGGGTCATCTTCGGTATTTGTGGCCACGTTACTACTTGATGTATCACATCTTAACACTCTTATAACCAAGGATTTGGGTTGGAATCCAATCAAGATCGTTTTCATCCTGTAATATGGAAGATTCGCCTTCAAATATAAAACAAATTTGAGCTTCTTTCCAGACAACTTTCCTCTTTTCAAGCTTCCTATTCACCATTCCCATCGAAGACTTGACAATCGATTTACATCATCTTCTCTATTTTTTAACTCCGCCGGAATTCTAAAAAATGTAGCCTGGTCTGGTACCTTTCTGCTCACATAGAGCAGCCCACAAGTCAACAAATCGAAGGCATCTTATCAAAAACTTGCAATAAAAGGCCCTTTCTATTTGACGCTGTATCACTTCCAAACTGATGCGAAATCAGTTTAAACCACAGAAATAGCCGGAATTTCCCACTATTTCTCTGGTTTGAACTGATTTCGCATCACTTTGGAAGTGATACAGCGTCAAAAGAAAGCTAGGAGTATGAGTATAAACTCCATGTAAACAAATAGCGACTAACGTTTATGTGCCCCTCAAGGAATCTAACTGACAGCTGTGACGTCACTTGGAAATGGTCTATTATTCCTTGTATTCTGCACAGAATATACCCTAGATATATTCTGTGCTTGACAGGAATGACAGGTGACAGGTCGACTTCGGCAGGCGGCAGGCATAGACATAGAATAACATGGACTGGCCCTCACGTAACTTTATCACACAGTTCGTTGCGGAATACATTAGAGAGAGAAATGTTATGAAGGATAGAATACTTAAAGGCAAATAATGGTATAAAAATAATGATGTTTTTCTATAAGTATCAGAATATTCAGAAACGAGTGTCGGATTTAAATGAAAATGTTTTGCCTTTAAATATTCTGTCTACAAATCACCAAAACACATACACAATACACGAAACCAAACAATACAGTAACAAGAAAGGTCAGAGAATGAAGGAAACCAATGTTTCGTATTCTGTGGTTTTGCCAAACGCCAAATTATCAGAAAATATTCATATACCGTGGTTTGCCTTTAACTATTCTGTCTTTTTTCAATGCTGATTTCAATGGTCTCTTTCTCACAACCAGTCCATGTTATTTTATGTCTATGGCGGCAGGTGATATTTCTGGATTGGAGTTTGTCGTCCTGTCAGTTCGATTAGTTAATTTTAGAATTTTACTTTGAAAATGTTAGAAACAGTTTCTTTATGATATGAGAATTAAACAAATCAAAATCATCGCTTTCTTAATAGTGTTTATAAATATCAGTTTATTTTACTATTCCCTACGTCTATTCAGCTATTACCATAAGATCGCAACTGGAGAATTAACTTCCACCGTCTACATCGAAGATGAACCTGAATTAGAATTAAAATTGCTAAGCAGCAATCAAATTTCAGAAAAACTCATAAGTAAATTGGTGACAGTGGTCATACGAGAATTTGAAACGCATGCAAATGATGTATCTGCTACAGTTTACTCCATATTAAAAATTTTCAAGAATATTCAGATATTCCTTCTATACGACAAAATACCATACCCACCATTGAAAATAAATTCTCATAATTTTAGCAAGACAAACTTGAAGCAATGGAATTTGAGCCCATCTCTGGATAGAGCAACAATACAAACTCCCATCTCAAGTATTGATACTAAGTATGTTCTATTTATACCAGATGCAACAAGGATAATTTCAACACATTCTGTACAAAAGCTCTTGAAGAAGGCCAATGAATATAAAGGTACATTAGTTGTTTCACCTGTATCTGGCAATAGGGCATTAGAGTGCTTTCGACTTAACGTGAATACGAGAGGATGGAGTTTAAGATACAACATCATCAAAAGCTTGTATTGTGATGCAGTCTATGGAAAGCAAATTATACTTTTGGAAACTGAATTACTGAAGAATTTGACAAATCCATTTTTTCTTCCATTTCCATCTTCTTTATATATCCAAACATCAGCCCTAAACGCTAAGGTAAAATATTCTCGTTCTATGCCCTTAGCATGTTCCATAGTAAAAATACTATAGATGCTTGCTGTGGAATCTCAGACTGTAATATTTGTGGATTAGAAAACTTAGAGGTTTCTGATGAATTCCTTGTAGAATGCAGTATTATGATTCCTTAATGGGATAGTTTACTTTACCCTCATTTTTCATCCATATTATTTAGAGTCTACTATGTATAAGGAGAAATATACCGCTTTTATTCTACAAAATTAGCTATATATCAGTAACTCTTGCATAATAGTTTCCTTCATAGAATTTATATATTGGACAGAATAGCATTAATAGAATAATTCATTGATATAAGATTGAAGCTTTTATAACTATCAGTTGTAAGGATATAGCATCACGTTATGCCCTCTCATTGATTATATTCTATTCATAGTAGTTTTGTTTCAAGTTTAATAGCAAATACCATTTGATATCTATTAAATCCAGAAATATACAAGGTGTTTTCCAAGCACTCTTTTTTTAACTGAAACTAGAACTCATCGAGATAAGTCATTTTAAAAAAAATCACCTATATAAAAGTTGCTTGGTATTAAAAGTGTATCTTCGTGAAGTTATCATTGCATCTGATTAATAATCACTACACAAGTCCAGCTCATTGATGTGACCATATCAAAAAAATATACACCTACATAAAAATTGCAGCATATCAAATTTCAAAAACTCATCTTATTAAGGCAGCTTATTCAAAATAACAAAATCTGACTGGTATATTTGAAGTGGAAGAGAAAATTGCTGGACATGACCAACCAAAAGATTCAAGAGAACATTTGAAAATGTAGTATTTGTACACAGTATGGGAAATTTTTTTGTGTAAAGGTCGGTGTAAAAGAAGAAATTATTCACTCAATTTTTTGTAAATCTGACTTGTCTGTAACTAGAAAATTTTCATTGTGCATTGATTCTGGTACTGAGTCATGAGCCTCTTGTTTTCTTGAGGGATGGCCTTGCGGTTGTAATGCTTGAAATCCTCTGATAATGCTAAAATTAAAATTATTGTAGCGCAAACCTTACATGTTGTTAGCTCTTCCTTAATCATTTCTATTATTTCTGCCATTTGAGGTGTTAGTTGCCTTCCTGTATGGTCATATTGGGTACTCTTCTTTTCAGTGTTTTCTCACCAAATTCGTCAACATTGTTTCATAAATTCACAGAAAGCTAAATGAAAGCAATATCGCTTTGTACTCAGATCAAATTAGTGAGATCAGATCAATTATTCCACAAAATAGGCAGATTTTTCATAAAATGATTAATTTCGATTGCGTATACTGCTGTTAAAAGAAGTATCCTCGAAGACATCCTTCATTTTCACTACAGACTTCAAGCTCAACAGTGAACTGACTGTTTATAAATCTGGCGCATAGAGTAGCAATTAGAATTGGAAATGACATATAATTTGAACTTCCTTATAATTTTTTATTGTGTTGTGTAGTTAGCTGTAGAAGTCAGGTAAGGTAATTATTGATGTTAAATAATGTACTTTTTCGTTTATACAGTATATCAAATTTATATTCACAGGCATTTATACTGAATACAGGAATGTTTCATGAAGGTAATTCTAAATTCAGAACACATCATGCTCAATGGAAGTTAAAGCAAATTAACCAAGAACGTCTGAAGTCATTCTATAAACTATTCAGAATAAAGCTTGTAGCTAAAGAGGGAAGGAATGAATTTTATGGTTGCAATAGAGAAACGCCACGATGTTTTGAAGATGTAATAGATTCCACTCCTATTTATCTTTATGAGAATCGATGGACCCCTCCTTGTTGCCTAACACACTTGAGAAAAACTACAAAATATGTTCTCGGATTGTTGGATCAATTTGGCATAAGATATTGGTTGGAGAGTGGTAGTCTTTTAGGAGCTGTTAGAAGTGGGGATATATTACCATGGGATCATGATGTGGATATAGGTTACATGAATGAAGATAGTGAACGATGTAAGTGGCTCAAAATTGCTCAAAACAAGTCTGTTATAGACAATAGAGGATTTTATTGGGAAAAGGTAAAGGAAGGTAACCACTTCAGAGTCCATTTCAGCAAAATTAATAGAATTTTCGTTAATTTATATCCCTTCTTCCGAAAAAATGGTACAATGTCAAGAAATTTGTTCTATGATGCCCGTAAAAATATGGAGTTCCCTGATAATTTCTTACATCCCATGTCCAGTATTGAATTTATTGGAAGGAGTGTACCTTGTCCAAATAATGTCAGAGAGTTTTTAGAAAATAAATTTGGCAAAGGTAGTATTGAGCATCCAAAATATCCTCATCCCAAAGGAAAAAATTTCAAACAAATCAATGAAGTAGGTACTCTCATCAAGTGATGTAATATTCTTTGTTTATTAAGTAAGATTCCAATGTATTGATCAATCATTTTAAATATTGAGAAATTCTAGTATGAATGTAGTAAAATGAAAGTTGGATACTGATCTGCCTTAGATAGCTAAACATCGAATAAATGCGGTACTTTTGAATTTACTTGAAGTTTATTCAGAATATCCAAAATAAAGTATCACATAGTTACTCAAAATTATTTGATTATAAGCTTGGAAGCTCACTTTAAATCATCTGAATATGCATTTAAATTGATAGATGAATAATATATAAGTGTTAAAACGTGCCAAATTTAAGAATTTTATGTATTGTTAGTATAATAAATGTTGAATAAACTTCTTTACTAAATACAGTCTTTATGATTGGGTTTTCAGTTTGACTTGGTTTACTCGTTGAAATTACCTTGACACTATACCAAAAAATGACACTTCAGACTACTTTTATTGATTATTGGTGTCCAATATGACATGGGTTATGTTAATTGGGTCATCATTGAAAAACTCAAGTTGTGATTGAAAATTTTTACTCTCAAGTCAGTATAATTGGCTGCACCTATTTTCAAACTCATTCTGAGAAAACAAATCATCCTGTTAGTAACATACAGATTAAAGTCATAAAAGACTTTATATATTACAAGTGCATAGGGAACGTGAAATATTTTAAAATGTTCCAATGCAACTGTTGTACAAGCTGAAAAAAAATCTGTACTTTTTCGAAATAGCTCATTCAAGTGGCGACATCCAAAAAGCATGCGTTGATATTCTCAAGGACATCTCTATAATCTTACCCAAATCAGTTGTTCCACATGCTTCTTGACTATGCAAATCGCTGTATACAGTCCCAAGAAGATGAAGTTAGTATACTCTACCAAAATAATAAGCCTTTCCTCATTTTGAAAGGCATGCTAACTTTTGCATGCACAAGAATAGATACTAATTGTATTTCTATAAACAATGTAAAAAATAAATATAAAGAATACAAAGACCATCTATTGGCAATTATAATTCTATAAACTTTAAGAAGTAGTCCAAATTAAATTACAAATAAATATGATAAATTCGAAATTCATGTCAATCCTTGAAAAAGATTACTGAGCAATATTAGTTCAATGGATAAAATAATCATTTTTGAATGCCCAGCTAGAGAAATTTTCTTCTTCCAATACATCTGTAATTCAGAAATTACAGATCTGTAGATAAATTTGATTAAGTCAATTTAAAGGCTATATATTCTAGATAAAGTTTTCCAATTCAAAGATACACTTGAATATGGAACGCATGTTTTGTATAGTAAAGTACAAGTACTTTGAATCACAGCCTATTCGTGTGTCAAAACCCTTTATATTTGGTGAGCAACTCTTTCACTGGGTCCATATTCGTCAGCCATTAATATTTTGTTAACGTAAACAACTCCTTCAGTATTACTGAAAAGGCAGCAAACGTATACATCTGCCACTCTGAAGACAAATTCATTATCTCCCTGCTGTTCCCTCAAGTAAATTGAACGTGGGTCCTGAGATAATATATTTTCTATCATCTTCTTCTTTTCCTCCTTCTATAAAGGATAAAAGTGATCAAAATGGTTCCTTATTTGAAGTTATAATTGAATAATTTCAGAAGAAATGTTTTATTCCAAATATAATCATCCTTGAACATAAATGCCACAATTTTTACATTAAGGTAGCAGAGAGCAATGGTTAAAAGAAATTGTCTTCATCAAATAAGAATAGCAACAGACCGGGTTCGACCTTATTAGGACTCATTGGTGAAGCATAATACAACGATGATGAAAAATCACTACAAGGAGACCAGTCTTATCAGAATCCAGCAATCATTTCCAATACCTTGCGTTCAACAAAGCTCCTCTCTGCGGCTACTCAAAACTATAGATCCCTGCGCATATTCTTTTCCCCTCTGCTGTGATTCGCAAGTATTCAGAGTCTCATGCAGCCCACCATAGGGGGGCGAAAACGTCCAGGTTTATACGCAGTGTGCAATATCGGAACCATAACAAAATGCACCGCTTCTCTCTAATCTTGGTCTACATCAATTAATTTGTTTGCTTTTACCCAAACTCTTTTTCATAATGGAGGAGCCAGAGAGGAAGATTGTAAATCAATGTGTTAAAAAAAATTTGGATTGACTTTAAAATTGATATGCATGTCTGGCAAACTCACATCCAGGGCCTAATCTAGCTATTAACCCGCTGGGCAACATATTTGTCGCCCTTGATGATGACTCGTCATATGGTATTTCAAGGTTTATGCCATGCCAGTTTAGATTTTTTTCAATTCAATACATATAGAAAATTGGTTGAAGCCCTGTGGACAGGAGCTTTGGCTCTCTTGTTCAAACTTTGACAAATCATATCTCCGAAATAATTGGTCTCTGGGAATGATATAAATGGATTCTTACGATAGAACTGCATCACGAAAGAAATTAAATTCAAACAGAACCAAATCGTTTAAGACCATTTTCAGCCAAAATTCGAAAATTACAGACATTTGGGCAAATTGATAAGCACTCTGTTCTGAGGAACAAGAGCGGCAAAAAAACGAATAAATCGTTGCTAAAAATATACAAATTGAACAAAAACACATTTTCTGAGAATCTTTAACTCTACCTAGAAAATAAAATAATTTTCTTTGCAGTTTTTTGCTACAGAAGCTTTGATTAATTTATACTGTTGAGAGATAATCTGTTTTGTGTCATGGTGGACCGCAGATATTTTTTTATAATTTCTAATTAAGCAAATCTTCTTGCACCACTTGCAACTACTAGTTGTAAAATCAAAAGAATTTTGAAAGTAATACTGATATTTATTATTATTATATGCATTGGTGTTGGGCAGACAAAACCTGCCCCTCCACTGCGACCAATCAGTCTATTGTGGCACACCTATTATAATCTATACTTCACCCGCAAGCTCAAACTTTTTGTTAAGGGATATGAGTCTGTTGGGTGAGAACTTGTCCAGTTCCCTCAGTCTCAGTTTGTGGACTCCTAGTTCCTCGAATCTGATCCTGTCCCCAATGAGGGAGTCACAGATGATGTGTTCGATAGACTCGTCATCCTCCAGGCATAGTCTGCAACTCTGAGATGACCACAGACGTATCGTCCGCATTCTGTACTATGTTCTCTGTAGTTGCTTGTGGTAAATCATTAGTGTATATCAGGTACAGCAGGGGCCTAATATTAATGCCTGTGGCACTGTGTCTCGCCTGTTTTTAGATACTTTGGCTAATTTCTTAAGGTTTATTCCGGTTGAAATGGATTCTGTGAACCTTTCTCAACCATCTAGAATCAAGTTTTCATAACAAAATTGTATATTTCCAAAATAATTAATAAATATAAAAGTGTTCACCAAATTCGATTGACGTATGTCTTAGCTCACTCGAAATCAGTCAAAAATAATACCATAACCCTAAATCGGCATTGTAATGACGCACAACAGAAGTCATCTACGACATACGGAAATCTTTCGAACTACACTGGTTTCAATTTTGATTTAAGAATAAATAGAAGTAGATTTTAATGTGGAAATAACATGAAAACATGCACTAATCATGAAGGTACCCAATACTTGTTGACTCTGTTCTAACATTATCTTTTAAATAGGGTGGTTTCATCTCAAAGTTGAAATTCCTTGTTAAAAAATTTGAATATGGATCTCCCGCCAAGCCAATGATTCTAACCTAACTAATGTGGTCTATAGACCACATTAGTTAGGCTAGGCGAATTACGATCCATCCGTGGATCCGATCACTGAATTCCCCATGCATTTCATATGGACCTAAAATTTACGCGAATTTCTCGCCTGTTTTTAGATACTTTGGCTAATTTCTTAAGGTTTATTTTGGTTGAAATAGATTCAGTGAACCTTTCTCCACAATCTAGAATACAGTTTTCATAACAAAACTGTATATTTCCAAAATAATTAATAAATATAAAAGTGTTCACCAAATTCGATTGACGTATGTCTTAGCTCACTCGAAGTCAGTCAAAAATAATAACATAACCCTAAATCGGCCTTGTAATGACGCACAACAGAAATCATCTACGACATACGGAAATCTTTCGAACTACACTGGTTTCAATTTGATTTAAGGATAAAAAGAAGTAGATTTTGATGTGGAAAGAACATGAAAACATGCACTAATGATGAAGGTACCCAATACTTGATGTCTCTGTACTAACATTCTCTTTTAAATAGGGTGGTTTCATCTCGAAGTTGAAATTCCATGTTAAAAAATTTTAATGAGGGAATGATTCTAATTTCTAACCTAACTAAACTAATGTTGTCTATAGGGACAACACTGCTCATATCAATACAGACGACACCAAGGGCGTAGCCAGGAATTAATTTCGGGGGGGGTTAGGAAATAGGAATGAATTTCGGGGGGGGTTTTGGGGGTGTAAGGGTCACTTTCTGCAGCACTAAAATTTTTTTTTAAGAGAAAAATAACATTTCGGGGGGGTTTGAACTCCCAAAACCCCCCCCCTGGCTACGCCCTTGGACGACACTACCGTAGCAAAGCCCCTAGTTCAATAAAGACAGAACGACATGGGATAAAATCACGCTTTTAATGAATTTTATTTTTACCAGCTACTCATGTTCTATAGCTTTACTGTGAGAGAAGATTCTGGTACGCTTGTTGACCTGAACAGATTGTCTATCAATTTGGCCCAATCTGTAATTTGCGACTTTTTGGTCTAGATTGGTCTGAAACGATTAGTTTCTACAAACTTGTCGAAGGTTTATGGTTTTTCACGCGAAGTCGAACAAATGTCATATGATAGAATTAGAAATGTCCTGTCCAAATATGGTATATTGGACGTATTTTGATGAATTGAAACAGATATTTTCAAATCTGAGATGTTCACGTAGATTTTCGCGCGCGTGTTCCGCAAGGAAAACCGTGCTATCATTTCGTCACAATGTCAGTATTTTTCGATTTTTTTAAAATGGTCTCAAACGATTCAGTCCGACTTCCTGATGAATAATCCGGGGTCAAATTCAATTCTGTCGTCCGGCCGTAAGCACGATAACTCTTGAACGGAACGAGTTAAAGCGTTGAAATTTGCAAGTTATGTTTGGAGCGTAAATATCTCGGACAAGTTCTTTAATGGGCAAAATCCACCAAACCGTTTCGTAGTTATGGCTATTTTTAGTCAAAACGTTTTTCAAGAATATTTCCGGAACCGATCACACGATCTATCTGAAATTTAGCATCAGATTGTAGAATCATGACCTTTATATGCGTGCAAAGTTTTGTATTCATCGGATGGCTATGAACTAGAAAAAAAATCAAATATTTGAAATTTTGTTTTCACTATAACTCGATAAATATTGATCCGATTGAATTGAAGCTCGGTACTTAGATGCAAAGTACCGACGAAAACACTTGTGCAAAATTTCGTGGGGGTAGCATGAGTATAAAAAATCAGAGAATGTTTAACTATTAGCGGAATATTTTGCTTGGAATTCCGAAACCAAATATAGAAGTGAGTTCAATTTTGGTACTTCGGTGACCAATGATGACCTCTTGGAGTGTTCAAAATTTCACTGAGAACAGACCACTAGGAGCCTAAAAAAAAAAGTAATAATTTTGGACTTCCAAACTGGAAAAATTATATCAGTTCGAATTTCTACATGGAATATCTCTTAGATCTGGTAAACATATTTCGTTTCGACGTGTTCTTTGCGCGTTTATCTGAACTAATGCGATATGTGCGAGGGCAACTGATTAAAATATGGACGAGTAACTACTTTGGCAATTGAAGTAATGAGTGAACGATATGGGGAATTTTAAATTGTTTTTCAAAATTTGTCTGAAAGGTGTAACTGGAAGGCCATATTAACAGCTCATGTCAATTCTGTGAGTTTGCGAGCCAGTTTCGAGGAGACAGCGTAGTGTCCGAGATGTAGCGTTAATAACATAATCCTTGGGGCCAATATTGAAATTCATGCTGCCTCTTTCAGGCATTTTTCGTTATTCGTATGAGCAGACGAGAAATGATTTAACTGAGCAATGATCTGAAAATAGTTGGATTTTTTTAGCCTTAAACTTATACATGTAAAAAAAAGTGATGCTCTAGAAATGATATACTCCCCAGAAAATAATAAGATATTCTGAGTAGGCCATTTGATAGCTTTAAAAATATTCAATGAATTGTTGTTTACTTAATAAAATGTAGTTCAAACATTTTCTATTCTTTTTGGCGCTCTTGTTGCTCGGAACAGAGTGCTTATCAATTTGCCATAATGTCTGTAATTTTCGAATTTTTGGCTGAAAATGGTCTTAAACGATTTGGTTCGACTCACTGATCAAGAATCCGTGTTCGAAAACGATTATCTCCGGCCGGCCGTTAACACGATAACTCTCGAACAAAATTGGCAGGGTGGGTTTGGAGCGTAAATATCTCGGACGAGTTCGTTAACGGTCGAAATCCACCGAGCGGTATCGGAGTTATGGCCGTTTTGAGTTAAAACCACTTTTTAGGAATATTGCCAAAACCGATCACTCGATCTATCTGAAATTTATCATCAAATTGTAGAATAATGACCTTTATACACATGCGAAGTTTTGTATTGATCGGGTTGCCGTGAAGTGTAAACAAATTTTTTTTTAATTCTCAAATTTTGTTTCTACAATAACTCTCGAACAGAATGAGCTAGGCAGTTGAAATTTTTAGAGTGGGTTTGGGAGATAAATATCTTAGTTAAGTTCGTTATTGGCAAAATCGGTCTGACGGTTGCGGAGTAACGAAAAAAAAATTTTTTTTCACATTACAAATTTAATTTTATTTAAGATGCAGTTTTACCATAAAAATCCATCCAAATGATATCATTGTCAACTCTAACAAGCTAATACTTTCGGATATATGATTTTTTGAAATTTCAATAATGAATTGTACAGTTTTCACAGAATGCTGTACTTAACTATTCTATCTATGAATTATTAAATGATCTGTTTTCTTACATGTCATCTTATTTTCCTATGAGAGATAAATGTCAAAATTCTTTCTGGTTCGTTATTCTTGATATAAAATACAACTTTTTGTTCTAGAAAACAAAGCATGATTGAATGCAAAATGACCAATGAAATAACCTCAGCTATCGTAGAATTATGAGGATGATATATTATACTTTTAAGGTGATAATATAATGCCCATGGATAATCCATATGATGATGGAAATATATTCTTTGGTAAGATACATAACCAAATTGGGTAATTTTGCAGTTTACCGCCCCCTCGTAAATTTCGACTTTTTCGAGTTTTTCGAAGAAAATATGCATTGTACAGTGATTTTTGATCATTTTCAATAGTGGCAAATCAGTTATTTTGAAGCAATCTAACGGTATGGGGAGTGAATTGGGGTACTGGGTGGGGTAATAAATTCAATAGGATAGCTTAGAATGTTCAAATTTTTGGCTAATGAAATGAGAAAAATGGTAAAATTTATGACGAAAATTGAAATTTGGAGTAAATTTTTGAAATAAAAAATTCATCGTATTGAATATATTACCCCTCCCAGCACTCTCGTTCACTTCCCCTCCCGTTTAGATTCCAGCAAATGGACTATTTTGCCACTATTTAAAATCATCAAAATTCACTTCACGATACAATTTTTTTTCGAAATAATGAAAAGCGAAATGCGTCTCTAAAGCCGGGCCTGGAAACAGTTAAAACTGCCAGTTTGGGCTTACGTGCCTGAGTGTCTATCATAATACAGATGAATGGACAAAACCGGTTGCTACAAAAACACATTTGGATAGATTTAGCATGCATATATATATATTGAACCTAATATGATTCTAGTATCTTTAACTAACCTAATATTTTCCTTGAATCCACCTTTAATTTCTTTCTTTCGTTTTCTCTCTTATTATCTCCCTTTAATCTAATGAAATCCTTGTATCCTCCTTCGATTTCTGTCTTAAAATCTTCTCCCTTTCAAAAAACTGAGATATCTCTATACAACTTGTTTCTTCTTGTATTGTTTTGTCTGGAATAATATCCTCTTTAACTTGATACCAATTTCAACTCTATATTTCTTTAGGAACCTTCAATATTCTTCTCTTGGGCAAATTTGACTTCTTTCAAACTCGATAATTTAATTTATTTTTCCGTTACCTCGGTTTCTCTCCCATAAACTACTTCATAATTTTATATTTTCAATAAATCTATCAACATGACAATTATAATTTTGATATTTCTAAGCTGTTCCTAGATATTTTACAATTCTAATTTTCAATTTTCATTTTGAATTTTCTCGAAAAATACTCATTTGCCAGTGCTAAAATTGAAACTGTGGTATATCAACATCATGCAGATACTATATACAGAATATTTTGAAAATCGGTGAGGGGGCGTTAAACTGCAAATTAACCTAAAATTGGGTTCAGAATATCTCCAGTAAAAACAAAACTGCAATATTGTCTTAGTTTTAATTGATATAATATAATTTTCAGAGTAGTTTTGAGGAATGAATATCTCGGATAAGTTCGTTATTGGGGAGATTTGGTCTGTTTGAATTTAATTTCTTTCATGACGCAGGTCTACCGTAAGAATCCATTTATATCATTGCCAGAGGCCAATAATTTCGGAAATATGATTTGCCAAAGTTTGAACAAGAGCACCAAACCTGCTGTCCACAGGGCTTGAACCAATTTTTTTAATTAGTGAATTTTCTGCAAATAGGAGCACAATAAAAGTAATAAATTCTTCATATTTCGGAACATTCAAGAACAAGTTTGCATAATATGACCTATTGTATATGAATCAAAGTCTTAACATTTTCCTACTCACCTCTGCCCCAAATTGGCGTAATTGAATTTCTGCTGACATTTTGAATTGTACCGTGAGAGTAGGCACTACAGGGTTATCCAACCATCTAGGCACTCGAATATCAGTATTGGATTGATGAGATGCTCCATCTGATTCGGATGATGTGTTTGGGTATGTACTGGCAGCGACAGAGCCTTCTTCCTCGCCATCTGGTGCTTCACGTTCTGTCATTCTTAAGTGTGAGCTGTAATGATAACAAAGGAGTTTATTTTCACATAAAGATCTCATAATGTAATATGTTTTAGGAAGTGACATTTAATAAGATCAGGGATGAATTATAGGGCTCATGTTACATGTTGACATGCATTGGTTTCAGCATTTTTAGGAGGAATTCAATTATTGTCTAAGTGACAAACTCACTTGTCATTGAATGAAGAATTACGTCTTACATCATAAATACTAGCTCCAGGCACCATGTCTCGTTCGCTTTCCTGACCTACTAAAGTACGTGATTCGCTATTTTGAGGTGTAGATTCATCTTCATGACTATTGTCATCAGTTGATCCGGTTGCATCACCTTAAAAATTCTATATTCTATAGACATTCTATATGCTTCAAACTATCCTAACGATTTAATAACTGCATAACTGACTTACTGATAACAGATGCCAAATTTTCAAATGGCCCTTGTATATTAATTGAAACTTAAATAGCAGATGATGAGTTTTTCCTTACTTGAATTTATCCATGAAGATCTTTCTGCAGAACTATATCCATAAGCAATTGAACTTGGTACATCATAGTGTGGTATAAATGGTTTGATATCTAGAACAGGAGTTTGATCCATCATATCCACACCATTGAAAGTTATTGAATTTCCAGATATTTCATTAATTTTCACTAGCGATAACCCAATAGGTGAAGGCCTATGTGGAGACCTTGTTCCAAAAACTCCAACCCTCACTCCATTTAGTCTAGGTGGTGCAACTTTAGCAGGGACGTGTGTTGATTCGGTTTGATGGAAGTGGAAAAGAATCCTGAAAGTTTGAAATATAAATGGTTAAATTTGAATGGTAAATGATTTAGTAAACCAACCACATATGAGAGAACTTCTCTAAGCCTTCCAACGCATGATGTGGATTTGTAAAAACATCATTGTTAAGTACTAATTTTCCCACAGCTTCGCTACACAAATTTGGCTGCCTTGGAATACCTCTTTTTGAAGGAAACTCTGTATGTATTTTTCCTATATATTGGAATTGTCCATGGTTAGGATCTGATTTTCTATTATAAGACGTTGATGGTTGAATGGAACTTGAATTGGATTTACAGTTGTCGCATTTCAAATGAATTAACTTATTTAATATCTCATTGCATATTTTCTTATGTTCATGTTTGAAGGTTGTTAACTGTTGTCTAAAATAAAGATCTTTCTAGGGAACACATATTTCTGTAAAACTTACATTACCTCAAATTATTTATTTCTTTTCTGGCCAACTGCAATTGATTCTGCAAATGCGTGAAATCATTTATCGATTCATTTATCATGATGCTTTAAGTTCCTGAAGAAAAAACTCAACAAAAGTAGTTTTTTTTCTTAACCAAGATCAGTGTCAAATCTCAAATCTGGCAGTTAGCTAATTACCATAGAGATATAATGATTTTTAATATTGCTCAATATTTCATTCAAATATAATTAGTATATTAATTATATGGTGGTTAATGAGAGTGTTCGATTTAGAATATCTTGTCTATTACTACGTTTACATGCATCCTCTCGAACCGTTTTAAGCCAATGCGTATTCCGTAATGCGCATTGAAAACGCATGTAAACGTTTTTTCAATTCGAATTGACTACTCTAATGCGAATTAGTAAATGCGATTTGAAAAGGTGGATTGAGTTTTCCCAAACCGATTTAAGGCGTATTTTGGCGCTGTAACCACAGGTAACTACAGCTCGTAGTTACATGGTTACTACGTTTTTGCGGAGTTAACCATGTAACTATGACGTATCAATGACGTCAAGCATACCATACCACGTTACCTTCCTCAGGAGCAAGGTTACTCGCGTGGTATGTATATCTATCTCATTTCGAATGAGTGAAATGGAATGAATTTAGGATCATAGAACGTGTTAACGGTTTTCACCGAATTTATCTGAATCTGAATAATTACCTGTTATATCAAAATGTAATGCAATACCGTATACAAAAAACAAATCAGAAACGAGACACGACTGGGACTGGGCACAGGCAGAAGAGACAGTCTCTGGCACAGGGCGGCAAAACAATAAATGAGAGCACATATAACAGAAAACTCTCATAAAGGAGTAGAAGGTCTTCTTCTCCAATTGAAACAGTAGGAAGAAGTCATACTCAAGATATTTTGATATATAACTCACATTTATGATGGACGTAATCTATTAATGAACTCGTCCATTTCAATTCATTGGAAGATTTGTTTTTGTTTTGATTCGATCAGCTGTTTCGTGTCATCAGTAACTATAAGTAACTATGACGTCATAGTTACATGTAACTATGGTAAGCTGTGGTTACAGCGCCAAAATTCGCCTTTAATGTGCATGTATACACCAAATACGCATTGAGAGTAGTTTTAAGAGAAACAAATTTCAGAATTACCAACACCAAATTTATTAGTTTGACAAATCTGATAATCTAACGAACCTGCTTTGGGGTTACGTTAATCGTAATTCACAGCTGGAAGATCGAAATAAATCTCTTGAGATAAAAATGATATAATATATTGTTCGAGGTAACTTTTTCTATTATCTTTAATCATTTTCTGCCAATTTTCTGGATTCATTTTCACGATTTGCTCTTTCAATCACTTGTAACCACCCAGAAAAGGTTAATTCCTTGCGAAATTATGGTGTTCTTCATCATTTTTTAAGATATTTAGAATGATTTTCTTTTCTTAATTTCCATTTTTAATTTTTTTCAATCTTCCCATGTTGGCTACGCGAGCTTAGAATAAAGCCGAATTACAGAAAACTAGTTTCAGATAAGGCATGTAAACTCTCAAACCATATTTCATCTAATTCGCATCAAAACATGCGCATTGGTTCAAAACGGATCGAGAAGGTGCATGTAAACGTAGTATATGATTTAGAACAATTCGATTTGAAATTCGACTACTTAAATACGTGAATACGTCAAATTCACTCATATTCGTTTGACTTTGACACAAGAATAAGATGCATAGCATAGAAGTAACAATCTATATATTCTATGTTTGACACTTTGAATAAGAGAAAAATTAAAATTACTTCTTTCGTTCTTTTCTTTCTAGTTTCTATGTTCTTGTAGACATGATTTGATAGGTTACATGCCTGAATGTAATTCTAATTGAATTTACTAGAATAAATTATTTAATAAGAAATCTTGGAAATGTGGTTGGAGGAAATTGATGAATTTTTTAAAGGGTATCTTCCCTATTACGTATTGATTTTTCTACCCATTTTCATACTTATATCACCCATAAACCCGGTTCAAGCCTCGCATGAGTTTCCTGTGTATCGTATGCAACAATATGATTTAAATGGAATATCACATGGTGAGTCTAGCTCTAGAGGACGCTTGAATATTAATTTGGTAAATGCCTAGAATTAGCACTTTTCTCAAAAATCATCAATTTTCAATTCAATTAATTTAATATGTAATTGAAAATATTCCTAAGGAAACCCTTGCTCCTTTCAGCAACGACTGATTCATTGGAAGGATGTATTAAACATTATTTGTATTATGTGCTCTTATCCTATACTGTGCAATTTATACTCATCATTTTAGGAAGTCGTGGGGCCTCCATTAATCTGGAAGCTCGGTCTCTCACGAATTGGAAATCGTCAAGACATTGCGTTGTTACAAAAATGAAAGATTTATCCATAGGACAAATGAGAGATGTCTTGACCAAAGCAGGAGCATTGTTGATTCTAGTCCCTGGGGATTTAACAGGCTTATCTTCTGAGGATAAAGAGGTCTGATTGAACCTGATGATTATTGATTCAGTTTTAATAAGAATATATTTTTTCAGCATTTATCGTCACTTGAAAGTGCTCTTATGAACCGGGAAACATCTATACCTGTTTATTTTATCAAAGACTCACCCGAGTTTGATCATATTTTCACTGAGATAGCAGACAATTCATCTGCAAATGATTTGAAAAAATCTGCAGTCGAGGCCCTATTTTCCTCAGTGGCTGCTAATGGATATCAAATCGTTGTATCACCTGGTACTCCTAGTATCAAAAAAGATGTTAAAGTGGCAACACTTCAGGGACAACTTGTTGCAAACAACTTCAAGGATGAAAAAGTTTCTACTATTGCTATTGTTGCCCACTATGACAGTTTTGGTATAGCACCAGTAAGTAAAATTATATTTTCTTTTACTTTAAATTTATGGAGTTAAAATAATCCACATTATGCATAAAATCTATAGGCTGGTAAAGTTCTTTGCTACATTTCTACCAAATCTCAAAAACCTCTGAGTATCTAGTATCTTCTTGACTATTAAACACTAAATTGAAAATCAAAGCACACTACGAATGACACATTGACAACAAGCTGCATTTTTAACTTCACCTAGAATATTGAAGAATACTCTAGACTTGGATATTATACTCTTTATATGGAAATTATTTATTTATTTATTTATTAACACTGCATTGAGCAGGAATGACGGGAAACCCCCAATATAACAAAATAGAATAAAATATAGAACAAATATACAGAAAAATATAAAATATAGAACATACAGTCAAAGCACACATAAGCAGCTCACGATAAGGGCGACACGTAGGGGATATCTCTTAACTTAGAAAGAATCTTTGTCTTGAACGACCGCAGTGTAATGGAAAAAAATTCAAGATCGCCGTATCCAGCGCCGAGATCTAGAATGCGTGAAGGAAATAAATGCTTACCATAATTAGTTCTATGTAGTCTGCCTCGAAACAATTGAAAATTCCTGGTAGGTCTTTGCGGAATGTTAAAACTAATAAGTCCAAGAATATCAGAGCAGTCTACAGAACTATTGAGCAGCCTGTACAAGAGACAAAAGTCCGCCAACCACCGACGCACCTCCAGGGTATCCAAGCCGAAACAGGCCCGGATGCGCTCAATGTTACCACCAAATGCACCCCCAATCATAAAATCAAGACAACGCAAGAACTTCCTCTCAATCCTCTCAACAAAGCTTATGTGACAGGCATAAAAAGGTGCCCACACAGGTCATCCATACTCAAGGGTGGGTCTAACTAGGGAAATATATAATGTTTTTAGTGTTTGTGGAGAGAACTCTTTGGAATTGCGCAGAATGAAGCCCAGGGTACGGTATGCTTTATTAGTAATATTACTAATGTGATCCCTAAAATCGAGCATCCGGTCTAACCTCACACCCAAATCTTCGATCACCTTGACCCTAGACAATGGACAGCCGTCAATATTATACTGATAATTAAATACGTGATTACTGCGGTGAAAACTAATGATTTTGCACTTGGAGATATTCAAGTATAAACAATTACGGAAGATCCAGCTCTCGCTGCAACTCCAATGCATCCATCAAACCATCAACAGTTGTGTACATTTTAAGATCATCTGCGAATAACAAAAACTTCACGTCGAGGAGAGTAGCCAGATCGTTAATGAATATGAGGAACAAGATTGGTCCCAAGTGGGACCCTTGAGGTACACCGGAAGAGACAATAAACTCTCTCGACGTGAAGCCCCTGTGTCTAACCACTAGGGTACTTCCGACTAAAACGGATCTGAACCATTGCAGAAGAGAACCGGACACGCCCACAGCTTCAAGCTTAGCGATCAAGATGTTATGGTTAACCCTGTCGAAGGCTTTGCAGAAATCTGTGTAAATCGCGTCGACCTGAGAACCCGACTCAAAACACTTGACTATATCGTTCACGTAAAGAATTAAATTCGATACGGTTGATCTGCCCCTTCGGAAGCCATGTTGCTCATCAATTAAAATAGTGCTGAGATTCCACGACAAAAAGCTACACAGTAAACTATCCAGAAGCTTAGGAATAGCGGACTGAATGGAAATGCCACGATAGTTCTCAGCATTAGTCTTTACACCGGACTTGTATATCGGCACCAAGAAACTCCTCTTCCAGAATTCAGGGAACACGCCGCGCTCTAGGGAGATATTAAATAAGAAATATGGATCATGTCCTGAAGAAGCCAACTAGCAGAAACACGTGTCGGCAGGTACCAGCAGAATTATTTTTAATCTGCTTCTTTTGCGGAATTACCCGTTAAACTTTTCCACTTATATTAAATAAGGTGCACAGGGGTATCGACAAGGTATTCACGCATTTCTTCAAAACGAAAGTAGATACTCCATCCGGGCTGCTAGAGAGTTTCGATTTTATGTTAGTTATAACCTCGTATATCTCGCCAGTGCTGAATCTACATGAACTCAAATTAATGGTCAACCTGGTCTCTGGTGGAACGATCACTTCTTCATTATATACCTCACAGAAGAAGTCAGCAAAAAGATCAACAACGTTACAGTCACCAGCAACCGACCTTCCTCGAAAGGACATCCGATTGGGCAGATTAGAAGTTTTTCTTCTGGAATTCAAATAAGACCAAAAATACCGAGGGTCAGAATGAATGTTATTCTCGACCCTCCGTAAATAAGAATCAAAGAGAGATCTACCAAGTGTCTTACAATAGTCTCACAGTCTGGAGAACTCGGCATAATCACTGCGCTCCCGGGATCTCACAAATCTTCTATGAGCTCTTCTTTTCACACTCACCATTCTAATGAGTTCGCGATTAAACCAGACCGGGAACTTCGTGCACCTTTTGGGTTTCAAAGGTCTGAAGCGATATAGCCCACCAGAGGGGCCCACATGGTTCACAGATGGCTCTGTAACGACTACAGGGACAGGTGCAGGCATTGTGGGATCTCGAGTGAGCATGTCCATCCCTCTCGGGAAGAACTGCTCGATAATACAGGCCGAACTATATGCTGTTCTTGTCTGCGCGCTGGAAAACATCCGATTAGGATACTCTGGCAAGTACATATATATATGTTGTGACAGTCAAGGAACGTTAAAATCCCTATCTGATGTGAAAATAAACTCCTACTTAGTAGGCGAATGCAGGAAGGCTGGGCGCTGGTAACATTGTAAAACTCATCTGGTGTCCGGCTCACTCGGAGATTTCAGGTAATGTTAAGGCAGATAAGCTGGCGAAGCAGGGGGCTCGGATACCATATATAGGTCCTGAGCCTTCGCTTCCAGTATCTCGTACCTTTGTTAAAACATTCTTGAAGAATCGTTTGGACAGGAATTTCTCCAGTGTATGGAACATGGGAGTAGGACTCAGGCAGTCAAGGCTTCTCATTAAGAAACCATCGTCAAAGTCTGAAGTAAAGAAACTTCTTTCACTCGAAAGAAGAGAATTGAGCCTGGTGACTGGATTACTAAGGACCGGTTTCTCAATTTCGAGTTAACTCGAGGTTGCGAGTTGACGCATGTATTTAGCGATATTCATGAATGCGTAACACTCGGGTTACCCGCAACCTCGGGTTAACTCGCAATTGAGAAACCGGCCCTAACTGGTCACCAGTTCAACAAACATCTGAATAAGATGGGATTGGCCGATAGCGCTCTGTGTCGCTGGTGCAAGAGCATAGAAGAAACAGCTGAACATATTCTGTTCGACTGTAACAACCTTAAAGAATTGAGGGTCATACACCTAGGCAACCCAACACCTACGATTCCTACGGTGAGAGGGACTTCTCCTTTTAAGCTCGCGGCATTCCTGTCAGCGTTTTTCTTGGACTGAGTCTCACGAGTTTGGCAAGCGGAAGAACAATGGGCCTGAAGGCCTCAGTTCACCCTGAGACGGCACCGCGGTAGAAGAAGAAGAAGATATAGCCCACTGTACAGTACATGATAAAATACACTCACTGATCTACCAATGTCATCCACCTCAAAATTCCAGTCCACAGAAGCCAAAAAGGTATTCAGGCCGGCGTAGTCTCCTCTGTTGAAATCAAATTGGTCCATACTATCGGTATCTGTCGTTGCACCAATACCAGCAGACGTCGGGATTGAAAACTGCAAACCTGTATGGTGCAGACCAGCTGCTTGTAAAGGTTCTGAGGCTATGATCACTTCCGTTGACAAATCATTGCTAAAAACCAGGTCAAGGAATGTACCGCGACTATTAGGTATCTCACAAACCTGGATCAGATCGGCAAAGTGTAAGGAGTTCGACATAAGTGAATACTTCTCATTACTTTCACCCAGAGAAAAGCGGCCACTGCAGAAACCGGCACTACTAATATTGTAGTCACCGCAGAGGTATACCTACTTGAATATTTTATCATACACACCAAGTATGATCAATCAGCACTTACGGGGTTAGTCGGGTTTGAAAATTTCAGAAAATCGATTAATTTTTTTTTGTCTTATTAAATAGTACAATATGTTTAAAATATTCTCCTAAAATTTCGAATCGATACGAGTAAAATTCTAAGAGATAGACCCTTTGGAAGTTTCGCCCATCAAGCCACGTCAGTGCAGGGCTTCGTAGGTATACAGAAGCAGCTGCATAGCTATTGTTGCTTATGCTGCGACTCGTGAAGCAAGAATTCGTCACAGGCAAGAGCAAAAGGATTCCCTGGATATTGCCGCAGCAGCAGGTTATTTGCTTTATAAGCATTAGCAAATATTCGTGTTGATTTTGGTGTTTTATTTTGATTTAACCTAGAATTATATAAAATATTGATTTCCTATCGACTTTGTACTGTAATTGTGTCTTGTAATTGGGAGTACTTCCTGTTTAGACAAATAAACATTTTTTTTTTTTTTATAATGCTGGAATCGATGATTCTATGTAAGTGGAAAATTTGTTTTGCGTGTTATTTCAATTTAAGGTAAGCGCCCACATATCCGCATCGAACGTATCGGACACATCGCATTAAACGGATCGAAGTATTCTTTCTAAAGAAATTCACACAAGTACGTCCACTTGTACGGATCGCTGGAATCGGCTTGTTGGCAATGCCGAAGCCGTTGTTGCCATAGCTACGTCGTAGTTGCATCGGTAAATCCGTACGCTGCCGATACAGTGGACGCATTGTGAAAAATTAATCCGTTTGATACGATGCGTCCGATACGTACGATGCGGATATGTGAACGTTTACCTTTAAAACTTTAAACGCGTTTATCTCAAAACTCACTTTTTTAAGTCGGTAGACACGATTTATCGAAAAGTTATGAAGCGATTTTGTTCAAATTTTGCACACATCTTTGAAATCACATTTTCTAGTAATTGAACGAAGGATTATTGATTTTTTTTATTATTTCCTTCGTCCAATAACGAAATTTATCCATGTACGAACGAAATATTTTTGGTTTTTTGATTTTGGATGAACCAATAATGAGTTATGCTGTCCACGGCGAAAGCCTTTTTTGAGACGTCAAGGGAGATGAGGTTCCAACGACTGAGTTTTTGGAATTTTTGGATACAAATTTCTCAAAATACTGGTTAAATATGTATCTTCGATATGCTGAATCGTTAAAATAAAATATATGATTGTATATATTAAAAAATAATTAGTAAAAATACCCGTTTTTTGAACCTCTGAAACCTACGTAACCCCTTAACCTCCAATCTAAGGTGTTGTGGACTATATTATTATTGATACCCTTTCTGGATACAAAGCAAATTCATATCAAACTGTATCAATAATATTATAGATTACCCATATTAATCAGATAATTTCTTTTAGGAGTTGTCATTTGGAGCAGACTCTAATGGCTCGGGAGTAATTGTTCTTTTCGAATTGATACGCCTTTTTTCTGAGTTATATGGAGATACCAAAACACATGGAAAGTTCAATATTATCTTCCTTCTTTCTGGAGGTGGAAAAATCAATTATATGGGTAGTAAAAAATGGTTGGAAGATCAACTGGATTCTTTAGATGGATCGATTATCCAGGTATAATTAAGAATTGAATACACACAAAAGAATATGTATATATATATATTTCATAATGAAAATTTTTTTAGGATGCATCCTATGTTATATGTTTGGATAGTCTTACCAACAGTGACTTTCTCTACATGCATGTTTCCAAGCCTCCAAAAGAAGGAACACCTCCTCATTCTTTCTTCAGGGAACTGAAAACAGCATCCGGACATCATTCCAATAGCACCGTCGAAGGAGTACATAAAAAAATTAATTTAGCAGATGACATCTTAGCCTGGGAGCATGAAAGATTTAGCATCAGAAGACTGCCGGCTTTTACTTTATCGACAGTCAAAAATTACCGGGATAATTCCAGAAATACAATTTTAGATGTAAAAAGCACCTTGAATATTGATAGGTTAGAGAATAATGCAAGAGTGATTGCTGAAGCAATTGCAAGGCATATTTATAATGTTTCCAATGAAGTGGTGTTAGGAGACGTTATTGTAAGTATGAAATTTGTATTTCATTTGCTTGGAAGTAATCTTCAAGCATTTTTATAGAACCAGTAAGGTTCCATATAAAATGTGTGGTATTATTGATGATGAATCTGTTGATTAGGACGTGAACAGAGCCCACATGGAAGCCTGGTTAGACGTGATAAGTGACCAACCTCGGTCAACCCAAATACTCGGCAATAAGGACAATTATCTTGTTAAAATATTCAAGGATTATTTCGACCACCACTTAGTTGATACCAAAGTTTTTCATACTACTCCTGATAAGAGGGATCCAGAGTTCAATTTTTATGATATTACCAAAAGTGTAGTAAACATCTACAGGTATGAATATATTATTGTAAGCGTTACCATAAGGACTGTCTGTAAATAGTTCAAATGATGTGGTTGATTGAAGTTACTGGAAAACCATGTTAGATGTCAAGCTCCAGAATTTCACTGAGTAACTAGGATAGCACAGAAAATGTATCATGTCTATTTCTACTTCAGGCTAGGCAAACAAAATTACTCAGTTGATAAAGAGAGTCTACTGACCCAACTTTTGAACATCAAATTTGGTAGCAGTGTCCTAAACTTAGCCAACCTGATTTGATCTGACCTATGCAAACGGCGATGACATTCGCCGTTGTTTGTCTGTTAAGTCGGTTAATCAGTGAAATTGTGGAGTTTGAAGGTTCACATAGTTGTCCGGTAGTGTCGATTGTTTTAAATTGAAAACAGGTTTATTTCGAATACTACAAACTACAACCTTGAGGAACCAGCTTTTGAACTAAGATAGTTTGGACTTGGAATTTGTGTTCAGTAGGTTAATTAAATACAATGTGGTTTTTAGGAATAGCTATTTAAGCCGACATGTCAAGCCTGAATTATAAGAAGTGTACTTAACTCACTACAATGGTATTCTATAAGATAGAATAATATAGAACACATCATTTGAAATATTTGTGGGTTGTCTGTTTGATAAAATTTACTTTTATTATCGCCATTTATTAATTCACCATTTTTTTTCTAGTGTTAAACCAGCAGTGTTCGACCTATTCCTTACTGTAGCCATAGCAATTTACCTCACAGTGATTTATTTACTTGTACAGAAATTCTCAATATTTTATAATATAGCATGTTGTTTAACTGCAAAAAAAAAGACTAAATAAGCTGTATTATTTTAGTTACAGTAAGTAGTAATCTTTAGAATGATTTTGAATTATATGTATTTTTTGTTGTTCAATGGGTATTTTTTTCACCATGAATTTGTTTTCACTTCCATATAGTTAATTTATTTGTTGAAATAAACTTTTTTCATTTTAATTAGTGATTGTCATTCTACCAGTAACGTTGATAGTTTTAATATTTACTTAATTTTACACCCTTACAACAACAGATCATAACCTCAAGTTTGGCTGGTCCAATCATATATGATGATTAATTGCAGCAACTTCCAATATATTCCCACCACCAAATTGTATAGATATCATTATACTGATCCTCCTAATTATTCCCCAAGGAGACCCCTTGTAAGAGCTCGAGGGACAATCTGTTGTGTTCTGTGTAGAGTTTGTTACTGTGACCTCACGCCACCTTAGGTAGTTGAATACTGTTAATTTTTGACTCAACAGTGAATTGTGTGTTTCCGAGCCCTGAGATTGCTCTCGCTAGTCGCGCTGCATTTTCTTTATTTTATGAAATTGTAATAAGTAAGAAGTGGCCATACATTGTAAATCAATCAGTGCTAAAAAATTCTCCAACGGTATTAAAATTGGACTGATTTGATGAGACCAATACAGAATGCGATTTATACCGTGCAATGGATAGCGATAGCATTCTACGAACGGCGGGATTAACCGCTCTACATTATCTCCCGTAACGCTACATTCAGTTGGAAAAAATTTCAAAGGAGTTGGAATACTTCCGAAAAAATTGTCATAAAATGTGAAGAAATTCAATCGCCTGACCGGATAAATGAAAACCACGCAGATAATAGGGACGGGATAACATGGTATAACACCATGTACCCTTGTACACATTCCTGTTGCCGTAAATTGAATATTCAATCGTATTCGGTACAATGTGTGCCGGGAAAAAATAATATTTATCATAATTCAATGTGCAGACTTCAAGGTGCTAACATCGTGAAATCATAATATGGGCTTCGTGTAAATATCATAATATAGTGGTTTTCCTTTGCTTCACTTGCTTTCACTCTAGAAATATTGAAGGGTTTTAGTGCGGGTGACTGCAGTTTTGGGTCGGTTATACACGCTGTGGGGTTCGATTTCTCGAAAGTTTACAAAATTATCATTGTTCCATAATGGTAATATCGTTATTGCGAACGTGTGATCATATGTTGTGGGATGCCGATACAGAGTTTATCGTTTGTGCGAATTACATCTGGGGTGAGTTATATCATATTCTGGCGATTTACTATTGATTCCATGCCAGTGGCGTACCTGGTGGTTTTTACTGAACTCTGCTTGCCTCTCCTTTCCTATATCTGTCTCTTCTTTTTTTTCGTGGCCCACCCATTCTGTCTGAGTCTTCCTTAAAGGCCCAAGGAAGTGAAGTGTTTAAACTACCATCTCCTACTTCCTTTTGTAATCTCAGCTATGCCAGCTTGTACCAACTGTTTCAAAAAGATTGCAACTGGCGATCTGTTAATTGCATGCTCCAAATGCAGCAAATACTTTCACGCAGATTGTGTAAATTTGACAAAGAAGGAGGTCGACTATTTTTCATCCAACAATGAAGTTTGGAATTGCTTACACTGTGTGTCAACTGCACGCCAGCTGCGTAGCAATTCTGCTGGATCTGAATCGATGACTACAACTCAGCCTGCCTTGGCATCAAAAAGTGAGTCCTCTAACAGTGGTCAGATCACAATGCGGCATTTTGAACTTTTGATGGATCAGATTCGGCTGGTGTGGAGCGTATTTAGAGAAGACAAGATGACCTGATTGCTCAGATCAGTGGCTGCTCAATTAAGATTCAGGAACACTCTGAGATTCTGAAGGACCATCAAACGAGTCTGGATTCCTGCAGAGTCAACATATTGAACCTTGAACGAGACCAGTCTAATTTGTCTGCTGAAATAACATCCATCAAGGACAAATTTGCCGGTTTGCGGTCTGGAAAGTTTTCTGGGGGAGTGGAGGTTGATGTTCCGGAGATACTGGACAGAGTCGAGAAATCTCATAACATAATACTAATTGGTGTCCCAGAGGGTGCGGATTCTGCTTCGGACTCAGACAATGCTAGAGCTGTTGTTGAATATGTTCGTTCATCATCTGGTCATTTCATGACGAACGTGACACGCCTTCCTGGCAGAAATGATATGCGACTCCGTTGGCTCAGGGCTTCATTCTCTAACTCAGGTATCGTCAGATCACTGCTCAGGAATAGGGCACTGCTTCATGGAAGTCAGGAATATCGAAACATCAAAATTTACGATGACAGAACTAAAAAGCAAACGGAGAGAAGACTGTACGCGAAGAACTAGCGAGAAGGCATGCATCAGGTGAAAGTAACCTGACCATCAAATACGTAAAAGGGATACCAAGGGATCCCGGATATGCATGTGGAAGAAACTCGAATCTGAACTCAATGAACCTATATCAGTATGTACCAGATGCGTGACTGTTCCGTATATTCCGAGGAAACCTTGGATTGATGAGCGTATTTTGAAGCTTCTGAGACGCAAGAAGTCCCTCTGGCAAAGGTACCGGCGAAGTAATTTGGATGCCGATTATCGCAATCATAGAAGCTTTTCTAATTTTCTCTCCACAACTCTGAGAACTGAAAAATCTAAATTTGAACGCACACTGGCGAATAAGTCTAACAGAAGTAAATTCTTCAAATATATTAGGTCCACAATGAACTGTTAGAGGCGCTGCTGGTAATATATGCGGTAGTCCGCGGGAAACAGCCGATGTTTTAGTGAGCACATTCGCTGAGGTTTACGTACCTGAACCTCCTGGAAATTTACCTATCATTGCATCTCCTCGTGAACATGGCGAACTGGATATTGTTCTTTCCAGGGAGTTGGTAGCAGAGTATCTGGATAAGGTCAAAGTCAGCAGCTCCCCAGGGAGAGACGGATTCTCTCCACGGCTGCTACATAACTGTTCCGAAGCTCTAGCAAACACCGGTGTATCTCATATTCCGACGATCTCTTTCCAGCTCTACTATTCCGAAAGATTGGTTAACAGCATCAGTTACACCGATTTATAAGAAAGGTGATAAGTTATCCCCAAATAACTATATATAGACCAATCAGCGTTATTTCAGCTTTATCTAGGGTTTTGGAAAGGATCGTATGCGACCAGATTATTGAATTCTGCACAATACATAAACTTATTCCCGAACAACAACATGGTTTTCTCCCTCATCGTTCTACTCTCACAAACCTCATCTGCTGTCTTGATGATTGGACGAGGGCATGGGATGCCAATCTGGCTGTGGATGTAGTTTATCTGGACTTTTCAAGAGTCTTTGACAGAGTGCCACATGGGCGCCTTTTATGTAAACTCGAACACCAGGGAATTAGAGGTGGCCTACTCAGCTGGATCGGTGCGTTTCTATCAGGTAGATCTTACAAAGTGAGGGTAGGGGATGTTTTTTCGTCTGGTGAGTGGAATGTCAAAAGCGGCGTCCCTCAGGGTTCGGTTCTTGGACCGATACTTTTTCTGTTGTACAGTTCGGATCTCCCTAGATGTTTTAAGTCCACATGTTCAATTTACGCTGATGACACGAAACTATATAATTTTCCACTTCTCAATGCCTCAATTCTCCAAGAAGATTTGGACAAGCTAGCTGTTTGGTGTCATGACTGGTTGCTGCCACTGAATCTTGAGAAGTTTCACATATTGCATATAGGAAAAAATAATCCGCACGTTACCTATTTTATAGGGGGGTCATCGTTTAACTCCAGTCTCTGAACAACGTGATTTGGGTCTGACCATCTCCAGTGACCTAACGTGGACTGTTCATATTGCTTCTGTGATAGCCAAAGCCCGCCAACTGACTTATTTGCTGCAGAAGACTTTCCCAGGCTCGGACAGGGTGGTTTGTCAGCTTCTATACGAGTCCTTCGTTCGTCCGGTCATGGAATACGCAGGATCAGCATGGTGGACTGCTCTTGTAGCGGAGATTAATTCGCTGGAATCCATCCAAAGATGGAACACAAGAATCCCTTACGGACCCTCTCGACCTGATTATGAGACCCGCCTCAAACTCGCAGATATGATTTCGTTTTCTCATAGACGCGGCAGGGGTGATCTCATATTCACATACAAGTCCATGAAGGGAATTTTCGGACCACAGGTACAAGCTATATCTCAGAAGAATACCAACAATCTTCGGGGTCATGGCTGCAAGCTTGCAAAGGAGAAGTTTAGAACTACTCAAAGACAGCTATTTTTGAGCAACCGAGTGTTTGATTTATGGAATGGGATTCCGGCTTCGGTTGTGGACAGCGCATCGACAAATTCGTTCAAAAATAGCTTGGACAGTCTGAGTCGTATTCAACACCAGTTGAGCTGATTCGAAGGCATTCGATTTGATTTTTTTTTGCTGATTATTTAGAGTTTATATTGAGTTTTCAGTGCTTTTATTTTCTTTTCTATATGATTTGTGAATTGATGAATAGTCTGTACATTGGTCCATTTTTGCGCGTATGTTCTGGGGAACATCGCGTTATTGTTTTGCCCAAATGTCTGTAACTTTCGAATTTTTTGACGAAAATGGTCTCAAACGATTAAGTTCGACTCCCCAATGAAGAATTCGAGGTCAAATTTGATTCTGTCCGTCCGGCCGTCCGGCCGTTGCCACGATAACTTGAGAACGAAGAGAGTTAGCGACTTGAAATTTTCAGGGTAGGTGGCGCATCCCAATACGACGGACAAGTTCGTTATAATGGGCATAATCGGCCCAGTGGTTTACGAGTAATAATTTTGTTTTCAACCAATATAAATCCGATCGAAATGAAACTTGGTGGGTTTGTAGAATATGAACCTTAGCACGTTTGTGCAATTTTGTGCGATTCGTATGGCTAGAAAATTTTAAAAAAATTATTAAAAAATATTTTTGTCGTCACGATAACCTGAGAACGGAATGAGATAGCCGATTGAAGTTTTCAGGTTAGGATGTGTACCAGAACGCGACATTTCAGTTTGTTTATGAGCATAATCGGCCAAACGATTTTAGAGTTATAGCCATCTGAAATTTTCTGAAATTTTGTGGTTTTTGTTCCTCATTAACTCGAAAAATACTGAACCGATTGAATTCAAACATGGTTGTTAGTTGTAGAATGCCAACGCGAAGATGTTTGCAAAATTTGGTGAGGATAGCATTTGTAGAAAATTCTTAATAAATCATTGAAAATAAAAAAAAAAAAATTCTATATATCAGTAACTATCCGTTTGAAATTGCTGAAATTTGGCAAGAGCCTTCATAACCTAACTCTTCTGCCAAGTTTCAAGTTTTAATACGATCGGTTAAATATTGTTGGAGATTCGAGCATTCTTGTGTGGGTTCAGTAAATGGGTGACCGTTACCTCGATAACTTTCGAACGAAAGGAGATAGGGACCTGCAATTTTTAGAGTAGGTTGCGTATCCGAAAGGGAGAGTTTAGTTCGTTTTTGGGCATAATCGGTCTAACGGTTTCCGAGTTATACCCACCTGGAATATTATTTCCTTAATAACTCAAAAAATAAATATTCGATCAAAATGGTGCTTGGTAACTAGTAGTAGAAAATCAACATAAAGACGTGTTTAGAATTTTGTAAGAACCGTAACCCTAGAAAATTTGAAAAAAATGACGAAAAAAAAAATTTTAAGAACCGTACCCCTAGAAAATTAAAAAAAAATCACGAAAAAAAAAATTGGTTCAAGCACTGACGTGAAGTCAGAAGCTTTTGCGCGTATGTTCTATTGTCCATTCCTCTGTATTGGACACCCTTAATCGAATTTACCATGGTAAATTATGTTGTCCATTCTCCTGTATTGGACACTTAATTCGAATTTACCATAGTAAATTCGAATTAAGAGTGTCCAATACAGGTGAATGGACAACATAATTTACCATGGTAAATTCGATTAAGGGTGTCCAATACAGAGGAATGGACAATAGAACATACGCGCCTTCTGACTTCACGTCAGTGCTTGAACCAATTTTTCCTTCTGGGTTTCTTGCAAATTGGCAGTTCTACGGACAGAATACCCATTACGCATAACCAGTGACGTGCCTAAGCAGGGAGGGGGAATTGGCAAATTTTCAAAGCAGTTGGAAAAATTTCGAAGCAGTTGGATCCCACCTCCCCACAGTCACCTTCGGTTTTATCTAATCCTTCAATGCACAGTTGGAAAATTTTCGATGCTTTTCCCCCCCAAATAATTTGGCTTCGGCCCGTCCCTATGGCTGCATCGCGACGGGTAAAGATCGTAGAAAATAAAGTTGGCAATAATAAAAAAGGAAAAAATTTCTTTCAGTCTGTGCAGTGATGAAGATTATGACAATCTCTTTGAAATACAGTGTGTGGAGTGACTGCTCCCATGGTTTGTTGCACTGATTAATTCATGTTCGATTATAATTATATTCAATCTGTATTATATGTAATTCAATTTGCACATAATGTACCTACTTATCACAAGATTGTAAAATTAGTACATTTAAACATAAATATATTTTATGATATGACCGAAATATTTCTTCAAGCATTCAGTACTATTAACTTTATTCAATATCCTTCATGCGTTATCTAGCTAGATTTGAGTTGATTAAACTGGATGTTTTGTAGTTGCTCAATGAAATGTGTAAACAATGCCGCCTCAACCTTGGTCATCGCCTGTGTCCGAAATTAATGAATAAGCGCCTCTTTGATTTTGTGAATGATTGATACCATTGGGAAACATTTTCAAGAAGAACACAAGATATATTTATTATTCATTTAGTATCAATATTTAATATTTCAGCATATTTTGTTAACGATTTCAATTTTCATAAATCAAAACACTCACGGGCCCAGGCAGGGTTTTTTCCCTAAACTCTAGTATCCATACATCGAATTGCTCAGTGGTAGAGTAATTGACTTGGGAGCGGAAGCCCCAAGTTCAATTCCGAGGCAGGGAAAGAAATTTTCTAGTCACGGTAATCGCCACTATTCGCTGTTGGGTCAAAAATTAACAGTGCTGTGCCTGAGGTGGCGTAAGGTCACAGTAACAAAGCCTACACAGAACACAACTGGTTCTCCTAACTCAGGGCAAGCTCTTAGAGCTTATGAGGGGTCTCCTTGTGGAAGACCCAGGGGGATCAGTATAATAATAATAATAATAATAATAATAATAATAATAACACTAACACTAATACTAACACTTACTTTAACACTAACACTAACACTCAAACTAACACTAACAATAACAACCCCTCAGGGGCTCTGGGATGTGTCTCAGAGTACGGGCTTAGCAAACCCGAGGCACCTTAGCTACCTGGCAGTAGGTATAAAACGCAAAATCGCACGAGGGTACTACTTAGTAGCATACGGGTGTGACAAGCCCGCGAACCCCGGTTTATCTCAACCAATGATGAGTACCCAACCAAGAAGCCTCGGAAAACAGCTGCTGCCTGGGGATAACCAGGGCACGTCTGGGGTTGGTGCTAGGCGTGACAGCATGCGAACCACCAACGGCAGGATGCTGAGGAGGCGGGCGCCTGTCATACAAGAAACTACAGCTTCCGACGAGGACATCGAGGAGGAGAGAGAAGTTGCCGGTCGCATAGGGAATCTGCGCTCGCAAGAGCAACCCGTAGTCGGACCCGGCAACAGGAACAAGACCACGCAAAGGGGACGCCACAAGTGGACACCCGAGGAACATGAACAACTATCTGTGTTATACCGAAGATCCAGACCAGAAAGAAGGGGATATATGGGTAGACTGCATGGTCTGTGGTCTGAAAATAATCCAGATCTCAGCTTCATGACGCAGCAAAACCTGCGAGACCAGGTGAGCCATCTGAAGAAGAGAGGAATCTCAGCTTCAAGAGCCAGAAGGACTAGAGGAACAAGCTGAAGAGCAGGTGAGAGATGCTCGGAACCAACAACAACAATCCACGATTCAAAGGAGAGAAGAACAGGATGAGAGGCAGGTGAGAGATGCCACAAACGTTCAGCCTCCAAACCCTGGATTGCAAGTCGAAGCACTGGACGTGGGGCAGGTGACAGCTGCCCCATTTCGAGTTGAAAATCCCGCACAATGCAACAGGCAAAGAACGGAACAAGTGAGAGATGTCCCGGAAGCAGTCATGAACAGAAGGGAAGCGTTTGAGGCTGCAGTAAGGAATCCGAATAAAACAACCGCTCGGTTGAAAACGAGACTCCAGGCTGAAGACCTAGCCAAGATGAATGATATCATCGATGACCACCTAAAGGAGGACTGCTCACTAGAAGATGTCGTGGCTGCAGTGAGAGCTGCTGCTTCACTTCTGTGCCCTCAAGGTAGAACAACAACAAGGGATGACAAACATAGGTCAAGAATGAAGAAGCTAGATCAGAAGATAAAAATCGTGAGGCAGCAAGCATCTTGGTACCAATGTATCATAGATGTTATAAAAGGAAAACTGAAGCCTAGCAAGAAGATAGAGGTCATGATGGGGGAGCTGCGTGCGTTGCACCGTACGATTAACTTGCCCATCATCAACCTATTGAAGCAGAAAGCTGTCGATAAAATAAGATCACTTGCGGCAGCAAGGCAGAAGCTGATTAGGAAGCAGAAATGGATAGAGGACAACAACATATTCACCGCAGAACCTTCAAAGCTATTTCAGCCCAAACAAGCAGAGGCAGAAAACCCGCCATCACCGGAAGAAGTCGAACGGTTCTGGAAGAAATTGTACGAGCGACCAGCGGAAACCAGGGATACTCCAGCACTTCACAGATTCCAGACATTATGCGATCAAAGTATGCAACCGACAGAAAAAATGACTGAAGTAACAACCGAAGAAGTTAGACAAGCCCTAAAGAACAAAAATGATTTCACGGCACCTGGACTGGATGGGATCCAAAACTACTGGTGGAAGAACTTTCCAGCTACTCATCAACACGTAGCCAGATTATTCAGTGGGATAATAATTCATCTTGAGCCAATTCCATCGTGGTTGGTAGAGGGCAGAACGGTACTGATACCAAAATCAGGCAATCTAGGACAGCCAAAGAACTACCGCCCTATCACGTGTCTCAACACGTTGTATAAAATTCTCACAAGTGTCCTTCAAAACCGCATTCTGGAGGTTATTGCACCAGTGTGGAACCAAATCTACGAGCAAAGAGGGGCACGGAAAGGAGTACAGGGGTGCAAGGACAACCTACTCATTGAGAAGAGCATTTGTCAAGATGCAAAACACTACAAGCTCGATATACATACATCCTGGCTGGATTACGCGAAAGCATTTGACACATCGTCGCACAGCTTGATATTACAGCTGCTTGAGATGCTCAAAGTCCACACTAACATCGTCCATGTGATGAAAAACATCATGGCGCTATGGAAGACTAAGTTCGCCGTTCGATCGGAAGGTCGAACCACGTATACGGGATGGGTGAAATACAGGCGAGGCGTATTTCAAGGAGACTCGCTAAGCCCGTTACTGTTCTGCATAACACTCCTACCATTAACAACGGAGTTGAGGGAAAGCAGAATAGGGTACAAGGCCGGGCCACCAGGCAGAAGAGAACATTTGGTTTCACATCTCCTGTACATGGACGACTTAAAACTGTACGCTCCCTCCAAGGCAGCGCTACAACAACTTCTTAACATCGTTGCGGAATACACCACAGCAATAGGAATGTCATTCGGTTTGGAAAAATGTGCTGTTTTCCATCTGAGCAGAGGAAGAACTGAAGAAGTAGGAGAAGACATCGAACTGGAAGGAGGAATAATCATTCGGCAACTCGATGAAGAGGAAACTTACAAATTCCTTGGAATGCAACAAAGAGGCGCACTGGAGTCAACTCGAATCAAGGATGCTTTAACAGCCAGCTACAAAAAGAAGATCCGAGATATATGGAAATCACAGCTGTCTGGTAAAAACAAGGTGTCAGCTACCAACATCTTGGCAGTTCCGATAGTCACATACTCTTTCGGAGTAATCAACTGGACAGTTAATGAGATTCTCGAACTAGACAGGGCCACACGTAAAGTGATGAACATGAATCGGAGCCTTCATCCCAACTGCTCGGTACAAAGAATATATCTCCCACGAACGCAGGGTGGCAGAGGTTTGCAGAGTTTGGAATACCAACACCATCAACAAACGTTGGAAATGGCAATAAGGATATTGAGAAGTGAAGAACCGCTTCTGAAAATGGTAGCTCATCATGAAATTAGGAACCAAGGAGCTTTCCTATTTAGAGCTGGACGGAGAGCCTTGGAAAAACTCAGCATAACTGAAGTATCCATCGACTATGAGCTAATGGGAACACCTATCACGCCAACAGACCAGAGAAGAGTAGACAGAGAGATCAGACAGGCACAACTGAAGACGTTACTCGAAGACCACATGAGTAAAAGTCTGCACTCTATATATTTCAGGAGTTTGAAAGATCAGGGTCTATCGGAGGAACTATCCTTTGCGTTTTTGAAGTCGGCTGGTCTAGAGTCGGAAACTGAGGGATTCGTTATGGCTTGTCAAGACGGAGTGATAAATACAAGATGGTATAAGAAGAACATCATGAAAGTGGACACCCCAACATCTTGCAGAGCATGCCACAGTCAGCAGGAAACTGTCATGCACATCCTGTCTGCTTGCAGAGTCCACGCTCCATCAGGATACACAGAAAGACACAATGCGGCACTTCGGATTCTCTACTTCCATCTGAGAGAAGTTTATGGTATAGACAAGGAGCCAGTGCTACCATTTGTGCCTCTGGAAATTGAATCAGTCATCGAAAATGATAGAGCTCGAATCTACTGGAACTATGCTTTTCCAACAACTCGGCAGATCCATGCCATAAAGCCAGATATAGTACTGGTGGACAAAGATCTCAGGGAATTGTTTGTTGTCGAATTTTCCTCCCCCGCTGAAAATAATGTGGTGATGAAAGAACAACAGAAGAGGGAGAAATACAAGGATTTGCTGTTTGAGCTGGGAACCCTATATCCAGGGTATAAAGTAAAAATGGTCGTTCTCATCATAGGATGCCTTGGCGGAATGAGAGCGAACTATGTGACAGAATTGAAGATTATTCCGGCCTGTACATCCTTGGCCGAGGTTTTGGCGAACAGAATGCAGAAAGCAGTGTTGCTCGGGTCACTACGAGTGATGAGGTCCCATCAACTATGAAGGCCACTTGCAGCTCATCTCTTTTGTTAAGGGACGCTGTAAGGGCAGGACGAAGAACAATCCAAGAAGAGTGAGAGGTTTTTTAGTGAGTAACCAAATAACATCTGGAGTCTCACACTGCCGCTTGCGGCGCCTATAAAAGGTTTTTCCTCTTACGCGACAAAAAAAAAATAATAATAATAATTCTATGATACCCCGTTGCACTAACCTCTGCTGACATTTTCTTCATACGCATGCTTTATTGTTAGATTAAGAAATGACATATTTGCAACGATTTGCGAGTCCAGTGAACCATGGTCCAACAGTCTATGGTTACTGAGATATATACAGGGTCTTTCACGAGGAACCTCACCCATATTTATACGGGAAACTACTGAACGTATTTTCATGAAATTCAGCACTTATAAGTATTTCACGATGCTGATGAAATCTAAAATATTTTCAAGGCATGAGCACCTCCGGTTTTTCCGGAAATGACGTCAACTTCCGTTTTTCAAATTAGAACACCATTTTTTTATTGCAGAAATAGATTCCTTAGAAAAATTCAAGTTATTTTGATGTAACAATTTTCAGTTTTGGTTGGAAAATTCTCTCTGAGCGGGAAAATTCGAAAAAAAAAATCGAAAATAGAGCTCCGCTGAAACAAGAATAACTTCGAGGTTTTTGGATGGAAAATTTTCATTTTTGGGATTTTTCAAGATGTAAGATTGATGTATCCACTTTAAAAATCGAAATCGCGATTCATGATACAGGGGGTGAAAAAATCGCTTTCAAAGTTAGGGATGACAAAATCGTGAAAAATCAATTTTTTCAAATTAGAACCCCATTTTTTTATGGCAGATATTGAATCTACGTTAAAAAATAATGTGAGTGTATGCATCACACCCTTGCCCTAAAGTGGATATTTTCAGCTATTTCTTTTCCCTTCACGCCAAAAAGATGAAATTTTCAGGAACTGTTATTTGAACCATGCTGTAGATTTTTCACCCCTTCTTGAAACCGACTTCAAGTTACTATTAGGAGAACCATGGCAAACTCTCGCAGTTATAACTAGAGAAGATGCTCAAAGTTTTGACCGTTAATTTCTAGACATTTATTTATACGTCTCAGGAATGCTTCGTGCGTTGATCTTCTTATTTCATCGGGAGGAAGAGATCTGCAAAAGTGTTTAAAAACCAAATTGAGTTTCAAAACTATGAATCTAAAAATCTAAACAAACCTGAACGCATTTCTGACTCGTTCTATGCAGTCCTCTTTATCAGTCAGGGGAGTTGAGTAGACAATATTTTTTATCCTACCCCAAACATAATAGTCTAAAGGAGTTAAATCGGGAGAACGTGGTGGCCAAAGATGTGGACCATTGTTCGCCAACCATCGATCTTCAAATAGCCTTTAGAGGATATTTGACCCATTGAGTGAATTGTGTGGAGGCGCGCCATCTTGTTGATACCATAAGTCATTATGGTTCTGTACTAGCGGCTCAATTATTTGAGTCAATATGTCAGAATATCTATCTCCTAAGGGAGAACATTCTTTAAATAATGCAAACATGTGTAGTGTTCTATCTTACCAGTTAAAGTCCCATCATAAATGTGAACATCGAGAATTGCATTATTTTTGATGGCGCAAAAAACATTGAAACTCCAGGTCTCTTGAAAGTTCCATTGTCTGAAGTGGTGGTTGTTCTCTTCATCCCAATAATGACTGTTATGCCTATTGAAAGAACCATTCTTTGTGAATTTAGATTAATCTGTCCAAATTATACAGTCCAAAAAGTTTTCATTCTCTTGAAATCGAATCATCATAGCTTCGCAAAACTCTGTTCTCCTGACGAAATCAGTTTCCTTCAAATGCTGTACCCTATTGAATTTATATGGGTGCATTTTATGTTTTTTTAATATTCTCCAAACACTCGATTGAGATAATCCCATATCAATCTCGGCATCTTTGAGAGAATTTTGAGGATTCACACGAAAATATGCAAGAACTGTAATTTCGTTGTTCTCATCTTCTACTACACTTTTTTCTCTGTGTATAGTTTTCTTAACGAAAGATCCGACATTTCTCAAGTTTGTCATGGTTCTGTTCATGGGTCGGTCAGGAAACCTCTCAATGAACAGTCGAATCCTTCTATCTACAACTTTATTACATTCTCCATGAAGTAGAATGAGATTTAAATAATCTTCATTGGTAAAATTAGGCATAGTGATCGATTTTATAACTTAATACGAATTATCACCAAATTAATAGTAAACACAAAATGCTACTGAATAAAGAGGAATTTGGCAGATGTAATTAATGATATCTATCATTAAAAAAAAAGAATGTAAAACATGGTAAGTTTTTGCATATGGTTCATAAGGAATTATTTATTTATCACTGGAGAGAAAACCGATGGCCGATTAGTTGAAATAAAGAGGTTTCCGATACAAATTCGAATCAAAATTCGCCATCAATTTAGGAACAACCTGTAACTTTTTTCTCTTGCATATTAGGGTAGTAAAATCTAAAACATGGTTTAAGTAACAGTTCCTGAACATTTCATCTTTTTGGCGTGAAGGGAAAAGAAATAGCTGAAAATTCAAGACGAAAAACAGTTTTTTGTGAATAACTCAGAAAATATCCACTTTAGGGCAAGGGTGTGATGCATACACTCACATTATTTTTTAACGTAGATTCAATATCTGCCATAAAAAAATGGGGTTCTAATTTGAAAAAATTGATTTTTCACGATTTTGTCATCCCTAATTTTGAAAGCGATTTTTTCACCCCCTGTATCATGAATCGCGATTTCGATTTTTAAAGTGCATACATCAATCTCACATCTTAGAAAATCCCAAAAATGAAAATTTTCCATCCAAAAACCTCGAAGTTATTCTTGTTTCAGCGGAGCTCTATTTTCGATTTTTTTTTCGAATTTTCCCGCTCAGAGAGAATTTTCCAACCAAAACTGAAAAATGTTGCATCAAAATAACTTGAAATTTTCTGAGGAATCTATTTCTGCAATGAAAAAATGGTGTTCTAATTTGAAAAACGGAAGTTGACGTCATTTCCGGAAAAACCGGAGGTGCTCATGCCTTGAAAATATTTTAGATTTCATCAGCATCGTGAAGTACTTATAAGTGCTGAATTTCATGAAAATACGTTCAGTAGTTTCCCGTATAAATATGGGTGAGGTTCCTCGTGAAAGACCCTGTATTGATATTTCGACTTTTTGTAAGTTTTTCGACTTACCATCGAAGATAATTAATTTTCTAGAAACTACCCAACACTGAATATAGAAGTAAGATTTTTTTTGAAGCTGATGAGATGAGGATCATTTTCAGAAAAAAACATTAGCCAAAAGTTCGAATACCCTGAAATATAAAGAGTCTGAAGTGGCATCAAATATTTTTCTCATTAAATTTTCATGAAACAACAGGTCTCTTGCAGGTATTATTTTATTATCGGAATCGATTATTATATCCATAAGAATAATGACGTAGTTCAACCGCCGACAAAAATTTCAATTTTCAACAAGAAAACTATCATTTAAATTTGGATGCACATAATAACTGTTCAAACGATCGAAACTTGGCGCCCGTCCGTGACGTCGCCCGTCATATCTACTCTCACTGTCTTCTCCGTGTCCGTTTCACTCTTAGTTTCAATGTAACAAGCAGATGGACTCGCCGAGGGTAGATTTGGATTACGTCTCTCTCTTCTCGTGTCCGTTTCACTCTTTGTTTCGCTGTAAAAAGCAGATGGTCTCGCCGAGGGTAGATTTTGATTAAGTCAGCCGTCATAGCAACGATGCGTTTCACCGCATTTGAATTTGCTTCCTGATATTCCGATTTTATATACGAAATATTCAAATTTCATACATTTTGAAAGTGGATGAGGGCACACATGAAGATCTGATATTAAAGTTGATTCAGAAAAACATAAACATATGGTATTTCGTGCTACATGCAAGAGACCTATTGCTTATTTCTCGAAAAAATAATAAATAACTCTGCGTAAAAATAATTAA